>CM039632.1:15127867-16327867 GCA_022457165.1 Juglans mandshurica
TTACAGTGTCACAAATCTCCAAGAACATCGCCAAATGAATATTGGGATCATCAAGTGGCGATCCGCTAAATTGAGCTTGTTGCACCATGCTGATCAAGGCTGGTTTGAGCTCAAAATTATTGCCATTAATGGTCTGGCTTATACCCGAGTAGTTGTTATTCACAATTGGGCGTACATAATCCTTCAAGGTGCGTGGTTGTGCATCATATTGTTCGTCAGCCATGGCTAGTACTTTCTTCTTTCTTTGTGATCTAAGAGTTCTTTCAACATCTGGATCAAAAGGAGTAATATTATGAGTTCTAGCACGGCGCATCCAACGTTAGAAACACACCTAGAGAGAAAATAAAATAAAATAAACTAAAATTCTAAATTAAAACCAAGATTACTTTGTATCAATATTGGCAAAAATAAGAAGAAATCAATCCCTGCAACAGTGCTAAAAACTTGATCAGTGCAAAACTGCAAGTGTACAGTATCGTAGTTTTATAGTAAAGTGATGAGAAGAGTATCGTCCTCAGGGATTGGTAACTTACTTTTGACAAATACCGAAATCATACTAATCTCGACTTTATTTAGAAAAGTCACTAAGATTTTTGTAATTGTAAATTAAAATAAAATTAATTCAAAGAAAATACTCAAAGGAAAAGAAATATATTGTTCGAAGATCAAATCAACAGGAGAAAACTTCTAGGAAATCGATTTCATCTAATCCCTCACTATGCTTTACTCATCTAAACATCCAAAAGCCTCTTTCGACAGTCAATTGTAAATTATTCTTGTTTATCATTTTACACAAGAGTATGCAAATTAATAAAACAAGAAAGCAATAAGACCAAAGATTTTAATATTACATAGGTTCATATAAGTCTTTCGATCTCTATATTTACCTATGCCGAAATATCCAAGATCTATCCTATAATTTCCTCTTTTAATAGCAAATCACAAGATTAAAATCATCTAATTAATGGACAGTTAATTAGAAGCAATAAACTCATAATAAATCAGACAAATATAGAAGAGAATTACTTCAAATTAGAATAGAAAAGTAAGCATAGTTCAGAACTAGATTACATCGTTTTCCTAGAATAAAGAAAATTTAGTTCATGCTAAAAATTAAATTCAACATAAACGAATTCACCATAATTTTTCTGAGAGAAGAATAGAAGAAAATGACCACTGAAAACACTCCTCGCAGTCCCAGGCTCTCAGTCGCAGCGTCAGGCCGTGATCTTTTTCAGGTCTACGTCGTCTACCTCTTTTTCTTCTTCTCCTCTCTATTTCTTTTTTCTCTTCTTTCTTTTTCGTTTGTCCTCTCCCTCCTATGTTATGTTCCTTTTGAAAAGTCAAAAATTCAATTAAAATCCCCTTCTCTGTGCGTCTTCTAGCTTTTTCATTTATTTTTGGTCGCTTACATTTTTTTTTTCTTTTGAAAAGTCAAATTCAAACTGGAATTGCGCCTGCGTTCCAGCTCCTCGTCCACTTGCTATTCAGCTCCGTATTGCACGCGTTCCAGCCTTTCGTCCCGCATGTCTGTGCATCAAATCCCGCACAACTTGTTCATTCCTTCAGCTGCCTCCCTTCCGTTTCGTGCGTCTTCTATACCAACTGGCCTGTATTTAATTCCAGCTTATAAAGCCAAGTCAAACTGCAGCTTTGCATATGCGAAAAAGGTCCTTAACATAAAACTCTCTCTTGGCTTTTATTTTTCAAAGTGCCTAATTCTTCATTAAATGAAAGAGTCACCAGACAATGGGCTGCCAGAACTAAAATCTTTCATTTTCTTCAAATCTAAAATAAAATTTAAATAACAACAATGAAGCCAAAAATTAACAAAAATAAATAAATTTAGACTAAAGTTAAAGTTAAGAAGTGATAAAATATTCTAAATTATGCAAGTCATCACTTACTCTCACATGAAAGTGTTTGGGTGCAAAGTCTTTGCACACATATCCAAGGAGTTGAGACAGAAGTTCAACGTCAAGTCAACTCCACGTATCTTTGTCGGATATGGAGATGAAGAGTTCGGATACAAGCTATGGGATCCGGTGACAAATAGAATTGTCAGAAGCAAGGACGTTGTTTTCCTTGAAAACCAGCTATATATGGACTTTGAAAAAATCAGTGCTGTAGATCTTTCACCATCTCAGTTTACCACAGATGATGAGGACATGCAAGATCAAGTTCCAGAAGCAAAAGAATATGCACAGGGTGTCGAGTAGGGGGAGAAAGAACCCTCTCCACCTGAAACTATAGTACCACCACAACAATCAGATGGTGAAAAACCTCCTTTGGTTGATGAACCTCAACCAAGAAGATCAGCAAAAGGCCACCTATTGATTCCGTCGAGGAGATATCCGGAATCAAACTATATTCTGCTTACTGATGTGGGGGAGCCAGAGATTTTCTAGGAAGTTAAAACTCATGCTGATAGAAGCCAATGGATGCAGGCTATGCAAGATCAAGAGATGAGTTCCCTACAGAAAAATCATACTTATGAGTTGGTGAAGCTTCCTGAAGGAAAGAAAGTACTGAAGAACAAGTGGGTGTTCAAGCTGAAGAAAGATGGAAAGGGAAAGCTTGTGAAGCACAAGGCTAGATTGGTTGTCAAAGGGTTGCTACAGAACAAAGGAATCGACTTTGACGAAATATTTTCACCGGTAGTGAAGATGACCTCAATATGAGCCGTACTCGGATTGGTAGCCAGCTTGAATTTGAAATTCGAATAGATGGATGTGAAGACAACCTTTCTCCATGGAGATCTGGAGGAGGAAATCTACAAGGAGCAGCCAGAAGGGTTTGAAGCTCCAAAGAAAAATCACTCAGTTTGCAAGCTGTAGAAGAGTCTCTACGGCCTCAAACAAGTGCTGAGGCAATGGTACAAGAAGTTCGACTCATTTATGGTGAGTCTTGGTTACAAGAGATAGCTTGTTGCAGATCCGTGTGTCTATATTCGAAGGTTTTCGAATGACAAGTTTGTTATACTCCTCCTTTATGTTGATGATATATTAATCATTGGTGATGATAGGCCTATGATTAACAAGCTAAAGAAGGAACCATCCAAATATTTTGACATGAAGGGTTTAGGCACAGTGCATCAGATTTTGGTCATGAAGATTGTTTGTGATAGGAAAGCCAAGAAGTTGTGGTTATCACAACAAAAATATATTGAACGAGTAATCAGACGTTTCAACATGGGAGATGCCAAGCTAGTCAATACTCCACTAGCTAACCACTTCAAGTTGAGCAAGAGCTCGTGTCCCTCTTCAAAGAAAGAGATTGAGGAGATGAAAGCAGTTTCCTACTCGTCAGCTGTAGGAAGTTTGATGTACGCAATAGTTTGTACAAGATCAGACATTGCTTATGTTGTAGGCATTGTGAGCAGATTCTTTTCAAATCCAAGAAAGAATTATTGGAAATCTGTCAAGTGGATTCTCAGGTACCTGAATGGTATGTTGAAATTATGCTTGTGTTTTGGGAGAGCTAAACCAGTTTTGGAGGGCTATACTGATTTAGATATGGTAGGAGACTTGGATAGTAGGAAATCTATCTCAGGATTTCTCTTCACTTTTGCCGAAGGAGCTGTCTCTTGGCAGTCCAAATTGTAGAAATGTGTTGCTTTATCTACAACAGACGCAGAATACATTGCCGCAACAGAAGCTAGGAAATAAATGTTGTGGATGAAGCGGTTTCTCCACGAACTGGGGGTTAGTCAAGAAGACTACAAGGTACATTGTGATAGTCAAAGTGCTCTAGACTTGAGCAAGAATTCAATGTACCATTCCCGCACCAAACATATTGATATCTGCTATCATTGGATACGCGAAGTGATGGAACAATAGTTGTTGAAGCTTGTGAAGATCCATATGAAAGAGAATCTAACAAACATGCTGACGAAGGTGGTTACAAGTGAGAAGCTCGGGCTATGCAAAGACATAGCCGGGATGGACGCCAACTAGAGGAAATCAGATTGCGTTTCCCTCTGATGGGCATGGAGGGGGAGAATGGCTGGGTGTTCCATGCCCATGCAGCTAGCCACCTAGTGGACTTAGGTGTCCCAATAGAGTAGCTGCTGAAGCTTGGTCAAGAGTTGCGTCTTCCACCGTCCATGGTTTGTTAGAGCTAGCTGTTGGTCAACACTTGTTGCTGAGCATCCTATTGTCAAGATTTGTGGCTACTTTTTCTCTGAGGCCTCACCTATTAAAGGAGATCATTTGCAGTGCAATGTGCAGTGGGGAAAAAGCACAAAAAGTGCTTAGTGAAGAAGAGCTAAGGCAGAGTGAAAGAGAAATAAAGAGAGTGAGTTTTGAATTGAGTGTGAGTGTGTACTCCTCCTCCTCCTTTGTATCGGTTTTAACTTAACAGTGAAGTCTCTCTCGTATGGACATAGGTAAGTTGCCGAATCACGTTAAATTCCTAGTGTCAAGTGTCCGTGCATGTTTTGTGTAGCTTTTGGATCACCACAAGTCCCAACAAGAAGAGAGATAAGAAAAGAAAGACGAGAAGAGGAGAAGGCTTGTTGTGGGCTGACTTGAGGGAGACGAGTGATGGGAGAAATAGAGAAAAAAATGTGAGAAATGAAAGAGAAAGGAGAAGAATAGATATATATATTATATGTATATATAATACATTCGCTCTCCACCCGGTATGTTAAAAGTTTAATTGGAATCCACCAATCTCGCTTGGGCTTACTTGTTGATGCAATTTTTAGTACGTTTACAACGCGCTCTAACGATCTGCAACTAGAAAGAGGAACTCGGGATACTCAATGGAGAATGTCTTCGATGCTTAAGTTAGTAATATGTTATAATATTGTGATTACTTAAGAATCTATTAAAAAAGAGTGTGTACCTAGTGGAATATTTATAAGAGAAATAATATTTGTAGTTATAGAGTGCCCAAATGCCACACACTTCTTTTAAAAAAAGTGGTATGAGTAGACTTCTTCTAGATACGAGACTTAGCGCCCAATTTTGGTATATATGTTAACTTTTCTGACACGATTTGGTCGTTAATGGCACTATCCGATACTGATATCTAGCTTAGATTTATCTTCACAAATACGTATATCATTGTGATGTGGTTTGTTAAGTTTCTATGTTTAGGGTGCGTTTAGATGTTGAATTGAGTTGAGTTGAGTTGAGTTGAGTTGAATATTATTAGAATATTATTATTTATTATTATTATTATTTTGAGATTTGAAAAAGTTGAATTGTTTATTATATTTTATGTTGAGATTTGAACAAATTGTAATGATAAATTGAGATGAGTTTAGCTTCCAAACGAAGCCAAAACTCCTTGCATGGATCCTTGTATTGCATACAATAGTTGACCTTTATTCCTATACCGTGTGCTTAGTGCAATTATGTCCTTTTATCGCCTTCTGTCACGTGGGCCTCACATGATCATGTTTTTTAGTGGCCCGTGACTACTTCTTCACGGCTTATAATATAAGAGAAATGATACTTATAATCGTGAGTGTGTAAGTAACGTGCAGTCGTTTTGAAAAAAGTAAATAAATACGAGACTCACATGAAAAGAAATTAATTTTTTAATGGTGAACCTTATTTTTTTTCAAATCGACTGCACGGCGTTTATACACTCCACGACTATATGTAGTATTACTCATAATATAATTGACCCAACAATAGCCGTAGAGAACAACGTAAAAGGTGTTTTTTATAAAAAAAAATCAGACATTAAAAATGTTAAATATGTCATCATGAAAGATGGTAATTTATATAGCGATGAAATGATTTAAAAATGAAAAAAAAAATGAAGAAAAAACAATGTCCGTATAGATTGAATGAGAGCTTTGTCCGTCTTGACTTTTTTCTTTTTTTTTTTTTGAACAAATGTCGGTCATGACTTTAAGCGGAGTACTGGAGGAGCAAATGCTTTGATTGGACAACAGCTTATTTCTATTATTTTTAAAAAGAAAAATGTTAATATTCTGTGGAGTTTGTTTTCTCAACCGTTTATGTATTTAATTTTTTTTACTTAATAATTAAGAAAATAATTTTTAGTTTATTAATTTATTTTTTTACTTTTAAAAAATATTTAAACATGTTAAAAAAATATAAAAAAAAATAAAAATTTATGCTAGGAGTGCCCGCCAGCGGTCATTGCTGGCCGCAGCCTAGCATGACTCTTTCACAAGTTGGGTTCCAAGTCTAAAGTCAGGAAGTTAATCTGAAGACTTTCAATTTTTGACCAATTCAAAGCTCGAGTTATTCAACCTCATTAACCCATCAAATTGTATATATTTAAATGATTAAGGGTACTACTGCATGATGATCATCTTCTCCCCAATATCTTAAATGAATGGCTAATTGCAAGGCTTCTAATACTACGACTACTGTAGTTTTCTTGATTGCATTATTTCTGGTCCTTGCAAAGGATGTTTCTCCTCGTGAAATATCGGCCAACTGCACCAATAATCATGTTGTTGCCCCGCGAGAAATAATCCTCGGAGTTCTTCACCACATGAGTATGTGCTTAGTTTCGCAAAATAACAGCTCTTGCATGTTCGATCAATATTATATTATATAACTTTGAATAAACTAATTGAAAACCATCAATCATTATAGTTAATTCCATCGATCGATCGTCTGGATTTCTTCATCATGAGCAGCTTAATTAATTCTTTCTCGCTTTTTTATTGTTTATTTTGTGAGCAATTTCAGTATATTAATGTACGTACGTACGTAGGTGTTGATCAGTTTTCATTTTTCTCTACATGATCATGATGATATATATCAAGGTGATTAACTAATGATCATGAGCTTTCCTCATCGCAGAAGAGGAGAATAATTTAAAGCATGGAAGTGATGTGCGGAGGAGTTTAAGATCAGGTCCTGTTCCAGGGCATGGCTCCCCTGACGATGGAATTGGACACCGCAAATAGAAGGAGCATGCATGCATGCATGGTTTCGTCACAGAGCTTGTTCTATATATTTTCTGGATAACCCTAAAATATATATATATACTATATACATATATAATCTTCAAATTCATGTGTAATTTTCTTAAAGATCAAATTACAAAATAATGATCATTATTACATTTTATAATAACTTGTATAAAGTTTTATTGTAATATGTTATTTTTATTTTGTCCTTACATGTAATTACACTCTTTTTCACTTTACCCTTTGTAGTATAAATACCTTGTATTATTTTACAATATTGATATTCGGAATATACACAGAAATTTTTTTACATGTGTTTTACAGTTAATATGGTATTAGTTTTATAGAAGTTTTCTTCCGCACGCCTCTTTCGCAATTTTTTCCCCTTTCTCCTTCTTCTTCTCATGGCTTTGAAATCCTCTTCTCCCATGGAAGAAACATCTAGTCATTTCTTCCTTCATCCAGGAGACAGTTTTGGTACTGTTCTTGTTACGCAATCTTTGAACGGTGATAACTATCACTTATGGTGTCGATCGATGCACATGGTGCTCTTTGCAAAGAACAAGTTAGGGTTTATCGATGGATCCATTCTCAAACCTTCAGATCCTGCCAATACAACACTTCCTTCTTGGTTGCGCTGTAAGTTAACCTTGACTATGGTAGCATGCTAACCTTGACTCTGACTTGCTGTTTGCTTTTATTTATTTTTATTTTGTTTTTATGCAGGACCTGAATCAATGGAAGCTAATTGGTGTAGGTAGACACAAGAGAGGGCTTTACTTTCTGCAACAATCAGGCTCTTCTACTAGTGATTTACTTCAAACTCATTATTTACTTGTAATAGCATCCAATTTAGCTAAATAGTTGTTTGTTTGTTCCAAATCCTCAAAACATGCCTTGTTTGAACTTTGGCATAATAGATTAGGTTATCCTTCTGTTTCTAGGATGAATTTTTTACTTAAATTTGAGCCTGATATGTTAGATACTGACTCTCCATGTCTTGTTTGTCCTCTGGCCAAACAAAAGAAATTACCATTTTCTCATAATTCTCATACGTCTGCATTTCCATTTGATTTGGTTCATTGTTATGTATGGGGACCTTTTTCTATCCCCACTGTTGAAGGTCATAAATTTTTTTTAACAATTGTTGATGATTGTACACGGGCCAGATGGATTTATCTTTTAAAATGCAAGTCTGAAGTTTATTCTCTTATTCCTCAATTTTTCAAACTTGTTAAAACAAAATTCCATAAAACAAATTAAGAAAATTCGTACTGATCATGGTACTGAATTTTCCGTAACATCTTTTCTTCAATCTAAAGGTGTTATCCATAATTTAAGTTGTGTTAAAACTCCTCAATAGAATTCTGTTGTTGAGCATAAACATCAACACCTTTTAAACACTGCTCAGGCCTTAGTCCAATTTACCTATTCATTTATGAGGTGATGCCATTCTTACAACCACTCATCTTATAAACAGATTACCTACACCTTTGTTAGGAAATAAATCACCTTGTGAACTACTTTTTCAATCACCTCCCATTTATGATCATCTTAGAACCTTTTGATGTCTCTGTTTTGCATCCTTTCTACTTAGATCAAGATCTAAGTTTGATCTTAGAGCACAACAGTGTATAATACTTCTTGGTTATCCCTTTGGTATTAAGGGTTATAAATTGTTAGATCTTGCTACAAATAATACCATTGTGTCAAGACATGTTGTTTTTCATAAACATGTTTTTCCTTTTAAATCTCATTTTTCTTTTGTCTTACCTTCAACTTCAGTGCATTTTAATATTGTTCCAAGTCAACCATCAACTTTTGAACATTATAATATGCCTTCAACTGTATCTTCACTCCCTGCTGAGAATTGTTTTTCACCAAATACAGCTTCTCCCACTACTTTTCAAATCCATACAGATACTAAACCACAACCCTCATCATCCACACAAATTCATTTAGTTTCACAATCATTCATAGAATCTGAAACAGCCTCTGTACCAGAATCTGAAACAGTTTCTCTTCCAATTCATAAATCATCTAGACATAGACGGGCTTTTGCTTATTTGTAGCATTACTATTGCAACTCTCTTACTACACACTCTACATCAAATTCCACAGGTTCTGTTCCTATACTGCAGGTATTCCATATGATCTTAATAATTTTCTTTCTTATCATAGACTATCCCCTAAACATAAATATTTTGCTTTAGCTATTATTGCTAATATAGAGCCTGAGTTTTATTATTAGGCAGGCAAGCACTCTCATTGGAGAGATGCTATGGCTGCCGAGATTCTAGCCTTATAAAATAATAATACCTGGACTGTTACCTCTTTGCCTATTGGACAAGAACCCATTGGATATAAATGAGTTTAGAATATCAAATATAGAGCTGATGGTTCTATTGAGCATTACAAACCTCGATTGGTTGCTAAGGGGTATACCCAACGTGAATGATTAGATTATTCTGAAACTTTTTCCCCTGTGGCAAAAATGGTTACTATTTGTACACTTCCTACCATAGTTGCTGTTCAGAATTGGTCTTTGGCTCAACTTGATGTGAATAACGCTTTCTTACATGGGGATTTACTTGAGGAAGTTTATATGACACTTCCTCCTGGTTTTCATACTAAGGGGGAGTCTAAAGTGTGTAAATTAAACAAGTCCCTCTATGATTTGAAGCAAGTATCTCGTCAATGGTTTTTCAAGTTTTTTAATACTCTTCTTGTACTTGGTTTTAATCAGTCTAAAGCTGATTATTCATTGTGATAACATAGCTGCACTTCAAATTACTGCAAACCTTGTCTTTCACGAGCACACATAACATATTGAGCTTGATTGCCATTTTGTAGGTGACAAACTTCAAGCTGGGATTCTTAAGACATTTCATGTTGGTTCTCAACATCAACTTGATGATGTTCTTACTAAAGCTTTGAGCAGTCACCAATTCTCTACATTGATAGCCAAGATGGGAGTTCATTCCATTTACTCTTCATCTTGAGGGGGAGTATTACATTTTATAATAACTTGTATAAATTAAGTTTTATTGTAATATGTTATTTTTATTTTGTCCTTACATGTAATTACACTCTTTTTCACTTTACCCTTTGTAGTATAAATACCTTGAATTATTTTACAATATTGATATTCGGAATATACATAGAAGTATTTTTACATGTATTTTACATTTAATAATCATTTTAAAATCACTTTACAATTTATATTATCAAAACGATTCGTATATATGAATGAAAATAGAGTTGTAAATTAAAGAGTAGAAAAAGGGTTGTGTTTGTATTATTACTGATCTAACAAATAATGCCCTAGTTAGAACAGTTGAGTTGATGCAAATCTTGAAGGAAAAAAAATAAAAACTGAAAATGTTTACCGCCGTTAAAATTAGACCACCTTGACGATCGAGGAATATTAACTAATAACAGTCAAATTCCTTGTAGTACGTATATATATATATATATATATATATATATATATATATATATTTATATATATATATATATAGTGTGAGGTTTCCACCAATTGGCACTAATTGAGGGGTCAACACCCTTTTATAAGAAGACATAAGCGATTTTTTTTAATCCAATCTTAAACACTATTATACTTACGAAGAAAACTTAAATAAGGGAAATGCTTGGGCCACCGAGAGGTACGTGGACCTGAGACATTTTTCCTATTCAATTTTTTTTTTTAATGTAGTAATTAAAAAAATATTTTTTAATGATGTTGTAAATTTTTTTAAAAATATAAAAATAATATAAAAACAAATAAAAAAGTAAAGTAGTTGAAATGGTCTTATCGATCAGGAGAATTTCTCGGTGGTGGGAATCCTCGATAGCTGCAGTGCTATCCTTTAAATAAAGAGTAATGTTATATATAGTACTCGTGGAGTGCGCAAGCGTCGTGCAGTCGTTTTGAAAAAGAGTGCGGTTTACTATTAAAAAATTAATTTCTTTTCATGTGGATCCCATATTTATTCACTTTTTTCAAAGCGACTGCACGACGCTTGCACACTCACGACTACAAGTATTATTTCTCTTAAATAAATGCATGTAGTCTAGCTGTACGTAAGCTTTCAATTCTTCTCTTAACCTTTTCTACTAGCATAATTTCAAATAACCAATGCTACGTTTTCTGCTGAAAAGAAAACAAAATCATAATTTGTAATTCATGATCTGTTTTATATAACTATGATGTTTATATTTTTTTGCATCTTGAATTATATGTTTTATATTGTTCCTTGTTGAATTATTATAAACAAATATATATAAAAATAATAAATCTTAATTATAATCTTAATTTTCCTTTCCAGAGAGATGAATTCCTGACTCCCACTACAACACAATTGGTTTTTAGTGACGGTTGAGAAATTGTGACAGTCCCTAGACCGTCACTAAAAGGTATTTTCTGTGACAGTTTTTGGAAACCGTCACTAAAGATAGAATGAGATTTTTTTACATTCGAACGTATGGGACATATGCGTTCGAACGTCACATATACGTTCGAACGTTATGCCTGTTTACGTTGGAACGTAAAGTGTTTTGGCGCAACCGTTCGAATGTTATTAATTTTACGTTCGAACGTAAAATGTTTGCACCAATGTTCGAACGTTAAGTAATAACATTCAAACGTTTATTGTAAATTTAAATTAAATGACTTTAATTTAAAAATTATGTGATTTTTATTGTGCATAATTTGTGAACAAGTCTAAAAAATTGAATTGTATATATTTATATATACACACTTTGTAATATATAAATATATATTATTGATTTATATATATTTGAAATGCAGTGATTTAGTATTAAAGTTGGAAATTATAACATCAAAGAAGATTAAAAATTGAAATTAAAAAACGATAAAAATATTCAATAATTTTTCGTTACAAATATTAAAAATAAAATACAAAAAATGATAGAACGTAGTAAACAACAGTCAGATGATAACGTTATCTGCAAAAGTCGAACTCCGTACTTCCTCCATCAAGGTATCAACCTTGTCATTGAGGATAGTTACACGATGGGTGAGTTCGGCAACAGACGCCGATATAGCCTCGAGCGATCGATCGATCTTATGATCAATATGCGCAGTCAGCTGTGATATGACGCATCAACCCAAGCAGGCCGCACATTTCCTGCAGATGTACTCGGCGTATGCTGACTAGTACTCCTGACATGACCTGGCTCAGGCTGCGTCGGAGGAACTAGATCCTCTACAGGGGGTGGCTGACGTCCCCTCGCCTGTCCAATGCTACGCCGATGCGTGGTCATGTCGAGGGGGCTCATCTGATCTTTGACCCGCTCTTCTGGCTGGGTCGGCACTCCCCGTGCAAGTAATAGTCGGCTGATGAGGACACCATATGGGAGATTATCCGTGGAGACGATGCTCGCCTCGTAACGGATCCTCTAAAAAAAGTGCAGTGGCAAATCTATAGGATCTCCACGTGCCACTCGTATCAAAAATTGTGCCCGAAGCCGACTAAATGTGGTTTTATGAGCCACAGGATCGACATTTGTTGCAACAATCAGGTGCAACATGAGGAAGAAATGCAGCAGATGGATCTGGTTGAAGGCGTTCTTCCGCTCGATCTGCATGCGATCCCTCTCGGTGAGGATGTAGAAATCCTCGTCTCGGTCATCATCCCGAGCCTCGACGCCAGTATCCTCAGCCTCTGACTGGCCTGCATCTCTGGCTGATGCTGGCTCACATCCCCGGCCAGTAGATGATGTAGAAGTGCCTACATCCTCACGGGGTGTTGAGTGTGTAAATGTCTGAGCACCTCGATGAATCCCGAGGTGCTCGCCGATGACATCTGCCGATACCTCAATAGAAACACCGCGTACAGTCACGGTGTGAGAGGATGCATCTGGAGGCATGTCACACATCCCCATATAGAATTCTTGAACCATTGAGGGGTATACCTTCCCCCTCAATGTGCAGATATTTCCCCAGCCTCTACTGAGGAAAACATCTCTTAGGTTCGTCTGCTGCCAACAGAATTCGTCGAACTCATTAATTAAGACCTCTCTCTCTACCATAACAGTACGAGCTCCGATACGGGCAGTGTCCGACGTGGCTCCTTCCCTCCCTCGTTTACGTGTATGCAGTGGAAGAGCCATATCCTGAAAATAAAAAAGGAAAAAAAAAATTATTTACAATAATGCATTTTTTTGTATTAATTTTAAGATGCTCTGCATTAATGTTCGAACGTTTTATCGTTAACGTTCGAACGTTAAAGATAAAAACGTTCGGACGTTAATTTATACGTTCGCACGTAAAATAATGTAAATAAATTTACGTTCAAACGTAAAATAAATACGTTTGAATGTACAGATGTACGTTCGAACATAAGCAATAAACAAATACGTTCGAATTTAAGTTCGAACGTATTTGTTTTACGTGTGAACGTAAATATGAACGTCCGAACGTCGAAGCATGAATAATGTAGAAAATCACTACGTTCGGATGTTATAATTAAACGTCCGACCGTATGTGATTTACGTGCGAAAGTAAATATTCACGTTCGAACGTATGTCGTTTAATAATATTCACGTCCGAATGTAAGACGATTAACGTTCGAACGTGGAAGCCGTAACGGCTCTGTAATTTAAACGTCGTACGTTCGAATGTCACGGTGAAACGTTCGAACGTTTCGACGCAGAATGACTGAGTCGACTCAGCCATTATTGAAATCTCGAAAATTTCTCTACAAGGGTCTAAATGCCGAAATGTCACCATGTAAATGAAGTATACACTTCAAGAAACATTTCTACGGTGACTATTCGGCCAATGACTGGCCGTGGTGGCCGGAAAATGAAGTTGAACATCCGGTAATATTTATCCGGTTTTAAACAAAACTCAATCCAAATCTCAATCTAAATCTCAATAAAATACATGTTATTTGCATAAAAGATGAATGCCTACCTTTTAGTGACAGTTATGGCGGAGTTGACGGCGGCGGTGACGGAGGCGTGGTGGCAAATAACGGAGAAGACGATGGTAACGGGCACCGAAATGTCGTTTCGACGTTCGGTTTTGGCCTTATATACACAGAACGTTCGAACGTACTTATTATTACGTTCGAACGTTTGTCAATTTAATTTCCAAAATTTTATCTATAATATATTATATTATAAATGTTTAAGTTATATATTAAGATGTTATATAATATTATTGACAATTAGATTATTGGTTTTTTTGTGAGTGCTTGTTATATTTATAAAGTTTAGCAATATGTTTATACATGTTGTTGTGATTTTATGCTTACTCTTGAAATAATTGTGATTATTGTTTGTGAATTTTGTGAATAGTTTATGAGTTTATGGTGTTTATTGATGAATTAATAAGTAACAATTTAATATATATTATTGATTTATATATATGGTATAGTTTATCATTTAAATTATATTATGCTATCATACTATACAATGTAGTATATAGTTATAGATATATAAAATGTAGTATAGTTATTATACTATAAGTTAGTATATAATAAAGAATTTAATAAGTAACAATTTAATATATATTATTGATTTATATATATGGTATAGTTTATCATTTAAATTATATTATGCTATCATACTATACAATGTAGTATATAGTTATAGATATATAAAATGTAGTATAAATATTATAATATAAGTTAGTATATAATAAAGAATTTAATAAGTAACAATTTAATATATATTATTGATTTATATATATGGTATAGTTTATCATTTAAATTATATTATGCTATCATACTATACAATGTAGTATATAGTTATAGATATATAAAATGTAGTATATATATTATACTATAAGTTAGTATATAATAAAGAATTTAATAAGTAACAATTTAATATATATTATTGATTTATATATATGGTATAGTTTATCAATTAAATTATATTATGCTATCATACTATACAATGTAGTATATAATTATAGATATATAAAATGTAGTATATATATTATACTATAAGTTAGTATATAATAAAGAATTTAATAAGTAACAATTTAATATATATTATTGATTTATATATATGGTATAATTTATCATTTAAATTATATTATGCTATTATACTATACAATGTAGTATATAGTTATAGATATATAAAATGTAGTATATATATTATACTATAAGTTAGTATATAATAAAGAATTTAATAAGTAACAATTTAATATATATTATTGATTTATATATATGGTATAGTTTATCATTTAAATTATATTATGCTATCATACTATACAATGTAGTATATAGTTATAGATATATAAAATGTAGTATATATATTATACTATAAGTTAGTATATAATAAAGAATTTAATAAGTAACAATTTAATATATATTATTGATTTATATATATGATATAGTTTATCATTTAAATTATATTATGCTATCATACTATACAATGTAGTATATAGTTATAGATATATAAAATGTAGTATAGTTATTATACTATAAGTTAAGTATAGTAGGAATCGTACGTTCGAACGTTTCAAGTTAACGTTCGAACGTTAAAGTAAGAGGCGGGAATTTTCCCGCTCGATTAAGGTATCTGTGTGATTATTCAGACGTTCGGACGTTTATACTATACGTTCGAACACCAAATCTGTCAACGTTCGAACGTTAGTTAAATTAGTGCGGGAGATTTCCCGCTCAAATATGGTAACACTTTCATGAAATGTACGTTCGGCACGTTTAAGTTAAATGTTCGAACGTTTATCTATAAATCTACGAACGTTCGAACGAAAAATTGTGATACATTCGAACATATATAAGGAAAGTGCGGGAACTTTCCCGCTAGATTTTATGTTATATCATAAGAAGGGTAGGTTCGAACGTGTATTGTAAACGTCCGAACGTTCTGGGCGGGAATAATTTTAGAATATAACGTTCGGACGTAAAAATTAAACGTTCGAACGTTTAAACTAATAATTTTAGAACTTAATCAGTACGCGCACGGGAGGAAGCGCATTATTTCTTCTTCTCCCGTGCGCGCAACAGAAAGAGAGAGAGAGAGAGAGAGAGCGAGAGAGATAGAGAGAGAGAGAGAGAGAGAGTTAGAGTGAGAGAGAGTTGAGTTAGAGAGAGTTGAGTTTTGGAGTGAGAGAGAGTTGAGTTTTGGTAAGATAATATTTTTATTTCTTGTCTTTATTTAAATTTTATGATATTTATAGAATGTGTTTTTGTTATAGAATATTTCTAATAAGTTAGTGTTGTATTTTTTTGAAGGATTGCTTGTTTTGGGAAGTTTGAAGATTTTGATTTGTAAGAGGATATTGTGAGTGCTAGGTATATTTCTAAACTTTATCAATATGTTGTTGTGATTTGATGCTTACTCTTTATCATATTGTGATTATTGTTTGTAAATAGTTTGTGAGTTATTTTAAATATGTTGTGATATAAATTTGAAATATTGTGTTTATTATTAGAAATATATTGTCATTAGGCTTTGTTAATACATGTTTATTGCTTACTAAAGTTTAGAAATTTGTTAATACATGTGGCATGTTATTTTGTGAATATATTGTGAGTTATTGTGATATAGACTTGAAATATTTAAATTATTATTTGTGAATGACGTTTGAATATGTTTACATTGTTACAAATATATTGTCCTTAAGCTTTGTTAATACATGTGGCATGTTATTTTATGCTTACTTTTTATCATATTGTGATTATTGTTGGTATAGTTTCTATATTGTTTGTGAGTTATAATAATATGTTGTGATATAAATTTGAAATATCGTGTTTATTATTAGAAATATATTGTCATTAGGCTTTGTTAATACATGTGACATGTTATTTTGTGAATATATTGTGAGTTATTGTGAATATGTTGTGATATGGATTTGAAAAATTGTGATAATAATATTTGAAATTAAGTAATAACAAGCATAAAAGTAACTCTTTAAGAATTATAATAATTAAAATTATAGTATAACCATTGAAATTTAAGTATGATAATTAAATATTTATAATAATATTTGAAATTAAGTAATAACAAGCATAAAAGTAACTCTTTAAGAATTATAATAATTAAAATTATAGTATAACCATTGAAATTTAAGTATGATAATTAAATATTTATAATAATATTTGAAATTAAGTAATAACAAGCATAAAAGTAACTCTTTAAGAATTATAATAATTAAAATTATAGTATAACCATTGAAATTTAAGTATGAAAATTAAATATTTATAATAATATTTGAAATTAAGTAATAACAAGCATAAAAGTAACTCTTTAAGAATTATAATAATTAAAATTATAGTATAACCTTTGAAATTAAGTATAACAATTAAAATTATACTTTAAGAATAATGATCTTGTACACAACGAGGGAATATGATCTTGAAGAAATGTTGAAATTTCAATTTAATTGCTTGACTGTCATAGTCTCTTCGGCCTTGAGAGTTGTCAAGGTCGGACAGTTTGTGACGGTAAGTAATTAGACTAAAATTTAAACATTTCTTCAAGATCATTCTCCCTCGTTGTGTACAAGACACGAAACGTAGGGTCACATAATCTTCCATCCCTCTTTAGTTTAACAATATAACACTACTTAAATGTGACATTGTTAATTTAAACAACATGGAGATATTGTTGTATGATTTTTTGCTAGATGCGTGTGACATTGCATAAATACCCTTAGACCCGTTTGGGAATCAGTGTACATTTATGTGTCCACTGATTCCTGAATTGTCCAGTGTGGACAGTTTGAGATTATATTATCTGTATTACACATTTTTGTTACTCGCTACTTTCCACGTTTAATATGAAGTTTCGGTATCTTCTTCTACTGTTCTTCGGGTATACTGTTCGTAGGGTCACAATCCCGATATTTGAACATGTATACTTGGAGAATTATGGGGAGGTGCTGCCGGAATTTCTACTAACGTGGAAATTAGTAGAGTGACGAGATTTGTGTAATATGGAGAATATAATCTCGAATGAGATAGGACCAATTACCTTATCAAAAAAGTAATGAGAATTGGAGGCAAGACATGCATGTGAATTTTCCCAAAACGTGTAATTAATATCTGGATGTTTTTAGAAATGGACAAAAATTGGATGCGTCTGGACGATAGACTTGGAAAGGATTACGTACCCTATGCATGTGGAGTAAGAACTTTCATTGATTTTGCACGGGCCTCTGCTGATAGTCGTGGTTACATTAAGTGTCCATGTCGAGGGTGTAAAAATTTGTGTGTGATAGGATTGGATGAAGTAGAGCGTCATATATTTGTGAACGGTATGGATCTGGGGTATACACGATGGGTACTGCATGGTGAGCAGTATGAAGGGTCAGCAGATGTATTGGTCTATCATCACAATTATTTACGGCACATGGATGATGATTATGAGCATGATGAGATGGAGGAGATGTTGGGTGACATTGGAGCTGGGATGTTTATGGATGAGGTTAATATACTGGGTACATTGATGAGTATTAACAAAAAGACGAAAGACACGATCAAGACGAGGAAAGATCTTGAGAGAATGAGAATTAAACATAATCTGCATTTGCGGGTGGAAGGCAACAAGGTGGTCATGCCGCATGCATGTTTTACGATGACGAGGGAGGAGAGGATTGATTTCTGTAAATGGTTGCAAGGTGTGAAGTTGCCAGATGGTTATGCTTCAAATATTGGTAGATGCGTGAGTCCTGATGATTGGAAAATCAATGGATTGAAAAGTCATGATTGTCACGTTTTTTTGCAGAAGTTATTACCTGTTGGAATTCGTGGGAAGCTGACATCTAATGTACGTGTCGCCATATCTGAACTATGTATGTTTTTCAAGGATTTGTGCGCTCGGGTAGTAAATCGAGATGTGTTGTCGAAATTGGAAGAAGACATTGCTAATATACTATGTAAATTCGAGCAGATCTTTCCACCATCATTTTTTGATGTCATGGTCCATTTAGCAATACATTTACCGCGAGAGGTACTTCTGGGTGGACCGGTGCAGTTCCGTTGGATGTATCCAGTTGAAAGATATTTGGGTCGATTGAAGCGCACTGTTGGGAATAAAGCCAAAGCTGAGGGTTCAATAGCAGAGGCTTATATACACGATGAATGGTTAACATTTTGCTCTCTATATCTTCGTGGTGTTGAGACACGATTTAGTCGTCAAGAGCGAAATGCTGATCTTGCTACTCCGCCTCCTCGTGAGCTATCAGTGTTTTCCCAGAATGTACGACCCTTGGGTGCACAAACAGGTTACGATTTAATTAATGGAGAGTTGGGTAAAGTTCGGTGGTATGTGCTAAATAACTGCCGAGAGATTGATGATTATCTTAGGTATGTCATTTAATTTATTTGAATAATTATAGTTTTCTTTAAATTAATTAGAATTGTTGTGCTCAAAATATACTTCTTTTGCAACATGTTATAACAGTGACCACATGGACAAACTTAGAACGGAAGGCATAGAAAATATAGAGGCAAGACACGAGGAAGAATTTCCCGGATGGTTTGAAGAACGTGTATGAACTAAAATTATATATATGTTATATTGTGAAATTTTTAACTCTGGATAATAAAATAATAAATATATACTATTTCAATTTTTAGATTTTGGAACAACGTGCTCGTGATCCCGGATCAATTTCTTCTGAATTGTATGCATTGGCCCGTGGTCCCTCAAATAGAGCACTTCGATATACTGCATGCACGGTTCGAGGTTATAGATTCCATACTTTGGACCGTGAACGTAATAGAAAGACTCAAAATTGTGGTGTGTTGGTCAAGGGGAGTCATGGAACAGATGATATTGACTATTATGGTGTCATACGTGATATTATCGGATTGAAATATCTGGGTGGGTCTGTAACATATGTCTTCAAATGTGATTGGTGGGATCTAGGCGGTGGTCGGGTTTCGATACATAGGGATAATCACTTTACGAGTGTCAATACTGCATCTAAATGGTACGAAGATGATCCATTCGTATTGGCTTGTCAAACTACCCAAGTCTATTACTTGATTGATCCAATGAAAAGTGCTGATGAAGATAATGGGGAGATAACTTGGCGAGTCGTACAAAAATTTGTTCCTCGAAATATATATGAAGCAGGAACGAGTGCAGATTACGAGAATAGTGGAGATGAAGATGACAATCCGATTGTTGAGGCATACCAGGAAGATGGAGAGGGTATTAACTTGTTTGTTGACCTCGGTGCACTCGAGTTGGTCCCCTTGTGTAGAGATGATGTCCCACCCGTACATCTCGACCCGTCTGTATTAAATGATCATTCAATTCAAGTCAGTTTGGAGGAAGATGAAGAAGACGAGTCAGAAGATGAATACGAATCAGAATCCGGGCAGGAGGTGGATAAAGATGATGAAGAAGAGGTGCATGATGATGATGAAGATGTTATTGATGGGGATTCTGAAACAAGCATGGAAAATTCATCTGAAGAGTAAAAGTACTAAATATTTTATTTATATAGGTGACTATAAAATATCTTAAATTTTCATAATTTCTTCTAATTAATTTTCTTTGATATAATTAATTATTTTAAAGAATGCCGCCAAAACGACAACGAAGAAATGTGCCTCCGCCAAGTCCAAGTCCTGAATCCATTGAGGACTCCCCACTCGAGGAATCCGTTCCTGAAGATCAAGCTAACACAGAAGAGAACAACAGCCAGTCAACACCTACCAGTAAGGAAATATTGTCGTTGATAATTATATATATAGTTAATACTTTTTTCTCAATAACTATATAATTATAATTATAGTATATCTATTATTATCATGTAGTTCATGCATCTGCACGTCGCGGTCGTGGCTATACACATGGAATCTCTCTTGAAAAAAATAGAAGGCACGGTAAACTGAAGATCACAATTCCTGATAATTCCACTGGAGGAGTGGATGATAGTGCAGCAACTCTTTCCTCCTATATTGGCACAGTAGTTCGAGCTTATGCTCCATTTTATGTGCGCTCATGGCGAGATGTTCCGAATGAGATTAAGGAGCACATTCGAAGTCGTGTGCTGGTGAGTTTACTTTTCAGTACATTTTTTTCACTTAGATTAATATATTATATTTTTTACCTGATTCCCTTGTTAGGATGAATTCGACCTCGACTTTGGCCGTAGCGAGGATTTGAGAACCGTGAATGAGTTGATGGCTACACTATTCCGACGTCACAAAAGACGATGTCATGACCACTTCAAGAAGTTTGAGATGTTGGAAGAGGCTGCGCAGTCTCCTTTTCAGCAGATGAAGTTAGATGATTGGAGAAAGTGTTGTGATCTTTTCGCATCTCCATATTATCAGGTATTTTACATTTATATCTTTTAATTATTTACATTCATATTCGTTTTATACATTATATGTATACATATTACAATTAACATTTTTAATATATTTTGTAGCACTTGAGTTCTACAAATGCACAGAATAGATCCGTTCTGACTGTCTACCATCGTGCCGGTTCAAGGTCATTCCACCGTCTTGCTGAAAAAATGGTAATTAAAAAATTATAGAATTCATTTATTTTCCTGATATTCTTTCTGATAAGTACTAACATTATCTTTTTAAAATTGCTAATATTGTCGCTTTGTTAGAAACGTGATGATCCTGAAAACTTTTCCCTCATTCATGTCTATGCTGCTGCTCACACTAATGAGCATAGTGAGTGGATGGATCCTGTCGCTGCAGATAATTATGTAAGCAGTTTTAATTTTGTTAAATAAATTTTTTATAGAACATTTTAATAGTTTATTTCTTATTTCTATTTCTTTTAATACGTTACTAATTATTTACGATCATTACCTTTTAAATTGCAGAGAAAAATGTTGGAGATGCAGTCGACTTCTGTGGAATCCTCTCCTAGTGACATAGACATATTCACCCAAGTGCTCGGGCCGCAGTCTAGTATGGCAAGAGGTTTGGGACGATCTATCAAGCATAAATGTTCATCCTCCTCAACCTCATCGGCTTCACAAATTAATAATCTTACAGCAGATTTAGAAGCTGCACGGCGTGAGAATGAGTATATGAGGTCGAGACAGCAAGAGTTAGAGTCTCTCTTAGAATGACAGTCTCATTTAGAGACGCGTTTGCAGGACCAACATAGAGACCAAGAGGAAAGAATACGCAGTGAAGTGCAAGAGCAAGTGCAACGAGAGATGATGGTGCAAATGGAGCGTGTTATGTCGTTGCAACAGAATCCCCGTGGGCGAGGGAAAAAGAAGAAATAAATTTTATCAATATTTCTGACTAGTTTTAATATCTAATTTTGTACTTTTATAAGACATTGTTACTTGTTAATTGGGTATGTAATATGATACCATTGGTATTTTGTTTTTAAATTTTATGAAATTAGTATTTCTGATCTGTACGTTCGAATGTAAATAAAAATCGTTCGAACGTTGGTTCACACTGTAACAAACGTTCGAACGTAAATACAATTGAATCGTTCGAACGTTAAACCGACTAACGTTCGAACAAAAAACTTGCATTCGGACGCTCCTTCGTTTACATTCGAAATAACGTCCGAACATTAAACGCGCTACGTTTGAACATTTACGTTTACGTTCGAACAAATGTTCGAACGTTTATTGTAATTAACGTTCGGCCCGCATTAACATTCGAACGTAAATATGATACGTTCGAACGATATACAACAAACGTCAACTTCTCTCATTCGAACGCCAATCGGTCGGGTATAACGTCCGAACGTTTAATTTTACGTCCGAACGTTATTTTCTGTGACAGTTCATAACCGTCACAAAAAAAGGAACGTTCGAACGTTGTACAGAACGGAACACTTCCAACCGTCACTAAAAATATTTTTTGTGACGGTTGAACAGTAAACCGTCACCAAATGTTTTCTGTGACGCATTTTAGGTGACGGTCATGGTGACGGTTTCAAACCATCACCAAATATGTTTAGTGACGGTTTACCATTTTTTTGTGACAGTTTCTTCTGTCACAAAACACACATTCTATTGTAGTGTCCGCTACTAGCTAGCTAGCTACGTAAACGCCACTGAGTTTAAAATAACTTGAATGCAATTAAGCGTCAATCAATATTATGAAACTTAGAAATTTAAGGGTTTGGAAAACTAGTCGAGGTCCTTTGGACAAGATGACATAAGGCCTGGTCTCCAAATAGGAGATCAACTATACGTTCGAACCCCCTACCACCTGTATCAAAAATAAAAAAAGGGTTTAAACACTTAAATCTTCTTTCCTCAGCTTTCAACATACCATATGTTTAGTTATTTTGAAAATCTGTTAAACATTAAACAATTTATTTTAGTAGCTCAAAGTTGGAACACAGACGATTACAGACCCATCATTAAACGCTTCGCGAAGCGCAGAACCCCATAATCCAGGAATCATTGCTTAAGAAAGGTACGTATATACATACAATCTTTCAAAATTCTAAGTACATTGAATTTGCTAGATTGTATATGCATCAAAATAAATGGAACAGATCAGTTTAGTAGATGAAAATGCAGCCATGCAGCTGCCAGCTTCTTCCTGCATCTATACGCCACCAGCTGGAGTGTTTCCCATCCCATCGTCAGGTGAGCCGTGCCCTTTTAAACTCCTCCAGATACTTATCATGCCATGATTTACAATCTTCTCTTCTGCATGCGATGAGGCCAGACATATTAGTTAATCAACTCTATAGTACTGTTATTGATTCTTCAAAGTTTAATTAGTTCCTAGCCAGTGCTCTACTAAATTAAAAGGGTCTGGCTTTTAGAAAAAGAAGATCGAGACCAAACAATAATATATATATATATATATACCTGGCCAGCTTTCTTTTAACACGAACAAAAATATATAGGGCATTATCATTCTCTACTACCGTACGTAGGTACACTTCAAACTCCATATATATATATATATATAGGACATCACTTCCATCCATATAAATTTGTTCACTGACCTCTCATAAATTAAAAAGAGTATGATCTTAATAAAGAGAAAACAAAAATTGAAATATATATGCTAAACATGAGGTTTATAATTAGCATACTAAAAGTACATACCATACTGGTGATCATCATCAACAACTCCGGTGATTTCTCGGAAAGCAGATAATTTGTTGTGGTTGGATATTTCTCGGGTAGAAATTACATGATCCTCTGCAAGGATCATAAATACAATCAAGTAAAATACAATGGAACTGGAAACCTTGCAATTAACCATTTTAATTAGGTATATTAGGGAAACTATAAAGGTACCTTCTCCTTTAAATAGCGCTTAATTACTTGAGGTTTAAGAAATCAAGTTTGGAATTGGTCTTGGAAGCCAATTGCAAGCTAGACTTTGAGCCATATATATATAATATATATATATATATATATATATATATATATATATATACATACTTAAGAATTATTCAAGGTTGGAATCTGTGTGATCATAAACGTCGGACGAGTTCGATCTATGCAGGAAATTGTGGTGCAAATTACCAATATTATTACATAGAGATCAATATATAAGAAGCCAGTTGTTGTCCAATGAAAACATTTGCCTCCTTTGACGTTCACCTAAAGTCAACAACGACTGAGAAGATCCTCAAATTTCTTGTGCATAAAGTCGAACCTTAATCTGACTTGGCTGATCTTGTCCTTTTTTTATTACTCTTCATGTTCAGCAAGCAACGACTTAAGAGGCCAGAATAAGTACCTGATATATATATAAAAAGAGCATATGAAACGGAATTTTCTTATTTTAACAGAAATTTCTCGTTTTAACGGAATATGCTGGTTTTCATTAACTTTCCCTCCGTTTGTAATAATTACAGAACACAGAGATACAATTGTATTTCCCTTTACATTCTATTTGTGGCTACTTTTATGGTGAAAAGATAGATCCCACCGGATGCCAATCTCTTTCCAATTTAAAAAGGAAGGTAGACATTAATACAAACGGCACAAAAAACATTCATTACCAACTTAAAACTTAAAAATAAACCGACCTGCATAAATGATTTAAGAGAAAAAAGTTTAAACGTAAAAAACGTTAATGGAAACGTTGATAAACGTATTAAATTTATGTAGGTTTTGTTAACTAGTTGAAGAGAGGAATGAACTTTAATCTACAGTTGCTGTGAATCACATATTCCACACCTTCAATCATTACAACACTGTTAACTCATTTGTAGCATCGCAATTTTGAACATTTTTCATTTTTTGGTGTCATTTTTCACTACCAATATGATACACATTGGAATATTTGCCCTTTTTCTAAGCATCATGTTGCCTTTTCTCCTAGTTATCATTAATTTTCTAAATACAAGTTTTCTCTAGTACAATATTGTGACATTTCTCGACCCATTTCACTACAAGAAAACTGCTTATTTGCTACCAGTTAATTCCAACGAAATGACTATTTGCAACTAAAATTGATTGCGAAAAGTCTTTTAGTCGCAATAAATTGATCGCAAAAGCCCGTTTTTCTTGTAATGTTTCCCACTCCTCTACTGATTTTAAAGTAGGTTTTGTTTACTAGGTAAAGAGAGGAAATAACTTTAATCTACAGTTGTTGCAAATCACATATTCTACACCTTCAATAATTACAACATTGTTACCTCATTTATGGTATTGTAATTTTGAACCTGTCATTGATTGGTTTCGTTTTTCACTACCAATATGATACACATTGGAGCATTTTCCCTCTTTCTAAGCAGCATGTTGCCTTTTCTCTTGGTCTTTATTAATTTTTTAAACATGAGTTTTCTCTAATACATTGTGACATTTTGACCCATTTCCCACTCCTTTATTAAATTTAATGTAGGTTTTGTTAACTAGTTGAAGAGATGAATGAACTTTAATCTACAATTATTGCAAATCACATATTCCATACCTTCAATCACTACAACACTTAACTCATTTGTGGCATCACAAGTTTGAACATTTTTCATTTTTTGGTGTCAGTTTTTACTACCAATATGATACACATTGGAGTATTTGTTCTCTTTCTAAGTAGCATGTTGCCTTTTCTACTGGTTATCATTAATTTTCTAAACATAAGTTTTCTTGGTACAATATTGTGATATTTTTTGATCCATTTCCCATTTTACTAATTTTAAAGTAGGTTTTAACTATGTGAAGAGAGGAATGAACTTTAATCTACAATTGCTGCAAAACACATCTTTTACACCTTCAATCATCATAACATTGTTACCTCATTTATGGTATTGTAATTTTGAATGTTTGTCATTATTTGGTTTCATTTTTTGCTACCAATATAATCATTTCTTTTGAAGTGTCTATATTTACTCACTTTTTTTCAAAAGGAGTGCGTGACGCTTGTACACTCTTGTTATGACTGCAAGTATCATTTCTCATTTTCATTACTTAATTTTGATTTTTTAATATAAAAATTCTCTTTCTCAAGATTATAAGAATATTTTCCTATTTTAGATAACTAATGTATGATAGTTAGGAAATGATCTAAGCATATATAATTTTCAAATTGCACAAGTTAAGCCATGTCATCAATTAATGCATTAAATGACGCTTTTGTCTAAAGTAATTTGAAAGGTCATGCATGTCAATCAATATCAGACAAATTTGGAAATTTTACGGTTTGAAACTCTCCATCTTCTTTTATCTACATCTAATTTATTACATTTTTTAAAGACCAGAGAAATTCTCATTTGCTAATTTATAACATTCGCATAATACTCTTCCATCCAAACCTGTTTCATCTCCGGCCTGAGCGCCAGGTTTGCAAGCTCGATGATACCATATTTCCAAAACCCTTCCAACACTAAAATAGGTAACTCATGTTAATTTAATGCTCAGTGGAAACATTGAATCTTCTCTCACTGCATACACAACATGAGTCCAAGGCCTTGAATGATGATGCCCTATTTTATTAAGACAATTACATGATACATGTACAGTACTTGATTCAAAATTCTTCGAAAAACTACATAAGCTAATGATTTTCAATGGGACCATGCTTCTTCCATTAACGAATTCATGGTTGTCCCTGCCCATCATCAGGTGAGCCGTGCTGAAGTAAACCTCTTAAACTCCTTCGGATATCACTGTCATTAATCACCTCTTCTGCAATGAGACAAGGTTAGTTAATCAACCAAATTAAAGGAATCATCAATTTGTTAGTGTTATAATAAATTGATTCTCCGAAGTCCAAGTAAAAAGGGCGTGTTTTCTTTTAATTGATCTTCATAATCCTACTTCAGTAAATATATTGGCAACTCTTGCCCTTTCATGGACAACGCGTACCTAGCAATGCTAAAGTACTACATATAGAGAGAATATCATTCTGATCTTTACGTAGGTAGAATTTAAAGTACTAGCTACTCAATTAGGATCCTAGCTAGTGCTAGGATTTACAATCTATTCTTTTGTAGTGAGGCGAGATTAATTAGTTCATCGATCAACTAGAGGAATCGATTGCTAGATAGATAGAGTACTACCCTTAGAGTTCTTGTTCAAAGGGCTCTCATTAAAAAGAGTGAGCTTTTTCTGATCAAAGAGAAAAAAAGAAAGTGAGAACAATTTAATATGCTAAAATTGCATACCCGTGTCGGGTTCATGAACAACTCCGGCGATTCCTCGAGGGACAACGTTCTCGGTGTAGTTGGATATTTCTCGAGGAGCAACATATTTTGCAAGGAATAGAAATGCAATCAAGTAAAATACAAAGGTGGTAGTAGAAACCTTGCAATAAGCCATGTGGGGAATATTAGGGGAATGCATGACCTCCTCCTTTAAATAGCACTACTTAATGACTTGAGGTACAAGACTTAATGACTTGAGGTACAAGGAGTACGTAGTACTCAAGCTTGGAATTGGTCTTGCAGGAAACCAATAACTTCATGTGCTATATATAATCTGCAGCTTTGAATACCTGTGGTAAATGGACGGGACTTTATACAGGAAACACGAGTACTGAGAATAAGAATAAGCCAAATGTCCAATGAAACCATTTGCGGGCCTTCTTTGACCCTTACGGCCTTAAGCCAACGACCGATAAATAGACCGATCAAAGTGCGAGAAAGTCTTCTTGTGCATAAAGTCGCGAGAAGCTTATATAAATACTTGACTTTGCTCTTAGCTTTCGTTTTTTATTACTCATGTTCACATTGTTCAGCTATCAATAAGTTAAGACTAGATCTTGTTCCAATTTTGCAGCTTGTCTTTTTTCTATTGGGACCATTGAGGTTGGTGTTTAGTTGATCCAAGACCATATTGGACAAGCTGACTGCATGCATGCGTGGATAGGCCTAGACAACGCTAGCTGAGAAATTACATGTAATTTGCATATAATTCCTGATCTTAGATCCACATGCCTTTATATTCCTCTTTAACTTCTTGCTTGACGAACAAGACAAGCAAGCCAATGCAAATGAAGTTCCTCTATCTTGAGTACTTCAGGCACATACGTGCATGATGCATGCATATCATGTTTGCCCGTCGTTGATGTTTTAATTGGACAAATGGCTTCTCACAATGAAATTATAACCAAAATTAAAGATATAATAGAATTAAAAACTTAACAATTTTCCGTGCACATCTCAATGGTGCGCGACTAATATATTTAATTTCCAAAGCAGGATATTTACTCATGTTGAAATACATCAACCATATATGTGTTAAATAATTACCATTTAGTACTTCAAAATAATTATAAAGGTTCTGCTCATCAATAATTAATTATAAATACTAAATAGTAATAAAAGAAGGCTAAGTAGTTCAGCATGCAACTCCACAATCATGATATATATTATATATATATAAAAAAAAAACTAAAAATAGAATAGCAAGTATGGCAATTGTGCTATCTGAAAATAAAAGGATTAATAGGGATTTGTAGTTGCAAGAGTACTACATAACTAAGCTCTACAACGCAGCCAGGCTTCTTCGAGTTGTTGTTGCTGCTTGGACTCGATGCCTGGTCGATCGACATCGATCGGTACTAGATGACACATGATGCACAGCTACACCGTTTAAACTCCTCCGGATATCACTGCATGTCAGGATTTGCAATTCCCTCTTCTGCAATGAGGCGAGATTACTTGGTTAATCAATCAAAGGATCAATCGACTCGATAGTATTATCGATTCTTTAGAGTCTTAATTAGCTCCTAGCCTCCTAGTGCTCTAATAAAAAAGGGTACTGTGATTTAAGGAACCAAAAAGTGATCAAGAAGCAAACCCTATTTTGTTTTTGTTTTTTCTTCCACGAGCAAAAATATCGAGAGTGCTTGCCCTCTTGTTGCCAAAATGTTGCAATCTTAAGCTAGAGAAGCTAGAGGAAGATTAGGATATATATATATATATATATATATATATATATATATATATATATATATATATATATACTAGTAAGATGTTACGTGCCCGAGGCACGTGTGTGCAGTTCAAAGCACTAATATATTTTATTAAAATAAAAATAAAGTACATATATTTTATTATTTTATTACTAATATATATCTTAATAGCTATTAAAAAATAGGCTATTTGTAAATTATTATAATGCTTTCCTATTATAATGAATACAAAAAGACAAATCTACATAAATATGTTTCCTATTATAACGTATTTTCAAATTGGAAATTGAATCCATAATTATTATTATAAAAAATTTGCTTTATTAGTATATTTAAACATATTAATAGTAGAATAGAAACCAACATAAATCATAAAAGTAGCCATAAATAGAATGTAAATGAAAATACAATTGTATCCCTGTGTTCTGTAATTATTACAAACGGATGGAAAGTTAATAAAAATCAGCATATTCCGTTAAAACAAGAAAATTCTGTTAAAACAAGAAAATTCCGTTTCATAGGCTCTTTATATATATATATATATATATATATATATATATATATGAATATTTTCTCGGATCAAGGTCCTCTGATAAAGTTTTTATCCAAACTTGAGGTCCTCCAGTGGGAGAAAAATAGAATGACACATAAAGTGAATCTTATATTATTATTTATTGTTGCTCTGCAAATATTTCGAATATCATTAAATGAGTAATAGACAATTAATGTAAG
Organism: Juglans mandshurica; assembly: GCA_022457165.1. Lineage (NCBI taxonomy): Eukaryota > Viridiplantae > Streptophyta > Magnoliopsida > Fagales > Juglandaceae > Juglans > Juglans mandshurica. Next base: position 15,157,796 of record CM039632.1, read on the forward strand.
ACACATGTGCGCACTTCATGAACACTCTTTCTCTCACTTGAAACTGGAGGGGACGTTTGGACCCCCTGGCTTCAAGCCCATCTCTAAGATTAAGCCCATCACTAAGGCTAAGAAGACTAACTGGATGCTTAAGGTTAGGAGCTTCACGGATAGGGGGCTCATAACCACAATTATGAGATAAAATAACACCGAAGAACTAGAGATAAGACCCACAATTAGACACAATTATCTATGAGCAATTTAACTCCTACAAAACAGGAGGTATCTTCTCTAGCTAAAAAGGGGTCATGAAGGATATGCACACGGTACTGGTAATCAGAGTTAGTTGCCATCACGCCTCAACCTTCTATAAATAACTTGCTATAGGTAACAAACATTTTCATCTTCATTTTCATATACAATTACCTTATATTGTTATTGACTTAAGCATTGGCGTCTACCCAAGGCAATCAACGTCGTCTCTTTACTACTGTAGGTTATCTATACGGTTGATGGTGTGAAACACGTCTTTTACAGTGGCACCGTCTGTGAAGTCTCACAAACTTCAACATGATTTTTACATTCCAATCGTCACGTGATCACAAGTCGATCGGGACCCAAGAACAAGCATGACAAAGGTGGAAGTAAGGTTAGCAGAAATGGAGGAGAGGCTGAATTAAGTAATGGCGGTCGTCGAACAATTGCAGAAGGAGAATGAGGAATTAAAGCAACAGAGGAATGATCCCCCAGCTCAAAATGGGCACCCTGAAGTAGATCACATAGTTCGGAGGGGGTCAATAGTGAAGAAATAGAAAAGAAAAAAAACATGATGAGCTGTGTAGTCTGGTGACGAGGAGATGGTGAAGAGGATGGGTGGCTCCTCTTCAGTGGAGCAACTCCTCACACGCACAGACCTCCCTTACAGCAAGGAAGTCATGGTGGTTCCGCTACCATCTAAATTCAAGGTGTCGCAAATCGATTTGTACGATGGATCTAAAGATCCTATTGATCACCTCAAGAACTTCAAAGTGCACATGACTCTGCACGGCTTTCCCGGGGAGGTAGCTTGCCGCGCCTTCCCATTGACTCTAAAAGGAATAGAATGGGGGTGGTTTGGGACCCTTCGCCCCAAATCAACTAGCAGTTTTAAGGAGCTTGCTAAGCAGTTTCTCAAGCAGTTTATGGCAAGCAGGAGGCGCCGCTAGCCGACAGCTTATCTGCTAACCATAAAACAGAAGGAAGAGGAGAACCTAAAGACTTACCTAACGCGCTTCAATAAAGAGAGGCTCACCATTGACGATCAAGATGAAAATATCACCTTAGTCGCACTACTGGGAGGAATCTGGCCCCGAAGCCCATTTATGGCTGAGTTGGCCAGACGAACTCCATCTACATTAAGGGAATTCATGGACTGAGCAGATGACTTTGTCAATGTGCTGGATACAATGCATGCTATGCTCGAACTGCGAAAGTAGGAGGCAAATCAGAGAACAAAAACCAGAACAATTCTAAAGACAAAGATAGAGAAACGAATCTACGAAGCCACCATGATGACAAGCGAGACCGATACAACAGTCACCAAGACCATGGGCGCCGACTAGTGCATAACAGCCACAATGTACATGAAAATAGTAAACACTCAAGGAAGAATTCCTGCCTGGCAAAGGCCAACGCCATTGCACCTACCACCAAAGCTACTCCCATTGGACCAAGGATTGCATCACCCTAAATAAGTCGATTGAAGAAATGAAAGGAAGTGGGAAACTGGAAAGAATGATGGCTGATTACCTCAGGCCACATAAGGAGGAGAGTCGCGAGAGACAAGGCAGAAGCCCCAAGCGCCAGAAATAGGAGGAGTAGAGAAGAAATAATTCTCCATGACCCAGAAGAGACCAAGAACAGGCCTTCTAGGTGAAATCCGTACAATAGCAAGCATATTGCTGGGGGTGACGCTACAGTGTCTGGCAGGAAGGCCTATACCTACAGGGCAAGATATTACGAGGTATACATGGCAGATAGGCCATATAAGTGCCGTAGGGTAGAAACAACCCCAACTATCTCATTTGGGGACGAGGATTGCGAGGGGGTCATGTACCCCCATGACGACGCCTTGGTAGTGACACTGATGATAGCCAACTACACGACCAGACGTATCTTGGTCTACAATGGGAGCTTTGCCGACCTCTTCTTCTGGGATGCGTTCACTAGAATGGGGATTAACACTAACAGGTTATGACCATCACCTTCACCACTGAAGGGATTTTCGGGAGAAGTCGTTCAACCTATCAGTGCCATCGCACTCCCAATAATAGCGGGGTAAGGTGCCCAAGCAGTCACCAGCATGACAGAATTCTTAGTAGTCAAAGCCCTGTTGTCATACAATACTATAATAGGGTGCTCGACCCTTAATAACCTAAAGGCAGTTACCTCCATGTTCCACACTTAAAGTGAAATTCCTGACATAAGTAGGAGCCTGCAAAATTTTAGGTGAGCAAATATTGGCTCGGGAATGTTATGTCCAAGAATTGAAGACAGGGGCACTGGCAGTGTGTATGGTAGGTAGCTTGGGGGGGCGCTCGTCTCCACAGCCTCTCGTAAACGAGGAACTGGACATGGAAGCAAGAGATGAAAGGGATCTGCTGCAAGCTGAAGCTAACAAACCTTTAGAGATAGTGCAGCTACACCTTGATCGCCCGGCCACTACAACGAGGGTTGGCAAGAACCTCCCACCAGAGTATTGAGAGGCCTTAAAGCAGTTGTTGATTGAACACAGAGATGTATTTGCTTGGAACCATGAGGTTATGCCCGGTATCGATAAGTCAATGATCGAATACAACCTCTGCGTTGATCCAGAGGATAAGAAAGCACGACAGAAGAGGAGGTCGTTCAATACAGAGAAATGCACGGCCATAGTGGAGGAAATTGACAGACTTTTAGTAGCAGGCTTCATATGAGAGACACATCTCCCTGAATGGATCTCTAACATGGTACTAGTCAAGAAAACCAATGGCAAATGGAGGATGTGCGTGGATTTCACCGACCTAAAAAAAGCTTAAAGCTTGTCCCAAGGACAGTTTTCCACTCCCTCGAATTGACCTTATCGTGGATGCCACAGTCAGACATCAATTCTTGAGCTTCATGGACACCTACTCCGTATACAATCAAATCAGGATGAACAAAGCAGACGAGGAGAAGACGGCGTTCATAACTGACAAAGGACTCTACTGCTATCGGGTAATGCCTTTCGGGCTAAAACATGCCGGGGCAACATACCAAAGGTTAGTTAATCGGATGCTTAAGCACCAGATTGGGGAGACTATGGAAGTGTATGTTGATGATTTACTGGTAAAAAGTAAAGACGTTTCTTAGCACTTAGCAGATCTTAAGGAGTCCTTCACGGTGTTGCTAAAATACAAGATGAAGTTGAACCCAGCCAAATGCACGCTCGGAGCGAACTCGGGCAAATTCCTGGGATTCCTAGGATTCATAGTCTTGCAAAGAGGAATAGAAGTGAACACTGAAAAGTTAGAAGCAATCTTGAAGATGGCGTCGCCTTGAACTATCAATAGGACTCAGCACCTAACACGGAAAATAGCAGCCTTGAACAGGTTCGTGTCACAGTCCACGGATAAATGCCCCCCATTTTTTCGAGTTTTAAAGTAGGTACACCATTGGAATGAAGATTGCAACCAAGCCTTTGAGGAGTTGAAGAAGTATTTGGCCAGCCCGTCCCTATTGAAGCAACCCAATCAAGGGGATATTTTATACGTATACTTGGCAGTATCACCCAAAGCCGTATCCGCCGTCTTAGTAAAAGAAGAAGAGGGAACTCAAGAGCCTGTGTACTATACAAGTCGTGCTCTACGAGGCATTGAAGTCAGATACCCGCGGATGGAAATGCTAACATTTGCACTAGTAGTAGCCGTTAGGGCACTAGTAGTAGCCGTTAAGAAACTACGACTGTACTTCCAAGCCCACCCCATAAAGATGCTGACAGAGAACCCTCTCGGGAGAGTATTACAAAAACCAGACTCCTCCAAGCATCTGGTCGCGTGGTCAATAAAACTCAGCGAGTCCGAAATCAGCTACACGCCTAGAACCGTAGTTAAGGGCCAGGCCCTCGCGGATTTGGTGGCTGAGTTCAGCAGGTTCCCAACAGAGATCATGGCGCCCCCTCTAGGCCGACCTTGGACGGTCTTCGTCGATGGGTCAGCATGCTGAACAGGGGGCAACATAGGGATACATATCGTCACAGAAGCAAGTCAAGAGCATTATTATATGGCGACACTCACATTTAGGACCACCAATAATGAGGTAGATTATGATGCCTTAATAATAGGGTTATCCGCCGCTAAGGCGCTAGGCGCCAAATAAGTAGAAGTAAAAACAGACTCCTAAATAGTCGTGAACCAGGTCACAGGGGCCTATGCCACTAAAGGGGAAAAGCTTAAGAAGTACCTCAAATAGGTGATGGCACTACGCGACCAGTTTGAACACTTCTCTATAACACAAATTCCGATAGCGAACAACTCAGTGGCAAATCGGTTAGCAAAGGTAGCGTCGGCCATAGACAACATAGAATTGCTGTGGGAGGTGCAGAGGAGGTTGATCGAAGTACCAACCGTTGGGATCTTGGTAGCATAGATAAGACCAGGGACGTCGGGATGGGTCGTCTAAATAGAAGACTATCTGGAGACAGGGAAGCTCCTCAAAGGGAAGGAAGCAGCAAGGAAGATTAAGAGAAAAGCGGCATGGTTTGTCAAAATTAGCGGCATCTTATACAAAAAGGGCTTCACAACACCCTTACTAAGGTGCATCTCACCCGAGGAAGCACAGTATGTCCTCGCTGAGATACACAAGGGTATCTACGGTAACCATTCGGGCAGGAAAGCGTTAGCAAGGAAAGCCCTAAGGATAGGGTTTTATTGGCCCAACACCCTTTGAGACGCCATGCAGTTCGCCAAGAGATGTACTTAGTGCCAGGCATATGCTCCAGTTCCGCACTGTCCCCCAGAGAAGTTGTCCTCCATTACCTCTCCATGGTCCTTCGCCCAATAGGCGATCGACTTGGTTGGACATTTCCCACCTGGAAAAGGCGGAGTAAAACACATGATAGTAGCAGTGGACTACTTTATAAAGTGGGTGAAAGCAGAAGCCCTAGCTACCATAACAACTAAAAACGTAACCAGATGTTTGTGGAAGAACGTAGTGTGCAGGTTTGGGATCCCCAATGCTATAATCTCGGACAATGGAAAGCAGTTCGATTATGAGCAATACAGAGTGTGGTGCCAAGAACTCGGAATAAAGGTAAAATACTCATGACTAGGACACCCCTGGCGAACGGACATTGGAATCAACAAACAAATCCCTACTTGGGATTTTGAAGAAGAAATTAGGCGACCGAAAAGGCGAGTGGGTAGAAGAGCTACCAGGAGTCTTGTGGGCATACAGGACTTCAGTCAAGACTCCAACAGGGGAAACACCTTTCACTTTGGCATTCGTAAGCGAAGCAGTCACCCCAACAAAAGTTGGTTTGCCAACTTACCGAACCAGCCACTTTGATCAGGCGGAGAACGACCAAGCTCTGCCGAGCAACTAGACCTCCTTGAAGAAGTGAGAGAAGAAGCAGAGGTCAAGAACATCCTCAGCAAGAGGAAAGCCGAGTAGTAATTCAACAAATGGGTTAAGTCAAGGTCATTTAAGGTCGACGACTTGGTCCTGAGAGAAGTGGGGGTCATTACCCAAGATGAATGGAAGCTCGGTCCGCGTTGGGAGGGGCCTTACATAGTGACCGCCACTAATAGCCTATGAAGAGAACTACAATATATGTGGAATGTCGAGCACCTAAAAAGGTTTTATCCTTAGAAAGTTGATCTTCTTATGCATTTACATTACATTTATTTCAGAGACAATTTTTAATCTTTTCTTTTTTTTGGAATGCATGTTTTTTTCGAAACTCAAGGCAACAAAAAGGGGTAAGTATTTAATCAATTACTATGCAAAATGTGCATGGAGGTGAGAAGACCCCATGACCCTCTCTCTAAACCTAGCCACCGAAAGTCGGGTTAAATACTCACGGTGCAACCAAACGGGCGTGAAGGTTAGAAGACCTCATGACCCTCTCTCCAAAGTTAGCCATCGAAAATCGGCGTGGAGGAAAGAAGGCCCCCTGACCCTGTCTCCATAGTTAGCCACCAAAATTCATGTTATATACTTGTAGTGCAACTAAACGGGCTTGGAGGTCAGAAGACCTCATGACCCCCTCTCCATAGTTAGCCACTAAAAGTCGTGTTATATACTCGCTGTGCAATGAAATGGGTGTGGAGATCAGAAGATCCCACGACCCCATTTCCAAAGTTAGCCATTGAAAGTCGAGTTATATACTCGCGGTGCAACTAAACGGGCATGGAGGTTAGTAGACCCCATGACCCTATCTCCCAAGTTAGCCACTGAAAGTTGGGTTATATACTTGCAATGTAATGAAACGGGGGTGAAGATCAGAAGACCCCACAACCCACTCTCCAAAGTTAGCCATTGAAAGTCGGTTTACACACTCGCAGTGCAACTAAATGGGCGTGAGAGTCAGAAGACCCGATGGCCCTTTCTCCAAGGTTAACAAACGAAAGGCGAGTTGCCTACTCACAGCATAGCCAAAGCGAGCGCGAAGGTTAGAAAGGCCTTGGTGACACACTCCTGGTGTGATCAGCGAAGGCATGAAAGTCATAAGACCCCACGATTCCCAAACCTACTAATAACCATCCATTAAATACAAGTGCAAAGGCAAAGGGCGTAAAAGCCTAAGTGTAATGAACCATAGCATGAGAAAAAGTAAAGCAGTATACATCCACATATCTAATCAGAAAGGCCAAATCCGAGGGCCACAAAGTGAAACAAAGTGTTTGCAAAACAAAATACAAGAATCACAAAAGCCCAAAACAGGGGCCCAACAATCATCACAAATAAAAGAATATTTTTTCACCCTTAAGGCGGGGGACGGGGAAAAGTGTCAGGCATCACGTCTCGACCCATAGAATCCGCACATTGGCAAGTAGCGACATCAGGCTTGAGATCTTCCAAGTTCATACTCCTCAAAACGATCTGAGGGCTGGCCAGCAAGTGCATCTTCAGGCGCGCCAACCCCGCCCCATACCCATATCTGAAAGCCTTGTCTCGGATAGCTCTGGCGGCAGATAATTGGGGATGCAGGCGAACAATCTCATTGTTTGTAGTGACTAGCTGAGACTCTAACCTTCCCCGTGCCTCCCACAACTCGTTCACCTCTTGCGCCAATCTGGCCAGACTCTCCAGTGCTTGATCTTGGCAGGCATCAATTCCCCCGCTCTCTTTATACTTGTCAAATTTGGCCTTCGCCTTAACCAACTCACCTTGCAGCTCAGTGATCTTGGTGTCCTTCTTATGACGCTCCTTCCAGAATGCCTCTTTCCTTTGAGCTAGCTCCATGGCCACATTTTCATGCCTCTCATCAGAGGATGCCAAAGTAGCAGCTGCCTCTTTGTACTTCCTTTCAGCGTCCAACTAGGATTGCTCAGAGGAGTCCAGCATCCCCTTAAGGTGTAGTACATCCACTCGGGTGGCGGCTCTCTCCATCTCTACCACATGCAAGGCAAAGTTGTCGTGGGCGTGAAAACTCTCAACACGAAGGAGCTCAGAATGAAGGCTAGATGACTCATCACGAAGAGAGTCATCAGCCTCCAAGGACTGAACATAACCATTAGACTTCTCTAGACAGCTTTACAACTAGTCCCTCTCAACCTTGAGATGGTCGTTCTCTTGCTTGGCAAAGTAAGAGAACTTTCACCTCTCAAGAACCTCCTCCTTTAAAGAAGCCATTTTCCCCACGATCCAGGACTCCAAAGCCTCTACATTCTGCACAAGGGTAAAAAGGTTAGATAAAATCCTATACAAACACCAAAGAAACTGGTGGCTATGTACAAAAAAAAAATAATAAAAGAAAAAGAAAAAGAAAAAGAATGAGCCTTACTGGAGCCAACATTCTCCTCAAACGTCTGGTCATCTCCACGATTGTCTCTGACGGAGGCACATAAACATGGGGGCCAGCATCCTCCACCCAACTGGCGTCCCCCATCACATTGGCTTCAGCCCGCGCTGGCTGCCCCAAACTAAGGTCTGGGGCGACGGTAACCTCAGGAGTGGGCGTGGACAGGCCACCTTCAACACAAGCGCCAACTTGTCCCACACTGGCTCATCTTGGTGGACGCCAACCCGCTCACCAACCTGATCTTCACACTGGCACCTACTTCTACGCCGACTTGATCTTTGAGGACACCACCACTGAGAGCGCCTCGATCGCCCACCAAATGACTACGGACTCGGCGAAGGGATGGACACCCTATCTTGATCAGTGGGCGGAGTCTCGTCGCCTGAAATAGTTGTAGGCAGGGAGTGTGAAGAAGAGTCTAGCCCCCAACGGGAGACCGTGCCGCCACCTTTTGCTCCAGTCGCAGTATCACAAACTACATGGGTGGGGACATCAAGCACCCTTTCCCCATATACTCCCAAAGCAAAGGCAGTGTATATATTGTTCAAATCTGTCTCGCCACAAGACACGAGATCCATAGTAGGAACCGAAGGGTTCAAAAGAAGTATGCACAGTCACCCCCCGTAGGGAGTCCAAACTCATAGGCTAATGAGACGTCCTCGATAGCCTCCTTCATCAAGGCACCTAGGTCATCAAGACCTAGGCTCGCTCACGGGGAGGCCTTAATAGGGGACACTACTTGCATGGCCTCCCTAGGAACATCCGCATCCGCATCCGCATCCGCATCCGCATCCATCCCTTGTGCCAACTTCACAGGGGACCCAGAGACACCATCGGGCGTCGCACTCTCACCACCGGGCTTTGCACCCTTGTCACGAGGGCATTTTAGGCCCCCCAGTTTGGGGAGCACTTCTTTTGACTGGAGGGGGAACCAATTTGAGTTTTTTCCCCTGACATGGGCGTGACTTGGCACCGTCTAGAATCTATCAATGCTGGAAGCAGAAAGAAGGTCCTCTGACCACAGTCAACTCCAACAACAGGTGTTTATCATCAGGGACACGCCCCCAGTTGGTAGAAATAGTGTAATCCCTTATATGCATTTCATCTGTAGGATACTAACAGCCATTACCAGAAATTAAGAAAAACTTACTAGTCCAATGTTCCCTGGTAGGGACACCACTCCGTAGAAAGAGAGAAATTCCTTCGCTGTAAGGTCGGGGTACCTCTCCCCGAGGGGCTCCAAGATCCGACGGAAGACTATGCAGGCACACATTAGCATGCGCCATGCCTTTCTATGAAGCTGGGTAGGAGTGAGTTTCAAGAAGTGCAGAACGTCACGCACTGGGCGGATGAAAGGGGGACGCAACCCATGGGTTATGGCGCAAACTGTTAGGGCTACGTCCCCATCGACACACCTCTTTTCTGGAACGTTGATATCCATCGACTCGGGGATGCGGAACGACTCCCTCAATTCAACAAGGTCTTCCACATCGAGAACCGAACGTCGTGAGTACCCGTCGAAAGAAGTGGGTTGATGGGCGAGGGAAGATTCGACCTTTGGTTTGGGGGGTATCTTGGAAGAACTGCGATTAGCCATTAAAGATATCTTGAAGAAGAGAATGCCAGGAAGACAGAGAGAAGTACGAAGAAACGCAAGAAGGAAGAATGAAGAAACGTGAGGAAGGCAAAGGGAAATGCAAAGAAATGTGAGGAAGACGAAGGAACAAAGGAGTGTAAAAAAAAGGGTCACGGGAAGTAAATGGCGTCTGAGCAAATCCAGGAAAGGTAATTATGAGGGTTCTTGGGAATCTGAAAGGTTGGCTGCGCTGACGGTTACATTTCTTTTGAAAACTATTAAATTAGTGGGAACAGTTATGGCTGACGCAAGCCATGTCTTCCCCATAAAAGAAAGGGTGAGGGCTCGTGCACGCCACCTAGCATGGACTATAGCCAAAAGAAGAAAAAGTACGAATAAATGCTTACAGACTGGTGGGGTAGGCAATGGGTAAAAGAACTTTTTAATTTCCCATGTGCTAGCACAAAGGAGATTAGTAGGGTAACTGGAGGGGACATTTGGACCGCCTGGGCTTCGAGCCCATATCTAAGATTAAGCCCATCACTAAGGCTAAGAAGATTAACTGGATGCTTAAGGTTAGGAGCCCCACGGATTGGGGGCTCATAACTGCAATTATGAGATAACATAACTTTGAAGAGCTAGAGATAAGGCCAACAGTTGGACACAATTATCTATGAGCAAGATAACTCTTACAAAATAGGAGGTATCTTCTCCAACTAATAAGGGGTCATGAAGGATAAACACACAGGATTGGTAATCAGAGTTAGTCGCTACTATGCCTCATCCTTTTATAAATAACTTGCTAGAGGTACTAAACATTTCCATCTTCATTTTCATATACATCTATCCTTATAATATTACTGACTTAAATATCAGAGTCTACCCTGGGTGATCGACACCCTCTCTTTACTGTTGTAGGTTATCTGTACGGTTAGTGGTGTGAAACACCTCCTTTACATGAGAAACATGTAATTTGCATATTCCTGATTTCAGATCTACATGCATTTATATTCCTCTTTAACTTCTTGCAGCTTGACGAACAAGACAAGCAAGCCAATGCAAATGAATTAAGTTCCTCTCTTGACTCCAGGCACATACGTGCATGATGCGGCCTGCATATCATGTTTACCCGTCGTTGATTACTTTAAGTGGAGGTCAAGGGAGGCAAATGTTTTAATTGGACAAATGGCTTCTTTTTTGCATGTTGGGTCCCAAAGAAAGTAGTTACGTACCCGGAGCCTCCCACTAACAAGACCAATTCAAACTTCAAAGCTTTGAGTTGTTATATATACCTGATCGTTGATCTATTCGAAGAAGGGTACATTCACCCAATATTCGAAAATGGCAAGTAATTGCAAGGCTTTTACTACCAATCTGGCATTTTTCTTGATTGCACTTCTGATCTTTGCAAAGGTTGTGGCGCCTCGACAAATATCTAACTACACCAAGAATGTTGTCCCGCGAAAAATGAATGGAGTTCTTCCACACAGTGTGTACTCTGATCTGCATATGGCCCGTTAAGTATTTTTTTTAGTTATATTATATTGCTATTAAGAAGCATAATTTTCGGGAAAAACATTAATGTAGAAATTAAAAAGAACTTGAATACTATAATTTCTTTCATAGTGATCTGGATCTCTTCAGTAGTTTAATTATTTTCAAGTTCTTTACATCATGAGTCAATTAATTATTAAATAATCTTGCCTGATCACAGAAGAGGGGATTCTAAAGTATGAAAATGATGTCCGAAGGACTTTAACAGATGAACCTCCGGACCACGGTTCCCCTGACGACGGTATTGGATTTCGCAAATAGCTAGGAGCTAGCATGCACGGTTCTGCCTCAACAAAGCTTAATTTATTCCCTATATTATATTTTCTGGATAACCCAAAAATGTAGTGCATATATATATATATATATATATAGGACCATGCATGAATGATTCCCACTCTACCAAGCTTTATTCTTACATCATTTTCTTAAACTTTGTACCAAAATTGAATTGACCGTATTCATATGAGCAGTATCATGATTATCAGCTGCATGTGCATCACCTCTAGTACTCAATCTTCTTTATTGGACAATTGTATGTGCTTAATTCTCTAGCAAGTTCTAGCACATCTTATCCATATTAATATCTTCTTTCTTTCTTATGCTAAAATTTCTCCTTTGCATAATTAATCTTTTTCCGTTACTAATACGCACTGCAACAAATTTACTTTTTAGGGACAAAAATTTTCATCTCAAAAGGTTTCGATTTTGTCTCTAAAATTTTTTTGAGACACAATTTTTCATCTTTAATTTGTCTTAAAAAGTCTGTCTCCAAAAACCTTTTTGAGACGAAATTTGTCATTTCCATTCGAAAGCGTTTGAATGGATTTTTTTTCAGATGTCGAATGCAAAAAATACCATTTGAATAGATTTTATTTGGGACGAAAATAAAATTTCGTCTCTTACAATCATAACAGAATGGATTTTTGTTTTGGAGAACAAGTCGCAAATAGTTATTTGCCACTATTAAAATGTCAAAAATAACTATTGCGGCTAAACTATTGGCTACAAAAGTTTTTTTCTGGCGAAATTGTCTCGCAGGAAATAATGTTTGTGACCAAAAGTGTCAATTGTACCGAATTGATCTCCCACCAAATACTTCTATGTAAAATTAAAAAAAAATATACGCATTTATTGCCTTCACCTAGCAGTAAATAGTCGTATAAATCGGGAAAATTAATATAAAAGCTACAAAAAATCTTCATTACAAAATCCCCTCAAATTCTTAACCATAACAAATTAATTGACAGTGTTTACACAACTCATTACATAGCCTTGAACATTCAAAAAAATACAAAATAATGAAACGGACCAAGTGTTTATGCAACTTATTACAAAATGCCATGAAATTTAACTGTTCGAACTAAAACTATTCTCGTTCGAATGAACACAACTCTCATTTGAACAGACGCCATTCTAGTTTGAACAAATTATTACTGTTCGAACGAGGATGGTACCATTCAAACAAAAATAACACAGTTTGAACGTTTATAATAAACTGTTCGAACTGTAAAATCTCAAATAAATAGCACATTCCAATTACTGGCAATATTTCGCTGAAACTTAACTGTTCGAACTGAAAATATTTCCGTTCGAATGGACACTATTTCCTTTCGACTAGACACTATTCTAGTTTGAACATAAATTATTCTAGTTCGAACAAATTATTAGTGTTCGAACGGGTTTAGTACCAGTCGAACGGAATCAACACTATTCGAACGCATGTGCTAGTCTATTTGAACGGACAATCAAATTTAGGGATGAATGATTTCATACCTAAATATTACTGCTCTAATGATAAATTACGTAGCATTCGAACGGTAATTACAATTCGAGCTATTTTTGAGACGAAATTGATTTCGTCCCTAAAAATGAGTTTTTGGAGTTTATCCCTAAAAGTAAAATTTGTTGTAGTAACGGCTCCCATCAACATTAAAGTCCAAATGCTTTCATCAATCTATATATCGAGAGAAATTTTATTTGCAGTTTTGAGTGGGAGACTATTTGTGCAGTCCCATTGATGAATGAAGTAAAAGGAAAAAAAATATTATTTTAAAAAAATATTATTGTAATATGATTTTTTTTAAATATAATTGTATAGATTTACATAAATAATTTCTATTTGAAAACTGTATAAAGACTAACTCATATCAAGAATACTCTTTAGTGTGAGGCCTAGCCAGCTCGGATACTAACAGCTATTGAGGCTAATAACTCTTGCTATTAGCCTATTATATTTTTCTATGGCCGGTAATATTTGGCATTAAATGCAATTCAAATGGTGACATGGGTAAGCGTGCAGGTTACATAAGTCACATATTAGTTTTGCAATGGTGACATGCATGTCATGTGTATAGTAGTTACATATACATTGTAATAGAAAGTTACATAAATGGTGACATGCATGGTTGTGCGCCCTTTATTCCCTTCACCATCTAGGGTTGTCCTCTCATAAGACTTAGGAGATGCTTAAGAATGAGATGAGATGATAAATATGTGAATAATAGTAAAATAGTTTGTAAATAATTGTGAATTGGTTTGAGTTACGATATTTTATGCATGAGATTTTTAAAAATGAGAGAGAAAAAATTGAATAAAAATATTATAAAGTTAAAATATTGTTAAAATATAATTTCTTGATATAATTTTTGTTTTGAGATTTAAAAAGTTGACTTATTTTTTATGTTTTGTTTAAAAATTTGAGAAAATTGTAATGATTAGGTTTAACCTTGTTTGGTTACGCAGTTCAGATGAGATGTTTTGTTGAAAGCTGAATAAAATATTGTTATAATATAATTTTTGTTTTGGTTTTGAAAAAGTTAAATTTTTTTATTATATTTTGTATGAAAGTTTGAAAAAGTTATAATGATTATATGAGATAAGATAGTTTAGTTTTGTGTAACCAAACCTTAGATGAAAAAGTTAAAAATTTAAAATTAAAAAATGTATGCTTGAGTGGTGGTTTGGATATTAAGATGTGATAAGATGAGATGAGAAGAAACCATTTCAACATCCAAACAACCCCAAAGTGGTCTCCTAGCACGAAATATGCATCTCTCCAAGTACTACAACCTCCTTTGGATTAACAATTACAAATAAATAAGGTATCACCAATATCATATAAGGGTTGAGTTTGTATGCAAAGATTGAAGGTTTAATTAATGTTTTTTTTTTCAATTAAACATGTATGTTGTATTTATGTATTGGTTGAATTACACATTTTTTCAAAGTTTACAAGCTTTTGAATCTCATGAGGATAATCCTCCACCCATACTTTATCTTCATTTACAAGTAAAATATTTTTTGCGAGGCTATGAGCAACACAATTATAGAATCTATTGACATACATGACCTCCGAGTGCCTTCTATTCTTCAGTACCCCATTCAATTCTTCTATCACTTGGCCATGCCACTCCAAACAAACTTCAGCATTGTTAACAGCTTTTATCACAATTAAAGCATCACTTTCCAGTTGCACCATAATAAAATTCAGTTCATCACATAGCTTCATGGCCCTCCATAGAGAATAAGTTTCAGCTAAAACAAGATCAAAAACATTTTGTCTTGGACTGCATAGTGAGACTAGGACTTCACCACAACTGTCTCTAATCACCACCCCAATCCCACCTCTGTTTTCATTAATCTTCAAAGTTGCATCCCAGTTGACTTTAACTATCTCCCTAACAGATGGTTTCCATCGAGTAACCCTACTGCATTGAGCACCATTCCTCTGGCCACTTCTCTACTTAGTCTTTGCATGCTGAAATTCTATCAAACAATCAACAGCTTGGTTAAAGACATCAGTAGGTCCCTCGAACCAATTTTCAAAAACCACCCCATTTCTCCTCAACCACACTTTTCTTAGCACCACAACCATCCTCTCCAACTGATCTTGTGTAGCTTTGAAGTCCACTCTGATCAGAGATCAAACATGTCCCTTTCATTGCTAGACCATTTCTGCACTAGGCTTCTTTCACAAGCCCACACATCACTTGCCCCACTACAACTCCACAAAGCATGACAAACTGATTTCTCAATCCTTTTACAAATTGGGCATGAAGCTTCTATTAGAACATTCCTTTTCATCAAGTTTCTCTTTGTTGGAAGACAGATAGTGATAGCCTTCTAAACAAAGACCCTCACAACCCCAGGAATGTTCAACTTCCATAATTTCCTCCAAGCCTCCTCTACTCTACCTGATGCCTCCCCACTCTCCCTTATTCTCCTATTCATTTCAACATGATAAGCACTTCTTACACTATAAATACCATTTTTTTAATAGGCCCAAATATGTTTATCAGGGAGTCTAGTAAGACTGACACGCAACCTACACACTACAATAGCTTCATCTTCAATAAGCACTTGCTTGATTAGCTCCACATTCCATCCTCTATTCTTTGCAATCAATTCCTCCAGTCTTGCCTCAGCATGTAAAATATTCACAGGAGATTGGATTTTGAAAGTTACAGCCTTGGGAATCCACCTATCTTCCCAAATCGTTATATTCTTACCATCCTCTACCCTCCACACCAAACCTTCCTTCAGTAAATCCACATAATCCCGCAAGCTTCTCCATATAGCAGAGGGTTTGAACCCTATAGAAGCATGCAAGATATTAGAGTTTTTAAAGTATTTCTCCTTTAGTATCACTACAGCCATAGACTGAAGGTTCATCACCACCCTCCAACACTTCTTTGCAAGGAGAGTTTTGTTAAAAGCTTCTAACTTTTAAATCCCAAACCCCCATTAGCTTTTGACAGTCCCAGTTTTGCCCAACTCCTCCATTGAATTATGTTATCCCTCTACTTGAAACCCCACCAAAACTTTGCCATTTGTGATGCTATGTCATGACATAGTTTCTTAGGCAATTTAAAGACACTCATATAATAAGTGGGTATGGCTTCTATAATTGCCTTTAATAACACTTCTTTTCATGAGGGTGATAAGAACTGGATTTTCCAGTTACTCAATTTTTTCCAAACTCCATCCGCAAATAGAAGGTGAGTCAGTTTCATCCCCCCTCGAGCCACTGAAACACCTTTTATCTCACCTCTTCCTTTAGCCTGCTCAAGCAAAGCACTTAATCCCTTAGCACATATAAGGAAAAGATAAGGAGACAATGGGCCTCCTTGTCTTAAACCTCTTGTTGGAACAAAAAAATCTTATGGCTTTCCATTAACAAGAATAGCATATGAGACTGATGAAATGCATTTCATAATCAGACCAGTCCATCTAGCCCCAAAACCTAACTTTTTCATGACTGCCTCCAAATACCCGCATTTCACCCTATCATGGGCCTTTGAAATGTCTAATTTCACTGCCATATTTCTCACTCTACCTCTACACCTACATTTCATCGAATGCAACATCTCATAAGCAGCTATAACATTGTCTGAAATCAGTCTCCAAGGAATAAATGCACTCTAGCATCTTGAAATAACATCATCCAACACCCTCTTAAGCCTATTTGCAAGAGTCTTTGCAATGATTTTATTAATAACATTGCAAAGACTTATAGACCTAAACTCATTCACACTACTTGGATCACTAACTTTTGGAATTAGTGCTATAAAAGTCTGATTGATAGCATCATGCAAATTGCCACCATTCAAGAATCCCAACATTGCATTACACATATCATCCCCCACCACATGCCAAAAGGACTGGAAAAAACAAGCCCCATAACAATTAGGTCTCAGGGCCTTCAAGCTCCCATCATTCTCAGAGCCTCCTCAACTTCCTCCTTTTTAATTCTTTTTCAAGAAATTCATTCATAAAGGCTGATACCCTAGGCTCCACAGCCTTAATACACTCATGAACAGACCATCCCTTATAGACACAATCTTATTCCTTCTTTTCCTCTGATTAGCACACTCATGGAAGGATCTAGTATTTTTATCTCCCAAGTTGTACCAATTCCTCTTTGCACGCTGCTTCCACTTCTCATCTTCCTATTCCAGTAATAGACCAATCTTCTCTTGTAGAGACTTCAACTCCTCCATATTATTTTGACATAAATCTTCTTGAATTTTCTTAATCTTGTGAGAAATTTGTGCAATCTCCCTCCCTCTCCCCTTATCTCTCCCTTTAAAACATGATAATAAAGAACCACTACAAGCCTTTAGTATAGACTGAACTCTTTGAAGAGGTTCTGCAATTTATTGTCCCTTCTCCCATCCTCTTATAATCATATGTTCATATTTTCCTGCTTTATCCAACAAGCCTCAAATCTGAAGGGAAATTGTTTCTCCTCCTACTTTGCTGACCCTCAGCAATGGATAATAGAATAGGCAAGTGATCTGAACACCTTCCAATCAAAGCCTATACTCTCATTTCCTTGAAAAGAGACCTCCATGTATCATTCACTACAAACCTATATAGCCTCTCTTTTGTGAAGGACTGATCATAGTGCTTATTGATCTAGTATCACCTAAACCACAATCCTCCAACACATCTCTAAACATATTAATTTGACTCTCAGCTCTCCTCTTTCCTTCCACCTTCTCTTCCTGCCAAAGAATTTCATCAAAGTCTCCCCCTACACACGAAGTTGTAGGATTAGAGGGCTTCAACTTCCTCAATAAATCCCAAGAGAGACATCTCCTTCCTATCTCAGGATGGCCATAGAACCCAGTAAAGGTCCAATCTCTTCGATTTCTTTCCCCTTTAACAAGTACATTAACATGCCAATTCGAATAATTGATTACTTCAACACCTCTCTCCTCTTTCCAAAGCAACACAAGACCACCTTTCCTCCCAACATAATCCACAACCAAGCATCCTTCGATGCCTAGTCTCCTCTGCAATCTAGCTATTTTGCATGACCATAAAGCTAAGGTCCTAAACTGTCAGAGGGTTGCCAAGCCCTCGATAGTTCCGACAAAGGATATTCATAATGGCAGGTGGTGCTGCTTAGCAGCCACCACCCCTAGTCTGTCATCACCATAGACCAAATCATCATTGCCTCTCATCCTCTTTCTATCCACCATCAGTTCACAATCACACTCCCGGGTTCAAAATTTCTTTTCAACAAAGAATGTGAACTAGAGAGCTTACCTGACTCAGGCCTAGCTTGAGCCCTTATCTTCCATCTCAAAGATCTCTTACTTTCTTGAAACTAATCCACTGCATTGGAGCTTATCCTTTCTATTAGCATCTTACTTTCATATACGATACTTTGAACATCATTCACACTCACACAGATGCCTGGCCTTTCTTGATTCACCACTTGCAACTTCACAAGAGATTGTACATCCAAATCAGCATACAACTCCTCCCCTTCTTTCACTATCTCCCTCTCTACCCCTCCCCCTTTTGACTCCTCTCCCTTCCCCACATTATCAGAATTTGGCCCTGACTTTTTCCCCTTTTCCTCACTATAATCATTCCCTTTATGTTCCATGCCCTTAGCAATACCTTTCCTGGATTGAGGTAAAGCTCTAAGCCAAACACCATACTGACCAGAATTCCCTTCACTTTCCTTGCATCCATCCTTCTCATGAACAATCATTCCACAATTAAAACACAGCCTGGGCAGTTTCTGATACTGAAATGGCACCTAGCTGGTCCTTCCATCCACAATGATAGTCCTCCCTTGAGCTATAGGTCTTCTTAAGTCACACTCTACCCTCACCCTCAGACACCTCCCCCAACGATCTCCCAATTAACTTCTCAATCTTCTTGTTCATATAGCTCAGAGGTAGATTCAACATCTGCTTCCATAGACAAGCATGATCGAAATCAAGCTTGCTAGGTTGCGTTTCACCATCAAATTCCTTTAAAACAAACAGGTGGCTGTCAAATAGCCATGGACAACCATTGAGAACTGTCAATTTATCTTTTTGATTTACAAAAGTGATAACAAAGCAATTGCTACCATTATCTTGAAATTCTAACGATTTTCCTACCTTTCATACTTTCTCCATCATCGATCTAACAATATCCCTTCCAATCCTGCAGTCTGCTATCACTTTCCCAACCGGACACCTTTCGCCCTTTGATCTCATCAATCCTAACACATATTGCTAAACTTCAATCGGGCATTCCTCTTCATCGTTCAACTTCAACCTCCTCCACACGTCCTCCATTTCCTCCATCGCACTTGTGACGCCCCCAAATTCCGCTTGGGATCGGACGAACATTTGAAGCGTCCAGACATGCAACACAAGGTTACCTGCCCCCGTTCATGACATATAAGATGCAATATTCCTAACATGCATCTAGCATTATGCAATATTTACAGCGGATAATTTTTTTCTTTAGCAATACTACGCACCAAACTAAAATATCCCAAATACTTAAAACATACTTCATACTTAACGACATACTAAACAACTAAGATCACAACAATAGTCCCTATGGTTGATAACAAAAGAGTGCTGGAGATTGAACTCCACAAATACAAGTAGTAATCTGAGGTAACTACTATACTACCATCTACGTCGCACCGTCGCTTAGTCGACCGTTTCCAATTGGTCGATTCCCGATTCTCCTTCAGATCCTGTAACAAAATCTACCATTCGGGGGGAATGGTAATTGAGACTACCACAGTGAGATTTGATTACAAATCTCAGCAAGTTAACAGGAAATTTTCACACAGGTTAATGATGCATGCATGGCAGTAAAAGCATGAATGCATAATCAAATCAATAGAAAACATAACATATCCTGGCATAACATGGCATGAAATAATAAGCATAACATAACTTGACATAACATGGCATGAGCTGACATAACTTGAATTGGAACTTAAACTTAACTTGACGTGACATGACATGTACATGAACTTAAAACATAACATGGACTTGAAACATTCATGAACGTGAACATGCATAATTTGGACATGAACTTGAACATAACATGAACCTGAGCATGACATAACATAAATGTGAACTTGGAACATAACTTGAACGTGAACATAACATAACATGAACTTGAAACATATTCTTGTCTCATGGGATTACCATGGTTGCGTGAACGTAAACTTGAACATAACATAACATGAAACATGACTTGAACGTGAAATACATGAATTTGAAATCTTATTCAATAGACTCAATTAATAAAGTGACCATATGGGTGCTACACGGGTCCTCTTGAGTCGTGTGTCCCTCTCGATTACCGCATCATAACACAGGTGTCTATACCAGCTGTGAGTGCGTTAATATGTACTCCACAGTTGTTGTGGCCCCACGTATTCTACGTGTCACAATTGTTGAGTCTCACGTAGTGTATGCTTCACAGTTGTTGTGGCCCCATGACTTATTTATTTGTGGCACATTTGCTGTGGACACACGTAACATAATGTGTGACACCATCGGCGTTAGTGTCTGGCGCGCTCCGGTGACCAGCTAATTAGGCCTCATTCGCAACCTGTTGACTGGACTTCGTCAACCCAGGGTATTTCACACCTATTTAGACACTCCAGCGTGAACAAAGGAGTTCCATTAGGATATTACCCCATCCTAGCGCTTAGGGTTGTGATTGACATGAATAACTTAACTGGCATACATGACATTTCATAACGTGACGTGACATGAACATGACATAAAAGACAGGAGTCCTGACGTAGTGTAATTTTACATGAACGTAAGACGACAAACATGACATACTTTGAAACATAAATATAACAGACAACATTTCATAACATGGCATACATGTAACAGATAATATTCCGTAACATGGCATAACATGTGACAATGAATATTACGTGACATGCAATACAACAGATGACATACTTAACTTAACATGACATACTTGCAATGTATAGCAATACGTGATAGAATATTTTATGTAGCAGATGAATAATTTGTGATAGAATAAATTCTGTGTAATAGATAAATATGTAATGATTTGTCATGGCACATATGATAACATGCATACATACACTTTAGTTCCCTTACTTACAGTCATACACATTAAACTGATAGTAAGTTAAAAGCTAACTTATCTCGATCGTCACGTTCTACGAGATTAAAGCGTGAAACACGAGAAACTGTAAGAGGGTATTCTAAAAGTTAGAAATTTAATTACTAACAATTAGAAAAGTGAAAAGAGGCATGTAACAGCCCGCTAGAAATTCATTGGTGGAATTTCTATTGACTTTAGGAATCTCGTGAAAACCCCATAAATTTTTACGAATCGACCAATTGCATAGGTTTTAGTCTGTCAACATAGTCAGTGTTATAACTCACTATGGTGCTAGAAATATAAGTTTTATTTATTTGAGGTGGTTAGAAGTGTCAGAATGCATTATGGTCCACGCCATTAGACTCAGTGGATTATTTAGAATTTTATGGCGCAATATCCTATTTTCATAATTTCGGACGAAACGTCTGTTGGAAATTGTGAAATTATTTTTAGGGGCACTTCGAGGTTGAATTTCGGTATAATATTTTCACTGTAGGTTAATATGAATATTTAGGAATTTTTAGTGTTAAGTTTATGAATCATTTTTTCGGAGTGAATAGTAACCTCGATAAGCGCACAAATTGCAGTATTTCAAAATCATAGTGTGGAATGTCCAAATTAGATTAGAGAAGTTTTATTTGGACACTTGGCAAGATCTTAGCCACACTTAGTGAATAATATTAGACACTTGCCACCATGAGGAATGTTTGTTGGATTTGAAGAAATGAAGGTGTGAGATCATGCCACTTAAGCAAAACCTTGTTTCATCTGCTTAACCAAATTGTGCCAGACCAAAGAGGTTTTCAATCCTAGTGAAATCCTAAATGGTGGGAATCCAATTGAAAGCCCAAAATCTTTGTTGAAATTGAAACCCTAAACGGTTTCCCCAAAACCCTAAAGTTGACCTCTAAACATTTTCTAATCCGATTTATAGCATTGTGTTTAATCACTTGATTAAATCACTTCCACATGCTATTAATCCTTCAAATTTGTGTTAGAAAATCATTATCCAACCTTGTTAACCTTGAGAAATTGATTGGACCAAGTGATATTGGATTTGGGCTTGATAGCAACCCAAACCCTCTTTAAACCCCAAAATTTAGGCCCATTCAGTTTAGGCCCATTAAGGCCCACGAATTTGCTCACCATAGGATTGCTTCATGGCTAAGTTTTGTACCCCCACTTGGCTGGCCAGATCTTTACAAGAAGGGCCTAGAAGGTTCTTGAAAGACAAAGCTAAAGGGCCACCTCACTCTTTCACTCTCATACTCCACCTTGAGAAAAGATCTTGGTCTGATTTTTATGAGAAGAAAAGGCCAACACTCAACCATTCCTTCAGTCCTATCACTTTACATAGCTTGTGTAAGAAGCTCTCCAGTCCACTTCCCACGAAAAGCAACTCTCCTTTACACTTTTCCTTCATAAAACACAAAAGACACTCTCGGACAGTTTTTCTTACCTCTTTTGAACGCCCGTTTCGAAGCTTTTATAAGTGTTTTCTTGCAAAGTTTCCTTCATGAAAGTTGTTTCTTTTGGAGTCTAGTTTACGTGGATATCTTATTCGTTCCATTTGGAGATCAGTTGTTGGGCAAAAAGTTGTTTAGACCCCAGAAAGGTCATTCTGGGCGATAAACTGGAGAGTGTGTTATATTTTGGAGTTTTTGACCAAGCTAATGAATATATCTTGGTCCGAAATTTTTATGGAGTACTGTTAACATGTGTATATGATTATTGGTTGAGTATTTGTTGCATGATTAAAAGTTTTGGTGAAATATTTTCTTAGGTCTAGAAACTTAGAAACTGGAAGAGGCAAAACAGTTTCTGTTTTGAGAAAGTTTAAATCTTTTATGGTTTAATCTTATTCCAATGGCTTTGATATTTTTATTGGAAGATCCTAAGCCTCTTATATACATGTTAAAATGTTATTTTGAAGATATTTGATGTTAGTTTCGAAGATATGAAATTTTATGCAATGAGGTATTCAGTTTGGCCAAAGTGATGATGTTCTTGGCTAAATTTATGTTTTGGTTGATGTTTAACCATGTGATCTTGCGTTTGATGCTTGGATCTGTTTTAGAACATCTTTTTAATCCATGTGATGTTTTGGTTTGAAGATCACATCTTTAGAAGTCATGGATCAAGAGGTTGATCAAAACAAGTTAGAAACAAAATTCTGTTTTGAACTTAGAAGAAAAACCAAAAAGTTCAAGTATGGTTTTAGTGATTTTGATGACTTTTGTTCATGATTCAAAACATGATTATTCTTAGAAATATGTTATGAGTATAGTAGAAGAAAAATTTTGGTTTAATCATGAGTTTTGAAATTTGAAAGAATTACAACAAAATCAAGGGAAATAGCCTTGTAAGTTTCGGACCTATAGAGTTTTAATGGTTGTGTTTAGTTTTAAATTTTTTTGAATTGATATTTGAGTTTAGGACAAAATTTACATAAGGTATGTAAATTTTGGTGATTTTTGGAGTTAGGATGCAAAATCTTTAAGTTAGGGGTAAAATGGTCATTTTCCCACATGTAGAGGGTAAAATGGTAATTTTACTCGAAGTTGATATTTCTCCATATTCCTAATTGTTAGTGATTAAGTTCTAATTTTTAGAAATCGCTACTTTCAGTTTCTCGTGATCGCACTTGAGTTTTGTCTCGAAGCGCGAAGATCGAGGTAAGTTAGCTTTTAACTTACTATCAATTTAATGTGTATATGTGATAAGTAAGGGAACCTAAAGTGTATGTATGCATGTTATCATTTGTGCCATGTCAAGTCATTACATATTTATCTGTTACACAGAATTTATTCTGTCATGAATTATTCATCTGTTACATAAGATATTCTGTCATGTATTGTTATACATTGCAAGTATGTCATGTTAAGTTAAGTATGCCATATGTTACATGTATTTCATGTCACGTAATATTCACTGTCACATGTTACGCCATGTTAAGAAATGTTGTATGTTACATAGTATGCTATGTTACGAAATGTTGCCTGTTACATGTATGGCATGTTATGGTATGTTATCTGTTACATTATGTCTCAAAGTACGTCATGTCTGTCGTCTTACGTTCATGTCACGTTATGCTACGTCAGGATTTCTGTCTTTTATGTTACGTTCATGTTACGTCACGTTACGAAATGACATGTCATTATGTATGAAGTATGTTTTAAGTAATTGGGATATTTTAGTTTGGTAACTAGTATTGGAAAAAAAAAAATTTATCCGCTACGAATATTGCATAATGCTAGATGCATGTTAGGAATATTGCATCTTATATGTCATGAACGGGGGCAGGTAACCTTGTGTTGCATGTCTCGACGCTTCAAATGTCCGTAAGATCCCATGTGGAATTTGGGGGACGTCACAAGGCAAGTTAGAGCAAAATTACCATTTTACCCTCTACATGTGGAAAAATGATCATTTTACCCCTAACTTAAGGATTTCACATCCTAACTCCAAAAATTATCAAAATTTTCATTCCTCATGTAACTTTTATCCTAAACTCAAATATTAACTCAGAAAAATTTAAAACCATTCATAACTAGGGAAAACTCACTATGGCCGAAACCTACATTGGCCATTTCTCTTGATTTTGGTTAAATTCTTTCAAAATTCAAAACTCATGATTAAACCAAAATTTGCAACAAAGATCTTCCTATCCTAAGTTTAAAAAGACACTTAAAATATTCATTAAGAAAAATCTAATAATCAACACCAAACTTTTTGTAACAAGACCCTAACTTTTTACCAAAAGTAAACTCTTAAATCACAAGTTTTGACCTTAATGAAAACATCTCCAAGAATTCCAAAAAATCAAATCTTATTTCTAACATATTCATAACATCATCCTAAGATCAACCATGCTTTAAATCATCAAACAAAAGCCACAAAAAATCACAAAACAACACTTTGAGTTTTTGGTTTTAAACTTAGTCCAAAACAGAAACTTTTCTCTCCTTTAACTGTGATCATTCTCTTGATCCTTGGATTATACACATGTGAGCTTCAAACTAAAACATCTCATGGTTTACAAATGTGTCCTAAAGATGATCCAGCCATCAAACTTAAAATCACATGGCTAAAACTCAATAAAACATAGATCTAACCCAAAAACATCAAATCTTAGGCAAAATCGAAATCCTCTTGCATAGAAAATAATATGTTTAAAAATAATACTAAATATCTTCTAAATAACATCCTAAAATGTATATAAGAGGCTTAGGATCATCATATAAAAATATCAAAGCCTTTGGAATAACATTAAACCACGAAATATTCAAACCTTCACAAAATAAGAACTGTTTTTCCACTTCCAGTTTTCAAGTTTCTAAATCCAAGGAAATCTATCATCAAAAGCTTTATTCATGCAACAAAACCTCAATGAACATTCATAAACACATGCTAACAATACTTCATAAAATTTGCGGACCAAGATATGTCCATTAGCTTGGTCAAAACTTTCAAAACATAACATACTCTCCAGGTTCACGCCCAGAATGACCTTTCCATGGTTAAAAATACTTTTGACCGATCAAATGAGCATATAGTGAGACAAATAAGATATCCACGGAGACTATACTAAAAAATGAACAACTTATGTGAAGGAATAATTGTGCGAAAGTACCTACAAAGGGTCAAAAATAGCCACGCAAAAAGACTCAGAAATCTGCCCGAGAGAGCTCTTTTGGGTTTTCTATCTAAGAACGGGGTGAAGAAGTGATAAAATGAAATGAAATGTGCCTTGCACGAGTTTAGACTCCTGGATGGGGAATTTGTGGGCTTGAATGACCCTTGATTGGAGTTGCCTATGTGACATAAAGTGAAGATTAGTGAGAGGAATAGACTGCCTGCAGCAGCTGTGAGAGATGGAGGTTGATGGAGTGGACTTCTCTTCACATCAAGGCACTTATGGGTTGCAGCCAATGGCAGTGCATGGTCTGCCATGTGGGGGAGGAAACTTCTTCAAGAAGCTTTGCCAAGGTGGCCAATTTCGTGGGCCTTGGTTGGCCCAATCAAGTGGGCTTCAATTTGGGGTTTAAAGGGGGTTTGGTTAGGGTTTGAGATGCTATCAAGCCCAAAATCAATTTTTCTTGGCTCAATCAAATCTCCAAGGTTTAAAAGGTTGGATAATGATGTCATAACAAGGATTTTATTAATTAATAGCATGTGGAAGTGATTTAATCAAGTGATTAAACACAATGCTAGAAATCGGGTTAAAAAGGGTTTGGAGACCAACTTTCGGGTTTGGGGAAACCGTTTAGGATTTCGGTTTCAACTAAGCTTTTGGGGTTTCAATTGGATTCCAACCATTTAGGGTTTTACTAGGGTTCAAACTCTCTTTGGTTTGGCACAATTTGGTTGATCAGATGAAACAAAGCTTTGCTTAGGTGGCATGATCTCACACCTTGACTTCCTTCACAAATCCATCTAATGGTTCCTCTTTGTGCCAAGTCTCTAATATTATTTACTTTGTGTGGCTAATATCTTGCCAAGTGTCCAAATAAAACTTCTCTAACTTAATTTGGACATTCCACACTGTGATTGTGAAAACACCGTACTAGGTGCGCTTATCGAGGTTACTATTCACTCCAAAAAAATGCATAATAAACTTAGTACTGAAAAATTATAAATATTCATATTAACCTATAGTGAAAATCGTTTACCAAAATTCAACCCCAAAGTGCCCCTAAAAATAATTTCACAATTTCGAACAAGCGTTTCGTCCGGAATTATGAAAAATGGTTATTGCGCCATAAAATCCTAAATAATCTACAGAGTCTAATGACATAGACCAAAACACATTTTGATACTTCTAACTATCTCAAATAATTAAACTCATAAATCTAGCACCATAGTGAGTGATAACACTGATTATGATGACAGACTAAAACCTGAGCGATTGGTCGATTCGTAAAAACTTATGGGGTTTTCACGAGATTCCTATAGTCAATAGAAACTCCACCAATGAATTTCTAGCGGGCTGTTACAGCACTACTCTGCTCACACTCGTGAGCGAATAATTTCTCCCTTCCTCAATTGAGGAAGAAGACTAACAGCTTCACCTCAGTCACTTTACAGAAATGGAAAGCAGTTGAGAGATGAAAAAGTTAAGGCTTTGCGTAATGGTGGATGTTTAATTAATGTTTCTACTGAATGATACATTGATCATTTGAGTTGGATATGTAAATGTTGGCGGATATGGAAATATATTTTTCAAAATGATCAACATATGGCATGTGATTTGTTTTCATCTAATAATTTTCTTACTATGAAAACTTGTGACTTTGATAGAAATGGCCACGTTAGAAATTAAGAGATAAAAAAGGAAAAAAGAAAACTGAGAAAGAAAAGTGATGATAAGGATATAATAATTTTATATTATTTTTACACATGTTTGAAATGGACGGCGTTTTAAAAAATAAAGATACTCCTATAATTACTTTACATTTTGTTTTATAAAAATACTCTCCATTTATTACACTACAACATAAACGCTTTTTAGGGATGAAATTTTTCATCGAGCTTGTTCCAACAACATTATCCCAAAAGATATTTTGAGATGAAAATCACCATTTCATCCCAAAATATATCTTTTGGGACGATTTTGAAGGAAACCGTTTGAACATGTTCGAACGGGGAATTTCTTTTGTCACGGTTGAAATTCGTCCCAGAATATCGTTCGAACGGTTACAATTTTACGTTCAAACTGGATGAATTTGTTTGAACGATTGCAAAATACGTTTGAACAAAAATAAATTATATACCTGTTTGAACGGTATAAATATAGCTTTCCGTTTGAACGTTAAAGGGACAGATTGAACGGTAAAAGCGTTCAAACGGGGAAAAGTTATGTTCAAACGCTATAAAAATAAATGGCGTTCAAACATTAAGTGATTGTTTGAACGATTTAATAAATTGCGTTCGAACGTTATGTGGTCATTCAAACGATAACTATTTTATTTAAACTCAATAATAAAAAATGAAATAGACATTCATAATATTTGAAAAAATACATTAGAAGCTGTTTAATACTCACACAAGTTTTATAATAAGTGCGAACTAAATAAATAACCGTGAGTCTGGCATTGTTCATATATAAATAGATAATCCAAAAATCTGTGCGTAAAAAACCATCAATTGCTTGGAGGTATGTACTGTTGCATAAGTTACTGCATTTGGAGTTGCATTTGTGTCTTGAGTTCTTCTTGTTGTTTGATGCGCTTCTCCATGTCTGCTTGTTTCGCCAATTGAGCTTCTAACCCATGCTGCCTTGTAGTCAATTTTGGAATTAGCATTTTCTAGTGCT
This sequence comes from Juglans mandshurica, assembly GCA_022457165.1. Taxonomy (NCBI): domain Eukaryota; kingdom Viridiplantae; phylum Streptophyta; class Magnoliopsida; order Fagales; family Juglandaceae; genus Juglans; species Juglans mandshurica. The sequence continues at coordinate 15,186,146 of CM039632.1, forward strand.
ATAGAAGTCATATAGGCAAACCTGGAGGAAGAGGAAAAGGAAGAGGGAGAAGGCTTTATACAGCGACCCAAACCCCTCAAATATCCTAAACGTTGATCTAGGAATTGTGTAAAAATATCAATATCACTTGTTGATGAATTTTGATCTGATGCAGATTTAGCACGTAGGGCAACCATTTTATCCTAGACATATATAAGATAAATAATTAATATCGTCATAAATATTCTAATATATTTAATTAAAACAGATTATAATACTTACATAATTTTCACGGGCATCAGGATGAGTCCACTCTCCATTACGATCAGTGTGCGATGCAGCATATAATTTTGTCAAATCTTAATTGGTATCTGAATCTTGCTACAATAAATGTGTTAAGATATAAATTCATTATGATTCATCCAAATAATTAACTATATCCAACCAAAAAAAAATAGCAATACCAATTTCTTAGAGAGGCGATGGAAATATCTTGAGCCTGCATGATGATTAATCTTCAATTTTGATCTATTTGTTTTGTTTATAGAACTTCATTCCTGCAAAGAAATTGAAAATATTATGAAGTGAAATGACAAATAGGACATGTAAAATAATTAAATTTAATTATACCTGATATGATAGATCCTCAAACATGTCAAAAAGTTTTTCCCACTTAGAAAGTCAGACATCTTGAAAAGGATGTTGGCGTGCATCTTCCTTCTTCTCAAACTTATTATAATGCTCATGACACATCGCCTTATATTTGTGGAATGCATTACCCATAAGCTCTTCCTCAGTTTTACGCTCCTCTCTCCGACCAAAATTTAATTCGAAATGATCATTGAAAAAAATAGTCACAAACATATTATCATTTATTATAATAGTCTAAATTTAGGTAATATAGAAATTTATTCTACTAAATCAATGTTTTAAATATTATCAAACAACACTTCTTGATAAGTTCTTTAACATCTTGGGGGACTTTCTTTCATGAAGTCGTTGCCAAAGGTGCATAAGTTCGTGTAAGAGCATTCACATGCGATGTAAGCCAAGCTGATTGTTGTCCTTTACCTCCAGTATGTTCGTAAGGAATGTTAACATTGATTTTACCCACCTTACAATATTTTTCCAACGTCATGCTTCTAGTTGTGCCTTGACCTTGACGAGATTGTACTGTAGACTCTATAAAATATAACATTGTAATCAATCTCTATTATATGTCTATTATATGACCTTAATTAATAACTTTAATGAGTATTATATTTTTACCTTGTTCTGTACAATCAATCTCTAATGGTGAGTCTGAAGGAGAGCTAGGAACAAGTGGAGATGGGTTGTGAATTTCCTTCCTCTTTGGTGGCATAATTTCAAACCACTGATACATTCAATAAGTAAAATATTTGTCATCAAGTGTAATGCTTAAGGCGGGTTGACTCTCTTGGTATGCTTTTTGAGTAGAGGGGTCATCTTCTTCTTCATCTTGTCCTTCTGCATGAGGAATAACATCATAAATATTTATTGGAGAATATTTTTGTACTACTTGCCATTGATTTCCTAACTCGGGGTCATCTAAGTAGAATACTTGAGATGCTTAAAAAGCCAAAATAAAATGATCATCTTCATACCATTTTTTTGATGTATTAACACTTAAAAAATATTCATCATCACGGACTCTAATTCGAGGATTCCTTAAATCTCACCAATTACACTTAAACAGATACATCGCAAGCTCCCCCAAATATTTCATTCCAATTATATCGACAATAACTCAATAGAAATCAATGTTTTCTCCATCATGACTTCCTTTGATTAGGATACCACTATTTTGGGTTTTCCTATAACAATCTCTATCCATTGTGTGATACCTACTTCCCTGAGAAATACATACAAAATATCAAGCAGTGCGTCTCGATGGGCCACGCGCTAATACATACAGTTCATTCGATATATCATTTGGATTATTTGCATGCATTTGTACAATCTACATATTGAGTAAAGTATATATTATATCAAAATTTAAATCAATATTTTTTCATTGGTTATTGAGTAAAGCATATGTAATGTCATTACCCGTTCTTCAAACCATCTTGCAAACTCTTCTTCATGTTTCTGGTTTATATCTTTTACTCTCAGTTCCTTGAGCATGTTAATATGATCACTGAAATTGATGATTACCACAAATCTTTTATATTCTTAGAATTTTTTAAAGTAAATGAGTGAATTTAAATTAAGAAAAAGTTATAACTTACTTCAAGTGGTTCTCTATCCCAGGGAACTTGTTCAGCACATACCACTGAGCTTTCTCAAACTCTCTTCCACACAAGTCATAACCATGCACTGCACCAATTGGACGTACTTGTTGGGAAAACATAGAAAACACATTTCATTGTCTTGCTCGGTCAACATCAAAGTTTATTTCCGGCCGATCAAACCTATTGTCAACTCCATGGAAATATTTGGAACAGAAGGTATGCCACTCATCGTCAATATATGCTTCTGCAATTGATCCTTCTGGGCGGGCCTTATTACCCACAGTATGTTTCCACTTTCCAAGGAATCATTCAATGGGATACATCCATCTATATTGAATTGGTCCTACAAGTCGAGACTCACGTGGCAAATGAACGGTTATGAACCATGAGGTCAAATAATGACGTTGGGTAAATACTTTCTAACTTACACAATTTTATGGAAATTTCCCATTCTATTCGATCCAAATCTTCTATTTTCAACATCCTAGCACATAAGTCTATAAAAAATGCACCCAACTTAGTCAAAGCCATCCACATGTCTCTCGTCAAGTACCCACGGATACCAATAGGCAAGATACGCTGTAAGAAGACATGATAATCATGACTTTTTAATCCAGTTATTTTCCAATCATTTGTTCTCACACACCTTGTTAGATTCGAAGCATAACCATCCGGTAATTTAATCTTCATTAGCCACTCACAAAATGTAACCCTTTCATTCCTTGGCAATGTATACCACCCAATCGGCATGTAGACAGACGAATAATTTTCTTACAATTGCATTTCTGACCTTATTCTCAACCGCTTCAGATCCTTCCTTGAGTTGAATGTATTCTTTGTTTTTCCTTCAATTGACATGAATGTTCCCAATACGGATTCACATATATTTTTTTCAATATGCATAGAATCAAGACTATGCCGCAATTTTAACTTCGACCAGTACGGGAGTTCGAAAAATATACTCTTAATTGTCAAATTCAACTCATTCGTAGCTCGTTTTCTCTTTCATTGTTTTTTACCAAATTCATTACAACCAACATTTATAAATTGTGCATACATCTTCGCTAGACAAATATGGTGGAGGTTGGCTCCATGCAACAATTCCATCAAACATTCTAGAATTTACACGCCATCTATGGTCACCAGGTAAAAATCGACAATGACTCATGAAACATAATTTCCTTCCATACGTAAGCCATTCAAATTTGGTATGTTTGTTATAAGTTGGACATGCCTTTGACAAACTTCTTCTTGTGAAGCCTCAAATGAAGTTGGATATGGGTCGCCGTGTAAGACCCAATCAGTATAATCCTTGTCAATACCTTTGATAAACAAATGCTCTCTCACCAAGTCTATCTTATGAGAACGCAAATTCCTGCATTCTCTGCATGGGCATCTAATATGCCCATCACTATCGCATGTACCTAATGTGAACTCCAAGAATTTCTTAACACCTTCAGCATATACATTGTAATTTTGACCTAATCGATCGCTAACTCGCATCCAACTCTTATCCATGCCGACTATCTTCATTACAAACAGTCACGTGTGCATCAACAAACATGCATGTATCATGTATCAATCAAGGAGTATGCTACCTTTCACCAGGTAGTTAGTCCTATCCTGTTCGGGATTGTAAGATCATAGTCACCAACCTATGATCTATTATTTGTCAAATCCAACAAAATTTTGGTAGCATCTGTCCATAGTTCTCCAAATATGCTCGTTTGGTTGTGTGCACTGACGATTGACACGTCTTTGCACCATCATCGAAACTGCATATCCGGAGAATAAATGATGAATCTACCAAAATCATAATGGTGGACGATAACAAATATAGTTCGATAGTCTGCGAGAATGATCTTACAATCACAAACTGTTCATTCTGGACAATTCAAGAGTTATCAATCAAGCATTATTTCCCGATTGATAACTCTCGAACGAGTCTAAGGTTTATTTTGATGAACAAACAATACAAGATATACTAACATATGTCAAACAATAACAACATATTATTCATACAACAATACAACAAAAACATAATTATTAAGTATTATTTAAAGAATTAGTAGTATTTTAATTAAAATATTTCATTTTATTAATTTAGAATTAACTATTTGTATTTTAATTTAAAGATTTAGTAGTATTTGAATTAAAATACTTCATTTTATTAATTTAGAATTAACTATTTAAGTATTATTAAATCTTAACCATTTGTATTTTAATTTAAAGATTTAGTATTAAGTATTTGTATTTTTATTTAGTTTAAGTATTTTTAAAATATTTTTGAATAATCATTATGGGTAACTATCCTTGTATATTCTAATTTCTAATTGTAAATACATTGATGTATAGTTTCCGTTTGAACGGTGCTAAACTATGATCGAACATAACATACCCGTTTGAATGGTAAGCCTTAACCATTCGAACGGGTTCATTCCAGATTCCAGTCCTCTTCAACAACAGAAAACGCCATTAATGACAAACTCACAACAACACAAACAACAATATCAAGAGCAAACAAACTTTCAACATTGCAAAATATCATATTCAAACCAAAATAAGAATATAAAAAGCATACCTAGGTTTTGAAAGATGAAAAGACAAGGAGATTAGACGATATGCTGTGTACCCAATGCGAAGGAGCTCCCCAAAAAGTAGTAAAAATAATGAATTAATCCAATAATAATTGAGTGAGATGAAAACTAGTAGTATTTGGGGGCTGGATTGAGGGAGAATGGTGCTGGTTCGCGAAGGAGCTCTGGTTGGTGAGAGACTACGGGAAGAGAGCAAGATTGTGAGGTTCTGTCGTGTATTTATAGAACATTTCCTGTTCTAACGATTATTTACTAACCGTTGAAACTATGAAGCGACAAAAATTTCCCTCATAAAGTTTCCCGTTCGAACGGATAAACAATACGTTCGAACGGTAATGGATGCATTCCCGCTCTAGTTCATAAACGTTCAAACGCTTATTATTAACAATTCGAACGGTTAGGTAAATGTTTAATAATATATTTTTTTTAACGCTATACCTTTAAATAAAAGAACAATATTAATATATATAGACGTATTAGATGATACTATAGTTTAGTAACATAGTAATTTCATATTATAATATATAATCTAGCATATTATATATTATATTACAGTAAAGTATGTATGAATATATAATATCATACTAATTAAATTATAAGTAACATATATATAGTATCAACATATTGTCTCATCTATAGTACTAGCATTTATAGTGTCATCTAATTGGACTATAACTAAAATATATTATATTAATATATTAGACTATATATAACATATATATAGTATCATATATAGTGTCATCTAATTGGACTATAACTAAAATATATTACGTTAATATATTAGACTATATATAACATATATATCGTATCATATATAGTGTCATCTATAGTACTAGCATATATAGTGTCATCTAATTAGACCATAACTAAAATATAATATGTTAATATATTAGTATAGTATTTAAATGTATTGAAGTAAACCGTTCGAACTGTCTTACATATATAAGTTGTTGCGGACGGTCATTTTCACGAACGCCGAACCACTCACAAAACGTCGTTTTCTCCAACATAACCGTCCATCTCCTCTGTTGTCACCGCGAACAGTACCCAGTCAAAGCCTCTTCCTCTAAGCATTGGTATGCTATTTTTCTAACCATTTTTACCGTTTAAATTTAGGTTCATGATAGATTATTTGTTTAAATTAGAATAAAACAATTTATCCATCAATACTCACCGTAGGTTTCCTTAAATCCATTATAGGAAGGTTTGTTTAAGGGTGAGTTTGGATGTTGAAGTGAGTTGAGTTGAGTTGAGTTGAGTTGAGTTAATAAAATATTGTTAGAATATTATTTTTTAATATTATTATTATTTTGAAATTTGAAAAAGTTGAATTGTTTATTATATTTTGTGTTGGGATTTGAAAAAGTTGTAATGATGAGTTGAGATGAGTTGAGATGATCTCAACTTCCAAACGAAGTCTAAGTCTCTTTGTTTTACTTTGTTGAGAAATCCATGGAATCTAATGATTCCATGGATTTCAATGGCTGAGTTGACTTAGCGTCGTCGTTGAGTTCCATTCGCATACTGTTCGAACGTTGGGTAGGGCGTTCAAACAGCAGGAACCAGACAGGTTTATTAATTAACTGTTCAAACGTTGTTTTAGACGTTCGAACGGTATCCCATTCGACCGTTGTTTTATACGTTCAAACTATACGAGCCAAACAGGTTTGCATACCGTTCGAATACTATTTTAGGCGTTCGAATGGTATAATTAAATTTAGTAATATTAGTGAATCGTTATTTTTATTCCATATTGTAGTTCTATTAAATCTTAACGAGAATATATATTATATTATAATTAAATTAATATAGAAATTTATCACATTTTGTTAAATATTTAATTTTTATTAATATTAATCTAATTAATATTAAATAATGTGATATTATTTTTAGAAAACTCTGTTGTTCACAATGTTTCACTTTATTAAATTACTATTCGTTTGTAATTTAGTGATTAGTTATTTATTATATTTTTATCGTTAATGTTATATTGATAAGCTCTTTAATTGTAAATTTCAGGTTGATTATAATGTATTCTTCTCAAGCAGGACGTAAGCGACGCAATCCAGCTGAGACTAGTATCAGTCCAGGCAAGGAGAGGACTGTTTCACTAGAGCGACATGTGAAGCTTTCTGACTTCGAGAGTCTTGTCTGGGAGGGTCATTCCCTGCCATCAATCTTCAGCGATCGTGGTTGGGAACCTATCTAAGATGAGAGGGAGGACTCATAGGAGACCGTCTCCTATATTGACAGTATTGTTGAGTTCTATAGAGAGCTCGGTTGTGCCAGCCCAGATGACGGAGGGGCATTTAGGATCCCTGTCCAAGGAGTTCCAGTTGTATTTTCATGGGACGGACTCATTGAGCATCTCAGTATTCCTAGGTTGCCAAATGCATATCCGAACGTGACGCCTAGAGAGTTTGATCCTTCAGCTGAGGCGGAGATAGCTGAGGAGGAGGCACCAGTTTATATAGATGAGGTCGATGCCCTTACTAATTATGAGGTGAGGGATTTGGTTATTGGTCCAGATGCTCCCCCGTATAATGGCACGAAGAGTAACAAGCAGGTAGATCTATCATCTTTCTTCAAGATCCTGAATTTGATAATTGCTAACAATATTGACCCTCGGCAGCACAAGACAGAGGTTGGCATTGATCGAACGAAATTTATGATACGGGTCACTCGTGGCATTCCGATCGACCTGGTGGGGTATATATCGATATGATTCGATCAGAGTCTCGGCACATTTTGACAGAAATACTGCCATTCAGAATCCTGATCACCCGATTTCTACTATTTTTTGGTGTCGTGCCTGATGTTGCCGAGCGTAAACGGGAGCTGATGGGACTGATCAATAGCACCACCCTTGCACGCAGCACGGGACACTCGAGACTGCGTCTTCGTGGACATGTTCTAGACCTGGTTGATCCTCAAAGAGATGCACAGTCGGGAGATCATGGAGTATCGGCCACTGAGCCATTCAGACAGGTCGAGGCATCAGTACACAATTCTACTCTTGAGGACATGGCCGAGATCGTGTGTACAATGATCAGTGGACAGATATCAGCAATGATCGATGCAGTGCGTATGGAGGTCCGTTCTGCTGTGACTGAATTTCGTACAGAGATTACTGCTAGCATCTCTGAGTTACGTACGGAGCTTGATGCCATGTCTGCGACTCAGGTCATCATCAGTACTCGATTGACAGAGATAGAGGAACGCTTAGTTGTAGTTGAGGAAGTGTGCAAAGAGTTGGGGTCTTAGTACATTCTATTATTTATTTATTTTTTAGAATGGACAATATTTAGTGTGTTGTAAATTCAGTATTTAATTATGAATTAGTATTATTTTATATTATCTGAACTAATTATTGATTTATATTGTTCCTATTATTCAATTGATAAATTTCTTCTAATTACTAGTTAATATAAATATAATTCTCTAAAAAAAACATATGATCACCGTTTGAACCCTACAAATTACGTTCGAACAGTGCTGATTCATTATTCGAACGGTGAAATTTGTACGTTCGAACGGTAGAGCAATTTCCCACTATAATAATTTTACTTAATACGCCAAAATGTACGTTTGGATGGTTAAATTTAACCGTCCGAACGTTAAAACATTACATTCGAACGGTTTCATTATTAGGGAGAAAATATTTCGTCTCTAACTTGCGTTCAAACGGTATAGTTCTTCCGTTGTTTTTTTGGCACAAAATATGAAATTCTTCCCTAAATCTCACTTTTTGGGATGATTTTCATTTCGTTTAAAAGAAAATCGTCCCAAAAGGACTTTTTTGTTGTAGTGTTAATTTAAAATGTAAATGTCAAATAGTTGTAAAAAGGGTTATTTTTGTATAGAAAAATGATACAGATGCATTTCGTCTCTTACAAATATTTTTACAAACTTTGTTTCAAATAGAGTGTGTTTTAATAAAATAATGATACAATTTATTTTAATTTTAATTTTATAAAAGTGGCCCCCATTAAAAGTATAATTGTAAAAAGAGTTGTGAAATGGGTTATTTTTATATTATTAATCTAACAAATACTGTTGTATATAGCCGTTGAGTTATGCAAATGTAGAAATTAAAAAAAAAAAAAAAACGTAAATGTTTGCAACTGAAGACTACATATCCATGCAAGGGACCCCAAGGCTTTGCCAAAAATCATTTCATAATTGGGTGTTTTTCTCCGGTTTTTATGTTTCACGTCCACAACTTTTTGCAATTTGGCTCTTATCGTTTAAGAGCAAGGGGTGCCTTGCATATTGTTGTAGTTTTTTGTTCGGCCCTTTTTTTTTATTGAAAAATCAGTGGTTCTAACCTAACAAAACACCAGGGGGAGGGGTTGAATATGTGTTTTTTAAATTTACTGGACAACAAACAGTCAATCAATGAAATAATTCAGAAAAAAATATTCGACACAACTATTTGGTCACGAAGTGGAAACTCATTTGAAAAATATCTTCAAAGTCTAAAACCAGTCCGGTGTAAGTCACCATCTAAAATCCACTATAGAAATTTAGTTTGTTACAACCAATTTAGAAACACTCATAAGACCCTTGTAGTAGCAAAATCTGACTTGCAACGTCATGAGTGACCCACTTGATCTCTGCACGAATGCAGCTTCGGACTTTTGGCTTTCTATACTTCACCACGAGAATCTCTCTATCTCTGCATCAATGGTAGCTCATGAATTGTGGCGCCCTCGACCCCCACTTGAGCTCAGGCAAGAGTCATGACATCGGGATGTTGGCCGCTGGGGTCAGACACCCCTCGCATAATGTGAAAGCATAGTGTGTGCTCGCATGCTCGATAAATGTGTACAATTAATTCGCAACAGAAAAAAAGACAATCATTTAATGTTAACAGTACCAGAAAATTCAAATTATAGCTCCAACAAAGCAATCCATAAGCCACCAGTCTCCCAATCCGCGACATAACATTTATACAGTCAACCGACTAATTAAAAGGAAAACACCAAATAACGCTACGCAAGGGGAAAGGTACCCAAGTCTTCACTTCTCAGGCAGAACCAATTCTCCATGCTCATAACTGTCCTCTGCATCAAAATCTATGGTTTTGCAAAGCGGAACCGCAGGTGGGAACACCACAATAAGATTTCGCACAGAAAAAAGCAGAAAAATTACAAACACAGAAAAAGCAGACATATCACAGCATTTGAAAAAAGATCTTTCAACAATGCACAAAACCAATATCCTTCTCCGCAATTTACAGAAAATGCCATGCACACCATAATGCCATGCACCATGATCTCCCCTATGGACCATTGCCCACAGACTAAATACTCCACTTCACCCAGCTCAGGTAATCCTACTACCACTTCTTTCTTGGAGATCTTAGATAAGTCTCTATGATTTACATGACCAAGTCTTTGATGTCAAAGATCAGTAGCATTGCTCTTAGCAGTAATGCAATTGTACTATGAGCTAGGAACAATACCATAACAATTATTAGAAGTCCTAACTCCCTTCATCACACAGATCTCATCACTATTAGACACAAAGCACATTTGATTGATACTAAGTAGATTCACTCTCAAGCCATCAACAAACAAGACATCACGCAACACATGCTACAAAAAAAGTAAGAATTGCTGGTGTCTATATTATCGACGTTTGTTTATGCGCCGGTAATAATATATTATTGCCGGCGCTTATTAATTACGCTAGTAAATAATGGAATTTCTCAGCGTTTAAATTGTTACACCGGTAATAATATCTAACTTTGGTGGCATTTACAAAAACGTCGAAAATTTATCCATTTTACGCTGGTAAATTAGTTGTTTCCCGGCGTTAATATTATTACGTCGGTAATAATATATATCTTTGGTGGCATTAAAAAAATGCCGAGAAGTGATCAAATTTATGCAAGTAAATTATTAAGTTTTTCGTTATTTATATTGTTCAGCCGGAAATAATATATAGCTTTTCGACGTTTAACAAAACGTCGACAATTGATCAATTTTACGCCGGTAAATTATTGAGTTTTCCGGCATTTATATTGTTACGCTGAAAATAATAGATAGCTTTCTTGGCGTTTAACAAAACGCCAACAATTGATCAATTTTACGTCGGTAAATTATTGAGTTTTCTGGCGTTTATATTGTTTAAAAAACGCTTACAACTGATTAATTTTATACTGGTAAATTAGTGTTCCGGCATTTATATTGTTATGTTGGTAATAATATATAGCTTTGGCGGCATTTAAAAAAATGCCGATAATTGAATACGGGACTTGAATAATAATTTTTCTTTATAAATCACTAATTATTCATTCAAAGAATGGGTCATAAACCAAACTAGTAAAGGGCATCTTACTAAGATTCACAACTTAGAAAAAGAGTAGTAAAACTAATGCATAATCCACCACTTCACCTAACACCTGACTTTAAAACTTTTAGAATCCATTCCAATTCCAACTTAGCAAAATGAAGCTAACGTCGTTATATGACATAAATAAATATTATCTCAATTAAGGAAAGTTGCAAATACCATTAAACCAAAATATTAATATAATTTCAGATTCTTCACTTATAATCCCCTCAATCCCCGTCCTCGTCATTCTCTTCCTCTTCTTCTTCCTCTTCAACATTCCTCTCTTCTTCATCTTTTTCTTCCTCTTCATTCTCTATTTGATTTTGTCTTGAAGCCTAAAAATAAATTCAAATGAGAGTCCAAAAATTCCAAAATAAGGTTGATTGATATCAACTAAGCATATGTGGGGGGTGCTCACCTGTGCATGCACAAATGTGTTTACTAAGTTTCGCAATTCAGTTAATTCGTTCCGCATTTTATTAAGCTCTTCTTTGAATATACCATCTTCTTGCGTTGAAGTTGGTAGTGAATGTTGACAAGTTTGCCTCGTAGGGGTTGGCCCAAACCGCGCACACGTCCAGGTTGTTCTGGGCCCATAACTTTAAAATAAACATCATCTGATGCCCATCATGGTTCCTCTAGACCCCATTTCTATCGGACTTGTGTCTTGTATTAAAAGTTCCTCCATCTCAGCCTGTAATAGATAATAAAAAATACACATTATTCATCTTATAAATCCATTAAAATTTAAAAGTAATAAATTTGAAAATAAACATACCACTTTCTTCCTCGTCTCATCATTGTAGTGAGTGCCATCCTTTCTCTTATGGGTCATGATAAACAACTAGGCTCGACTTGGCAATGTCCCAGTTGATTTTTTTTGCGTCTAATATTCTAGATTAAACACATATATTGAAAACAAAGAACTAACAAATATTCAACAGTAAATAAATACTCATTAAATAAATACCGCATCATGGGCATATCTTGCATAACTTTTTGATCCTCCACTGTGAACAACCACCTGCTTCTTACGACACTCCGTATTTTTATTGCATTTTGACTATAACATCACAAAAATTATAAGAATTATGATTAAAATAACTAGTTGGCCGACTTTCTAAATCTAAGAGAAATGTCCGCGTTTTTACCTTATATTCTGGATCGAACCAAAGATTGGCCAACTCCGCTAGTTTCAATAAGTCTAGGGGTGTACATAAACAGGCCGGACCGGCTGCCTCCAACGTAGACTGACTGCTGGATTTAGGAACCGGCCGAAACTGGCAGAGAACTGGTCAGCCAGCGGTAGCAATTTAACAAAATCGACGTCGGCCGGTTCGGTCTACGGTTCAACCCCGGTCTAAACCGAATAACCAACCGACGTTAATAAGTATATTTTTTTAATATATTTCTTATACAAAACAACGCCGTTTCACGTGAAACGGCGTCGTTTTGGTTCTTAACCCATTTTAAAAAAAAGAACGAAAACGACGCCGTTTGTTCCAAACCAAACGGTGTCATTTTTGGGTAGGGTTAGGAGTTTTGAATCCCACTCCCACCTGTTTCACTTTCTCGTTCCTTCCACACATTCTTTGCAGCCGTTCTCTTCTCAGACTCCCTCTCCCCGAACCTCACGTCTCACGGACTCACTCTCAGACTCTCCTCTCTCGTCTCCGACGACCCACATGCCCCACGACCCCGTCCCAGATGAACCACATGGCCCACATTCCCCCTGTAAGTTTTCCTTTGTATTTCATCTTTGTTGGGTTCCATTGCTTTGTTCGTTGTTACTTTATCGGAGGAATGTTTTGGGAGGAAGAGGAAATGCCGAGATTTTTTGCAGTGTATCTCAGATCTCTGTTTTTGCCTTGTTTAATATTTAGTAAAAATATTGTGGTTACCAGTTTGTGTCGTGTGTGATGACTGATGAGCAATGGTTATAGTAAAAGAGAACAATATTGTGGTTTACTGGTTCATGCCGAAATGAGCAATGCTTACTTTCCTAAATATTGTGGTTTGTGACATAGTGTTGTGTGTGATAATTTGTGTGTGTGTGTGATAGACTTGTGATTTGACATAAATATCCAGGACTGTCTTTGAATTTATTTTCTTATTTTCTTAGCAGTCTTTGAAGTTCTGGGCTGTGATTGGAAATTTATGCAAAAACATCACATAAAGGAAAGATGAGTGAACTAAACTTAGATTAGAGTCTTAGACTTGTGATGTTTGACATGTTGCAAACTAGCTGCTGTGTAATACTAATCACTGTTTTTTTTATAATGTATGTGACAACGTGTAACATTTATGTTTTGTTTTATAAATTAGATGGATTCTTCGTCGTCTTTGATTGATGTTGATGCATCAAGTCCAACCATTAATTTGAGAGATGATTTGAGGGAGACCTAGTCATCAAAACCCTCTAGTGCCCCTACTAGTACCACTTGTCCATTACCTAAGAAACGAAAAGGGAAGGATCCATCGATTGGTTGTGACCATTTTACGAAGGTGGAGGGTTGTCCTATACATGATCCGAAGGCTAAATGTAGTTTTTGTGGCAAGACGTATGCTTGCCACTCAAAGAGGAATGGGACTTCAACAATGCAAAACCATTTACATTCATGTCCTAAAAATCCTCATAAACGTGGGCCTTTAGATAGGTAGCAAAAAATATTAACAGGTGAGGCAATACCTGAGGAGGGGGTTGGAGAGAGTGATGGTATGTTAAGAAGTCTTGTAACCCACAAATATAGTGAAGAGGTTGTGAGGTTCGCGATTGCAGAGATGATAATTATCGATGAGTTGTCATTTAGAGTTGTTGGAAGGACAGTGATTTAGGAAAGTGTGTTGGTGTCTTGAAGCTCGGTTTAAAGTGCCATTTCGTGTCACAGTTGCAAGAGATTGTATAAAATTGTATGAATGTGAAAAGGGAAAACTTAAAAAAGTGTTAAAAAATGGTGGCATGAGGATTTCGTTGACGACCTATACATGGACATCGGTACAGAATTTGAATTATATGTGTCTAACTGCACACTTCATTGATACAAATTGGAAATTGTAGAAAAAAATCATTAACTTTTGTTTAATCCCTAATCATCGAGGGGAAACTATTGGGAGATATTTTAAGACATGCTTGCTTGATTGGGGTATTGATAAAATATTTACTGTGACTGTTGATAATGCAAGTTCAAATGATACTGCAATTTCATATTTGAAACATTTTTTGAGTGAGAATTTGTTGGAGGGTAAGTATATGCACATGAGATGTTGTGCTCATATATTGAATCTTATTGAGAGTCCTAATAGTTGCTTGAGGAGTATGGCCATAAATATGAAAACAAAATATGATAAGTAATGGGGGTCATTAGACAGGCTGAACTTGTTCATGTTAATTGCAGTTGTACTTGATCAACGAAACAAGTTAGGACTTCTTACTTTCCACTTGAGGAAAGTTCATGATGAGTTTCATGTTGAGGAGTTGGTGTCGAGTGTGAAAAATGTATTGAGAGATATTTCTATGCGGAATATAATGCAGAATTTGGCTCCACCATGAGTACCCAAGAACGTGAACAACCCCCTCCGATATCTAGAACCATGAATGTTGGTGATGGCAAGCATGAGACCAAATGGTATAAAACATCTTCCGCCATGGGATCTAATGTTGCCAAAACAGAAGTGGATCAATATTTATCAGATGGTTGTGAGGCACTCTCCACATCGTTTAACTTGTTGACTTGGTGAAAAATTAATGAGGCTAACTATCCTATACTAGTGAGAATTGCACGAGACTTATTAGCCATGCCTGTTTCCACAGTTGTGTCCGAGTCAACATTTAGTACGGGAGGTCATGTGCTTGATCCTTTTCGGAGTTCATTAGCTCCGAGAACTGTTGAGACACTTATTTGTACTCAAAATTGGTTAAGGTATTCGACAGCAACCATTGATATCCGGGAGGCTATGGATAATGTGGAGAGCTTCATAGTAGAATCATGTAATATTTTTTTTTTGTTTTCATTGTAATTTAATTTTAGTATTTTTTTATAATCCAAACTCACTAATATTTGATGTTTTATTCTCATTATTAATATTTTTTAATGTTTGTATATAGAGTTGGACACATCTTCAAACGTGACAACTATTGAAGATTGAAGGTTGAAGGCTTGAAGTTGAAGTAGCAAATATGAAGATCATTCCCATTTTCCCAATTTGTTGTCATTTAATTATGTTATATTTATTAGTTGCATTTTGCTATGCTTAAACAATTTGTTTTCGTTTTTTTTTTGGTAATACGTATTATGTAATACTAAACATCTGGTGAAGTTATCTTTATTTTCTTTAATTATGTAATAATAGTAGAAAATTATAAATGACATTACTATTAAAATGAAATCAACTCAAAAAAGGCTAAAAAAGAACTTGGATAATGAATTGAAGAAAAAAAAAGCCGAAAATAGATGTTGAATTGGTCCAATTACAAAAATGGGCCCAAGAAAGGGGCCCAAACCGATCAAACTGACCTGTAACCGGCGGGACCGATTTTGGCCGGTTTCATCCCTTATTACCGGTCGGTTTCGATCGGCTTTTAGGTCCAAATTTAGGTGATCAGTCGGTTTTGGTTTTCCCACAAAACCGAACTGACCTAGTCGGTTTTCAGCCCTAGATAAGTCCACCATATCGGGACTTGCCCTTGCCACAACTTGTGCTGCAGAGTATGCCATCTTTTGATTTCGTATCAATATTTAATAGTGTGCCAACAATATTATCCACCACATTTTTTTCAATGTGCATCACATCAAAATTATGACACAATAAATTATTTTTCCAGTAAGGCAAATTAAAAAAAATACTACATTTCTTCCATGAGTGTTCCTTAACGGTAGTGGACCCCACAACTCTATTTATTTTACGATTTGTTCTAGCATTGCATCTTTCATCATCTAATTGTTCCAAAATTTCATCAGGTGTTGACATAGTAGGTTGAGGATCAATTTTTTTCCATCATTCTCCACTTAGGCTTTCTTGGCAAGAATCGTCTATGCCCCATGTAGGAAATTTTTTTTCCATGTTTCAGCCATCTAGATCGTGTATTACCCATACAACAAGGACATGCTAAATGAACTTTCGTACTCCATCTAGACAAATCACCATATGTAGGAAAATCATTTATCGTCGACATTAAAGCCGCGAGCATTGTAAACATCTCTCTAGAGCAAACATCATAGGTTGGTGTTCCAACCTCCCATAATTCCTTTAATTCTGATATTAGAGGCTCTAAGTATACATCTATATTCATTGATGGTGATGATGCTCTTGGTATAATCAACGATAGCATGAAAGTTGATCGTTTCATGCACATCCAAGGAGGTAAATTGTATGGTACCAACATAACCGGCCATGTACTATAGGAAATGCTCATGTTACCAAAAGGATTAAAGCCATCTGCAGATAAACCAAGCCTAACAATGCGGGGGTTAGAGGCAAACTCATCATGTTGTGAATCAAACGTCTTCCAAGCCAAACCATATGCTGGATGCCTCAGTACCCCATCATTTGTGCAGCCTATATCATGCCATTTCATTTGTGAAGAAGTCTTTGATGACATAAAAAACCTTTGCAACCTTGGTTTTAATGGAAACCACTGTAATATTTTCGCTAGACTTCTTTTACCTTTTTTAGACTTTTCATCCATAGACTCTTTTTGCTTCCACTTTGACGCTCCACATACCACGCATGTTTCTAAATTCTCATTGTCCTTCCAAAATAACATACAACCATTGGGACATACTAAGATCTTCTCGTATCCAAGCCCTAACTCATTCATGTACTTCTTCACCTCGTATGTATTTTTAGGCAATGATGCTCCTGGTGGGAGCAACTCATTCACAAATTCAAGCAATTATGTAAATATGCTATTACTCAATCCACCCTAACACTTCATATTCTAGAGACGTACGATAGCACTAAACTTAGTAAGTTTTGTGCACCCTTCATATAATGGCTCATTAGCATCTTTCAACATATTGTAAATTTTATTTACTCTCTCGTTTGGATCTTGTCGATTTTCATATTGAACTCCAGCTTCTCCAGCTTCCACACGTATTTCAGGCCCAGTACCTTTGACTATTTTAGGATCAAGCATTGGAAAAACGTCATGTAACATGGTTGTCATCCCACTGGAGCCTTCATTTATTTGCTCATTATTGTTTTGGACACCAATAGCATGGTAAGATGCTTCCCCTTTTCTCTCCCCATGAACATGCCAAATGGTGTAACCTTGAGAAATTTCATAGCTAATCAAATTATCAAATACCATGTTGGGCATGAACATCATATGCAATCCACATTTTCTACATGGGCTACGAATCTGTTGGGCAATTCTCACATGCAAACCTCAAAAACTCATTGACACCATCGACATACTCTTTTGTATGTCGAGGTGTTTGCATCCAACTTTTGTCCATAACTTAACTATATTTGAAATATGAAAATAGAACTAAATAAGAATGCAAGATCATCAATAACTTAAAACATAGTATGGAAAATAATATTGAACTTCGAAAAGTAAAGCAAAATAAAGCATAAATATAAGTATCAACGACGACTATGTCACCGCCCATGAAGGTTTCGATAGCATAAATATAAAACCCCAAACTTATTCAGTGGACCCATGCTTATTAAAACCCCAAGCTTAATGTGATATGTGAAACACAGTTAGTCTAATAGCAGTCCTATAAAGTTTCCCCTTCAAATGACCACATATATAGTTTTTTCTTTTTTTGATTTAAATCTATTAATTTGTCCTTATCACCTTAATACATTTTAAAAAAATAATAATAAAAGTAGCCTTATCACATTAATTTGGTGTTTGCTTTGGCCGCAAAGAGCATCTATATTTTAACTCTTATTTTGATAACAAAGCTTTTGATTAATCCCATTTGATTCAGAATATTTCCTCACGTACACTCCAATGCATACCAGAATATTAAATTACAATATATAGAATTTTTTTACAGCAGGTGTTCGTAAAAAGTACACTTTACAAAATTAAATTACACAAAGCATACCAGAAAATTAAATTACAAAATATCTATTGATTGCAGGGATAATTGGATCTTTTGAAATATTATTCCCTATATATTATGAGGTTTGATGTCTGAGTGGTTACATGTCATCTATTTTATTTTTTTAATGCAGCTTTGGTGATTAAAATATATGATGTGTTGTCTTGTTTTCTATGTTATGATTGGTTAAGGAATTATTGAGATCAGTTTAGAAGGAATTATTGGATATTCTTGTATTCATTCCGTAGAATGTAGAAGTCAAAGGAAGCTTCGGCCCTAATCCCTCTCTCTCAAGCATTGTGAATCATATGCATCAAACATGTTCTTACCACATCCCCTTTTAGTTAAATTCGTTGGTCACCAAGGTTGGTCTGAGAGCATTGTTTGTTTTCAATCAAGAGAAGTTAAAAGGTTTTTGTTAAATAGTAGGATTGATGCCATCTTTTGTTGCCAATTAAGAGTATAAGGGTTATGTTTGGAGATGAGTTACGATATTGCATGAGCATGTATAGATTTAGTAGGTGTCTTTAGATGCAGTAGTTTGTTTGAAAGTTATTTGGAGTCAAACTTCATTCAGGTGTTGGTGTCTTTTGAGTCCAATTCGGTGTGGGCGAGTCTGTTGGTGTCTCTGAGTTTGGGAATCCATGGAAGCCAAGATGAGAGCTTTAGGGTTTTTTAGTTAGGAGGCTGGAAGATGGAAGTGTGCGAAGTGAAGTGGAGTTTGGGCTTTGGGGAGTTTGGGCCTTCAGGAGCTCAAAACGGTGCAACATTGGGAAGTTCTTTATGGGCAAGAAACGACGTCACCTAGCTAAGGAAGAGAAACGGCAGAGTTTTGGGCAACATAAGGGACTAGGTTCTTGATGTAAACGCACCGTTTGAAGTGTTATAAAACGGTGTAGTCTTAGTTTATCTTCTGAAGTTAGTTACAAGGGCTTTTCTGTATTTTCAATTACAATCTGTTAAGTATCACGCCAGGATGATGTTTTGGGATTATTCTGGAGCATTTCTCATATGAATTAGTGTTTTTCTAAAGGAGGAAGTGGGGACCTCGATTCCCCCACTGCGTATGAACAATTGAGGTATTTTCTATCACTGTGTGTGCATCGTCTTCATTGTGATTGTCCTGATTCATTTACATTTACTGTTCATCATTGGGAATCATAACAAAGTCCTATTTATAGTCAATCTCTGTTCTACTGGGTCTCTATCCCATTCAAAGCTAGAAAGATTTCAATAAAATCATAGAGTAAATACAGAGTAAATACATAGAGAGGTAGAAACATAGAGTAAATAAATATAGTAAATATATAGAGATCAGTATAACGTGAAGAGTAAATTCATGGAGATCAGTTTAACGTGAGACTTTCGTACGGTGGGTGTTTGATCTGTGGAAAACTCTCGGTTTACACTGCTATTTCTTGCTCTGTTTTGAGGGTCCAAAATAGAGGAAACTGACGTCTATTGGTGGAGGAACGACCTTTGTTTGCCCTGCTATGGAGTGATCAGAGGCGTTGTGAGGAGGCATTGATATGTGGGAACGTACGTATATGAGCGGCACGATGCTCTGTGTTTGGTTAAAACATTCGGCAACCCTAGTATTGTTGGAGTTTTGAAAACCCTGGGAAGATAAAACGTTATATGCCCACGTTATACATACTAATGTATATATATGCCCACGTGAAGGATATATATCAATATAATGTGATAGATATATATCAATATCTAACGTGGGCATATATAATATATATACATAACGTGGGCATATATATTGCCATTCGGTTATATATTGCCAGGGCAAATTAATAACGTGATCAGTATATATAACGTGGGCATATACATATATATATATATATATAATATATAGAAGGATATATATTATATCTTTAGCATCTTAAAAAATTTAACTTAATATTTATATCCAATACAACATTGATGAGAGTCCCTAGACGACAAGCAACTAAAAATTTAGTCTTATTTTTCTTTAAATTTGAGAAAAACTTTAAATCACAACAATATTGGAAGTCTAAAGCTGATAAAGATATATTATTTAATAATTACTGCTATGAATGCAACAGGGAAAAAAGAAAAAAAAAAGAATAATGAAACATAAGTTCCGCTGAAGAGGAAGGCTACGTGGGAAGAAATGAAAAGAATTAAGAAGAAGAAGAAGAGAGTTTGGTTGAAGCCAAAGAAGAAAATAGAAGTAACACTTAATTGGCAGTCTCACACCAACCTACAATGACACTTTGCCAGGCCTAGAGGCTTCAAATTCAAAAGTTAGGTCTACATTTTAATAAATTTTTACTTAGGAAAAATATAAGAATCTTCTTATTTCTATAAGTAGAGCTTAGTGGGCTTTATTTTAAGGGTTTATGTCCTAGTAAAAGGCTTGTTCAATTTAGTATTGAACAAATAAATGATTCTAGTAAATTTGCGTGAATTACATTTCATACATTATAATAGCTTGAATCTAGAGTTATTTTAAAGTTTGGTGGTCAAGTTGTATATAATATTCGTGTTATTTCAACGTCTGTTCCGGCATTAGTCTAACTACATTAACCTATTATTTTAAACCAAGAGTTAAGAGTTTGTTTAAGGTCTAGTGGTCAAGTTCTATATATTTTGTTGTCGAAGATCTTAACCAATTTCTTGATCATTCAATCTACACGCGTTAGCCTTGTATTTTGGTTAGGCGGCCACAATTTGATTGGCAATATAAAACGGAGTTGAAGAGTTTGTGTTGATAGTATATATGTTTATATCATTAATAGCATTAATACTACTATATCACCACTATATATAGTTAATAGTATCATAAGTGATGTAGTATTAGTTATAACTAATACTATAGTGATTTATATAATAATTTATATATAGACTTAAAGTATATTACTCATAGTAGTAGAGTGTTAGTATAAGACCATAAAGTATAAATTGAAATTAATATACATTATATACTAATGTATATTAGTATTACTAATTTACTAATATAATTATCAAAAGAACTAATATATTGAGGATTTATTAAGCCATAAAATGTTATTAATATATATTTTATTTAAAGCGTATAATCAAATAAATATTCATGTTTAAGATTATAATAACCTTAATATATATATATATATTTTATATTAACATAAAATTATAATAACATTATCTTATATATAATATATATAATAAAAATAAATTATATAATATAATTATGTATAATACAAAAAATATTATATTAACATTTCAATTATAGAGAGGATTGGAATATTTGGATTAAAGAGTACTGGTCAAGCATAATATTAGTAAACAAATTAGAAAGAAAGAGGCGTACATACATAATATTAGTCTACAAATTAGAAAGAAAGTGGCGGAACCAACAATTTCTTTGAAGAGGGGCCGATTTTTTTTACTATATGACATATTTATGTAAAATAAAAAGAAATTAACAAGTTAATTATTTCTCTTGTTAATTTTAATTTAATTCTAATGCGATCACATCTTTGAAAATAGATATTATATAGAAATTATACAAAATTTAAGAACTATAAGAAAAAAAGTTAGAGAGAGACATTTACAAATATATTGAATTTTACATAAATTGTTTTGGGGCCCTAAACGTGGTTCCGCACTTCCCAAATGAACTAATGAAAATTTAAGTTGGCGCGCTGCCGCAATTTTTCATGAAATTTAAATTTCCCTCTCTACGGGCAACGCTGTAAATTATAGTATAATGAATTAGCGCCTTTATTCCCTCAATTCCAGAGTTTCAGATCATGAGTATCAACCAACGAGATTCAGCCCCGCCCACGCCATCAACCAACGAGATGTCAACCCCATCCACACACACGTCATCCTTCATCGGAGGAGAACGGGACAAGACTAGCCACTGCCACAGCTTCTCCACGCCACTGCCATCCTGAACCAAAGAACCGCCAAGCAACGCCTAGATCAGCCTCCGCTTCATGCTGTTACTCCATGCGCTGCTGCATCACGAGAAGATCAGCCATGACAGATCACATGAGCCGCGTATGACCACCACCCAATGCAACCGAGTCCTCTCATGCACAACAGAAGTCCCTCCAACCAACAATGCTGCCACCCTCCGCGGTTGGAAATCTGCATCGGGAGCCACATGTGAGAGTACGCCAAGAACCAGCAACCACCTGCATATATATAAGTACCGATCCTGCAGCAGCCTCTGTTTTAAGTAAGAAGAACAGAGCATTATCTCTAAACCGAGGGCCATATCTTGCTGCAGTTGGGCCACGACGCCACCGCAAGCAGCAACAGAACACGTCGTGAGGCGGAAAACTAGCCTCCACCGCCCAGTTTATCGATGTTCAGCACCACTGTCCGCAACTCCGATCCCATGCCGTTTTATGAGTAAACCCCCTCAAATCATGCTTTTTCTCTACATTTTCTCTCTCTCTTCCTCATCACAATATTTCTCCCTACTTCCACAGTACACTGCCTACTCCCAGCCACCTTGCCGCCGCTTGTAGCTGCTCTCATGACTTTGCAAAAATTCATGTTACGAAGACGCGGTAACTCCTCTCATTTTTCATCCGTCCATGCTCTTCATCAAGCTTTGCTTCTTCATGTTTATGCTTGTTTGTTGATGTAGCTTGTTGAACTAGGTTTCTGTGGGACTGCATGCATTGTAGGATCAAAAATCTTGATCTCAAGTTTAGTTTTTTTTTCCCACTTTGCAGCTGTGGCCTAATTAATTAACAAGCATGTGATATGATCTTCCTTTAAAATGTAGAACATACTGCTCTGTTTCAAGCTATGTAGTATTGCTTCAATATTGCTTATTTCTTCTTAAATATTTAATATAACTTGCTAGTACCCCATACACATTGACATGAAGAAATGCAGAAAGTGGGGAAATGTAGAAAGAAATATATTTTATATAACTTGCCAATACCCCATAATTATTTAGAGCATATTGAATTAATTAGAGCATATATATATATATATATATATGTTTGGAAAAGGGAAATAAAAAGATCGATCATTGCTTCTTATTTTGTTTAACTTTTTTCCACTTTCCATCTATTATGATCTGTCAATTTTTTATGTCTCTCGTTCATGCATAGGGATGTTATGGTACTAGAAGCACTTCTCTGCATTGTTTGTGAAAGGAAGAGATGAAGTAGACTTTTACGAGAGGCAGCTGAGAAATGAACTGTGGAAAGCTGTACAAATTATGTTTGGCTAATCTATCTGTAACAGAGTTTCAAAATGTTTTGTGAGTTGAAATGTTCAGGAATTTTTCACATGTAATGATTTTATATATAGTTATTAAATCACTTTGATGTGATTTGATTTGCAATTTTTTTTATTATATGAATAATGATCCATTATATCATATTTATTATTAATTTATATATTATATTTTTTTATTGTGGTATATCATATTATTGGTGCGTCCTAAATGATGTTAATTAATGCAATGTACGGACAACGAATTAGTGGAGGCGTTTACATTATGCCATTAATATATGGATTGCAGTGGCAACGTACTCGTGGCGGCGTTTATATAAACGTCGTTAATTTATTCAATGTGTCGCTAACGTACTATTAGTGGTGTTTAAATAAATGTTCCTAATTTATAAGATGCGTCGGCAATGTAATATTAGCGGCGTTTATGATAATGCCGCTATTTTAATTAGTGGTGGTGTTTATATTAATGTCGTTAATTTAATAAATGTCTCACAATGTACTATTAGTGGCGTTTAAATAAATGCTGCCAATATATATGATACGCTGACAACGTACTAGCAACGACGTTTATGGTAACGCTGCTATTTGAATTAGTGGCGCCGTTTAACTAAATGTCTTTAATTTATTCAATGTGTCGCCAACGTACTATTAGTGGCGTTTAAATAAAGGCCACCAATTTATATGATGTGTCGGCACTATACTAGCAGCAGCGTTTATTGTAATGTTGTTATTTGTATTAATAGTGGCGCTTATCTAAACGCCGTTAATTTATTCAATGTGTCACCAACGTACTATTGGTAGCGTGTAAATAAATGCCGCCAATTTATATGATGCGCCGGCAACAGACTAGCAGCGGCGTTTATTGTAATGCCGCTATTTTATGCATTGGGATGGCAACGAACTAATGGCGGCGTATCGATAAACGCCATTAATTTAGAAAAGCTGGCGGCGTTTAAATAAATGCCGCTACATTGTATACAAACGCCGCTAATGAAATTTTCAATTACCGGCATTTGAAAATATGCCAGAATGGACAAATACCGACAACCCACTACCGGCAGTTGGTTACGCTGGCAAAAAATTGCCGCTAAATAATTAGCAGTGTTTTTTGAGACAGTTGCAAGCGCATATCGAATGCCGATAATTCTGTCTTTTTTTGTAGTGATAGGTAATCCAGGAATTTGAATTTCACCTTTACCAACTCTATCAATTTTATCACCATCTCCAAATGTCATTGCTCCACATTTATAATCTTCAATAGTTTTAAACCAAGTTCTGTCACTGGACATATGTCTAAAACAACCGCTATCAAAGTACCACAAGGAGTTGTCCCTAGTGTTTAAAGCAATGTGTGCTACATGACATGTGTCCCTCTTCCCCTTTGGCATCCACACTTTTTTGTTTTTTGGAGAATTCACCTTATTAGCCCTCGTGCTTGCAGGTAATTGGTCTTACTTCACATTGATCATATTAGTTTGTTTGGTTAAGGCCATGAATTGACACCATAAATTTCAACGTCCTTTCTTTTTTGAAGGCTAGAGAAGTAGAAGGTGCATGAGATTTAGTCAAATGTGACCAATGTTTCCACAATGATGGCATATAGGGCTTGTTGTAACAGCCTGCTAGAAATTCACTAGTGAAATTTCTATTGACTTTAGGAATCTCATGAAAATTCCATGAGTTTTTACGAATCGACCAATCGTACAAGTTTTAGTTTGTAAACATAGTAAGTGTTATCACTCACTATGATGCTAGAAATATGAGTTTAATTATTTGGGATAGTTAGAAGTGTCAGAATTTGTTTTGGTCTACGCCATTAGACTCAGTTGATTATTTAGGATTTTATGGCGTAATAACCAATTTTCATAATTTCATATGAAACGCCGGCTCGAAATTGTGAAATTATTTTTAGGAGCGCTTTGGGGTTGAATTTCGATAAATTATTTTCACTACAGGTTAATATGAATATTTAGGATTTTTTAGAACTAAGTTTATTATACATTTTTTGGAGTGAATAGTAACCTCGATAAATGCATCCAGTGTAGTGTTTTCAAAATCACAGTGTGGAATGTTCAAATTAGGTTAGAGAAGTTTTATTTGAACATTTGGCAAGATCTTAGCCTCACATAGTGAATAGAATTAGACACTTGGCACCATGAGGAACCATTAGATGGATTTGTGAAGGAAATCAAGGTGTGAGATCATGCCACCTAAGCAAAACTTTGTTTCATCTGATCAACCAAATTGTGTCAGACCAAAGATGATTTCAATCCTAGCGAAACCCTAGTTGGTTGGAATCCAATTGAAACCTAAAAAATTTGGTTGAAACCGAAACCCTAAATGGTTTCCCAAACCCTAAAGTTGGCCTCCAAACCCTTTTTAATCCGATTTCTAGCATTGTGTTTATTCACTTAATTAAATCACTTCCACATACTAATAAATAATCAAATCTTTGTTATAAAATCATTATCCAACCTTTTAAACCTTGGAGATTTGATTGGGCCATGAAAAACTAGATTTGGGCTTGATAGCATCGCAAACCCTAACTAAACCCCTTTTAAAACCCAAATTAAAGCCCACTTGGTTGAGGCCCACCGAACGAGTTTGGCCACGTTCACAAAGTTTCTTGAAGAATTTTCCTCCCCCACATGGCAGACCATCCACTGCCCTTGGCTGCACCTAATAGTGCCTTGATGTGAAGGAGAAATCCACCTCATCAACCTCCATACCTCACAGCTGCTGTAGGCAGTCCTTCCCCTCACTATTCTCCACTTTATGTCACATAACCATCTCCAATCAAGGGTCATTCAAGCCCATAAATTCCCCCTCCAGAAGTCTAAAGTCGTGCAAGACACATTTCACTCCCTGTAATCACTCCACCCCATTCTTAGAGAGAAAATCAAAAGAGCTCTCTCGGGTAGATTTCTGGATCTTTTTGTGTTGTGATTTTTGACCCTTTGTAAGTATTTTGAGTGTAGTTTCCGTGGATATCTTATTAGTCTCATTCTATGCTCATTTGATCGGTCAAAAGTATTTTTAACTATGTAAAGGTCATTCTAGGCTTGAAACTGGAGAGTATGTTATGTTTTGGAAATTCTGACCACGCTCATAGACATATCTTGGTCCAAAACTTTAATGGAGAGTTTTTAGCATGTGTTTATGAATGTTCATTGAGGTTTTATTGCATGACTAAAGCTTTTGATGATAGATTTCCCTAGATCTAGAAACTTGAAAACTGGAAGTGGAAAAATAGTTTTTGTTTTGAGAAAGTTCTAATATTTCGGGGTCTAATCTTACTCCAAAGGCTTTGATATTTTTATGTGATGATCCTAAGCCTCTTATATACATGTTAAGATGCTAGTTTGAAGATATTTAGTATTAACTTTAAAGTTATGATTTTTTGATGCAAGAAGATTTTGGTTAGGCCTAAATTTGATGGTTTTGGGTTAGATCCATGTTTTATTGAGTTTTAGCCATGTGATTTTTAGTTTGATGATTGGATCTTCTTTAGGACACATTTTTAAACCATGTGATGTTGTAGTTTGAATATCACATGTCTTTAAGCCATGGATCAAGAGATTGATCAAAGTTAGTTGAGAGAAAAGTTTCTGTTTTTGGACTAAGTGTAAAACCAAAAACTCCAAGTGTTATTTTGCGATTTTTGGTGACTTTTGCTTGATAATTTAAAGCATGGGTGATCTTAGGATGATGTTATGAATTTTTTAGAAGTAAGATTTTATTTTTTGGAATTCTTGGAGATGTTTTGAATAAGATCAAAACTTGTGATTCAAATGTTTGTCTTTAGTTAAAAAGTTTGGATATTTTTTCTAAAACGTTTCGGGTTGATGATTAGTAAGTTCTTGTTGGATGTTTTAAGTATGTTTTTAAACTTAGGATATGAAGATCTTTGTTTCAAAAATTTGGTTTGATCATGAGTTTTGAAATTAGAAGAAGTGCGACAAAAATCAAGAAACAATTCCTATAGATGTTTCGGCCATAATGTGTTTTCCATATTTGTGATTTGTTTAAAATTTTTCTGATTGATATTTGAGTTTAAGACAAAATTTATACGAAGAATGTAAATTTTGGAAATTTTGGAGTTAGGATGTGAAATCCTTAAGTTCGAGGTAAAATGATCATTTTTCCACATGTAGAGGGTTAAATAGTGATTTTACTCTAAATTAGCTTGTTTTCATGCTTCTAATTGTTAGTGATTAAATTTCTAATTTTTAGAATCACTATTTTCAGTTGCTCGTGTTTCACGCTTTTTTCTTGTAGAACGCGACGATCGAAGTAAGTTAGCTCATAACTTATTATCAGTTTATTATGTATGTGTGATGGGTAAGGAAACTACAATTTGTTCGTATGTTGTTATTAATCCCATGCCATGCCATGTCATTACATGTTTATTTGTTACACCATTGATTCTGTCACCTATTGCTATAAGTTGCAAGTATGTCATGTTACGTTATGCCATCTGTTACATCTATGCCATGTCACATAATGTTCACTGTTATATGTATGTTATGTCACGTAATATTCACTATTGCATGTTATGCCATGTTATAAAATATTGTCTGTCACATGTTATGTCAAACTACAAAATATTTTCTGTCAAGTACGTCATGTCTTTCAACTTACGCTCTTGTACATCTTCGTACAGTTAAGTTATTGTTCAGTTCATGATTATTGTTAAATCATTGTAACCCCATGAGATAGGAATATACAATCATGGTAATCCCATGAAATAAGAATACGCAATCATGGTAACCCCATGAGATAAGAATACAAGTTCATGTTTATGTCATGTTATGTTCAGGTTCATGTTATGTTCAAGTTCACGCCCATGTTATGTATGTTCACGTTCATACTGTGTTTCAAGTCCATATTATGTTTCAAGTTCACGTTCATGTCAGGTTATGTTCACGTTCATGTTATGTTCAAGTTCACGTTCATGTTATGTCATGTTCACGTTCACAATATGTTATGTTATACTCAGGTTCACGTTATGTTCAAGTTCATGTTTAAATTATGTATGTTCATGCTCATGCTCATGCTATGTTTCAAGTCCATGTTATGTTTTAAGTTCATGTACATGTAATGTCACGTCAAGCTAAGTTTCAGTTCTGTTCAAGTTATGTCATTTATGTCATGCTATACATCTAGTTATGCTATGCCTACTTACGACTTTGATTATCCATTCATGCTTTTATTGTCATGCATGCATCAATAACCTGTGTAGAAGTTTCCTATTAACTTGTTGAGATTTGTAATAAAATCTCACCGTGGTAGTCCCAACTACCATTCCCCCTGAATGGTATGCGATGTGTCAGGATCAGAGCAGGGAGCAGATACTGGCAGACTGAAGGATGTAGACTAGATGTTGTAGACGCAACACGGAGCGTGCAGCCTCTATAGTTAGGTCTTTGGATAGTATTACGGCATCGTTAGTTGAGTTACCCAAGTTACTCAACAAACTAGCCCAATAGTGTATTTTGGCAATGTAATTATGGAGTCATGTCTCCGTTATTTTGAGATTACAGTCTTCTGAGACCCGTGCTGTAATCATGGATGTTTATTTTGTTAAGTATGTATGGATTATGTTTTAACTATTTGGGATATTATAAGTTTGGTGCATAATATTGCTAAAAAAAAGATCATCTGCTGTGAATATTGCATTATGCTAGATGCATGTTAGGAACATTGCATCTTATATGTCATGAACGGGGGCAGGTAACCTTGTGTTGCATGTCCCGACGCTTCGTGAGCTTTCTTTCCTTCAGTGTTTGAAGCACTTTTAAGTATTATCGCACTAAACTTCCTTAATGAAACTTGTTTCTCTTTGCGTTTAGTTTCTGTGGATACATTTTTTATTTGATTTCATGGTCATTTTATTGTTAAAAAGTTATTTTAACCATGGAAAAGTCAATTTGGACGATAAAATAGATAATATGTTGTATTTTAGAGTTTTTGA
Organism: Juglans mandshurica; assembly: GCA_022457165.1. Classification (NCBI taxonomy): domain Eukaryota; kingdom Viridiplantae; phylum Streptophyta; class Magnoliopsida; order Fagales; family Juglandaceae; genus Juglans; species Juglans mandshurica. The sequence goes on from CM039632.1 coordinate 15,215,565, forward strand.
CCAAGTTAATGGACAAATATTGGTCCAAACTTTTTATGTGGTGTTTTGAACAGGTCTATATGAATGTTTGTTGGGGATTCGTTACATGATTAAAGCTTTTGATGGAAAATTTTCTTAGATCTAAAAGCTTAGAAACTGGAAGAAGAAAAACAGTTTCTGTTTTTAGAAAGTTTGGATCTTTTGTGGTTTAATCTTACTCCAATGGCTTTGATAATTTTATTTGATGATCCCAAGCCTTTGATATAGATCTTATGATATTAGTTTGAATATTTTTTGTGTTAGTTTCAAAGATATGAATTTTTATGCAAGAGTATACTCGATTGGTTCAAAAGTTTAATGATTTCGGTTAGGTCCACATTTTGGTTTATTTTTAACCATGTAATTTTAACTTTAATGCTTGGTTCTACTTTAGGACATATTTTGAAGCCATGTGATGTTGTTGCCTTGAAGATTATTTCATGGTATGTCTCAGATCAAGTGTTTGATCAAATCAAAGTCGAGTACTTTAAGTGACATTTTATATATTTGGTGACTTTTATGTGTTGATTCAAAAACATGTTAGTTCTTAGGAATGTGTTATGAACATGTTAGAGGACATTTTTTAATCTTTGGAGTTCTTGGAGATAGTTTTTTAAAGAGTCAAAACCTTGATATTTAAGGATTTGCATTTTAGTTAAAAAGTTTGGATCTTTTTACTAAAAAGTTTTATGCTTATGTGAAGTGGATTTTTGTTGGTTGTTCTAAGCATGCTTCTAAGTATAAGATGTGTTGATCTATGTTGCAATATTTTGGTTTAAGTATGAGTTTTGAAATTGGATAAAGTTGCAACAAAAATCAAAGAGAAATGGCCTAAGGGAGTTTCGGCCTTGGTGTGATTTTTATCGTTATGAATTGTTTTAAATTTTTTTAAATTTATTTTTGAGTTTTGCACAAAATTTATATAAGGAATATAAATTTTTGTTATTTTTGGAGTTGGGATGTGAAATCCTAAAGTTAGGGGCAAAATAGTCATTTTTTCATATGTTGAGGGTAAAATGATAATTTTACTCTTAGTTAGCATATTTCATGTTACTAAGTTATTAGTGATAAAGTTTCTAACTTTTAGGATCCCTACTTACATTTTCTCGTGTTTCGTGCTTTTTCCTTGTAAAACGCAACAATCACTATAAGTTAGTTTCTAACTTACTGCCAGATTATTATGTATGTGTGATTGGTAAGAGAACTATTGTTAGATCACTGTAAGTTAGATATTGCACTACCTCTAATCCGAGGTAGATTCTTGAATTTTGATGGTAAACAAATTTGGCTACCCTTCAAATATGAAAGACTTCCAATGTTTTGCTTTCACTATGGAGTCATCATACATGCCAACAAAGTCTGTTCTATGGCTGTTCAAAGGATGAGTATATTAGAGGAGAAGAAACCTCAGTATGGATCATAGATTTGTGCCACCCCTTGAAACTCAGTTGGAGATTCATCCAGGAAGTATGGTGGAGATGGAGTTCAGCAGCCTCATCACAATTGGCAGCAATGGAAGTCCAGCGAGAAGGCCACTAAGGAACGTGTCATGGTGAGCACTGAGTTTCATTAGCCATCTAAAGAACCAATTAAGGAATGTGTGAAACAGTAGGAGGATTAAGTCTGTATTGGCAAGTTTCCTTACTTAGCAAAGGTCTCAATTCAAGAAAGAAATGAAATTTTAAATGAGATATCGATTCCAGATACTAAAGATCTTTCCTTAACTGACAATGCTTTAGGAAAGGAAAATCAAACTTTAGAGGGGAAAGTTGACTTAAAGGAGGAGGATCTCATGGAAGATATTGAAGGTAAGGATCAACATGATTCAATTTATCCTTCTGTCACGCTTAACAAAGACTGGTCTATCTCCGATCAGGTTAGTTCTCTGGATCACTTCATTAATACTCAGACTCAGGTGCTAGCTAAAACAAAAAAAAAAAGGCCAGTTGGAAGAGAAGAGCCCATGATGAATTTTTTTAGTCTTGTGATTCCTTTATCGCCCATAATATGCCATCCACTAATGTTAGAGTCACCAAGAGGGGGTGTAATCTGTTTGAAGTGGAGGATGATTTCAAAGGAGTTACCAAGAGGGAAAAAACAGTGCTCTTACTTGGAGAGAGAGCTTAAACCAGAAAGGAATGGTGGAGGCTGCTTGGCAGCCCCACAAACAGCAATGAGTTGCCTCAGCTGGAACTACCGAGGACTTGGGAACCCTTAGACAATTGAAGAGCTTCACCTTTTGGTGAAGAATAAGGGCCCAAGTTTCATCTTCCTAATTGAAACTAAGTGTAATAGAGAAAAAGTTGAAACAATGAGAACAAGATTAGGCTTTGATCATAGTTTTGTGATTGACAGCAAAGGCCTCAGTGGAGGTTTTGCTTTTCTGTGGAGAGGGGATAATGTTGTGGAACTTGAATCATACACCAAGATTGACATCCCTTTAAGAGTAATTCATCTGTTAGCAGGAAAGGACTGGATCTTATTTGGTTTCTATGAAAACCCTCTGACTTATAGGAGAACTGATAGCTGGAAGCTTGTTAAAGCTATTAAATCACCCTACAAGTATGGCATGGCTTTGCTTGGGAGACTTCAACAAGATTTTACACCAACATGAGAAGTTTGAGACAGCTATGAGGCCGTACAATCAGATACAAGATTTTAGATTAGTAGTGGAGGATAATGGCTTGAGTGATTTAGGCTTTGTGGGAGACATGTTCGAATGGAGTAAAAAAAGAGTAAAGAAGGTGGGCAGTTTACTAAGGAAAGGCTGGATCGAGCCTTTGGCAACTCAAGCTAGCAAGATTTGTTTCCTTTTTCTTCTGTTAATATTAAGGTAGCCTAAAGCTTAGATCATTGGCCGATTATTGTCACTATAGCTTCTCAGATGAATTTCACTAGCAGAGGAGACAAACCATTCAGATATGAAGCTAACTGGGCAATAAGAGAGGAATGTTTGCAATTAGTGAAAGAGGAATGCAAGAAACCTATGTTGGCTTCACACAAGTTGGCAATTGCTACAGAAGGCCTCCAAGGACGTAAAGTTAGGTTGATGACTGGTAAGGTGACTTTTGGGAACTCTAAGAGGACTATCAACTCCAACCTTTCTCGGCTCTCGAGGCTTCAAGGGACAAACAAAGGTGAGATGGTTGACAGAATAAAAGTGTTAAAAACGGAGGTTGACTTGCTTCTTAATAAGGAGGGTGTTAAATGGAAGCAGAGAGCTAAGAAAATATGGCTCAAAGAAGGTGGCAAAAATACTAGCTTTTCCACCAATGTGCAAATCAAAGGAGAAAAACAAATACCATTCACAAAATCCTTGATGATTTAGGTTCAATGGTTACCAATCTAGCAGCCATTAGTGCTCAATTCCATAAGTTTTTTCAGGATCTTTTTTCAATAGGTCATCTAGGAGGTATTGAGATGTGTTTGAGGCATATGCAAGCTGTGGTGACGGATGATATGAATCGATTATTGACAAGGAAGTTCACTGCTACAAAAGTGAAGGAGGTTGTCTTCCAGATGAACTCTCTTAGTTCACTTGGCCCAGATGGTTTCCCTCTTGCTTTTTACCAAACTCACTGGGATTCTGTTGGAAGAGAAGTCATTGAAGTTGCCTTATATGTCCTCAACTCTGGTGGTATGGTTTTGGTTTCTAATATCAATAACACATTCATTTCACTTATTCCCAAGATAAAATCCCCTACTAAAGTGGCTGATTTCAAGCCTATTAGCCTCTGTAATTTCCTCTATAAAATCATTTCAAAAAAAATTGCTAATAGGCTGAAAAGAATTTTTCCATATATCAGTTCACCAACTCAGTCAGCTTTTATTCTAGGGAGACTAATCGCCGATAATATCATTGTAGCTTATGAAGCCATGCTTACCATGAATAGCATATTATTAGGCAAATCAGGTTGTACGGCCTTGAAGCTCCACATGAGCAAGGCCTATGATCATGTAGAATGGGAATTCTTAAGAGCTGCCATGAGAAAGATGGGCTTTGCACAGCAGTGGATTGACTTAGTGATGAAGGGTTGAATCAGTTTCTTACTCTATCTGGATTAATTGTATTCCTTGGCCAATTTTTCAAACCTTCTTGAGGGATTAGGCAAGGTGATCTATTATCACCTTACATGTTCATCATTTGTACTGAAGCTTTGAGTTCCCTACTGAATAATGCAAAGAAGAGAGGTGCTATCAATGGAGTCCCTTTGGTGAGAGGCAAACTTCATATTAATCATCTCTTCTTTGCAGATGACAGTTCACTTTTTCGTAGAGCCAATTCTCTAGAATGAAGCATGTTGATCTTCTTGCTTAACACCTATGAATAGACATTTGGACAAAGACTTAATAAGGACAAGACCTTTATAAAATTCAGCAAGAATACCCCGAGAGAAACTCAAGACATTGTATTCAGATCAAGCATGTCCTATGAAAAATAACTGGGATTACCAGCCCAGATTGGAAGAGCTCGATCTAAGTCTTTGGGAAGTATCTTGGATAATGTTAGACACGGAATCAGCAACTTCAAAGTCAAGTCTCTCTCACATGCAGCCAAAGAAATTATTCTTAAAGTTATTGTTTAGGCCTGGTGTACTTATAGTATGATCTTTTAAACTCCCTTATAACTTGCTAGAGACATTAATAAGGTGATGCAGAATTTCTAGTGGGGGCAGCAATGGGGAAATCTGAGGCAGTACGAGGGATGGGTTTCAGAGAGTTGGAAAGTTTCAATTTGGTCATGCTAGCTAAACAAGGGTGGAGCTTACTCCAAGATCCTCATTCACTTGCTTCCCAAGTGTTAAAACTGAAGTATTTTCCAAGGGTTCATTTCTTTCAAGCTAAACTGGGTGGAAAACCTTCCTATATTTGGAGAATCATCCTTGTTGCTTGACCTCTGCTAGAGAAGGGCACTTCTTAGAGAGTAGGAAATGAAAGAGAGGTTCATATTAGGAAGGACAAGTGGATTCCAAAATCCACTACTTTCAGAGTTCAAAGTGCAGTTAAAGATTTAGATGAGAATGCAAAAGTCTGAGTTGAGTGATCTAGATACTAATCACTGGAGAGTTTCTCTAATTTCAGGGATTTTCTGAAGGGTGGAAGCTAAGAAAATCATGAAGATTCCAATTAGGTGTACCAATAAACCAAACAAACTGATATGGAATGGGACTTCTAGTGGTCAGTTCATAGTGAGACTCTCTTCAGGTGATCAATGACATCTCAAAGGATCAAGGTAATCTATCTAGCTATAGGATGGTGATAAGTGACATCAAGTCAAAGATGATGAGTTTTACAAGTTGGTCTACTCATCATGTGAAAAGGAAGGCTAATAGTGTAGCTCATACTTTAGCTAAACCAGCATTACTTGTTATTGATGTAACATTGAATAAGGAAGAATGTCATTCATGTATTGTTTCCCTGTTTTAAGAGGTTTGATGAATAAAAGTCACTACAAGAAAACTGTTTATTTGTGACCAGTTAATTCCAGCGAAATGACTATTTACAGCTAAAATGAGTCTGTTTTGGTCACAAATAGTCTTTTCGCTGCAATTAAATAGCCACAAAAACCCATTTTTCTTGTAGTGAAGTTCCTTTAAAATAGAAAATGGACGAAAAAACTAAATCCCTTCATCTTCTAGTGTATATTAATATCCCATTATTTGCCTCTTTGGTTTTCCCCCATTTAACTCTTATATCATTTCATCATTACTCTTTTCAATAAAAAAAGATATTATTGTAGTTATTTACTCCTTGTTCCTGTTTGACTAGTTATCCACCTCTTAATTAACTATTCAACTTTAAACTCTTTGTATTTCCATTTCGAGTAATGCTAGGTATAGTCATGAATTATGCAACTGCTACAGATTCCTTTTGAAAAACAGTAGGGTCCATAATTAAAAATTAATTTTTTCATGTGGATTATATATTTACCCACTTTTTTTGAAAAGGAATGTGTGACGCTTACACACTCTATAACTGTAAATATCATTTCTCATTTCTATTACTTAATTTTGATTTTTTTATATAAAAATTTCTCTTTCACAAGATTATAAGAATAATTTTAGATAACTAATGTATGATAGTTAGGAAATTATCTAATTACATATAATTTTCAAATTGCACACTTTAAGCGCCATGTCATCAATTAATGCATTAAATGACGCTTATGTCTAAAGTAATTTGAAAGGCCATGTTGTCAATCAATATTAGACAAATTGGAAACTTTACGGTTTGAAACTCTCCATCTTCTTGTAACTGCATCTAATTTATTACATTTTTTAAAGGCCAAAGAAATTCTCATTTTTTAAGCTCTAGCAAAATAAAAGGAAAAGAGCTAATTTTATAGATGCAGGAGTACATAAGCTAATTTGCAATGGGGCCATGCTTGATCTTCTTCCATTAACGAATTCATGGAATACCTTCTCCCTGCCCATCATCAGGTGAGCCGTGCTGAAGTAAACCTCTTAAACTCATTCGGATATCACTGCCATTATTTGCATTAATCACCTCTTCTGCAATGAGACAAGATTAGTTAATCACTAAATTAAAGGAATCATCAACTTGTTATAATTGTTATAATTAATTAATTCTTCGAAGTCCAAGCTGTAAAAAAGGGCGTGGTTTTTTTTTTTTTACGTAGGTAGAATTTAAAGTACTATATACTCAATTAGGATACTAGCTAGTGCTAGGATTTACAATCTCTTCTTTTGTAGCGAGGCAAGATTAGTTCATCGATCAACTAGAGGAATCGATTGCTAGATAGATAGAGTACTACTCTTCAAGTTCTTGTTCAGAGGGCTCTCATTAAAAATTAAGAGTGAGCTTTTTCTAAAAGAGAAAAAAAGAAAGTGAGAACATGAATTTAATATGCTAAAATTGCATACCCACATCGTGTTCATGAACAACTCCGGCGATTCCTCGAGGGACAACGTTCTCGGTGTAGTTGGATATTTCTCGGGGAGCAACATATTTTGCAAGGAATAGAAATGCAATCAAATAAAATACAAAGGTGGTAGTAGAAGCCTTGCAATAAGCCATGTGGGGAATATTAGGGGAATGCACCTTCTCCTTTAAATAGCACTACTTAATGACTTGAGGTACAAGGCCTTGGAAGCCAATAACTTGTGCTATATATAATCTGCAGCTTTGAATACCTGTGGTAAATGGACGGGACTTTATATAGGAAACATGAGTACTGAGAATAAGAATAAGCCAAATGTCCAATGAAACCATTTGCCGGCCTTCTTTGACCCTTATGGCCATAAGCCAACGACCGATATATAGACCGATCAAAGTGCGAGAAAGTACTTCTTGTGCATTAAGTCACGAGAAGCTTATATAAATACTTGACTTTGCTCTTAGCTTTCGTTTTATGTTACTCATGTTCACATTGTTCATAAGCTATCAATAAGTTAAGACTAGATCTTGTTCCAATTTTGCAGCTTGTCTTTTTTCTATTGGCACCGTTGAGGTTGGTGTTTAGTTGTAGACCATATTGGACAAGCTGACTGCATGCATGCGTGGATATAACTTAATTTAATGGTTCCTTTTTCTTTCTTTTTTTTTCCTTTTTGGGGTTAAATACTATATATTTTAGTCCATCTGGTTTGCTCTTTAGATATATTAATCCTTGAACTTTTGAATTTGTATTTTATACTCTTCAAATTAATTTTAACTTTGATCAAATCAATCCCTCTGGTAAAATATCGGTACAAATCCATCAAAATGACACGTTTTCCTGCACCAATTATGGATTAATTTATGAGTAATTATTTGAGGCATTCTCAAATCTCACTTATTGTGAAAATTATTGATGTTCGATAACTGATAGCTATTGTTAATAATAGAAGATTTACATATATGACAAAGTCTCCGTGACTATTTCTCTCTCCTGTTTTATAGAATGGAGCCAGGGGAGAACAAATTAATTACGTATCCAAATTGACAATGTCTCTATATGGATTAAAATAGGCTTCGCATATATAAATGGTTTGCTAAACGATCAAGTCGTTGCAAGCTAGCCAATTTAGCTACTACTTGAGGTATAAAAACTGATCAAGTTTGAAATTGGTCTCGCAAGCCAATGACTTGGAATTTGTGTGAGAAAACGATCGTTCAGTTCTATACAATAAATTGTGGTGGAAACCATGACATAGCTAGTGAATAAGAAGCCATTTTGTCCAATGAAAACATTTGCTTTCCTTGACCTCCACTTTAAGTCAACAACGATAATTAGACCACTCAACCGATAAATTTCTTGTGCATAAAGTCGAGAGAACCTTAGCTTGACTTGGCTCTTCTCCTTCGTTTTTTATTGCAAGTCCTTTTCAGCAAGAACATTTGTTTGCTAATAATATATGACAAGCGACGCGAGAGACTCATCATTTCCATGTATTATAGCGCCTATATATACAACATTTGTTTGCTAATAATATATTACCACGGTTTAAGAACCAGATAAAATTTTTGAATCACTATTCACTACAACAGATGTTGGCTTCTGTGATGGATGAAACCGTCACAAAAAATAAGCAAACTGTCACAAATACTTTTTTGTGACGGTTTGAGACCGTTACCACGACCGTCACCTAAAAGGCGTCACATAAAGTTTTTTGTGACGGTGTACTGTTCTACAGTCATAAAAAGTTTTTTTGTGACAGTTGGAAGTCTTTTGTGAGATGTAACGTTTGAATGTGATCTTTTTTGTGACAGTTAAAATTTATCATAGAAAGTAACGTTCGTACATAAAAACCGACGTTTGAACATTAACCCGACTGATTAACATTAGAACATAAAGAATTAGATGTTTGTTGTTTTTGCTTCACACGAATGATATTTACGTTCGAATGTAACAATATTCGAATGTTTGCTCGAAGACGTTTGAATGTAGCATTCGGATGTTAATGGAGAATCATTCAAATGTACAATTTTTAACGTTCGGATGTTGGTTTGTCGTTCGCACGTATCTATTCTAATTTTAGATCATTTGTGCATTGAAACGTTTGAATGTAGGGTCTTACATTCGAACGTTTTGTTGGAATTCATTGGTATTTTGTTCGAATGTTGGTTCGAACATTTGTTATTTACATGCGAACATTCTAATCAGAAATAGTAATTTCATAAAATTAAAAAGCATAAAAATTGTATCATATTACACCATAAATATAGCAACTAATAATGTCTTATAGAGTTGCAAAAATAGACAATAAAAGTTTCTAATAATGATAATGATAATGATATATTGATAATTTCTTCTTTTATCCTCGCCCATCGCGATCCTGCTAAAGTGACATAATACGTTTCATCTAGATCATCATCTCCCTCTATATTTGCTCTTGTACTTCAATGCGTATTCTCTCATCGTGGTCTCTTTGTCACTCCTGCAAACGTGTCTCTAAATCAGACTATCGCGTTAAGAGAGACTCCAACCCCAGCTATCTCGACTTCATTTGCTCAATTTCTTGGTGTGCTGCATCTAAATCTTTAGTAAGATTGTTAACTTTTGAAGTCGAGGTCGTGGAAGATGAACTGACACGCTTGCAATAATGTCACAAACCTCTTACCAAACCAGACTTGGTCCCGAGCACTTGTGTGAATATGTCTATGTCGCTTGAAGATTATTCCTCAGAGGCTGATTGGATCTCAATAATTTTTTTTCAATTACAACAGAAATACACAATAAGTAACATATTAAAAGAAATGAGGAATCAAACATAATATGAATTCACATGTTGCAAAATTTATTCACAAAAAATAACCTCACTTACATAATTATCTTTAGCGATAGGATCAACCTACTCACTGTACTCATTAGTATGAGTAGCAGCATAGACTTGAATGAGGGAGAAATTTTCAGGATCATCACATTTCTAACAAAGCCACATTAGTAATTTTAAACAATAATGTTAGTACTTTAATAAAAAAGTATGATAAAAATAAGTGCATTTAGTAAGTTAGTAAATACCATTTTTTTGGCAAGACGTTGGAATGATTTTGAATCGGCGTGTTGATGGATTGTCAAAGCCGTTTTATTCTATACATTGATAGAACTTAAGTGTTGTAGGAGAAATAACAATGTTAAATATAATATATAAAACCAATAAAGATGTAAATAAATTATAGGAAATAAATCAAGAATACCTGATAATCTAGACTTGCGAAAAGATCACAATACTTCTTCCAATCGTCTAACTTCATTTTCTAAAAAAGGGATTGAACAGCATCTTCCAACGTCTCGAATTTCTTGACGTGGTCATGACATTGTCCTTTGTGACGCCGAAATAATGTAGCTATCAACTCGTTCACAGTTTGCACATCCTCGCTACGGCCAAAATTGAGGTCGAATTCATCCTAAGAAGTGAATTGCATAAAAAATATGAAATCAAAACATCTGTAAAAAAATTTACGTTCGTATATCAACTCACCAGTACATGAATCTGAATGTGATCCTTCACCTCGTTCGGAACATCTCTCCATGATCGCATATAAAATGGGGCATAAGCTCGGACTAGTGTGCCGACATAGGAGGAAAGCGATACTTCACTGTCATTGTGGCGCCCCCCCGACCCCCATGTACGAAAACTCGGGGATCGAGACACCAGGATGATGACAACACGGTCAATAACGATAGTGCCAAGTGTGTGTACATTCAACAGTGTACAATAACAACGCAACGAATAATTAAGTCAACTAAGTACCAGAATTTAAACACAATCTAAACATCAGTAAAAATGGTTTAAAAAGTTACACAGTCATCCAAAATAAATATATTACAAGTCTCAAATAAAATGAGTGATCCCAAATCACTCCTCGGGCGGAGCCGAATCCTCAGGCTCACCCTCATCCTCATCTGCATTGAAATATGTGTTACCATAAAACGGTATTGCAGATAAGTATAAACCAAACAACCTTCAGGAATAAAAATACATTAATGCAACCAATATGCATGCATATGATATGCATATGATGAAATATGCATTATTCTCAAAACATCTTTTTTTTCGAAAATGAATATTTTTCAACACATGCCAAAATCCCATTTGGCCCAAAAATATCCGTAAAACATTTTTCCCAGAAAATGATTCAAATAAAATCTATATCCAACACACGCTATTTTTCCAGAAAATAGTTCATTATTCTATTTTACCGTATGCACCATGATCTCCCCTAGAGATCATCCGCACACTCTACCTTCATAACGATGCCCAGTTCAGCGCCTAGCACGTTCATGGCCAAGCATCCTCTACGCAACGAGCAATGCCCAGTTCCGTGCCCAGCGCGTACATGGCTAAGCGTCCCTAGTCCCCGCCAACATAGGGACCACGGAGTCGGCACGAGACCATCTCGTCCGATCCCATTGTCGTCCGGCGACAATACAGGAAACGTCACTTAGTATATTCTGCTCCCGAGTGACCAGAGGAGCTCCACCGAGATAATGCCCCATCTCGGCTTGGGGTCGTGATACACACGCACCCAAAAACATTTCTCATATGAAAACCCAGTTTTCATTAAATACATGAACATGAATGCAATTACACGAAAACCCAGTTTTCATTTACAAACATGATCATGCGTGCAAATATGCAATGTACATGAACAACACAAATCCAAACCAACAATTCAACACAGCCCAAAAACACAATCAAACTTCATCCACTAATCCATTCGACCCCCGTACTCCTTGGATTCAGTCCGGCAAAACCAATCAATTCACAGTGTAATGAGTTGGTGCAAAAATACATTTAAATCACATAAGTTCTTTGAAAAATACGTACAGTGCTATATAATAATTTTCGAGGGATCACGGAGCTGCAAGAAGTGGCAATGCAACAACAAAATAGTGCCAAATGCATTGTGGTCGTGCGTCTCAAAAAATCACTTTTGAATGTGTGCAAACGAAGACCTGAGATTGATAGGTTAGGGCTTAGGGATGTCAGTGAAGCTAGTGGTGGTGGTGGTTGGCTGTGGGTGGCAGCGTAGAGGGTGGTTGAAGTGCAAAAATGCTCAAATAAAAAATGGAGTTGGATGTATTCACCGGTGGTGGATCGGAGCTGGGGTTGGGTGCATTGGGTTTCTAGGAGGTCGATGATGAATTGGTGAAGAAATGGTGGCTGGAGGTGGTGCGACGGCGGTGTGCGAGCACAAGGAATGATGCGGCTTTGCGTCGAGCTTGGGGACTCGCGGTGGCGTGAGAGGGGCTGGAAATGGAGGAGTGGGGTCGCCGGCCGTGGGGAAGGCAGTGGGCTGGGTGGTGAGGTTCACGGCGATGCACGGCGGGGGCTGGGTGGAGGAGAAGCAACGCATGGGGAGAGAGGGAGAGAGCCTTCGTGCACGGAAAGTGCTGGGGAGAAAAGAAAATGAAGGAAAAAGAAAAGAGAAGAAGAAAAGGAAAAGCGGAAACAAAAAATTAAGGGAAAGAAATGAGGTTCAATATTCACATCTTGGGTCACAAAAATGATCCAATGGAAACGATTTCAAAACAACAAGTAAAATAAAATAATTCAAACGTAGTGATTAAATGAAAATAAAATAATTAAATCCAACAATAAGTTAATTAAATATGAAAAGTAATTTAAATGCATAACAATAATTAATAATAAGAAAACACATCATAAATTAATTTTCACAAAATTAAAATCATAAAAATAAACCAACTAAAAATCCAACAACTTTGCAACAAGGGAATAAATTTTGAATAAATAAAAATAATCATTCAGTAAAAATACACTAAAATACAGGGTGTTACAGTCATCCACTCCTCCAGTGAAGTTATCAGGAATGTTGATGATTTTTTTGTGCCTTCTATTTCTTTCCATAGCAAGGCCATGTGTTAAGCCATGTCCGTGATGTGACAAGGCATTAGCTAATATTTTTAAAATTATTAAATACAGTTTCCAAAGTATTGAAATATAATTAATTATCAACAAAATTCCCTTACTGGTAGGTGTCGACTGGCTGTCTGTCTCCTGTGTATCAACTTGTTCAGGAGCAGAGTTCTCAGTTGGTGAGTCGTGAACGGGTTCGGGACTTGGGGAATGAGGCACATTTCTTTGTTGTTGTTTTTGTGGCATTCTTGAAAATTAGTATTTTTAAAAGCATTAGTATAAAATAATTTATAAAAAATGTATTGTACTAACACTCATGTAAATAAAATATATTTTTATTCTTCATCTCCATATATATTCTCCATGCTTATTTCAGAATCGACTTCAATAACATCTTCATCATCTTCATCATCCTTCCTCTTCAGACTCTTCTTCTTCTTCTTCACTTACTTCATGAATTGAATGATCATTTAATACAAATGGGTTGAAATGTACAGGTGAGACGTCATCTCTACATAAGGAGATTAGTTCAAGTGCACAGAGTCAACAAATGAATTAATACCCTCTCTATCTTCCTGGTAGGCCTCTATACTCGAAGTGTCATCTTCATCTCCACTTTGATTGTGATCCGCTACCATTCCTACATCATAGATATTCCTAGGCACAAGTTTTATACAACTCACCAAGTTATCTCTCCACTATCTTCATCGGCCCCTTTCAATGGATCAACCAAGTAATAGACTTGGGTAGCCTGACAAGTGAATATGATTTGATCATCTTCGTACCATTTACATACAGTATTAACATTCTTAAAATGACTATCCCTATGTATCGAAACCCGACCACCGCCTATATCCCACCAATCACATTTAAAAACATATGTCACATTCTCATCCAGGTATTTTAATCCGATAATATCGCATATGACACCATAGTAGTCAATATCATCTGTTCCATGACTTCCCTTGACCATCACACTACAGTTTTGTATCTTTCGATTACGTTCACGGTCCATAGTATAGAATCTATAATCTCGAATTGAGCATACAGTGTATCGAAGTGCTCTGTGTGAGGGACCATAGGCCAATGCATGCAATTCAGAAGAAACTGATGCGTGATTATTAGCACGTTATTCCAAAATCTAACAATTGAAATAGTAACAAAATTATTAAAAGTAAACAAGAATTAAAATGGTTCAAAATAATTTTAAGTCATGGAACATTTAAAATGCATACACGTTGTTTAAACCATCCAGAAAATTCTTCTTCGTGTTACACCTCTATATTCTCTACACCTTCTGTCCTAAGTTTGTTCATGTGCTCACTGTATAAAAGTACAAAAGAATAGAATATTTGAACGCAGGAGTTATATAATAATTTTTTTAATTAGAGTTATTATAAGTATGCAGCGACATACTTGAGATAGTCATCAATCTCCTGACAATTATTCAACACGTACCATCGAGTTTTTCCTAACTCTCCACCAATTAAGTTGTATCCCGTTTGTGCACACAGGAGCCGTAAATTCTGGAAAAACATTCATCGTGTATATAAGTCTCTGTTATTGAACCCTCAGCTCAAACTTTATTCCCAACTGTGTGCTTCAATCTACCCAAATATCTTTCAACTAGATACATCCAACGAAACTGGACCGGGCCACCTAACAGTACCTCCCGAGGTAAATGTATTGCTAAATGGGCCATTACATAAAAAATTGATGGTGGAAAGATCTGCTCGAATTTATATAGTATAGTAGCAATGTCTTCTTCCATCTTTCGTAACATATCTCGATTTACTACCCTAGAGCACAAATCCTTGAAAAACATGCAAAGTTCGGTTATGGCGACATGTACATTAGAAGTCAGTTTCCCACGAATTCTCATCGGTAGCAATTTATGTAAAAATATGTGACAATCATGACTTTTAAGTCCACTTATTTTCCAGTCATCCGGGCTCACGATTCTACCAAGATTGGAGGCATAACCATACTGCAACTTCACGCATTGCAACCATTTGCAAAAATTCATCTTCTCATCTCTTGTAATCGTAAAACATGCATGCGACATAATCACCCTATTGCCTTCCATTCTCAAATGCTGATTATGTTTAATTTTCATTCTCTCAAGATCTTTCCTCGTCTTAATAGTGTCCTTCATTTTTCTGTTAATGCTCATCAATGTCCCCATAATATTATCACAAATATTCTTCTTTATGTGCATCCAAATTATATCGCAACATGCATGATGGCCAATACAACAAGTCGAAGAAATACTACGCTTTGTCCAATTCAATTATGCAGAGCCTCGTTTCTCTTGTTCTTTCCCTAACCTTTGCCAAAATTGTTCGCTGTAACTTCTAGTAACTATTCGACTATCTCGTCCCCCGTTAACTCCTTCGGTTCAGCTTTGTCCTCAACTCTCCCATCAAATTTAGTGCATTCCCTTCGCCATGCATGATTTTCTGACAGATACCAACGATGACCGATGAAGCACATCTTCTGTGAATATTTGAGCCACTCACTTGTAGTTTATTTTTTACACGTGGGACACACTAACTTCCCTTTAGTACTCCAACCAGAAAGAATCTCATATGCTGAAAAATTATTTATCGTCTACATTACTGCAACTTGCATCTGAAAAGATGTCGACGTGTATGCATCAAAAGTTCTGACTCCTGTTTCCCATAGATCTTTCAACTCTTCAATAAACGGTTGCATGAAAACATCAATAACATTCCCAAGTGATCTTGGGCCGGGGATAAGTAAAGTTAACAGAAAGTTTGATACCTTCATGCACTTCCATAGTGGAAGATTATACGGAATCAACACTACGAATCAAGTGCTGTAACTTGTACTCATATTGCCAAAGGGATGGAATCCATCCGTAATGTCAATATATTAACAACTATATTATCAACAATAATATTATTAGATTATATAATATATTACAACTATTATATATTATATTATAAAAAATATATTATTTAGTATAAATTATAAAAAATTATTTTAGATACATTCGAACGTACCAATATAACGTTCGAATGTATTGGGAATTAAGTGAAAAACGTTTAAAAGTAAAAATGTAGCGTTCGCATGTCTCAGGAATTAAGTGACAAACGTTCAAACATTAAAATAGCAATGTTCGGATGGTTTTCTCGCTCATGCAATGACGTTCGCACATTAACACTATAACGTTCGGACGTTACGTGTATATAAGCTTCCGTCCAAATGCGAAACGACTTTTCAAACAAATTGGTAACATTTTCCTCTCATCGCAAACCGCCACCAAATTCGTCGCCGCCACCATCAAACTCCACCACAAACTTCACAAAAGAGGTAGGCATCCCCCTTTAACGTTTGGGTAGATTTTTTTTTTTTTTTTATGTTTAATGGAGGTTTCGGAGCTTTTCGAAACCCATTGGTTGCCGAACTTTCATCATGATTTTTCAGCCACCACGAGTTGCCAATGCCAAACGGCCACCTTAGAAAGCTTTCTTGAAGTGTATGCTTCATTTCTAAGGTGGCTTTTGACCACTTTCATTGTATTTGAGGTGTTAGGGAACGGTTGAGTCTACTCAACCATTTTTGTCTTGTAACGTTCAATTGTTAGTTCCTCACGTTAGAACGTTATACCTTTCAAATGAGGAAGACAACATAAACGTTTGCACGTTAATCAAATAACGTGCGAATGTTCTACAGTACGTGCGAACATATTGATAGTACGTGCGAATATATATTTTACATTTGAACATACGTTTGTGAAGTTCGCACATATGATCGTTCATATTCTTGAGCGGCACATACGTGTGAACGTTATTTAACATTCATTCGAATGTAAAACCTTTCAGTTGCCAGAAAGGTAAGAAACGTTCGAACTAATAGTTAATATACGTTCAAACGTCTTTATAAATTGGTTCAAGAGCTCCTAATGTGCAAACGTTTTTTTTTGTACGTTCGAATGTAATAATTTTCTATTTATTTTTTTAATACCATGTGAATGTATATTTGATTTAATTCGTATATGGCTTTGCGAGTACACATTCGAACGTAACTCATCTTAAGTTGAAATGCTTATCCTAGAGGAAATTAATGTGCGAACGTAAAGCCTAAAACGTTCGCACATATAAGGTTAACGTCAGAACATGATATTATACGTTCAAACGTGCTCCCGAAATAATTTAGATTACAGTACATAATATGCATTATAGTACTAATATTGCTTAGTTTTTTTTATTTCTTTCAGGATATGGCTCATCTTCTGACGACTAGGAAAATGAGGAGGGAAGGAACAAGGCAAGACACGTCTCGAATCGGGGCTCGAACAGTGATGTCTGAACGAGAAGTCATGATCAACTAGTTTGGTGAACTCATATGGGAGCATAAGAGCCTTAGAGACATGTTCACTACGAGAGGCTAGATGAGTATCTACACATTGAGGGGTAGTCTATACCCCTCAATGGTTCGGGAGTTTTATATGGGGATGTGCTTCATGCCTTAGGATGCGTCCTCTCACATCATGACAATACGAGGTGTTCAGTTCGAGGTCCCGGCGGATGTCATCGCCGAGCTTCTAGGGATCCGTTGCGTAGTTGAGATATCGACTGCAAGAGATGCTCAGCCTAGGGATGGATCCTGAGTAGGTGCAGATGTAGGCACTTCTACATCATCTACTGGCACAGTTGATCAGTTGGAGGCTGAGGATACTGATGAGAAGGATGATGATCGAGATGAGAATTTCTACATCCTCACTGGGAGAGACAGTGAGTAGCTTGATAGGAAAAACTCCTTCAACTAGGTACAACTCCTCCCTTTTTTTCCACATGTTGCATCTTGTTATTATAACAAATGTGGATCCTGTAGCACATAAGGCCACATTTAGCCGGACTTGCACACAGTTCCTTATACGAGTGGCACGTGGAGAGCCCATCGACCTGCCACTTCATATTTTTGAGAGGATTCGTTATTAGGCTAGCATCGTCCCCACGGACAACCTCCTAAATGGAGTCCTCATTACCAAGCTATTACTGGCCCGGAGTGTGCAACCCAGGTGGACGAGCGGTAGATAAAGCATATCAGCCCCATCGACATGACCACACACCGTCGGAGCATTGGACATGGGAGGGGCCATACTTGACGTCAACCAGGCCCTGTACCATATCTTATTTCTCCGACCCAGTCTGGGCCTGATGTTGCTCCCCATATTGGGAGTACTAGTCAGCCGCCGACATGTGATACCCTGTATTTAGGTGTATTTTGACTAAGTAAATTATTGCATTTATTAAAATTATGAGCTTTCTTGTTTTAAATTTTAGATAATTTACGTTATATTATTTTAAGATTTTTAATTGTAAATTCAATGTTTTTTCTTGTTATTAATTATTGTTCCTTATTTAAATTGCTCTTTATTTTAAATTAATTTATTGTTAGATTTAATTATTTTATTTTCACTTAATCATTACGTTTAAATTATTTTATTTAACTTGCTGTATTGAAATCTTTTTCGTTGGATCATTTTTGTGACCCAAGATGTGAGGATTGGACTTCATTTCTTTCCCTCACTTTTTTCTTTTTTCTTTTTCTTTTCTTTTTCTTTTCTTTTTCTTTTCTTTTCTCCCCATTTCTTTTCTCCTCTCTCTTTCTTCTCTCCCGTGCAATTTCCTTTCTCTCCCCCGTTCGTTGCGTCGTCCTCCACCGTGCACCGTCGTGGTCGTCACAGCCCCTCCCATTCTCTTCCTCTCTGGCCGGCGATCTCACCCTTCGATTTCCAGCCCCTCTCGCGCCGCCGTGAGCCCCCACGCATAGCTTAAAGCTGCAGCCAACATTTGTTCCAGCGCTGTCGTCGCGCCACTTCCGGCCACCATCTTTTCACCACATCTTCCTTGACCTTCCAGCAACCTAAACCACCCATCCCCAGCTCCGATCTGCCACCGATGAAGCTCCACCATCCACATTTCCGTTTTGTGCAGTTTGGCCTCCAAACACCTCCCACGCCGCCATACACTGCCAACCACTGCCACCATTAGCTTCACCGACATCCCTAAGCCATTCCCTTGTAATCTCAAGTCTTCATTTGTCACCGTTCAAAATCTTGTATTTTTAGACCCACGGCCATTGTGCATTTTGCACTGTTACGTTACTGTGCCGCCACCTCTTGCACCTCTGTGATCCTTCAAAAATTATAATATAGTGCTGTAAGTATTTTTCCAAAGAAATTTCATGATTTAAATGTATTGTTGCACTAACTCATTTTTTCTGTGAACTGGTTGGTTATGCTGGACTGAGTCCGAGGAGTAAGGGGGTTGAATGGATTGGAGGATGGAGTTGTTTGTGTGTTTGGATTATGTTGTGATTTGTTGGTTGTTGGATATTGTGTCGTTTCATGTACATGGTACATTTTGCATGCATGTTCATCTTTGTAAATGAAAACTGGGTTTTCGCATGATTACATACATGTTCATGTGTATTTTATGAAAACTGGGTTTTCATGTGAGAAATGGATTTTGGGTGCGTGTGTATCACGAGATGGGGCATTATCTCGGTGGAGGTCCTCTGGTCACTCAGGAGCAGAATATACTGAGTGACGTCCCCTAGCTTGTCGCTAGGCGATAACGGGATCGGACAGGATGGTAACGCTCTCGTGCCGACTCTGTGGCCCCTCTACTGGCGGGGGCTAGAGAATGCTTGGCCACGAACGCGCTGGGCGTGGAACTGGGCATCGCTAGTTACAAAGTCACACGCACGGTCGTTACTCGTGGTGTGGCGAAGGGAGCTAGGGTGTGCAAATGGTCCCTGTAACAGCCCGCTAGAAATTCATTGGTGGAATTTCTATTGACTGTAGGAATCTCGTGAAAACTCCATAAGTTTTTACGAATCGACCAATCACTAAGGTTTTAGTTTGTCATCATAATCAGTGTTATCACTTACTATGCTGCTAGATTTATGAGTTTAATTATTTAAGGTAGTTAGAAGTATCAGAATGTGTTTTAGTCTACGCCATTAGACTCAGTTGATTATTTAGGGTTTTATGACGCAATAACCCTTTTTCATAATTCCGGACGAAACGCCTATTTGAAATTGTGAAATTATTTTTTAGGGGCACTTTGGGGTTGAATTTTGATAAACGATTTTCACTGTAAGTTAATATGAATGTTTTAAATTTTTCAGTACTAAGTTTGTTTTGCATTTTTTGGAGTAAATAGTAATCTCGATAAGCGCACCCAGTGTAGTGTTTTGAAATGTCCAAATTAGGTTAGAGAAGTTTTATTTGGACACTTGGTAAGATCTTAGCCACACATAGTGAATAATATTAGAGACTTGGCACAAAGAGTAGCCATTAGATGGATTTGTGAAGGAAGTCAAGGTGTGAGATTTTGCCACCTAATCAAAGCTTTGTTTCGTCGGATCAACCAAATTGTGCTAAACCAAAGAGGGTTTCAACCCTAACAAAACCCTAAATGGTTGGAATCCAATTGAAACCCCAAAAACTTGGTTGAAACCGAAATCCTAAACGGTTTCCCCAAACTCTAAAGTTGGTCTCCAAACCCTTTTTAACCCGATTTCTAGCATTGTGTTTAATCACTTGATTAAATTACTTCCACATGCTATTAATTAATAAAATCGTTGTTATGACATCATTAACCAACCTTTTAAATCTTGAAAATTTGATTGGGCCAAGAAAAATTAGTTTTGGGCATGATAGCATCTAAAACCCTAACCAAACCCCCTTTAAACCCCAAATGGAAGCCCACTTGGTTGGGCCCACCAAGGCCCACGAAATTGGCCACCTTGGCAAAGCTTCTTGAAGAAGTTTCCTCCCCCACATGTTAGACCATCCACTGCCATTGGCTGCAACACATTAGTGCCTTGATGTGAAGAGAAGTCCACTCTATCAACCTCCATCTCTCACAGCTGCTGTAGGCTATCCATGCCTCTCACTATTCTCCACTTTATGTCACATAGCCACCTCCAATCAAGGGTCATTCAAGCCCATAACTTCCCCCTCCAGGAGTCTAAAGTCGTGTAAGACACAGTTCTCTCCATTTTATCACTTCTTTCCCCCGTTCTTAGAGAAAAACCCAAAAGAGCTCTCTCGAGTATATTTCTGGGTCTTTTTGTGTGGCCATTTTCGATCCTTTGTAAGTATTATCTCATGATAACTCCTTCATAAACGTTGTTCGTATTTGAGTTTCGTTTCCGTGGATATCTTATTAGTCTCATTTCATGCTCATTTGACCAGTAAAAAGTATTTTTAACCATGGAAAGGTCATTCTGGGCGTGAAACTGGAGAGTATGATATGTTTTGGAATTTTTGACCAAGCTAATGGACATATCTTGGTCCGAAAATTTTATGGAGAGTTGTTAGCATGTTTTTATGAATGTTCATTAGGTTTTGTTACATGAATAAAGCTTTTGATGATAGATTTCCTTAGATTTAGAAACTTGAAAACTGGAAGTGGAAAAACAGTTTTTGTTTTGTGAAGGTTTGAATATTTCGTGGTTTAATCTTATTCCAAAGGCTTTAATACTTTTATATGATGATCCTAAGCCTCTTATATACATGTTAGGATGTTATTTCGAAGATATTTAGTATTATTTTTAAAGATATGATTTTCTATGCAAGAGGATTTTGGTTTTGCCTAAGATTTGATGTTTTTGGGTTAGATCCATGTTTTATTGCATTTTAGCCATGTGATTTTAAGTTTGATGGCTGGATCTTCTTTAAGACACATTTGTAAACCATGAGATGTTTTAGTTTGAAGATCACATGTGTATAAGCCATGGATCAAGAGATTGATCAAAGTTAGTGGAGAGAAAAGTTTATGTTTTGGACTAAGTTTAAAACCAAAAACTCCAAGTGTTGTTTTGTGATTTTTGGTGGCTTTTGTTTGATGATTTAAAGCATGGTTGATCTTAGGATGATGTTATGAATATGTTAGAAATAAGATTTGACTTTTTTGGAATTCTTGGAGATGTTTTTATTATGATCAAAACTTGTGATTTAAGGGTTTACTTTTGTTAAAAAGTTTGGGTCTTATTACAAAAAGTTTGGTGTTGATTATTATATTTTTCTTAATGGATATTTTAAGTGTATTTTTAAACTTAAGATAGGAAGATCTTTGTTGCATAGTTGTATTTTTAAACTTAGATTTCGGCAATTGTGAGTTTTCCATAGTTCTGAATGGTTTTAAATTTTTCTGAGTTGTTATTTGAGTCTAGGACAAAATTTACATGAGGAATGTAAATTTTGATAATTTTTGGAGTTAGGATGTGAAATCTTTAAGTTAGGGGTAAAATGATCATTTTTCCACATATAAAGGGTAAAATGGTAATTTTATTCTAAGTTGTCCCTTTTCACTTTTCTAATTGTTAGTAATTAAATTTCTAACTTTTAAAATACCCTCTTACAGTTTCTCGTGTTTCATGCTTTAATCTCGTAGAAAGTGACGATCGAGTTAAGTTAGCTCTTAACTTACTATCACTTTACTGTGTATGTGTGATGAGTAAGGGAATTACAATTTTTTTTCGTATGTTGTTATATATGCCATGTCATCACATGTTTATCTATTACATGAATTATTCTGTCATGAAATATTTATCTGTTACACAATATATTTTGTCTCATATTACTATCTATTGCAAGTTTGTCACATTACGTATGTTATCTGTTACATGTATGTCATAACACGTAATATTCACTGTCACATATTATGCAATGTTACGAAATATTGTCTGTTATATGTTATGTCATGTTACAAAATCTTGTCTGTTACATGTATGTTATCTTATGAAATATTGTTTGTTACATTTTATGTCATGTCTATCATCTTACACTCATGTCATGTTACACTACGTCAGGATTTATGTCGTTTATGCCACGTCACGTTACGAGATGTCATGTATGCTTGTTAAATTATTCATGTCAATCACGATCCTAAGTGCTAGGATGGGGTAATATCCTAGTGAAACTCCTTTGTTCACGCTGGAGTGTCTAAATAGGTGTGAAATTCCATGAGTTGACGAAGTACAGTTAACAGGTTGCGAATGGAGCCTAACTAGATGGTCACCGGAGCGCGCCAAGCACTAACGCCGATGGAGCCACACATTATGTTACGTGTGTCCACGGCAAGTGTGGAACAAACAATTCATGGGGCCACAACAACTGTAGAACATACACTACATGAGACACAGCAATTGTGACACATAGAATACGTGGGGCCACAGCAACTATGGAGTACGTATTAACGCACTCACAGCTGGTATAGACACCTGTGTTGTGATGCGGTAATTGGCAGGGACACATGACTCAAGGGGACCCATGTAGCACCCGTATGGTTACTTTATGATTAAGTCTATTGAGAAAGATTCCAAGTTCATGTATTTCACGTTCAAGTCATGTTTCACGTTATGTTATGTTCAAGTTTACGTTCATGTCAAGTTTCAAGTTCATGTCAATCATGGTAACCCATGAGATAAGATTACTCAATCATGGTGACCCCATGTAACAAGAATATGTTTCAAGTTCATGTTTATGTCATGTTATGTTCAAGTTCACGTTCATGTTATGTTATGTTCACGTTCACGTTATGTTTCAAGTTAACGTTTATGTTATGTTGTGCTCCGGTTCATGTTATGTTCAAGTTCATGTTCAAATTATGTATGTTTACGTTCATGCTATATTTCAAGTCCATGTTAAGTTTCAAGTTCACGTTTATGCTATGTTGCTAGTCCATGTTATGTTTTAAGTTCACGTACATGCCATGTCACGTGAAGCTAATCTAAGTTTCAGTTTCAGTTCAAGTTATGTCATTTATGTCATACTGTATGTCAAGTTATATTATGCTTACTTATGACTTTGATTATGCAATCATGCTTTTACTACCATGCATGCATCATTAACCTGTGTGGAAATTTCCTGTTAACTTGTTGAGATTTGTAATCAAATCTCACTGTGGTAGTCCTAACTACCATTACCATCGAATGGTAGGCGATGTGTCAGGATCAGAGTAGGGAGCAGACATTAGCAGACTGTAGGAGGTTAACTAGACGCCGTAGACGCAATATAGAGCTTGCAGCCTCCAGTTAGGTCTTTGGATAGTATTCTGGCATCGTTACTCGAGTTACGCGAGTTACTCAACGAACTAGCCCAATAGTATATTTTGGCATTGTAATTACGGAGCTAGGTCTCCGTTGTTTTGAGATTACAGTCTTTTGAGACCCGTGCTGTAATCATGGATGTTTTAAGTGTGCATAGTTTATGTTTTAACTATTTGGGATACTATAAGTTTGGTGCATAGTATTGCTCAAAAAAAAATTTATCCGCTGTGAATATTGCATAATGTTAGGTGCATGTTAGGAACATTGCATCTTATATGTCATGAACGGGGCAGGTAACCTTGTGTTGCATGTCCCAACGCTTTAGATGTTCATCCGATCCCAAGCGGAATCTGGGTGCATCATAGTCCCTAGGGGAGATCATGGTGCATACGGTAAAACTGGTTAATGGGCCATTTTCTGGGAAAGTGGCGAGTTCTTGAATAAATTGATTATTGGGCTATTTTCTGGGAAAATAGCGTGTGTTGGATAAAAGGATTTTGTATGAGTCATTTTCTGAGAAAATGACGGATTATTATTTTGGGCCAAATGAGATTTTGGCGTACGTTGGTAAATGTTCATTTTCGGGAAAAAAGTTGGTTTGAGAATAATGCATACTTCATCATATGCATGCATATTGGTTACATTAATACACTTTTATCTCGTGGGTTGTTTGGATTATACTTACCTATGTTTTATCGTAACGCAAATTTCGATGTAGACGATGTTGAGGGTGAGCCTGAAGATTCGACTCCGCCTGAGGAGTGATATGGGATCACTCATTCATGTTTTTGGCCTTGTATTATATTTTATTTTGGGATAACTGTATAACACTTTTTAAACGTTTTACTTATGTAAATTTGTATTAAAAATTCTGGTACTTAGTTGACCTTCTTAAATTATCTGCTGCGTTGTTCATTGTACATTGTTGCATGTACACACATTTGACACTATCGTTGGGATGCGTGACCGTGTTGTCATCATCCATGGCGTCTAGATTCCTAAGTTTCCGTACATGAGGGTTGGGGGCGCCACATGTCGAGTACATCTATGGGAGATGCGCAACCTGCTTGGGTTGATGCGCACCCTGCTTGGGTTGATACGATGGTCTCAGATATTACGACACACATCGACTGACAGATCGCGTCAGTACAAGTGAGTGTCACTGATTTTGTCATCTATGTTGGCTATTAGATAGATATCCTAAACGAAAGGGTCAACACATTAACTGACTATTTTAATAAATATGTAAACAACTCAGTATTTTTCACTTTTATCGTGTTGTTTACAAAATTTTATCATATTTTCTACTTTATTTTTATCATATGTAATGAATAATATTATTTAATATATCTATTTTTTTAAAATTTCGATTCTCAATATTTTTTAACGTTAGCTTATCAAACTTTAATATTAAATCAATTAATGTTCAAATGTTGGCACCAAAAATTTCCACATTTGCACATAAATAGCATCAACGTTCGAATGTCCAAGGCACGTTCTAACGTAAATAGCCTCAACGTTCGAACGTAATGCAATTTCTCGGCTGCCTTCAGTGACAGTTTCCATAAACCGTCACAGAAAATATTTTTTTGTAACGGTTTGGACACTATCACAATTGCCAAACTGTCACAAAAACTCTTTTACGTTGTAGTGATTAAACGTATAGTTGGCACCAATAGGGTTAGGTGTCTAACTTCACTCCAATAACGTGTTACTTAAGTCTCATTCGAAGTTTGTTGAATGTACATTGTCAGCCAAGTGATTCCATATCAAATTTAAACATTCTAGCGTCGATAAGGGAAGTTTCACTAAAATAATTTTCTATCTTAGCACTTGAGGTTGTGATAAAGTAAAAGACTCATGGATGACTTAAATGTAACTCATGACATACTCGTGTAACAGATGACAGCATTTGTGACATGTGACAAATGAATATGCGGGTGGGCGGCGTGCCCTCCTTTCTCACTGGTGGTGGGGGCGAGTTAAGTGATACCCTAATTATCCTTCTTGGTGAGTTTTATTGCTCGCCCTTAGTATCCCCACACAGGTGGGTACACATGTTGCGGTCACCACAAATGTGTAGTGGTCCCCATTTCAACTCCAAAATTAGCCGTTTTCCCTTTCGAAATGTGAATTAAAGTTTTTTTGCCTTTTATGAAATGTTTCACTTTCACTTTTGTAGGTGATTTTGATTCCGATTTGGGCTAGATTTTTTAAAAGATTATTATTTTGTTACGTATTTCATTTTTATGCAATAATTAGGATTTTCCTTACATACAAAATTAAATTTCATATTACCATACCTATTTGAGCGCCTTAGCTTGTAGGTTTGTAGGCTTCAGAACTTAGTATGCGGAGTAGTATATTATAGAGAAATAGAATGCATGCACATGATTCTGTAATTGGAAACAAAGTATAACACCAATCTGCATGGATCATCTTCTCTTCTTCTAGTACATCAAATTAAGTGACGAGCATATCTCTCATGCATATATGGATAGATAATACGTAATATTTAATTTCTCTAGCTAGCACGAGTAACTTACCTATGTAATCACCCCTTTGACATTACGTTGAATCAATTTAATTGCCGGCAAACTTCGGCCCCCTTGTATGAATTTCGTAATACAACTTCAAAAAACAGTATTACTCGAAGCAACATAATTTTATCAATAAAGATAACTATGAGTTCTTTCTCTCTATTTTACATCTCTTCCTAGTCTCAATCCCTAATTTTCTCGATTAACTAGCCATCAAGAAAATCTTAATTTTTTCGGTGCCATCAAAGCCCTCTAAGTAGCTCTTATGTGAGAACAGCGCCAAACTAAGGGAAAAGATCCCATCCTGAGGAAAAAGGCAAGGCTAAGAAGAGAGCCTTTCCTTTCCACATCGAGGTGGAAGATGAGGCACTACGTGCAGTAGGCAAAGTGCAGCTGGTCCAAAAAGGAGGTGAGCGATACTACGTAGAATGACTGGCTGACACTTCTAAGCACTGGATGATAAAGGATTTTTCACCTTGTGTTAGGTGGGCAAGCACTGTGTACGATGGCGAGAACGTAGAGCTAAAGTGGTTGGTAGCTCAGGCGAAGAGAGAGTTACGGTCAAGAGGCAAGCAATGGTCGAGGATAAGATCGATACGAACGTAATGGCTTTCCGGGATAACACGAAAATGCTTAAGGGCGGTAATGTCGTAGGGAGAGGCCCATACGCCATGAAAATAATATAACTTCCCGCTTTTCTTCATGAAAATAATATACATCTTTTCATTATGTTTATGAATTATCTTTAAATTGTGATTTAGAGATGATGAATTTGAATGGTTTGTTTTGATGGAAATGGTGGTTTCCGGATGTGTGAGTCTTACCATGTGTCGATCATATCATGGACAAGTTGAGGAGTCCCCCCACCATTCCTATGACACATTGCCACAAGTTCCATACTAGTAGGGAGAGTCCCCATGATGATCGGGTTGAAACTCTTTTATATTGGCATCACTTGATATACAAGTAGGGAGATACTCCTGTGTAGTGTCCTCTAGTCGGTTGATCGGGTATAGTGGTTCTCCGAGTTGATCATGTGTGTTGTCTTTGGGTATGGACCGGGTTGAGTGATTCTTTGTGTCGGAACGTTTGAAACTGGTGAATCAGTTTACACATTGACTGGGTAAAGTGAGTCCTCGAGTCGAATGGTGTTGTGATTTCCTTGCTTGGCATTTTATGTGATGAGATTCTCTATGGTGAGATATTATGAGTTTTATGTGCTTAAGAAGAGGGTAGTTCCTCGCATCGGTGATAACTACGTATATTAAGATTTGCTCAGGGGGTAGTTATGAATACATATGTTTATATACTTGTATTTTATTCAGAGAGTGATTCCTCGCCATAATTATGAATACATGTGTTTCTGCTCAGAGGATAATTCCTTGCCATGCATGAATATGTGTGTTCACAGATCTTTTACATGAAACAATGCATACATCTTCACTTGCATTATCTCTCACTGGTAGTATTGTCATAGATGTTTATCATACTTATGGTTTTATTTGTCGGTACCTTAGTAGACCTTAATACAAATATAGACTACTTTGAGACATTCTCACTTATTGCCAAATTTACTATATATTGTTGGATGTCTCCTAGCTATTGCTACTGCAAAATTACGACGTCAGTGCATGCAATTTGTTATAATTTTGTGTTAATAATGATTTTTAAATGCACGGGAGTAGTTTACATGAAAATGTCATAATGTCCACATGACTCTTTCCCTAGTTTCGTTAGAAACTAAGGTAGAGGATAGAGTTTAAAAATTGACAAAGGTTTGCCAAATTCCATATATATATAGTCAAGGTTTTCTCCTATCAAAGTCAGATCCCTCCTTGTTTAATTAACGAAAAAATCAAACTTTTTCCCATTCCCTAAAAGTTTCCCAAGGTTTTAATGAGCAAATCCACTTTTTTCTATTTTAGCAAACCTATTTTCCAAAACACCACACATTTCATTCCTTATTAAAATCTTTATCTACTCCATTTTAAACATTACTCTTTTTCGTATCAATAAACCATTTAGTCTCCCTTATCAATCCTTAAGCTTAAAATAATTTGAAAGGTGATTATAATCATACTAGTATTGTAATAACTATTTTTCCTTTAGACATTCCTCCCACCAATGACCCATTGACAGTAGAAATCCTTTTTTCGATATTTTCTCCAAGATTGCTCCAAGATTTAGAATCTGTGATCGGATGGAACCTTGAGTCAAATCTTTTTTATTAGGGTTTCATGGCCATCGCTGTTTGCCTTACGGCTTCGGTGGCGGCGTCAGGTTCTCGCTCGAGGTCTTTTGTGGGTATGGTTTTGGATCCTCCTCAACCTCTTCCTGAGGTGAAGGTTCCTCTTCGAGCACCACTGTTGGAGGAGGGCGAAGTCTGCATCATTTTTTCTAGGGAAAAACTTGATCGATCTGCCTTACCTTTTCAGTTCTCTTTGGTGTTGAAATTTCTACGGCAACGGCCTTCATTGGATGCCATCCGATGAGCAAGATGGGGTCTGACTAAGCAGCCGATTGTTTCCTCCATGCTAAAACCTAGAAATGTCTTTGTGCGTATGACTACCGAGGAAGATTTTGTAAAGGCGTTTGCTAGGGAAAGTTGTGAAATTGATGGTGTTTCTTATCAGCCTTTTCACTGGACTATTGATTATCATGAGGAACAAGAACCTGTGAGGGTCCCTGTGTGGTTAAATCTCCCAGGGTTGCCACCGAATTTTTATCATGAGGATCTCCTGAGAAATATTACATTGCCGACTGGAAGGTTCCTAAAGAGAGATAATTCTACCCGTTGCGCGACGAGGACGGATGGGGCTCGTGTTTGTGTAGAAATGGATGTTTCAAAAGATCCGCTCAAGGCTTTATGGATTGTGATACCCTGCTCCTTCCTTCTTACATACTCTTCTTCTTTCTAATGTATATTCCGTCTTTATGACGTAAGCAAATCCCGAGGGCAGAGATTTTGTGATAATCTGCCCTTCTCACTAGCGACTACGAGCCTTGTCAGGCGTGCCGAACCATGATGGCGTGTTTCGAAGGATATCGTACGGCTTCTAGGGCACGCCTAGTATTTTAAATGTGCTGGAAATATTTATAAAGAGTATTTTCAGTGTTGTTGAACTAAGCTTGATTTCAAATACGACAATCATAATATTCTTGAAGAGCTCCAAAAATATTATAATTGCCAGAAATCATTTTAATATCATTATTAAAATGATTTCAACTATTTAAGATATTATGAGATTTAAATTATGTTGAAAGCTTTTATTAATTAAATGGTTTTATTCTCTTTAATATGTTAAGTGAGACTTCATCATTTTATTAATGATGAAGGAATATTATTTTATAAACTAAAGTTAGTTTAAAATAATATTCTTCCTTAATTCCTCTAAGCGCTTTTAATTTAGTTAATAATTAATGCATTTTGAATCAATGTTTGAGATCCAACGTTAAATCGTTACGTGGATCCCCAGACGAAGGGACTGGGTTAAATACCCAGACCCCCTCTCTTTCCCCCTCATTTCCCATAGCTCTCCCTCTCTCAAGCGTACATTGTACGCAGTCCCACCCCACGCTCGATTCTTCCACGCCTTAGCTCGGAGCCGCCGTGCACTGGTGAACGTCACCTCCACCACCAACGGCTTGCTCCCACTCCGGCGAGCCTCCCTAGCCCAGCCTCTCTCCCTCACACTCCCTCTTCCTCTCTACTGGAAGTGCAAAGCCCGAATGGGCTTGCTGTCCTTAGCGCCGTCGTGTGCTATCCTCCGGCACCACCACCTCCACAGCAGCTTCCTCTGCCACCGGCCACCACCCTCCAACAAAACCAGCACCTCCCATGCAGCCACCTTCCCCCTCCGTCGCACACACGCACGCACAAGGAGACTTGGGCACGGCTTCACCGTGCGCGGCCTCTAGCGCCACCGTACGTGGCACCCACGGCCACCTAGCGACACCATGGCTCCTCCCCGAGCTCCTCCAAGTCAGCCAAGCTCTCCACCCCTCTCAAGCTTCTCACTCATGCACGGCTTTTCCCTCTCTCCAACGCACGGGTTGCACCCCTCCACCGCCATGCACCGCCACCCACGGTTGGTAACCACCACCTCCAGTCTCCTCAGACCACCACCGAGCCAACCCAACCGCCTACAGCCCCGATTTGCCACCCACGCATGCACACTCTCTCTCACTCTCCCACGACCTCTCATCCACTTCACGGCCTCGAACCTCCACCGTGAGCCACCGTGGCACCATCTCAACGCCACCACGAGATCGACCGCATTACCCTTAGTCCAACCCTAGGTCCAAACAACCACTTTGAGTGGTGGATAGTCACTACACGCAATGGACAGCCACTGAGCGTGGCTGACCGTCACTATACATGGCTAGATCCGCCGTGTTACGCTCCTTGCCACCATCACAAGGCCACCACGAGCCCTTCCAAGACCACACCTAGCTATCCAAACGCCTAAACAGTTAACGTACGTGTCAGCCGCCTCGTACGACACTTCCGACATCATCGACTGTGACGATCAACGAGCAACGCACGGGTTATCTCGTCGATGGTATAACCCTCTATCCCTCGTTAATTATGTTAGATATTGAGTAGTTGACTAGGTTGTGGACTGTGCTGTTGGTATTTGTGGAGTTGTGGTATTGTGATGTTGTGCTGTGTAATGAAGTGTAGGGCTTGTCTGTGTTGTATGGAGGTATATTGTGTCGTGTAGTGTGCTGTAAAGTGTTGGGCGTATTTGGGGAGTGTGATGTGTAGTGTTAACGACTGCATTGTAATGGTGGCGTGGTGTAGGTGGAATGGGAAGAGTACACGCTGTGTGTACTCTGTGTGTGGCGTAGTGTGAGATAAGGAGAGTATATATAAAATATACCATCCTGGCATATGGTGGAACAGGATGAGTACACGTAGAGTGTACTTGGTGGTGTAGTGCATGTAAAAGGAGTACACGTGGAGTGTACTCCAAGTGGCGGAGTAATGCACCATATGGATGTATGCCATAATGGTGATGTGGCGTAGTGTGCATGAAGGGAGTACACATGGAGTGTACTCCATGTGATGGAGTGATGTGCCATATGGCGAGTATGCCATAATGGTAATGTGGCGTAGTGTGTATGAAGGGAGTACACGATGAGTGTACTCCATGTGGTATAGTGATGCACCATATGGCGGGTTTGCCATCATGGTGATATAGCGTGGTGTATGTGAATGGAGTACATGTGGAGTGTACTCCATGTGGTAGAGTGATGTACCATATGGCGAGTATGTCATAATGATAATGTGGCATAGTATGTATGAAAGGAGTACACGATGAGTGTACATCATGTGGCAGCGACACCCCATGTGGCGTGTCGTAGAGATAAGGATAGTTATGTGATTGATGGGCGTGGAACGTGATGAATAGTATCGGGAACTGTGGAACGGTGTCCCGAGGTAGCTATGGTGAGGCCTATAGTCTAAGGTGACGGGTGTTACCATACTTGAGTTATGGTTGAGAATAGGCGTGAAGTAGCAGAACAAGTGTAAGAGTGGGCAGCGGAAGCATGACTGAAGAATGTCACGAAGTGACATGACTATTGACAGTCGTGCTTGTGATGGGCGAAGTAGCGGATCAAGTGTAAGTGTAGGCAGCGGAAGCATGACTGGGCAATGTCACGAAGTGACGTGATTATTGGCAATCATGCTTATGATGGGTGATGTGTTAGAGTGTAGGAATGGCGTAACGGGAACGTGACGAGATGTCACGATGTGACGAGAGTACGTGAGGAACTGTACTCGTGATGAGTTAGGAGTTGACGTAGCAGAATGTTGGGTAACGCGTCAAGGTCACAGTGTAGCTCTGGAGCAATCTCGGGCTATGTGATGTGACATAAGGCGTATTTGTGAATGGAGTCTTGTTGTGTTAAGGGTTGGGATGAACTGTCAAAAGGGACGGGTAGCATGAAGAGTCATGCTAGCCGGGTTAAGAGAAGGTTGGTATCGGAGTATGGCTCCTATCCCTACAAGCAGGTGATCAACATGTTATATGTTGATCTTAAGTGATAAATGGGTAAGGTACATGTGTAACATGGTGAGACACATGTGTCGGACGGATTCACCATATGTAATGGGTAATCTGTCATTAGTATAGTTACACGGTACTTAAGCCTCAGAGTTGGCTTAGAGCCGTGTGGCTTGTATGGATGGGAATGAGGATTAGTATGGGCTAAGGTGCATGAAGATAGTGACGGATGTATTGTCTAGGATTGGGATGCGTGACTTAGTCGGTCTGAGTCATGCATCGAGATGAGTTCAATAAGAAGAGTAAGATAAATGTCTTAGTGTCTTAATCCTAAGGTGAATCATGGGTTCACTTTACTGGATGAGCACTCGAGGCAAGACTTTGATTTGGACGATGTGGTGACCGTAAGTGGTCCCCGAAGGGTTTAACATAGTAAAGGGCACGTAAGTGCACGGGATAGAAGGAGAGTGTTCTAAGTGATATGTAGCTCTACTTCTAGTTTAAGTTACTTATGCATTAGATAGAAAATGACGCTAAGGTATATGTATGCATGTAGGTTGCCATCTGACAAGCACATGAATGGACTGCATGACACGCAAATAGCATGGAGTCCAGGTAAGTGTTACGTTCATACTCTTCTAGAGTTTTCCAAGATACAAGAAACGTTTTTCCTTTAAGATGCTTACGAAAAGAAACGAAAAACGCTTTAAGGAAGAAAATGCTAAGTGTTCAAAGATATAAGTATGTACGGCCCCTCCTTGGCAACCCCTTTTTACGCAACCAAAGTATTAATTGTACGCATATGAATGGATGACTATACTTTGTATCTATTATATGTATTTTCTAAGAAAATCCATAAACTGATGAAGATGCATGAAAGGCATGACAACGGATGCTTTTATGGATCCTACGAACCGACGCTTTCATGTGCGCCACGAAAGCGTACGAACGTCACCTCCACCACCAACGGCTTTTATGGATCCTACGAACCGACGACGTTCAAGGTAACGCTTATGGATGCCATGAAAGCTGACGTTTAAGCCCATGTATGTTCTTAAATGAAGTTTTCCATGAACGAACTATTAAAGAAATGATAGGATTGAAATGAACTGAAAAAGGAAAAGATGATTTTCGGGCTTACGCTCCAAACGATGTTTTCCCATGAAAAGAAATGTTTTCTCATGAAAGGATTGTTAAATGAAAGAATGAACTGAATGAAAGCTCCAGCTCTTTCGAGCTGACATAAATGAACGAATGAAAAACAAGAAAGAAAGAAATGAAAGCACGAAATGTATGAAGATACGTAACGGCCACATGAATGAATGAAAAGGGTACTAATGAATGGACATATTGCAATGCCGGGTAAGTAGTACTGGAAGTACACCCAATGCTAAATCCCTATGAAAGGGATTGCCAACCCGTGGCCACGGGCGGAGTCCGGGTCCAAAGGAAGACCACTAACCCCAACACACAGGGTGTAACAGTGTGTACTGGCCTATGAAATTGATAAGAAGGAATGGACGTATGCATGCATGTACGAACGCATGAATGCACAAACCTTTAAGAAATGAAGGTACTGACGGGGGACACGTTTTAAAGAAAGGAAAGCCTTTTGAAACGAAAAACCCCGTCCAGTGAAGTTTTCAAAAGAACGCACATATGCACATAGGCATGCACGAACTCTTGAAGAAATGAAGACACTGACGGGAGAAACGTTTTACGAAAAGGATGCCCATGTTTAAAAGAGGAAAACTCCATCCAGTGACGTTTTCAATTAAACGCAAGTTTGCATGCACGTAATAGTATGTATGAATGATGAATGCATGAGTGAAAACCTATATCGTTATATTTTAACTGTATGAAGTAATGCTTACGAGTATTCGACTCATTTTAGTTTTTATGCATGTCCCTTCCCCCCACAGGAACTGCATGATCAGGACGGACACGGCCTATGGGGAAGAGCATGGAAGTCTAGGCACAAATTTTAAATGTACGAGAGGCTTTTTTATTTCAAGATTTATGTTTTCCGCTACAAACCTCTTTTATTGTCAAAGCATATTTTAATTTATAAACGTGGAGTCTTGCATCCTGGGTATGCAAGTGAAAAGTTTTAAATCAGACGGTAATTCCCGTTGTCCTTTCTAAAAATATTTTATAAAAAGTCTAACCATAAGGACGGGTGTTACCTGGATTGGTACTCCTCATCATCCTCTCAGTTTTTATCAAGAAGTGGAATTTGAGACCCTCCCAGCATATTGTGTACATTGTAAAATACAGGGTCATAATATATTAACGTGTAAATGGAAAGCGAAGAAGAAAGTAGACGGGGCTTCAAAAGGGAAGAAAGATGGGGGGGGGGGGTCTCTGGAGTGTGGGTACCAAAGGCTAATAATGTAATAATGTCAGATTTTCAGCTAGGTGAATCTAGTAAACAGGGGATTTTGGGTCCTCAAGATGCAGACTGTAATGCCCAAGATGTAGAAGGTAATGTTCAAGATGCCATATGTAATACTCAAGAAGTCGAATGTAATGTGCAAGATTCAATTAATGATCACGCTTTAATAGGTAAGGCTACGGAAGTATAGAAGGTTAATAAGGAAAGATCACCGGTTGTTCTGTTAGGTGAAGCCATTAATCAGGGGAATTTGGGCCCTCAAGAAACAGAGTGTAGTGCTCTAGATGCCGAGTGTAATGCAAAGGACTTTGCTTTCATGGATTCAATTGTTTCAGAGCCGGGTGGGTTAAATCTGGAATCAATGGTTTCTTCCGGTGGGTTGGGTCAAAGATTAGAGGCGCATATTGGAAGACAGGGGGCGGTGGTACCAGTGGAGGTGGGTTCGGTGGAGTTAGCTTATCTGGCACACGGGGAGATCACACCCCAACAATTTGAGGGGAGTAGGTTCATGTTCCAGAGCCCAGGAATTATTGGGGCAGTTCTACCTGCACAGGTTGAGGGTCAATTAGGAGGGGTGGATCTACCGATAGGAGAGGCAGAACTGGTTGTTGAGGTTGAGACTTGCTCGGAGAATGAAACTGATGGTGAAATGGAGCACTTGGCAAAGGACAACGTGGTGGTCTCTGATTATGAGATTGTGAAGGAAACTGATGATAACCAAAAAGCTATGAAGGAGAGAAGTTCTAAGAGGGTGATTTGTAAGCCCTCTAAATTTAATATATGATTATGTCGTTTATTTATTGGAATGCTAGAGGTTTAGGGACATCACGAAGGA
Organism: Juglans mandshurica; assembly: GCA_022457165.1. Lineage (NCBI taxonomy): Eukaryota > Viridiplantae > Streptophyta > Magnoliopsida > Fagales > Juglandaceae > Juglans > Juglans mandshurica. The sequence goes on from CM039632.1 coordinate 15,251,282, forward strand.
GATTAAAAGTGTTAGTTAAGAAGTACAAGCCCAAAGTTGTTGTTATTGCTGAACCCATGCTACAGGAGTTTCATTTGATTTTATGGAAAGAAAGATTGGGATTTGAGTATTGTCTATCAAATGATGTTGCGGGTGGTAAGCTTTGGTTGTTTTGGAATCATGTTGTGAACCTTTCGGTATTGTGTATGGAAGACCAATTTATTTCCGTTAAAATTGGTTATAATTTGCAAGAGTTTTTATTGACTGTTGTGTATGCGAAATGTTCTTACGTGGGAAGACGTTGATTGTGGGATTCACTATCTAGTTCAAGATATTCTCAGATGTCTTGGATTGTGGCTGGTAATTTCAGTATTATTCGTTCAGATCAAGAGAGAAGGGGGGGTCGCCCTCGTTTAGCTCTTGCTATGGATGAGTTCAATGAGTGGATACAATCTAATGGTCTTATGGAGATGCCTTTCTCTGGAAATTCGTTGTCTTGGTGTAATGGGCAATATGGCTTGTCTAGACAATGGGCGAGGTTGGATCGGGTCTTGATGAATATTAATGTGTTAAATCAGTTTTCGGAGGCAAGAGTAAATTATTTAGCCAGATCTTCTTCTGATCACTCTCCCATGATTATAAAGTTCGAGCATGATAATATTCGGAATGGTTTCCCATCTTTTAAATTTCAACAAATGTGGGTATCGCATGATCTGTTTTTTGAATGTGTTATGAGGTCGTGGCAAGCGGATCTGGGACAGGAGGTAGGGGGTTTGGTGAAGCTTATGATTAAACTCAAAAGATTAAAAGTGGTTTTACGAGATTGGAACAAGAGGACGTTTGGAAGAACTGAAAATCATATAGCTGATCTTGAGCATCGGGTAGAAGGTTTAGAGGCGTTACTGCAGGAAAACTATTCGGTTGAAGTTAAGGATGAGCTTATTGTTTCTAAGGTAGAATTATCAATGTGGAATGAGAGAGAGCAAGTGTGGTTGTCCCAAATGGTTAAGCCGCAATGGATTACAAAAGGGGAGTTAACTTCAGAATTTTTTCGTGCTATTTCTAGAAGGAAAAATCAAGAGATTTTTACAATGGCTTTACAAGATGGTACTGTACTTTCTACTGGAGTTGTCCAGTATTTTCAGTCTTTCCTTTCTGAAACTGGGAGTAGTCGTGAACAGCCTGATTTTTCTGGTTTGGTCCAACCGATTGTTTCAGACCTTGAGAATGAGGGGTTGTGCAGTCTTCCTTCAGCCTAGGAAATTTTTGAAGCTCTGGATTCCATTCCGGTTGATAGTAGTCCTGGACCTGATGGGTTTGGTGAGGTTTCTATAAGTCATGTTGGCATATAGTGGGTTCAGATGTTATTGAGGCAGTTAGGGATTTTTTTTAATGGGATTCCACTACCACGGTTTTATAGTGCAACATTTTTGGTACTTATTCCCAAAGTAAGTAATCCTACGAGTTTTGATAAATTCAGACCGATCAGTCTTTGCTTTGTTTTTTATAAGATTTGTTCAAAAATATTGGTGAATCGTCTTTCACCTATTCTTCATAAGATTATATCCCCAGAGCAAGGTGCGTTCGTCGCAGGACGTATGAAAATATTAGTTTGACTCAAGAATTAATTCATGGAATACATAAGCCATGTCATGGAGGTTATATTGTGTTGAAAATTGATATGGCAAAAGCATATGATAGTGTTTCTTGGGATTTTTTGCTGAATGTGTTGAAGGCCTTTGGTTTCTCTGATCTTTTATTATGGATCATACAGCAATGTATATCGTCATCATGGTATTCTACAGTGCTTAATGGAATCCCTAAAGGTTTCTTTAAAGGAGGGAGAGGATTGTGTCAAGGGGATCCAATTTCTCCTTATCTATTCATTTTGATGGAAGAGGTCTTGACAAGGTTGATAAAGCAGCAGGCTGAAGTTGGTAAGATCGTTCCTTTTTCTCATCCAAGAGGCACGCCTATTATTTCTCATCTTCTTTATGCGGATGATATTGTTTTGTTTTCAAATGGAGGAAGGCGTCATTGAGGGCAATTTCAAATGTCTTTAAAGTATATGAAGGGTGGTCAGGTCAGGTTGTAAGTAAAAGTAAATCCTCTATCTTTTTTTCGAAACATATTAATGCACATCGGAAGAGAAGCTTGCTTAGAATCTTTGGATTCTCGGAAGGTAAGTTTCCTTTTGTGTACTTGGGAGCTCTGATTGTTTCGGGAAGATTATTGGTCCGGCATTTTGATTTTATGATTCAAAAGATCCGAGGAAGGTTGGAAGGCAAAAATGCTTTCAAGTGGGGCTAGATTACTACTTATTAAACATGTTATTCAAAGTATGCCAATTCATTTGCTTTTGATTTTGAACACTCCGAAATAGGTCATTAATAAGACTCACTCCATAATGACCACCTTTTTTTGGGGTAGCATTGACGGCAAGCCAAAGAGGAAATGGTTTGCTTGGAGGGAAATGTGTAAACCAGAATTGGTAGGAGGTTTAGGCATCCAGAATTTACATGATGTCCAACAATCTTTACATATGAAATTGGCATGGAATTTGATGTCTCAAGAATCTCTTTGGGCGGTTTTTTTTAAAAAACAAATATGTTGCAGGTAGGCATATAACTGAAATTGATTTGAATAAAGGAACGAATTTTTGGAGAATGATTGGGAGATGCATTACATTGGTTTTGGATAAATTTAGATGGAAGGTAAGAGATGGCAAGATCTCTTTTTGGAGGGATAATTGGTCGGGTTTGGGTGCTCTGGTTGACACACAAGAAAGCTTGGAACCGAATTTGCAGTTGGAAGCTTGTAAGGATGGAATATAGAATTGTTTTCCAGGTTGTTGGGGAATGAACAAGCCGCAGTGATGGTTGAGAGGTTGGGTAGAATTAAACCAAGTGTTGATGTCCTTATTTGGCTCCCAAATAGTAATGGTAAGTTCTCTACTAGTATTGCATTGGAGTGCATTCATGCTCAGGTCCCAGAATTTGCATGGGCAAAATGGATTTGGCATTCGGCATTACCGAAAAAAATTTCAGTTACAATGTGGAGAGCTTGGCATAATTGTTTGCCAGTTGATGAGGAGGTTCGGTGGTTAAATATCCCCATGGTTTTGAAATGTAACTGTTGTGTAAATGGGCAGGAGGAAAATCTAGATCATATATTAGCTAAAGGTGAGCTGGCTGAACAGGTGTGGGCGAGTTTTGTTTCAGTTGTGGGTCTGCCTCCCATGCAAGGTAAGCTCTGGCGGGAGAGAGTTGAGTTTTTCCACAGAAGATCGAAAATGGCTGTAAAGGGGGGTCAACTAATTGGTATATTGCCTACCATCATTTCTTGGAGACTGTGATGGAGAAGATGTCAAGAAAGAATGGAGAATAGAAGAGTTTCTGTTGGTTCAGTTATTGTTGCAATTAAATATTGGCTGGTCTGGGTAGCATTGAAGATTAAAGATTCTAAGAAAAAAAGTGCATGTGATGAACTGGTTTTGAGGAATTAGCAAATTCCTTTTAAACCACCGACTAAGAACATAGTCAAACTTGTTCAATGGAGAAGACCGGCAGTAGATTTTGTGAAATTAAATATTGATGGCTGCTCTATGGGGAATCCGGGTGAGGCTGGTGCTGGTGCTGGTGGGGTGATACGGAACTCGAATGGTAAGTTTATTTGTGGTTTTTCGGATTTCCTGGGAGAACAATCCAATAATGCTGCAGAGGTGTTAAGTATTTTGCATGGTCTTCGAACTGTTTATATTATGGGGTTTAGAAAGGTGGAAATAGAAATGGATTCAAAATTGGTAGTGGACTGGTTGAAGAGGAAACGGTGTACTTTATGGTATTTGGAAGATTTTTGGGAAGAGATATTGGAGAGATTGGAGGAATTCAGTTTTCTATTAACCATATTTTTAGAGAGTCTAATGCTGTCACAGATGTGTTAGCAAAAATGGGTGCTAAAGGTTTAAATAAGTTATGGGTTGGGAATGTTGGGATTCCAGCTTCAATCAAGGGATTAACTAGACTAGACATAGGAAGTGTTCCTTATATCCATGTTAGTTCATAATGATTCTTGTAATTTGTTTCATTGGTTGTTATCGTTTATTTTTTTTAGTAGTAATAAGTTTCAGCTGGGTTGATGGGTTTTTGTTGTTCTTATTTGTAAATTCCCAGCTTAGATGATTTTTGTATAAGGTTTTTCTTAGCCATAATTAAGGTTTTTTAATAAATTTGGACGGGGATCACTCATGACATGTGGTCACTCTCTCTTTAATAAAATAAAATAAAAAATTGAAAGGTGATGATCATGTCAAGTAATATCAGAAAATTTAGAAATTTATTGGGACATTTCTGTCAATTTATTGCTCAGCTAGCACTGGTAAAATTGAACCTTTTATTACTACACGTAACCTAATAAAGTCTTATATGATGCTCTTTTATAAGCACATGATGGATATACAATATTTCAAGTTCTACATAAACACATGATTGACTTTTTAAAATCCACCAAATTAAATAAATGGAATAGAGCTAATTATAAATTTGTAGATGCAACAGCTAGCGCTAGTGCATAAGCTCTGAAACGGAACCCTGGCTGCTACTTCTATTCGCCGCCTCAAATCCTTCCCTACCCATCATCAGGCGAGCCATGCTGAAGTAAGCGCCTTAAACTCCTTCGGATGTCACTGCAATTATTTGCAATCTTCTCTCCTATATACGATCGATAAGATTAGATTAGTTAATCAAACCAAGAAATCAACTTGATAGTTTTATTCTTTATCCAGAGTTTTAGACCATCAAAAAGGGTGTGCTTTTTTTAGAAAAGAAGATCATTTACACCAAACATGCATACCCTTTCATTTTAGTGAGAACATGAATGCATGCATGTTGCAGTGTTTAACTAGAGGGACGGAAACTAGCTAGGGTATTATGAGTTTCCATTTCTAAGAACCTGAGCTCCATTCTCTCCTCATATAATCTGATCTGATTCTCCATAGCAGCAAGCAAGCCTGTCAATTCTGCACACTTCTCTTTGCACATGTAACGTCCTGTTTCAGGAGGTCTGGAGAGTTAACTCTTATTACTTAATATCAACTCCAATATCACAACTATAAAATCCAGAAACTCCATAAAATATTAATTCATTTGCTTAACTCAAATATCCATGTTCCTTCATAGAAAATAAATTCTCCATAACATAAATTAAAAAACTCACAAAGACTCGAAATTACCCTTAACTCAACACATCAAAATATCCGAAAATAATAAATTTACTAACTATGACTCTCAAATAAGTACTTGTACTCTCGGGCACTTATTCCTCTATGATTATCACACCTTGTTAAAATTTCATACTCTTGTTCTTCAGCTGAACCATCAAAATTATCTAAAAAATGTTTGGAGATAAGGGGTGAGTTATCAACAACTCAGTAAGCAAAGAACATATACTAGTATGCGAACATAAGCATTTGCAAAGTTCGGAATGCAGAACAAAACACTTTTTATTTTCAGAATGCAGAGTCAGAACATGTTATACAAAATATCAGAGCAAAAGTTCAAAAATATTCATAATCAAAATCCCTTTGGCATAGCATAAATTGAAACATCTCATCTCATCTTATCATATCATATCAAAACAGAGACCATGTTTAACCCCCGTGGTAGAGTTGTGCAAACCTCGACGGCCAACCGAGCAGAAATAGAATGTGAATCTTCTCTTTATTATTCTCGGAGCCCCGAGTGTGCACACAGGAAAGACCAAGTAGGAAACCACTTTGCTTCCAAAGTGGGTGCATCAGAAACAGAAAAGTTGGTACCAACTCAAACAGAGGCCATAGTTTTACACCTGTGGTAAGGTCAGAACAGAATAGAGACAGAATGTCATGCCGGAGATTTTAGAAATCACATAATATCATATCAGAGTACAGAACATTTTCAGAACAGAACAAAATCAGATCACAAAAATATAATTTATGCACAAAATTTCATATTCGCTCTCTTTTTGCACAGTTCAGAAACAAAATGTCAAAATAAGCTCATGTCTACACCAGTCATGACAGAAAATACTTTCTTCTTATATAAAATTTATGCATATGCAGAACAAACATTTAAGATCGTTTTTAGATTTCTTTTTAAAAACAAATATGCTTATTTTCAAAGTCAACCTCATTTTATTTCTTTTATGCAAGATCTAGTATAGGAATCCAACTTACCTGGACTTCTTAACTTTATGAATTTCTTCAAAACAATACTGAATGAAAATTACTTGTTACCTATAAAATAGTCACGTGATACTCGTAAATTTCTCGTCGAACACGTAATTCAATACTTAACCTAAAATGTTAAGAATTGACCTACTTTAATTCCTCAAAACTTAAAATTTTTCTTAACCCTAATGTATCATAACTTCCCAAATTCCCCAATATCCACATAGCTCCTCTGACTATTATACTCTAAGTCATTTCTGAAGTGCATAATAATATTATACTAAATACAACTATGCCACAAAAATACATCTCTAGTTTAAAAATTCTCTTAACATAATTATAACAAAACTAATTAAAAATTAGGAAAGTAAAAAATTCATTTAATAAAAATAGACTAATTAGCTTCTTTTTAAAGGGTTCAAAATAAAAGCTTGCACTTACTATGTACTTCTAAAAATATATTATCACTAATAATATATCTCAAATCTTTATTTATTTTCTTTATAAAATCTTGGATTTAAAACAAAACCTACTAATATATATATACCAAAACTTTGACTTGTTTCTAGGCATCCTAATGTGTTAAACCTGATTCCACTTATCTCCAAACGTTCTAGGATTTATAAGTCTCTGAAAAGGTCATTTAGGGTCACTGACTCGAGCCATTAAGGCTGCTGCCTCATGTTTGGATCTGAACAAAATCTGGCTCTAACAGAGTTTTAGAATCATGTTCTGTTCTTAGAAATTGTCCTTAGAAATTGAGGCATGTGTTAGATCATCTCTCAATCTGATTTTGCCGGTTTGGTATCTTGAGACTTTCATTTCACTTTTGTTTTCTCTTGTAATTCTTGTATAATTTTGATGATCTTGAGGATTTTGATGATCTTGAGGACTCTGGTTTACGCTCTATAGTGTGTAATATATAGCAGGATAAGTTGGTTTTTTTTTTTTAATGTTTGTATCATTCAGTTTTTATGTTGGAGCCTAAAGTTTTATGTTTGTTTTGGTTGGACTCATTACATTCTCTCAGACTTGTTCATCCAACACTACAAAAAAAGGGTCATTTGCCGGCATTTATACTAATGGCGTTTATGTAAATGTCAGTAACAGTAGTGATTTGCCGGCATATTGTTTATGCGCCGATAATTAGCGGCACATATGCCTATACGCTGGTACTTAAATATATATTTGTCGGCGTTTGCATTTAGAGATGATTTATCGGCAGTTAGATTACCAGCAGTTATAGATATGCCAAAACAATAGTTTTTTATAGACATTTCTTTTTTAGGCCAATAATTAAATATACATTTGCCGGCGTCTGCTTAAACATCGGTAACTTAGAGATGATTTAACGGCATTTATATTAGCGGTGCTTATAGATATGCCGACAAAATAGAAACGTATCGACGTTTCAATTTTACGCCGGTAATTAAATCATACATTTGTCGGCATTTGCAAAAATGTCAATAAAGTAGAGCGGATTTAGCGGCATTTATATTAACGCTTATAGATATGCCGAAAACATTGAAATTTATCGACGTTTAATTTGTATGCCTGTAATTAAATATACAATTGTCGGCATTTGCATAAACGTCAATTATATAGTGGAGAGAATTTAGCGGTATTTATATTATAGGATCTTATATATATGCTGAGAAAATTTAAATTTATCGACATTTCATTTGTCAAGCTGGTAATTAAATATATATTTGTCTGTATTTACATAAATGTCAATAAAGTATAGAGCACCAAGCCGCTATCTATTTGATATTTATTGGGTAAATTTTAAATAGGTCACAAGTCCAAAAATTTTATTACGACAGGGCTTGAAAAATTTATTAGACGAGATTTGATTAGTTTAAAATTTGAGTTTAGACCCATTAATATTTATTAAATGCTTGATTCAGAAAATTTCAAACAAACCCAATAGATTGTGAATTGTGATAACCAGATCAACTCACTTGTTAATTCTACACATGAATATCATAGACGTAGCCCAAACACTTAGAAATGGCTCAAAAAGCCCAAGCCGTGGGAACCAATTAGAATCGGACTCCACGCCATATACACACACATGACATGACCCTCCCGCGTAAATCACCTTCAACCTAAGAACCAACTGCCGCCGCCTGAGTTGCAGTGAGCTTCCAAGCACTGCCCAAGCCCCACGTCGAGCTAGCCACCCTCTATTGCGAACGGAGTGTGCACCGCGGCGCTTTCCAGCCGTAAAACAGAGTGTGCACCGCGCTCTCTGCCCAGCTGCACCGCCGCCTCTGCCCACGTCCAAACTCTCGCCCAGTTGCACTGTGGCCTCTGCCTAGGACCACCGTAGACCCACACCACCAAGCCAGCACCGCCCAACACCACCCCAGCACCGCCCAACACTCCTCTGTTTCCCTCTCCAAAAACGGAGTGTGCATTCCACACCGTGGGACACAAACCAGCCACCCCACGCCGCCAGCCTCCTCCACGCCGTTCCCACCTGCACAGAGATCGCCGCCGGTCACCTTCACGCCACCCCCAAGCCGCCGTGTTCCTCTCGGTAAGCCACGGTCTCCTCTCCGTCTCTCTCTCTCTTTCTCCCACCACGTTTATCTCTCTCTCTCTCATCAGTCTCTTTCTCTCTCACCTCCACAGTGCGCTGCCGCCGCTCCCAGCCGCGCCTCCGCCGAAATTCACCTGCCGCCGCTCGTACGTGGTCCTTGCGGTAAGCCTCTGCCGCGCAACCTCATGTGCTAATTATTCCAGGTTTTTTCTTTTTTTAATAGTTATTATTATTATTATTATTATTTATTTATTCATTATGATTATTTATTTATTTTAATGATTAAAGAAATATTTTTTTAATGATGTTTTGAATTTTTTTCTTTTTAAAAAAATATTTAAATTTGCCAAAAAATTGAATGAAAATAAATCAGAAAAAATAGAAAATTATTTTTTACCTTTTCGAGACATCCTCAGGCCACATCTCTCGGGAGATGTAGTACTCCTCTTTCAGCTAAAAAGTTTTGTTCTGTAAAAACTGTAGATGAATTGTTGTTCAAGAGTGATTTTAGAGTCTTTGTCTTCTTTTTTGGTGCCATTCTACCTGTCCAAAAAACAAATGGTTTTGAGATAAAAAAAAAAATGCATCAGAAATACAAATAAAAAATAAAAAATTAACTTTGTCGCAATTCAATACTAGAAATGCAAACTTAGTGACAAAAAATATACCAGTAGATGCATTAATATTAATGCATCAAGTTTGAATTTCCATTTTTAATGATCATGTGAGATCGACTGTTATTCCTTCTATGTCATTTCGAACCCATACAACATCATCAGTGGCTACATCAATAATATCATCAATTCTAGGGTTATTTCGCTCATTGAGTATGTATTCATCCTCATCATCTGTCATTTCTTCTTGACCGATATCATATGTATCTCTTGGTTTTGTCTTGACAACAACAGCCCAGTTTGGTTCTCTTTCATTGGCAACATAAAATACTTGAAAAATTTGCGACGACAATACGAACGGATCATCAGTAATCCGCTCCCTAGTATGTATTAGACACGAGAAATTCACAAGATTGAAACCAAAGTTGTCCTCCTTGTAACCTCTACCTTGAGACATATCTACCCAGTCATACTTAAATAGTATGTATCGAGATCCATCATAATATTGCATCTCAAGTAAGCGTGTTAGCACACCGTACCAAGTAGATCCATCTTCTGTACATACACTGACCCCACTATTTTGAGTTGTCCTAGCATTTTTAGAATTTTTGGTGTGAAACTTGGTGCCATTTATAACAATTTGCTTAAATTCTTTTGCTGTCTGTACAAGTCCTTTAGAATGTAATTCAATTTTTCGACGTAACTTATTTATTCGAATATCATCCATATTCACAACCTGAGAATTTATTTACAACAAAATCTATTAGAGTGACTATAACGAACTAAATGTAATGTGAGTTATATGTATGTGTGATGTACTAGTAGATGCAATGTAGAACTTACATAGTCCCGAAACCATTCACAAAATTTGTCTCGATGCTTCTTTTGTAGATTGTGTTTCGATAATTCATTTTGGTTGAATGTCATCCTTAGCATTTCCATATGGATCCTATATACTTACATGGTATTAGAAATGAATTTTATAATTACACTGATAAATTAAAAAAAAAAACAATTTGAGTAGTACATATTAAAAATTTATTAATAGAATACTCACTTGCGAAATCGAATAAAATCGTCGACATTGAAGAGGATATATCGATGCGCCTGAGACAATGACTTCATATCAAGATGAATATCAACCTGCCCCCTAGAATCATCAGGGTTTCTAGATGGTCTATTAAATACTGTTTGTGTGGATTCCAAATAACGAGAACAAAACGTCAACAATTCCTCCAATAAGTATCCTTCAGAAATAGAGCCTTCCGGTGTAGCTTTGTTACGTACATGAAATTTGAGTCGATGTAAATACCTAACATGATAACAAATCTAGTATCATTTTCAAAGAAATTGTGCCATAGTTGTGCACAAATCATTAATATTAGATATACTAATTATAACATACCTCTCTATAGGATACATCCATCGATAATGAATTGGACCACCAAGCTTGCATTCAACAACTAAATGCATAGTCAAATGCACCATAATAGTGAATAATCCAGGTGGAAAAATCATCTCCAATTGGCACAATATGTAGGGTATTCTAGACTCCAATCGGTTTAAATCTTCTACTTGCAATGTCTTGGAACAAATTCCCCTAAAAAATACAGACAACTCTATTAATGATTCTGCAACTTCTTAGATATGGACTTGCGCAATGCAATTGGTAACAGTTGCTAAATTAGTATATGACCATCATGACTCTATAGTACGTTTTTGAGGTTTAACACAACGGGAAACGTTTGAGGCGTAACCATCTGGCTTCTTTACATTTTTAATAATCCTTAAGAAATCATCTTTCTCCACATTACTCATTGTGAAAGAAGCTGGAGGTAAATATGTCTTGTTAGAAGCTTTGGGAATAGGATGAAATTCTGGTCGTAAATCCATCTCTTTTAGGTCAAGGCGTGCCTGTAAATTATCTTTTGATTTACTATCAATGTTCAACAATGTGCCAATTATATTGTCAACAACGTTTTCTCTATGTGCATTACATCAAGATTGTGTCGTAACAAATTTCCTTTCTAATATGGTAGGTCAAAGAAACTACTGTGCTTCTTCCATATAGATTACATGTCAAGATCGTGTTCACTAGTCCTTTTTCTTTTCTGCATGTCAGCAACATATTCAACATTCTCTAATTGTCTCAGTATGTCATCTCCATTTGGCACAGCAGGTGGATGATTAATTTCTTTCGTACCATCAAATGCACTAGCTTGCTTTCTCCACTTATGATCCACGGGTAAAAATCTTCTATGTCCGATATATGAAAACTTTTTTCCATGTTTTAACCACTTAAACCGCGTATTATCCATACAACAAGGACACGCAAATCGACCTTTCGTACTCCATCCAGATAAATCACCATATGCAGGAAAGTCATTGATTGTCCACATCAAGGTTGCACGCATCGTAAACATTCTTTTAGAGTAGACATCGTAGGTCGGTGATCCGACCTCCCATAATTCTTTCAGTTCTGTTATTAAAGGCTCGAGGTACACATCTATTTTCATAGAGGGTGAAGATGGGCCTGGGATTATCAATGATAACATGAAAGTCGATCGTTTCATGCACATCCATGGAGGCAAATTATAAGGTATGATCATAACTGGCCAAGTACTGTGAGAAATGCTCATGTTGCCAAAAGGATTAAATTCACCCACGGTTAATCCAAGTCTAACATTGCGTGGATCATACGCAAAATCATTGTGTTGTGAGTCAAATGTCTTCCAAGCCATCCCATCGACCAGATGTCGTACTACACCATCATCTGTTTGACCTTCAGCATACCACTTCATGTGTGAAGCAGTTTTCGATGACATAAAAAGTCTTTGCAATCTAGACTTCAAAGGAAACCAACGCAAAACCTTTGATGGGCTTCTTTTATTCCTTCCGTCTGTATCAGCATTTTGCTTCCATTTTAAAGTTTGGCAAAACATACATGTTTCTCTATTTTTTCATTATTCTTCCAAAACAACATACAACCGTTAGGACATACTGGGATTTTTACGCATTCAAGCCCTAAGTCACTCATGTACTTTTTAGCCTCATATGTATTTTTAGGTAACGATGCTCCCGATGGAAGTAACTCATTTAGAAATTCAAGAAGCTCTGCAAAGATATTGTTACTCCATCTGCCTAAATATTTCATATTCCACAAACGTACAATAGCACTAAACCTACTATGCTTTGTACACCCTTCATATAATGGCTTATCAGCATCTTTCAACATGTTATAAAACTTTTGAACACTCTTATTGGGACCTTGAGAATTTTCATCTACCGCTTCAGCTTCCACACCCATTTCAATCCCACCTCCAACCACTCCAGGTACAAACATAGGGAAAACATCTTGCAACATTGTATGCATTTCACTAGATCCTTCTTGGCTTTGCTCATTATTGACGGGGGTATTCGTACCAACATTAGGCGTCGAATTTATCTTCTCACCAAGAGCATGCCAAATTGTGTAACCCTGACAAATGTTTAACAACTGAAAAGACAATTACTAAGTGCCATAGAAGAAATAAATAAACTGGAGGTTAGTACATATCAGAACTTTGATGCTTTCTTTTTGGTTACTATACAATTTTCGGATGCGAAAATGTTTACATATTTAAAGTTGTTGTGGCTATATGTGAAACCCATATGTGCACATTATCCAATATTGAATTTGGTGAATCTATTGCAAACATATTTTTGATGATGTTTTGTCAATGATACAGGTAAAATCCATGTGTCATGTTTGCATATTCAACTTTTATATGATGTTTACCTTTTAGGGACATTTATTTTTATTCTTTTGGTTACTTTTTATTGTGCTTGGATTTTTATTTATTTTTCTTAAAATATAAAATTAGTGCATGGTTTGGATTTTGATGAATACGGGTGTTCTGCATTTATATTTTTTTGGGCATAATTGTTCTTTGCGGCGAATCCTAATTCGCCGCAGATATTTTTTTTAATGTTTATCATTATTTGCGGCAAGTAGTATTCGCCGCAAATAGTTGTTTCTGGAGAACTAAGCTAGCGCTAAAAATGATTCTACCTTGCGTGAAAAGCTTATTTCCAACCAAACGTTTTATTCTCAGCCAAATATATCCCATCCGATGAAATCTGAAGGTCACCGTAATTGATCAATCCAGACGATTTATTCTCAGCCAATTTGATGTGAATGCCTATCGGTAGGATGAAGTCTTTTGTGTTGAATGTCAAGAATGGAATGTGGCATAAACTGCCCAGTTTGTTTCTATTTTCCGATCAACTTTGGTCAAGTTATTCAAAATCAAATGCATGTTTTTTGGCAGTAATTTTTTTAAAAGCAAAATTTATATATTTTAACCGATGAGGAATACATGAGTAAAGGATCAGGATGAGGGATCCCAACAAACACTCCATTATAACTAATGCAATGCAAAACAAAAACTAAGTGCAGGTGTTGAAAACAAATGCATGTTGCCTTACCTTCCCTTGTCTAGGGAGAGCATGCAAAGTGGGAAGTTTTTAGTAGAATATCAAACTGCCTCTATTTGGGACCTAAATACATTGTTTACCCTTGAACTGTTATTGTTTGACATTCTATATTTCAAATTGCTACAATTGACAAATTACCACAAAGTATTCTCTGAAATTGATAAATAGTGAAATCTATCAAAATTGATGGTTAAGATGACGAAAAATATATGATGCAGGATCCAATCTTTAATCACTAAATAAGAATTTTATTAAAAATAGGCAAAACTAAGTATAGGAGTCTATTACAAAAACTATTTTATAAATTTTATCTATAATCTCACCCTCTTTCGATTATATTTGCTTTCATTGTTGGTTCTGGTAAATCAACTTTAGTAAAAGCATATATATTATTTTTCTATTATTGTTGGTGTTTGAATATGCTGAAGCATGTACATTACACTAGTTCATGCAATTCTCCCTTTCCAGAGGAAGGCTAGTAATTTTCATAGGACAAGACAATGAGATATGATGAGACTTGGTGGCCGCCCTTCTGCTACAATTTTCATTCTCATGTCTTGTCCACTAGTTAGGAACATACTTGGACGCTCACTTTTTAATTCTAAGCTTGCATGTGTTTTTCAGACCCACTAGAAATGAGCACAGGATGGAAAGAGCTTGGCACTTGCTTGGATTGTGAGGACCAAAAGTTTTTAGGCAGATTCATAACTAAACTAGTTTGCAAACAAACCTTGATCAGGATTTGTGTAGTTATTGTAATATATATATTTTTCTTCTCGGGTTCATCTTAAAAAAAAAAAAAAAAAAAAAGGATTAAATCCGGATCCGGGTTAAATCCAGATATCCGGTTACAATCCGGATTGAATCCGGTTATCCGCCTGAATTAATCCGAATTTTAGCATCCGAATCCGGTTATGGCCGGATATCCGGATCCGAATCCGGTTGAACACCCCTAAATGATGAGATGAGATGATGTGAGGTGAGTTGAGATAAGTTTCTAATCCAAACCGGGGCTAGTCAAGGTTTTCTCCTATCAACATCAGATCCCTCCTTGTTTAATTAACGAAAAAATCCAACTTTTTCCCATTCCCTAAAAGTTTCCCAAGGTTTTAATGAGAAAATCCAGTACTTTTTCTCTTTTAGCAAACCTATTTTCAAAAACACCACACATTTCATCCCTTATTAAAATATTTATCTACTCCATTTTAAACATTACTCTTTTTCATATCAATAAACCATTTAGTCTCCCTTATCAATTATTACTAATTAAATTAAACCAAACTGTAATATATTTAATTTTTAAAGCAAGATATTTGTTCTTGTTGAGCCGCACTGGCGGCCATCTATTCATGCGCAAGTCGCCCTTAAGCTTAAAATAATTTGAAATTTAGAAATTTATTGGGACATTTCTGTCAATTTATTGGGACATCCGGATTCTAAATTTATTAGAAATTTAGAAATTTACTGGTAAAATTGAACCTTTTATTACTACACGTAACCTGATAAAGTCTTATATGATGCCCTCTTTTATAAGCACATGATGGATATACAATATTTCAAGTTCTACATAAATACATGATTGACTTTTTAAGATCCACCAAATTAAATAAATGGAATAGAGCTAATTATAAATTTGTAGATGCAACAGCTAGCACTAGTGCATAAGCTCTGAAACGGAACCCTGGCTGCTTCTTCTATTCGCCGCCTCGAATCCTTCCCTGCCCATCATCAGGCGAGCCATGCTGAAGTAAGCGCCTTAAACTCCTTCGGATGTCACTGCAATCATTTGCAATCTTCTCTTCTACGATCGATAAGATTAGATTAGTTAATCAAACCAAGAAATCAACTTGATAGTTTTATTGATTATCCAAAGTTTTAGACCATCAAAAACTCAAAAAGGGTGTGCTTTTTTTAGAAAAGAAGATCATTTACACCAATTATATATGCATACCCTTTCTTTTTAGTGAGAATATGCATGCATTTAGCAGTGTTTAACTAGAGGGCCGGAAACTAGGGTATTCTCATTCTCTCTAGATACACTTCAAACTCCTTAAAATTTATATGCCTTTTCTTCTAAAAAGAAAACAAAAATCGAAATATGCCAAACAGGTTAGCATGTTAAAATTACATACCGTAGTACTCATGGTGATCATCATCATGAACAACTCCTGTGATTTCTCGGAAAGCAGATAATTTGTTGTGGTTGGATATTTCTCGGGTAGAAACATCCTCTGCAAGGATCATAATTAATACAATCAAGTAAAATACAATGGTGATAGTACTGGAAACCAGCTTGCAATTAATAACCATTTTAGGAATATGAGGGAAATTAAATGTACCTTCTCCGCCTTTAAATAGCGCTTAATTACTTGAGGTTTAAGAACTCAAGTTTGAAATTGTTTTGGAAGCCAAATGCAAGGACTTTGAACTTTTATCACACAGATTCCAACCTTGAATTCTTAACAGACGAGTTCGATGCAGGAAATTGTGGTGGAAATTACCATTAAATTAATAGAAATCAATAAGAATCAAGTTGTTGTCCAATATTGAAAATATTTGCGTCCGGCCTTGACCTCCACCTTAAGTCAACAACGATAAGCAGATGATCACTCAACCGATAAATTTCTAGTGCATAAAGTGGAGAGGAGCTTAGCTTAGCTTGACTTGATTTAATCTTGTTGTATATCCGCCGGAATAACTCATGGGGAAGGGCAAATTAAACTCTATAGAAAAAATATGCCAACTTCTCAAACCACCACATGGAGGCCATATCTTCAAAAGATGCCTTTAAACCACAAATTAGAATTCTTAGTTATCTTAAGAAAATAATACCAAGTTACTTACCCATAAAAAATCAAATTTTCCAAATCCTGAGGCCAGGCTGATGCAAGTCAAGTATCCATTGCGTCCGCTTAATTTACTTCCTATTTATGAGTTTCCATTTCTCAGAACCTGAGCTCCATTCTCTCCTCATATAATCTGATATGATTCTCCATCGTAGCAAGCAAGCCTGTCAATTCTACACACTTCTGTGACGTCCCGTTCCAGGAGGTCCGGAGAGTTAACTCTTATTACTTAATATCAACTCCAATATCACAACTATAAAATCCAGAAACTTCATAAAATATTAATTCATTTGCTTAACCCAAATATCCATGTTCCTTCATAGAGGCAACAAAGAAATTCTCCATAACATAAAATAAAAAACTCCCAAAGACTCGAAATTACCCTTAACTCAATACATCAAAATATCCGAAAATAATAAATTTACTAACTATGACTCTCAAATAAGTACTTGTACCCTTGAGCACTTATTACTCTACGATTATCACACCTTGCTAGAATTTCATACTCTTGTTCTTCAGTTGAACCATCGAAATTATCTGAAAAATTGTAACGACACGATCCTATATTTTTAGGGATAAATTACAAATAATTGTTTTAAGCTCAATAAATGAATGAAAGCCCATTAGAGAATTTATCGGATAGATTTTTTTTTTTTTTTAAGTTAAGGCTCCATCATCATCATTATTATTATTATTTTCTATCCAAGCTCATGAGTAATTTTCATAATAAAACTCATCCCTACCATATTTTTCTTCTATGAATTTCAAACAATTCACTCATGTACATTCATGTCTCCTTTCATCTAGGGTTTTCTTTTAGGTTTTCAATCATATATATATAATACACGTTCCACTCACCAAAACTGCAAGCCGCAAGTCCACTACCGTGAATCTTCCTCTCATACATCAAACCTATGCAAGCATGGCTTCATTGCATCTGTTTCCTCCGCATGCACGTCTAGTCATCTCACTCGTTGTACATCTCTTTCCCTAGGTTTTATTTTGAACGTTCTCTATCACCGTTCTCTATCACCTATATATATATATATGTATATACTTTTAATCTCCTCAACGCCGCTGCCAACCCACACCCTGTAAGCCATGAACAAATAGCCTTCCTCCACCACCGTCGCTCAGCCAAGCCCTCACGTGCGGCCCACACCGCCAGCCCACTACACAGAACAAGTCCGAAGGAAAACCTCACGTCGCAATAGCAAGTTTAACCCCTGCTTGCACCCGTGCCGCAGGAAGCTCCTCCACTTCTCCTCCATCAGCCACAACACCACGAAGGACCACCTAGATCCGCCCTAGTCCACCTCGTTGCCCAGCTAGCAAACCACTGCACGACCTGCCCTCGGAAAAGCCAACAAGCCGCTGTCATTGTCCCTTGTTTTAGCCCCTCAAAACAGAATATTTTAGGAGCCACCGTAGAGCCAAGTTCCCACCTTTTCAACCGTCGTTCCTTGCCAGAAACGTCCTCAACACACGGCAGCAGCTCGGCTAACTACGCCCCAGACCACCATACGTAAGTCATCTCCCTCAAGCCGTGACCTTCTCCCCCTCGTTCATATCGTCCCTCTCACCTGGTCTCTGATCTCTCTCTCTCTCTCTCAAGCTTTCGGTTTCTTTCTATCTCTTTAGCCTTGAGCCGCCGAGGAACCACCCAGCTTCGCCGTTCAGCACCACCGTTCAGCACCACCAAGCCCAAAAGCCTCACGCCTAGCTCTCGGTAAGCCCTGCCCTTTGCTTCACACGTAAAACCCAATCCGAATGCATGCAACCTGTAAAATCAATTTTAGGTGGGTTAGTTAAATTACAAAAATGCCCAGTATGTTGATTTTCCAAAAATACCCATGCCTATTTAGGATTAAAAGATGAGGATATTTTAGTGGTAGGAAGAATCTAGGTTTAGGAAATATAGACTATTTTAGTATTTTAGGTTTTAAATAAAATCACATGCTTAATTAGAAATTTATTCAAATTACGTGTTTATTTTATAGGCGACCGATTATGTGCCGAAAATAGTGGGTTAGCACTGCAAGGTAAGTAACATGATCATATCCTTACACATTTGTACGGTAAACTGCTTGTCTTTTTATAAAAATATATTATGCATGCATGCCCTTCATTGGAAGCCCCTTTTTACATACCTAGATCATGATTTTATGTGAGGGATTATTTCATAAAATTATTTATGAAATGCATGATTTTAGGTGAGAGTTATTTCATAAAATTATTTATGAAATGCATGATTTTATGTGAGAGTTATGCATAAAATTATTTATGAAAAGTCATGAATTTATGTGAGGAAACATGTATCACGACATTTATGAACGAATGCGATTTCATTTGAAATCTATGATATGATATGACAAGTATGTATGTAATTTTTTTGAAATCTATGATATGACAAGTATGTATGCGATTTCTTTTGAAATCTATGAAATGACAAGTATGCAAGTATGATTATGATAAGATATGTAACGGCCTATGTTATGATATGAAGACGGTTCCTATGTTATGGGCATCTTGCATTGTCAGGTCGTGCATACTGGTAGTGCACCCAA
The DNA here is from genome assembly GCA_022457165.1 of Juglans mandshurica. Classification (NCBI taxonomy): domain Eukaryota; kingdom Viridiplantae; phylum Streptophyta; class Magnoliopsida; order Fagales; family Juglandaceae; genus Juglans; species Juglans mandshurica. The sequence goes on from CM039632.1 coordinate 15,270,514, forward strand.
TACGTCTTCCTTATGTATGGATTCCACAACCCGTGGTCACGAGCAGAATCGAAATCTACTTAGATTCGTTAACCCTAACTCACGGGGGTCAACAGTGGGTAACAGCCTATGACAAGTGAAAGATAAGTTCATGTTCACGTTATTTATGTATGTATTTATGAATATGCACGTTTTTTAAGAAACCTTATGTTTATTATGTTTACTGTATGATGAGTTATTTATTGAGTATTCGACTCATTTTAGTTTATTTTTATGTTTTTAAACCACCCAAGGTGATAACATTTATGAAGATGAGACTGCAGGAGAGGACTTGATCCTAGGAGGTGAGGCAAAGGCCTAGATAGATTAGGTTATGACTTTTTTTATGGTTTATGGTTTAAATAAATTATTCTGATAAGCACATGAGACTTTCATATTTTCTTTAATATGTGCTTCCGCCGACTCTATTTTGGATTTTCAGTATTTATTAAAGTTTGTTTTATTTATGAAACTTTCGCATTTGGCGCGTTGTTAAAAAATAAAAAGTTTTTAAGTTCAAGTTTAGTAGTAGTACATCTGCTCTCCGAAAATTCAAAAATGTTTTTTTGGGAAGCGGGGTATTATAAAAATGTTTGGAGATAAGGGGTGAGTTATTAACAACTCAGTAAGCAGAGAACATATACTAGTATGCAAACATAAGCATTTGCAAAGTTTGAAATGCAGAACAAAACACTTTTTATTTTCATAATGCAGAGTCAGAACATGTTATCAAAAATATCAGAGCAAAAGTTTGAAAATATTCATAATCAAAATCCCTTTGGTATAGCATAAACTGAAACATCTCATCTTATCTTATCATATCATAACAGAGACCATGTTTAACCCCCGTGGAAGGGTTGTACAAATCCCGGCGGCCAACCGAGCAGAATGTCATGCTGGAGATTTTAGAAATCACATAATATCATATCAGAGTACAGAACATTTTAAGAACATAATCAGATCACAAAAATATAATTTATGCACAAAATTTCATATTCGCTCTCTTTTGCACAGTTCAGAAACAAAATGTCAAAATAAGCTCATGTTTACACCAGTCATGATAGAAAATACTTTCTTCTTATACTGAATTTATGCATATGCAGAACAAACATTTAAGATCGTTTTCATATTTCTTTTTATAAACAAATATGCTTATTTTCAAAGTTAACCTCATTTCATTTCTTTTATGCAAAATATAATATAGAAACCTTGTTCACCTAGACTTCTTAACTTTCTGAATTTCTTCAAAACAATACTGAATGAAAATTACTTGTCACCTATAAAATAGTCACGTGATACTCATAAATTTCACTTTGAACACGTAATTCAATACTTAACCTAAAATGTTAAGAATTGACCTACTTTAATTCCTCAAAACTTAAAATTTTTCTTAACCTTAATGTATCATAACTTCCCAAATTCCCCAATATCCACATAGCTCCTCTGACTATTATATTCTAAGTCATTTCTGAAGTGCATAATAATATTATGCTAAATACAACTATGCCACAAAAATACATCTCTAGTTTAAAAATTCTCTTAACATAATTATAACAAAACTGATTAAAAATTAGGAAAGTAAAAAATTCATTTAATAAAAATAGACTAATTAGCTTCTTTTTAAAGGGTTCAAAATAAAAGCTTGCACTTAGTATGTACTTCTAAAAATATATTATCAATAATAATATATCTCAAATCTTTATTTATTTTCTTTATAAAATCTTGGATTTAAAACAAAACCTACTAAAATATATAGACCAAAACTTTGACTTGTTTCTAGGCATCCTAATGTGCTAAACCTGATTCCACTTATCTCCAAATGTTCTAGGATTTATAAGTCTCTGAAAAGGTCATTTAGGGTCACTGACTCGAGCCATTAAGGCTGCTGCCTCATGTTTGGATCTGAACAAAATCTGGCTCTAACAGAGTTTTAGAATCATGTTCTGTTCTTAGAAATTGTCCTTAGAAATTGAGGCATGTGTTAGATCATCTCTCAATCTGATTTTGCCGGTTTGGTATCTTGAGACTTTCATTTCACTTTTGTTTTCTCTTGTAATTCTTGTATAATTTTGATGATCTTGAGGATTTTGATGATCTTGAGGACTCTGGTTTACGCTCTATAGTGTGTAATATATAGCAGGATAAGTTGGTTTTTTTTTTTAAATGTTTGTATCATTCAGTTTTTATGTTGGAGCCTAAAGTTTTATGTTTGTTTTGGTTGGACTCATTACATTCTCTCAGACTTGTTCATCCAACACTACAAAAAAAGGGTCATTTGCCGGCATTTATACTAATGGCGTTTATGTAAATGTCAGTAACAGTAGTGATTTGCCGGCATATTGTTTATGCGCCGATAATTAGCGGCACATATGCCTATACGCCGGTACTTAAATATATATTTGTCGGCGTTTGCATTTAGAGATGATTTATCGGCAGTTAGATTACCAGCAGTTATAGATATGCCAAAACAATAGTTTTTTATAGACATTTCTTTTTCAGGCCAATAATTAAATATACATTTGCCGGCGTCTGCTTAAACATCGGTAACTTAGAGATGATTTAATGGCATTTATATTAGCGGTGCTTATAGATATGCCGACAAAATAGAAATGTATCGACGTTTCAATTTTACGCCGGTAATTAAATCATACATTTGTCGGCATTTGCAAAAACGTCAATAAAGTAGAGCGGATTTAGCGGCGTTTATATTAACGCTTATAGATATGCCGAAAACATTGAAATTTATCGACGTTTAATTTGTATGCCTGTAATTAAATATACAATTGTCGGCATTTGCATAAACGTCAATTATATAGTGGAGAGAATTTAGCGGTATTTATATTATAGGATCTTATATATATGCTGAGAAAATTTAAATTTATCGACATTTCATTTGTCAAGCTGGTAATTAAATATATATTTGTCTGTATTTACATAAATGTCAATAAAGTATAGAGCACCAAGCCGCTATCTATTTGATATTTATTGGGTAAATTTTAAATAGGTCACAAGTCCAAAAATTTTATTACGACAGGGCTTGAAAAATTTATTAGACGAGATTTGATTAGTTTAAAATTTGAGTTTAGACCCATTAATATTTATTAAATGCTTGATTCAGAAAATTTCAAACAAACCCAATAGATTGTGAATTGTGATAACCAGATCAACTCACTTGTTAATTCTACACATGAATATCATAGACGTAGCCCAAACACTTAGAAATGGCTCAAAAAGCCCAAGCCGTGGGAACCAATTAGAATCGGACTCCACGCCATATACACACACATGATATGACCCTCCCGCGTAAATCACCTTCAACCTAAGAACCAACTGCCGCCGCCTGAATTGCAGTGAACTTCCAAGCACTGCCCAAGCCCCACGTCGAGCTAGCCACCCTCTACTGCGAACGGAGTGTGCACCGCGGCGCTTTCCAGCCGTAAAACAGAGTGTGCACCACGCCCTCTGCCCAGCTGCACCGCCGCCTCTGCCCACTTCCAAACTCTCGCCCAGTTGCACTGTGGCCTCTGCCTAGGACCACCGTAGACCCACGCCACCAGCCCAGCACCGCCCAACACCAGCCCAGCACCGCCCAACACTCCTCTGTTTCCCTCACCAAAAACAGAGTGTGCATTGCACACCGTGAGACACAAACCAGCCACCCCACGCCGCCAGCCTCCTCCACGCCGTTGCCACCTGCACAGAGATCGCTGCCGGTCACCTTCACGCCACCCCCAAGCCGCCGTGTTCCTCTCGGTAAGCCACGGTCTCCTCTCCGTCTCTCTCTCTCTTTTTCCCACCACGTTTATCTCTCTCTCTCTCTCTCATCAGTCTCTTTCTCTCTCACCTCCACAGTGCGCTGTCGCCGCTCCCAGCCGCGCCTCCGTCGAAATTCACCTGCCGCCGCTCGTACGTGGTCCTTGCGGTAAGCCTCCGCCGCGCAATCTCATGTGCTAATTATTCCAGGTTTTTTCTTTTTTTAATAGTTATTATTATTATTATTATTTATTTATTTTAGTGATTAAAGAAATATTTTTTTAATGATGTTGTGAATTTTTTTTTTTTTTTTAAAATATTTAATTATGCCAAAAAATTGAATGAAAATAAATCAGAAAAAATAGAAAAATATTTTTTGCCTTTTTGAGACATCCTCAAGCCACATCTCTCGAGAGATGTAGTACTACTCTTTCAAATTAAAAGTCTTGTTCTGTAAAGCATGATACATAAGCAAAAAATGCATGATATTACATATATGCTCTGTGAATTATAAGCCGCATAATCGCTCCCAACATGTGGTTTTGGTTGGGCTTCATTTAATGATGGGCATAATCGCATAATCGCTCCTTGATGCTAAGATCACTTTGTCGTTGTCCTGAGATGCAGTGATTCATTTGCAATAATTCCCTTCGATACAAATTGTATATATAGTAGGTCTACTAGGCTAGATCAGTTGCAGTTAATAATTTTGTCATTCAGTTTCTTTTTTCTTAACAGGTCAATCTTAATCCTAATATAACTTTATTTCTTACCTTCCCAATTACACTATCATTTGACTTAATAGCAATATGGACAAGACCAGTTGGGTGACAATGCGTCAAAATACGAAAGAATATGTTGATGGTGTTAATAAGTTTTTAAAGTTTGCAAGTGACAACATGGGTATTGATGGGTTAATCTGTTGCCTATGTAAAAAGTGTTGCTGTCTAAGTATTTCAAGGTCGATATGGTGCACGACCACTTGATTTACTATGGAATTTGTCAGGGTTACACAATTTGGCATGCTCATGGTGAGAAGATAAATTCAACGCCTAATGTTGGTACTAATACCCCCGTCAATAATGAGCATAGCCAAGAAGGATCTGGTGAGATGCATACAATGTTGCAAGATGTTTTTCCTATGTTTGTACTTGAAGTGGTTGGAGGTAGGCTTGAAATGGGTGTGGAAGCTGAAGCGGTAGATGAAAATTTTCAAGGTCCCAATGAGGGTGTTCAAAAGTTTTATAACATGTTGAAAAATGCTGATGAGCCATTATATGAAGGGTGTACAAAGCATAGTAGGTTTAGTGCTATTGTACGTTTGTGGAATATGAAATGTTTAGGCGGATGGAGTAACAATATCTTTGCAGAGCTTCTTGAATTTCTAAATGAGCTACTTCTATCGAGAGCATCGTTACCTAAAAATACATATAAGGCTAAAAAGTACATGAGTGACTTAGGGCTTGAATGCGTAAAAATCCCAGTATGTCCTAATGGTTGTATGTTGTTTTGGAAGAATAATGAAAATAGAGAAACATGTATGTTTTGCCAAACTTCAAATTGGAAGCAAAATGCTAATATAGATGGAATGAATAAAAGAAGCCCAGCAAAGGTTTTGCGTTGGTTTCCTTTGAAGTCTAGATTGCAAAGACTTTTTATGTCATTGAAAACTGCTTCACACATGAAGTGGCATGCTGAAGGTTGAACAGATGATTGTGTATTACGACATCCGGCCGATGGGATGGCTTGGAAGACGTTTGACTCACAACACAATGATTTTGCATCTGACCCACGCAATGTCAGACTTCATGAGCATTTCTCACAGTACTTGGCTAGTTATGACCATACCTTATAATTTGCCTCCATGGATGTGCATGAAACGATCGACTTTCATGTTATCATTCATAATCTCTGGCCCATCTTCACCCTCTATGAAAATAGATGTGTACCTCGAGCCTTTAATAACATAACTGAAGGAATTATGGGAGGTCGGATCACCGACCTACGATGTCTGCTTTAAAAGAATGTTTACAATGCGTGCAACCTTGATGTGGACAATCAATGATTTTCCTGCATATGGTGATTTATCTGGATGGAGTACGAAAGGTCGATTTGCGTGTCCTTGTTGTATGGATAATACGCGGTTTAAGTGGTTAAAACATGGAAAAAAATTTTCATATATCGGACATAGAAGATTTTTACCGATGGATCATAAGTGGAGAAAGCAAGCTAGTGCATTTGATGGTACGAACGAAATTAATCATCTGCCTATTGTGCCAAATGGAGATGACATTCTAATACAATTAAAGAATGTTGAATATGTTGCTGACATGCAGAAAAGAAAAAGGACTAGTGAACACGATCTTGACAAGCAATCCATATGGAAGAAGCGCAGTATTTTCTTTGACCTACCATATTAGAAAGGAAATTTGTTACGACACAATCTTGATGTAATGCACATAGAGAAGAGCGTTGTTGACAATATAATTGGCACATTGTTGAACATTGATAGTAAATCAAAAGATAATTTACAGGCATGCCTTGACTTAAAAGAGATGTGTTTATGACCAGAACTTCATCCTATTCCCAAAGCTTCTAGCAAGACTTATTTACCTCCAGCTTCTTTCACAATGAGTAATGTGGAGAAAGATGATTTCTTAAGGATTATTAAAAATGTAAAGATGCTAGATGGTTACGCCTGAAACGTTTCACGTTGTGTTAAACCTAAAAAACGTACTATAAAGGGTATGAAGAGTCATGATGGTCATATACTAATGCAGCAACTGCTACCAATTGCATTGCGCAAGTCCATATCTAAGAAGGTTGCAGAATCATTAATAGAGTTGTCCGCATTTTTTAGGGGAATATGTTCTAAGACGTTGCAAGTAGAAGATTTAAACTGATTGGAGTCTAGAATACCCTACATATTGTGCCAATTGGAGATGATTTTTCCACCTGGATTCTTCACTATTATGGAGCATTTGACTGTGCATTTAGTTGCTGAATGCAAGCTTGGTGGTCCAGTTCATTATTGATGGATGTATTATATAGAGAGGTATGTTATAATTAGTATATCTAATATTAATGATTTGTACACAACTATGGCACAATTTCTTTGAAAATGATACTAGATTTGTTATCATGTTAGGTATTTACATCGACTTACATTTCATGTACGTAACAAAGCTGCACCGGAAGGCTCCATTTCTGAAGGATACTTATTGGAGGAATTGTTGACGTTTTGTTCTCGTTATTTGGAATCTGCACATACAGTATTTAATAGAGTATCTAAAAACCCTGATGATTCTAGGGGGGAGGTTGTTGATATTCATCTTGATATGAAGTCATTGACTCAGGCGCATCGATATATCCTCTTCAATGTCGACGATTTTATTCCATTTCGCTAGTGAGTATTCTATTAATAAATTTTTAATATGTACTACTCAAATTGTTTTTTTTTTAAATTTATTGGTGTAATTATAAGATTCATTTCTAATACCCTGTAAGTATATAGGATCCATATGGAAATGTTAAGGATGGCATTCAACCAAAATGAATTATCGGAACACAATCTACGAAAGAAGCATCGAGACGAATTTTGTAAATGGTTTCGGGACTATGTAAGTTCTACATTGCATCTACTTGTACATCACACATACATATAACTCACATTACCTTTAGTTCGTTATAGTCACTCTAATAGATTTTGTTGTAAATAAATTCTCAAGTTGTGAATATGGATGATATTCGAATAAATGAGTTAGGTCGAAAAATTGAATTACATTCTAAAGGACTTGTACAGACAACAAAAGAATTTAAGTGAATTGTTGTAAATGGCACCAAGTTTCGCACCAAAAATTCTGAAAATGGTAGGACAACCCAAAATAGTGGGGTCAGTGTATGTACAGAAGATGGATGTACTTGCTATGGTGTGCTAACACGCTTACTTGAGGTGCAATATTATGATGCATCTCGATACATACTATTTAAGTGTGACTGGGCAGATATGTCTCATGGTAGAGGTTACAAGGAGGACAACTTTGGTTTCAGTCTTGTGAATTTCTCGCGTCTAATACATACTGGGGAGCAGATTACTGATGATCCGTTCGTATTGTCATCGGAAATTTCTCAAGTATTTTATTTTGCCAATGAAAGAGAACCAAACTGGGCTGTTGTTGTCAAGACAAAACCAAGAGATACATATGATATCGGTGAAGAAGAAATGACAGATGATGAAGATGAATACATACTCAATGAGCGAAATAATCCCAGAATTGATGATATTATTGATGTAGCCACTGATATGTTGTATGGGTTCGGAATGACATAGAAGGAATAACAGTCGATCTCACTTGATCATTAAAAATGGAAATTCAAAGTTCATGCATTAATATTAATGCATATACTGGTATATTTTTTGTCACTAAGTTTGCATTTGTAGTATTGAATTGCGACAAAGTTAATTTTTTATTTGTATTTCTGATGCATTTATTTTTATCTCTGAAGCATTAATTTTTTGGACAGGTAGAATGGCACCAAAAAAGAAGACAAAGACTCTAAAATCACTCTTGAACAACAATTCATCTACAGTTTTACCATCATCATCAACACAATATTTTCTCCATCCTCGAGGAAAAGAGCAGGCATCTACACTAACTCAATATGCATCACAACCACCTAGATCTACACTTAGAGCAAGGGGTTCAGGGCTCGTTGAGAGTGAGCAAGCATCTCCTACCATTGATGAGCAGGCCTCACAACTACATGTATCTGCACAAGGACAAGCTCGACAAGCTACATTCACATAGAGTGTCCCCCTTCTTTAGTAGAGGAGGATGGTGGTAGCCCTTCTTGTGTGAAAGTGGATAGTTGGCATCCTCCATGTGTGGGTGCAGACGACTGTGATGAGGGTTCCATGGAAGATGATGTATGTTCAGCACTCTGTGTGAATGTAGCTTGTCGAGCTTGTCCTTGTGCAGATACATGTAGTTGGGAGGCCTGCTCATCAATGGTAGGAGATGCTTGCTCACTCTCAACGAGCCCTGAACCCCTTGCTCTAAGTGTAGATCTAGGTGGTTGTGATGCATATTGAGTTAGTGTAGATGCTTGCTCTTTTCCTCGAGGATGGAGAAAATATTGTGTTGATGATGATGGTAAAACTGTAGATGAATTGTTGTTCAAGAGTGATTTTAGAGTCTTTGTCTTCTTTTTTGGTGCCATTCTACCTGTCCAAAAAATTAATGCTTCAGAGATAAAAATAAATGCATCAGAAATACAAATAAAAAATAAAAAATTAACTTTGTCGCAATTCAATACTACAAATGCAAACTTAGTGACAAAACATTTACCAGTAGATGCATTAATATTAATGCATGAAGTTTGAATTTCCATTTTTAATGATCAAGTGAGATCGACTGTTATTCCTTCTATGTCATTTTGAACCCATACAACATCATCAGTGGCTACGTCAATAATATCATCAATTCTGGGGTTATTTCGCTCATTGAGTATGTATTTATCCTCATCATCTGTCATTTCTTTTTGACCAATATCATATGTATCTCTTGGTTTTGTCTTGACAACAACAGCCCAGTTTGGTTCTCTTTCATTGGCAATATAAAATACTTGAGAAATTTGCGACGACAATACGAACGGATCATCAGTATGTATTAGACGCGAGAAATTCACAAGACTGAAACCAAAGTTGTCCTCCTTGTAACCTCTATCATGAGACATATCTCCCGTCACACTTAAATAGTATGTATCGAGATCCATCATAATATTGCACCTCAAGTAAGCGTGTTAGCACACCGTACCAAGTAGATCCATCTTCTGTACATATACTGACCCCACTATTTTGAGTTGTCCTAGCATTTTTAGAATTTTTGGTGCGAAACTTGGTGCCATTTACAACAATTTGCTTAAATTTTCTTGCTGTCTGTACAAGTCCTTTAGAATGTAATTCAATTTTTCGACCTAACTCATTTTTTCGAATGTCATCCATATTCACAACCTGAGAATTTATTTACAACAAAATCTATTAAAGTGACTATAACGAGCTAAAGGTAATGTGAGTTATATGTATGTGTGATGTACTAGTAGATGCAATGTAGAACTTACATAGTCCTGAAACCATTCACAAAATTCATCTCGATGCTTCTTTTGTAGATTGTGTTCTGATAATTCATTTTGGTTGAATGTCATCCTTAGCATTTCCATATGGATCCTATATACGTACATGGTATATTAGAAATGCATCTTATAATTACACCAATAAATTAAAAAAAAAAAACAATTTGAGTAGTACATATTAAAAATTTATTAATAGAATACTCACTTGCGAAATGGAATAAAATCGTCGACATTGAAGAGGATATATTGATGCGCCTGAGTCAATGACTTCATATCAAGATGAATATCAACAACATCCTCCCTAGAATCATCAGGGTTTCTAGATGGTCTATTAAATACTGTTTATGCGGATTCCAAATAACGAGAACAAAATGTCAACAATTCCTCCAATAAGTATCCTTCAGAAATGGAGCCTTCCGGTGCAGCATTGTTATGTACATGAAATTTAAGTCGATGTAAATACCTAGCATGATAACAAATCTAGTATCATTTTCAAAGAAATTGTGCCATAGTTGTGTACAAATCATTAATATTAGATATACTAATTATAACATACATCTCTACAGGATACATCCATCGATAATGAACTGGACCACCAAGCTTGCATTCAGCAACTAAATGCATAGTCAAATGCACCATGATAATGAAGAATCCAGGTGGAAAAATCATCTCCAATTGGCAAAATATGTAGGGTATTCTAGACTCCAATCGGTTTAAATCTTCTACTTGCAACGTCTTGGAACAAATTTCCCTAAAAAATGCAGACAACTCTATTAATGATTCTGCAACCTTCTTAGATATGGACTTGCGCAATGCAATTGGTAGCAGTTGCAGCATTAGTATATGACCATCATGACTCTTCATACCCTCTATAGTACGTTTTTGAGGTTTAACACAACGTGAAACGTTTGAGGCGTAACCATCTGGCTTCTTTACATTTTTAATAATTCTTAAGAAATCATCTTTCTCCACATTACTCATTGTGAAAGAAGCTGGAGGTAAATATGTCTTGTTAGAAACTTTGGGAATAGGATGAAGTTCTAGTCGTAAATCCATCTCTTTTAAGTCAAGGCGTGCTTGTAAATTATCTTTTGATTTACTATCAATGTTCAACAATGTGCCAATTATATTGTCAACAACGTTCTTCTCTATGTGCATTACATCAAGATTGTATCGTAACAAATTTCCTTTCTAATATAGTAGGTCAAAGAAAATACTGCGCTTCTTTCATATGGATTACATGTCAAGATCGTGTTCACTAGTCCTTTTTCTTTTCTGCATGTCAGCAACATATTCAACATTCTCTAATTGTCTAAGAATGTCATCTCCATTTGGCACAGTAGGTGGATGATTAATTTCTTTCGTACCATCAAATGCACTAGCTTGCTTTCTCCACTTATGATCCATCGGTAAAAATCCTCTATGTCCGATATATGAAAACTTTTTTCCATGTTTTAACCACTTAAACCGCGTATTATCCATACAACAAGGACACGCAAATCGACCTTTCGTACTTCATCCAGAAAAATCACCATATGCAGGAAAGTCATTGATGGTCCACATCAAGGTTGCACGCATTGTAAACATTCTTTTAGAGCAGACATCGTAGGTCGGTGATCCGACCTCCCATAATTCCTTCAGTTCTTTTATTAAAGGCTTGAGGTACACATCTATTTTCATAGAGGGTGAAGATGGGCCTGGGATTATCAATGATAACATGAAAGTCGATCGTTTCATGCACATCCAAGGAGGCAAATTATAAGGTATGATCATAACTGGCCAAGTACTGTGAGAAATGCTCATGTTGCCAAAAGGATTAAATCCATCCGCGGCTAATCCAAGTCTGACATTGCGTGGGTCAGATGCAAAATCATTGTGTTGTGAGTCAAATGTCTTCCAATCCATCCCATCGGCCGGATGTCGTAATACACCATCATCTGTTCGACCTTCAGCTAGGGCTGTACACCGATGGGTTCGGTGTCGGTTTTGACGCAAAACCGAGACACCACCGACTTCTACCATGGGTCTGTTGAACCGGCCGAAACCGATGGTTTGGGGATAGAAAACTGATCATATCGGTCTCTACGTGCGTTGGCGTGGTCTTCGGTCCACCGTCGGCGTCTTCTGTGAAGGAGGAGGAACTGAGGAAGAGTGAAGAACTGTCTCGCCGTCGCTGCCATGGAAGAAGAAGAGAGTTGCAGAGGGTAGAGAGGAAGAAGATGACGCGGGGAAGAAGAAGAGGGGCTTGGGGGGGTTATTAATTCATCTTAAAACGGCGCCGTTTGGCTTAAACTTTTAAGCCAAACGGTGCCATTCTGTTATAATTTTTATTAAACTTTCTAGCTTTAAAACGACGCTGTTTCCCTTATTATAAGTGAAACGGCGCTGTTTTATATACATATATTAAAAAAATATATAAATAGACCGGATCGGCCGGTTCAGCGGTTGTCCATGGGTTCAGACCGACGCCGAACCGCCAATATCTATTTTCCTTCAATTTCTCTCGACTGCCGACGGTTCTTTGCCGGTTCCGTGCTCCAGCGGTCGGTCTGATCGGTTCACGGTCAGTTCCGGCGGTTCCTGTACAGCCCTACCTTCAGCATGCCACTTCATGTGTTAAACAGTTTTCGATGACATAAAAAATCTTTGCAATCTAGACTTCAAAGGAAACCAACGTAAAACCTTTGCTGGGCTTCTTTTATTCCTTCCATCTGTATCAGCATTTTGCTTCAATTTTAAAGTTTGGCAAAACATACCTGTTTCTCTATTTTTTCATTATTCTTCCAAAACAACATACAACCGTTAGGACATACTGGGATTTTTACGCATTCAAGCACTAAGTCACTCATGTACTTTTTAGCCTCATATGTATTTTTAGGAAACGATGCTCCCGATGGAAGTAACTCATTTAGAAATTCAAGAAGCTCTGCAAATATATTGTTACTCCATCTGCCTAAACATTTCATATTCCACAAACGTACAATAGCACTAAACCTACTATCCTTTGTATACCCTTCATATAATGGCTCATCGGCATCTTTCAACATGTTATAAAACTTTTGAACACCCTCATTGGGACCTTGAGAATTTTCATCTACCGCTTCAGCTTCCACACCCATTTCAAGCCCACCTCCAACCACTCCAGGTACAAACATAGGAAAAACATCTTGCAACATTGTAGGCATTTCACTAGATCCTTCTTGGCTTTGCTCATTATTGACGGGGGTATTAGTACCAACATTAGGCGTCGAATTTATCTTCTCACCATGAGCGTGCCAAATTGTGTAACCCTGACAAATGTTTAACATCTGTAAAGACAATTACTTAGAGCCATAGAAGAAAGAAATAAACTGGAGGTTAGTACATATCAGAACTTTGATGCTTTCTTTTTGGTTACTATACAATTTTTTGATGCGAAAATGTTTTCATATTTTAAGTTGTTGTGGCTATATGTGAAACCCATATGTGCACATTATCCAAGATTGCATTTGGTGAATCTATTGCAAACATATTTTTGATGACGTTTTGTCAATGATACAGGTGAAATCCAAGTGTCATGTTTGCATATTCAACTTTTATATAATGTTTACCTTTTAGGGACATTTGTTTTTATTCTTTTGGTTAATTTTTATTGTGCTTGGATTTTTATTTATTTTCCTTAAAATATAAAATTAGTGCATGGTTTGGATTTTGATGAATACGGTGTTCTGCATTTATATTTTTTTGGGCATAATTGTTCTTTGCGGTGAATTCTAATTCGCCGCAGATATTTTTTTTAATGTTTATCATTATTTGCGGCAAGTAGTATTCGCCGCAAATAGTTGTTTCTGGAGAACTAAGCTAGCGCTAAAAATGATTCTACCTTGCGTGAAAAGCTTATTTCCGACCAAACGTTTTCGCAGAAAAATATATCCCATTTGACGAAATCTGAAGGTCACCGTTGTAACACCCCTTTTTTTAGTGTATTTTTACTGAAAGATTATTTTTAATTGTTCAAAAATTTATTCTCTTATTTTAAAATTGTTGGATTTTTTTTAGTGGGTTTATTTTATGATTTTTAAATTTTGAGAAAATTATTTTGAAGTGCTTTCTTATTATTAATTATTGTTATACATTTAAAATATCTTTATTCTAAATCAATTACTGTTGGATTTAATTATTTTAATTTCACTTTACCATTACGTTTAAATTATTTTATTTAACTTGTGGTTTTGAAATCGTTTCCGTTGGATCATTTTTGTGACCCAAGATATGAGGATTGAACTTCATTTCTTTCACTACATTTTCTCTTTCCTCTTTTCTTTTTCTTCCTTTTTCTTTTTCTTCTTTCTTTTCTTTCTTTTTTCTTTCTTTCCCTAGGCTCTCCCGCGTGACGCCCAGCCCCTCCCTCTCTCTCCATTCGATCTTCCTTCGCCCCCAGTGCCGCCGTGCGCCGGCAGTGGTCGACACCGCCCAGCCCCCAGCTTCGCCAGCCGCGCCGCCGTTAGCTACCAAGAGTGCACTCATGCCGCGGCACCTCTTGTGCTCGCGCGCCTCCATCGCGCCACCTTCGACCACCATCTTCTCACCACTTCATCCTCGACCTCCAAGCAACCCACTGGACCCAACCCCACCTCTGATCCGTCACCGGTGAAGCACATCCAACCACATTTCCGATTTGGGTATTTTTGGTATAACATACCGTAAGTTCTGCCCGAGTCAGTGTCATCGCCCCTCTCCTCAGTAGCCACCCCTTGAGGCGCCGAACCCCTCTCCGACGACACAGAAGTCGCCGACCCGCAGCCCCCGTCGAGCCACTCATTTTTCCGGTAAGGCCTCGCCGCCGCCAGCCTTTTCTCTCTCTCTTTTGTTTCAGTCTAATAGTTCCTCTCTATAAATTCTCTCTCTCTTTCTTTTACTCGGGCCGCACCACCATAGGAACCCCCAGTCGCGCCGCCAGCCACTCCCAGCCACCAGAACCGCCATCGAGTTAGCCCTTCTCCCTCGGTAAGCTCCATCGCAGAACTCTCTCTCTCGAACTCTCTGTTTTCCTTGTGGGTTTCGGTTCTTGTTTTGTTTCCATGGGTTTCTTTTGATGGGCCTTGGGCCTTAGGCCCGTATGAGGGTGGGGATGGGTTTAATTATTTTGTTTGGGCTCTTGTAGTAATGTTATATTCATGGGCCAGAGTTTTTAACCTTTTTACATATTATAATGATGTTTAATTGAACTTATATTTTAAGTTAGACTTGATCTTATTTTATTTCAATAATTGTTTTAGTGATTTATATTAGTTGAATTGATTAAATAAATATATCTAGTTAAAGGTTCTTTTTAATAAAAATGTTTAAAGAATTGGAAATATATTTTAAAGTATGCTTTTTAGTCTAATATTTTAGTTAATAATTCCTTTTATCAGTTTGGTAAGAATTTAATAAAATTACCAAGTTAAGAATTTAAGTTTTAATGACTTATTTTTAAAATAGCTCGAGTATTTCCACTAAATTATAAATTAGTATTTTTAAGTAGTTTAAAATACTATGAATTATTGATTTTAGTGTTAAACAAAATATTGGGTTGTCTATATTTTAGAATTTCCGAATTTAGTTAAGTAAGATATTAGTAGTTGTTTATTTATTTCCAAACAGTTTAGTGATAGTTATTTATTGAATATAGGTCTCAAGTTACGAAGTATTATTCAAGAAGAAACGCAGCAAGGTAAGTAATTTGATCATAAATTAGGATCATCACAGTTAGCTTATATGTATGTATTATTCAAGCCAGTTCTTTGATAGCCATTATTTATGAACCGCTCATGTAATATGAAAGCATGTCATCCAGCATAGCATACGATCATGTCATTTCGCATCATGTTCAGATTCAAAATTTATGATTTATGTATATAGTATGTCATGCATCTCATGTGTATAAGACACATAAGCCATCTTAAATTCAAGTGTAAGATAAGATCAAATCAGTTAATAAGATGGCCATTCAGATGCATGGTACCAATGCAGTTCAGTTCAGTTCAGGGTGGTGTGCAAGCCATGAACCTAGTCGTAGTCCACCATAGTATGCTAGAATACTATCAGCGGTTCCCCTTGCTGCGGCGGGATTTGGGGCCGGTGCACAACCTTGCACACAGGGTTAAGTGTGTTGGCCAGTCAGATAAATCAGTCAGTTAATTCAGTTAAATTAGTCATACATAGCATAAGCATCAGTATGAACATACATGATTTTTAAGCTCAGCATGGAAGTTGTTATGAAAATCTTATGTTTATTATGTTTACGTTGTGATAGATTTCTTACTGAGTCATTGACTCATTTTAGTTTGTTTTCATGTTTTAACCACCCAGGTGATGATGAGGATTATGAGCGGGCAGGCCAGGAGTAGAAGGAGCATTTTATTTTAGTTCAGACTTTCTAAAATAAAACATGTCTTTATGACATGAATTTATTTCAGTTATTTCATTTAATGTTTGGGAGACAGTTTTATGAGACATTTTTCCGCATAATAAAAGTTCAGTTTTTCAATTATGAAATTATGGGATCTATTACCGGATTATTTTTATGGAAAATACGTGGCACTCCTAGCCTACGGGATGGGGGTGTTACAATTTGGTATTAGAGCCGGTCGATTCTGTAGACTTTTCAAAAAAAAAAAAATTGTAAATTTTTAGTTAAAGTTTCCTAGGATGCTCCTAGCCTGCTCGCGAGTAATCCAGGTTTGTTTTTATTTAGGGTTGAATACTTTATGGTTTTTACTAGTTAGAACCATCAGTGTAGTTTGTTTCATTATCGTTCTTGTCAAATACTAGATAATTGTTATTATGATATCTTAACGTAGATCATGGCCCCCGGCACTAGAAATCACCCAAACCTAGAGGGATCTTCTGGATCTAATCAGAATGATAACCCGGACCATCTGGTCATAGCTGCTACCCAATTCTTTCAATCAATGGTTAGTGGCCAATTTGTGGCGCCTAGAGCTCCACAGGCCGGTTGTACCTTGGAGCAATTTTCTCGCCAGCATCCTCCTACTTTCGATGGCAGATTGAATTCCATGGATGCGGAGAGCTGGATTGAGCGTATGGAGCAGATTTTCGAAGTGCTCTGCTGCACGGATGATCAGAAGGTGAAATATTCCACTTACCATTTGACTGACATGGCAATCAAGTGGTGGAAGTCAACTCGGGCTTTGGTTTAGCTGGATTTAGGGGAAGCAGTCCCCATTTCTTGGGAGCATTTCAAGAAAATCTTTCTGGATCACTTTTTCCCACGAACTCTTCAGGAGTCGAGAGCTCGCCAATTTATAGACCTTACTCAGGGATCAATGACAGTAGCACAGTATGCCGCGACATTCATGGAGCTTTCTCATTTCGCTAGTTACTTAATTCCGGATGAGGAAAAGAAGGCTGAAAAATTTGAGCGTGGACTGGATCGTAGGATTCGAGAGCGTGTCCGTACTCTCAGGATTCGGAGTTTCACAGAGCTAGTCACCCGAGCTACCATTGCTGAAGAAGACCTCCAAGAAAGCTTTGAGTACAACAACAATAGGAAGCTCCAGCAACAACAGCAACTCCAAGTAGTGTTGCATAAGGACAAGAGGCCTCACGTCGAGAATCGTCAAAGGCAACCACCAGCAGGGCAAGCGTACCCCACGTGTGCAACATGCGGGAGACAACATTTGGGAAAGTGTATGTATGGCCAGAACGTGTGTTTCAAGTGTGAGAAGCCAAACCATCTAGCTCGGGACTGCCCAATTAAGAAACCTGGGGAACCGGGAAGGAACGGAGGACAGAAGACGCAGGCTACAGCGAGGGTTTATACCCTTACCCCTGTTGATGCTGAGGCATCAAATGATGTGGTCACAGGTACCTTTCGTTTTCTTAAAAATTTAGTTATCTTTATAGAATGATGAATAAATTGCATGATCCTGATAGCTCTAAGTTGTTATGACATTCATCTAGGCACATTATCGTTGTTTTCACGTCATGCCTCCATATTATTCGACTTTGGTGCTACTCATTCTTTCATTTCAAATCATTATGCACCTTTGACTGAGAAGATACCAAAACCACTAGAACCTAGTATGTTTGTTGCTACGCCCTCGGGAGATCATATTATTTGTGATTCTGTGCTAATTGGATGTCCGATAGAGATTCAAGGGAGGATTCTACCTGCGGACTTAATCATATTCAATATGTCTGGATTTGATGTGATACTGGGAATGGACTGGTTATCCCGGAACCATGCCTGTGTGGATTGCTTTAATAAGAGAGTGGTTTTTAAATCTGCAAATGGAGAGGAGTTTAGTTTTCAGTCAGTACGAGGAAGTTCCCCTCCTCGTGTAATCTCAGCTTTGCAGGCCACCCGACTTTTGAGGCAAGGGTGTATGGGATTCCTTGCGAGTTTGATCTTACCACCAAAAGATGGACTTAAGATTGAAGACATAAAGGTAGTTAGAGATTTCAAAGACGTGTTTCCTAAAGATCTTCCAGGGTTATCCCAGGATAGAGAAGTTGAGTTCGTGATTGATCTCACTCCAGGAACGGCGCCTATATCTAAAGCTCCCTACCGCATGGCTCCAGTTGAGTTAAGGGAACTCAATGATCAATTACAAGAGTTACTAGAGAAAGGTTTCATACGCCCCAGTGTTTCTCCATGGGGTGCTCCAGTACTTTTCGTAAAGAAGAAGGATGGGTCTATGCGTTTATGTATTGATTACAGGGAGTTAAACAAAGTAACTATCAAGAACAGATACCCTTTACCCCGGATAGACGACTTATTTGATCAACTTCAGGGAGCCTAAGTCTTTTCTAAGATAGATTTGCGATCCGGATACCACCAGTTGAAAGTTAAGGAGACAGATGTGCAGAAGACGGCCTTTCGAACACGATATGGACACTATGAATTTCTCGTTATGCCGTTTGGTCTAACTAATGCCCCCGCAGCTTTCATGGATCTTATGAACAGGGTATTCAAGGATTATTTGGACCAGTTTGTGATAGTTTTTATCGATGACATTCTTATTTATTCTCGGAGTAGTGCAAAACATGAGGAGCATTTGAGGATTGCCCTTCAGACACTAAGAGAAAAGAAGTTGTATGCGAAATTTAAGAAATGCGAGTTTTGGTTGCACGAGATTTCCTTTTTGGGACACGTGGTATCAGCAAATGGAATTTCAGTGGACCCAGCAAAGGTTGAGGCAGTGGTAAAATGGGTCAAGCCTAGTAATGTCAGTGAGGTACGAAGTTTCTTAGGCCTCGCTGGTTACTATAGAAGATTTATAGAAGGCTTTTCAAGTATTGCAGCTCCAATGACAAAGTTGACAAGAAAGGATGAGAAGTTTGTATGGACAGATGATTGTGAAGACAGCTTCCAAGAATTGAAGAAAAGATTAGTGACAGCACCAGTTCTTGCAGTTCCTTCGGGAGATGGAGGATTTGTTATATACAGTGATGCTTCACTAAAGGGATTAGGTTGTGTTTTAATGCAGAATGGGAAGGTTATTTCATACGCTTCCCGACAGCTAAAGAGTTATGAGCAGAATTACCCGACACATGATCTAGAACTTGCAGCAGTGGTTTTTGCCTTGAAGATATGGAGACATTATCTTTATGGTGAAAAATGCGAGATTTATACCGATCATAAGAGTCTGAAATATTTCTTCACACAGAAAGAGCTGAATATGAGACAACGGAGATGGTTGGAACTTTTGAAGGACTACGACTGCAATATTAACTACCATCCTGGTAAAGCAAACGTCGTGGCAGATGCACTTAGTCGAAAGTCATCCTCTAGTACTTTGGCTACAATGTTTACTCCTCAGAAGCATTTACTACTAGACATGGAGCGAGCTGGCATTGAGGTAATCCAGGACACTCAAGCTAAGATGAGTAGTTTGACCCTAGGTTCAACATTGTTAGATCAAATTAAGGTCGCTCAAGCAAGTGATACAGAATTTATGAAGATTAAAGGAGAGATAGCAGAGGGTAAGAGACCTGATTTTCTGGTGTCAGATGATGGCACTTTGAGATTTAGAGGAAGATTATGTGTACCCAATGATAGAGTAATCAAAGATTTGATCTTGAGAGAAGCTCATCGTTCACTCTACACAGTTCATCCAGGAAGTACCAAGATGTATCGGGATCTGAAGCAACACTATTGGTGGAGTGGGATGAAACGAGAGATATTGACTTATGTAGCACAGTGTCTGACATGTCAGCAAGTCAAGGCAGAGCATCAGAGACCCTCAGGTATACTTCAGCCACTCCCTATACCAGTGTGGACTTGGGATGAGATTGGGATGGACTTTGTTTCAGGGTTCCCGAAAGCACTAGGAGGTCAAGATGCAGCATGGGTGATTGTTGATCGACTATCAAAATCAGCCCATTTTATTCCCATTCAGATGACGTACTCTGTGGATAGACTGGCAGAATTGTACGTTAGAGAGATTGTCAGATTACATGGGATACCATCCAAGATCATCTCTGACAGAGATGCCCGTTTCACTTCAGTATTCTGGAGGAAGGTACAGAAGGAGTTGGGAACTCAATTGACCTACAGCACGGCATTTCATCCTCAGACAGATGGTCAATCAGAGAGGACAATTCAAATCCTAGAAGATATGCTCCGAGCGTGTGTGATGGAATTTAAGGGTAGTTGGATTAAGTATCTACCCCTTATTGAGTTTGCATATAATAATAGCTACCAGGAAAGTATTCAGGCAGCGCCGTATGAAGTTCTCTATGGACGTAAATGTAGGTCACCACTCTACTGGGATGAAGTAGGAGAGCGGAGGATTTTGAGACAAGAAATTATACAAGACATGTGTGAGAAAATATCAATTATCAGAAAGAAGCTCGCCATAGCACAAGAGCGACAGAAGAAATATGCAAACCAGAGACGACGAGAATTAGAGTTTGATATAGAAGACAAAGTACTCTTGAAGGTTGCACCGATGAAAGGGATAATGCGTTTTGGTAAGAAGGGGAAGCTAAGCCCGAGGTACATAGGCCCCTTTGAGATCTTAGAAAGAATAGGTGCTGCAGCCTACAGACTAGCACTTCCACCTCACTTATCGGCAGTACATAACGTGTTTCATGTCTCTATGCTACGGAAGTATGCCCTAGATCCTACACATGTTTTGGAGTACGAGCCTCTTCAGATTCGAGACGACCTCAGTTATGAAGAAGTCCCAGTCAAAATTTTAGCTCAGAAGGACCAAGTGCTATGACATAGAACCATTCCAATGGTCAAAGTACTTTGGAGTCACCACAGCGAGAGAGAAGCCACTTGGGAACACGAAGAAGACAGGAGAGAGAAATACCCCGACTTATTTCAATCAAGGTACGTTCCATCTCGAGGACGAGATTTTCTTTTAGAGGGGGAGATTTGTAACATACCAGTCTTGGTTTTAGGGTATATGAGTAATTTCCTAGTAAACTTGTTATTTTAGAATTTATATTATTACGATTATAGTTTTATCAGATTTTATACTTACATTATCTCTATATTTTTCTATTATAGTTGTTAATTAAAATTTCTAGAGTTTTATTTAATTTCTAAGTGTATCGGGTTTCATTATTTTTTTTTTTACGGCATGTTTTGAAATTCAAAGTTGAACTTTTCCTCTAGTCACCGAACCTCATCACATTGTTAGCCTCTGTTTTGAAACCCTAACCACTCAACCCGTATGTTTCTCTCAGTGTTTTTCGCTATCTCCTAGTAGAACACTAACTCTAGTGCCGTGTATTTCTCTACACATGCACGTCTCCACTCTTTAGCACGTCCACGTTTCTACTCTTCTAGGGTTTCTCTAATTCTCTACCATTATAAACATGCTTACCCGTATATGAGAAGACACACCTGTGAGCTGCGAGAATCCTCTATTTCTGAAATACCGAGTTTCAACATTTTCGTTTGAGCCGTAAGTTCTGCCCGAGTCAGTGTCGTCGCCCCTCTCCTCGGTAGCCACCCCCTTGAGGCGCCGAACCCCTCTCCGACGACACAGAAGCCGCCGACCCGCAGCCCCCGTCGAGCCACTCATTTTTCCGGTAAGGCCTCGCCGCCGCCAGCCTTTTCTCTCTTTCTTTTGTTTCAGTCTAATAGTTCCTCTCTCTAAACTCTCTCTCTCTCTTTCTTTTACTCGGGCCGCACCACCATAGGAACCCCCAGTCGCGCCGCCGGCCACTCCCAGCCACCAGAACCGCCATCGAGTTAGCCATTCTCCCTCGGTAAGCTCCATCGCAGAACTCTCTCTCTCGAACTCTCTGTTTTCCTTGTGATGTTAGCCGTGGGTTTCGGTTCTTGTTTTGTTTCCGTGGGTTTCTTTTGATGGGCCTTGGGCCTTAGGCCCGTATGAGGGTGGGGATGGGTTTAATTATTTTGTTTGGGCTCTTGTAGTAATGTTATATTCATGGGCCAGAGTTTTTAACCTTTTTACAGATTATAATGATGTTTAATTGAACTTATATTTTAAGTTAGACTTGATCTTATTTTATTTCAATAATTGTTTTAGTGATTTATATTAGTTGAATTGATTAAATAAATATATCTAGTTAAAGGTTCTTTTTAATAAAAATGTTTAAAGAATTGGAAATATATTTTAAAGTATGCTTTTTAGTCTAATATTTTAGTTAATAATTCCTTTTATCAGTTTGGTAAGAATTTAATAAAATTACTAAGTCAAGAATTTAAGTTTTAATGACTTATTTTTAAAATAGCTCGAGTATTTCCACTAAATTATAAATTAGTATTTTTAAGTAGTTTAAAATACTATGAATTATTGATTTTAGTGTTAAACAAAATATTGGGTTGTCTATATTTTAGAATTTCCGAATTTAGTTAAGTAAGATATTAGTAGTTGTTTATTTATTTCCAAACAGTTTAGTGATAGTTATTTATTGAATATAGGTCTCAAGTTACGAAGTATTATTCAAGAAGAAACGCAGCAAGGTAAGTAATTTGATCATAAATTAGGATCATCACAGTTAGCTTATATGTATGTATTATTCAAGCCAGTTCTTTGATAGCCATTATTTATGAACCGTTCATGTAATATGAAAGCATGTCATCCAGCATAGCATACGATCATGTCATTTCGCATCATGTTCAGATTCAAAATTTATGATTTATGTATGTAGTATGTCATGCATCTCATGTGTATAAGACACATAAGCCATCTTAAATTCAAGTGTAAGATAAGATCAGATCAGTTAATAAGATGGCCATTCAGATGCATGGTACCAATGCAGTTCAGTTCAGGGTAGTGTGCAAGCCATGAACCTAGTCGTGGTCCACCATAGTATGCTAGAATACTATCAGCGGTTCCCCTTGCTGCAGCGGGATGTGGGGCCGGTGCACAACCTTGCACACAGGGTTAAGTGTGTTGGCCAGTCAGATAAGTCAGATAAATCAGTTAGTTAATTCAGTTAAATCTGTCATACATAGCATAAGCATAAGTATGAACAGACATGATTTTTAAGCTCAGCATGGAAGTTGTTATGAAAATCTTATGTTTATTATGTTTACGTTGTGATAGATTTCTTACTGAGTCATCGACTCATTTTAGTTTGTTTTCATGTTTTAACCACCCAGGTAATGATGAGGATTACGAGCAGGCATGCCAGGAGTAGAAGGAGCATTTTATTTTAGTTCAGACTTTCTAAAATAAAACATGTCTTTATGACATGAATTTATTTCAGTTATTTCATTTAATGTTTGGGAGACAATTTTATGAGACATTTTTCTGCATAATAAAAGTTCAGTTTTTCAATTATGAAATTATGGGATCTATTACCGGATTATTTTTATGGAAAATACGTGGCACTCCTAGCCTACGGGAAGGGGGTGTTACATTTGGTCTTTAACCACCCTTTGCACCGCCACCCTCGGCCAACCCCACCACCACTAGCTTCACCGACCTCCCTAAACCCTACCCTATCAATCTTGGCTCTTCGTTTGTCTCCGTTTAAAAGTGGGTATTTGTGACCCACGGCCGCAGTGTATTTTGCATTGTTACGTTGCTCAAACGTCACTTCTTGTAGTTTTGTGATCCTCTAGAAATTATTATATAGCATTGTAAGTATTTCTCCAAAGAACTTTTGTGATTTAAATGTTTTTTTGTACTAACGCATTTCATTATATTTTGTTGAACATGCCGGACTGAGTCCGAGGAGTACGGGGGTCGGATGGATTGGTGATTGGAGTTGTTTGTGTGATTGATTGGGTTGGTAATTATTGGTTTGAATATTGTGTTGTTCATGTACATGGCATTTTGCACGCATGATCATGTTTGTAAAGGAAAACTGGGTTTTCGTGTATTGCATTCATGTTCATGTGTTTATGAAAACTGGATTTTCATGTGAGACTGGATTTTGGGTACGTGTGTATCACGACCCCAAGCTGAGATAAGGCATTATCTCGGTGGAGCTCCTCTGGTTACTCGGGAGCGGAATATACTGAGTAACGTCCCTTGGATTGTCGCTGGGAGACAATGGGATCGGATGAGATGGTCTCGTGCCGACTCCGTGGTCCTTCTGCTGGCGGGGAGTAGAGGATGTTTGGCCACGTATGCGCTGGGCACGGAACTGGGCATCGCTCGTTGCATATTGTGGATGCTTGGCCATGTACGCGCTGGGCGCGGAACTGAGCATCGCTACGAAGCCAAGACGTGCGGATGGTCCCTAGGGGAGGCCATGGTGCATATGGTAATAATGGATTAATGAACTATTTTCTGGGAAAATAGTGTGTGTTGGATTTCTGTGTAAATCATTTTCTGGGAAAATGTTTTACGGATATTTTGGGCCAAATGAAATTTTGGCGTGTGTTGGAAAATCATTTTCGGGAAAAATGATGTTTTGAGGAAAATGCATATTTCATCATATGCATGCATGTTGGTTGCATTAATGCATTTTCATTACGTGGTAATTTGAGTTATACTTACCTGCAGTACCATTTTTTGGTAACGCAGATTTTGATGTAGATGAAGTTGAGGGTGAGCCTGAGGGTTCGGCTCCGCCCGAGGAGTGATCTGGTATCACTCGTTTTATTGAGACTTGTAATATATTTATTTTGTATGGTTGTATAATTTTTTAAACCTTTTACTGATATTTAAATTGTATTTTAAATTCTGGTATTTAGTAGACTTAATTATCCGCTTCGTTTTTATTGTATACTATTGCATGTACACACACTTGGCACAGGTGGTCGGGGGCGTGTCTCGATTCCCGTGTCTCCTTGCATGGGGGTCGGGGGCGTCACAGGTGGTATCAGAGCAGTTCGGCTCTGGGTAAAACCACATGTCCTGTAGGTGCAGTACCAGAAAGTTTTAAAGTTGTGATTTGAAATTATTTAATTTAAAGTATGTGGTTTTTTTTGGTTTTATTTAGTTTATTGTATATTAATTGTTTGTTTATGTATTTTATTGCTTTATTTTATGGTAAGTTATTTTATTGTTTTAATTATTTTATTATGAACTACTTCATTGATTTTATTTATTTTGTCGTATGTTATTTTATTTTATTTTATTTATGAAATTTTATTTTATTTTGTTTCGTTCGAAGTTAAAAGGTGGGTTAAGGGTTGTGCTATGACAGGAATATGGTACGACTATGAATGCCCTTATTAGGCTTGAACATTTGGTGCAGTAGGCATAAACACTTAGTGATTGGTTTGTTTTAATATCAAGGCTCGAACATCATGGTCTGAGTGAACTCTTTGGAGTAGGAACTCGAGTTGCTGCTAAGGAGGGGAATAGTTTTAAATTGCTTAGGATAATTGAGGTTTTAGGTTCCGTAGAATTTATGTAATGAGTCTTTGGGGTAGGAGGTTGTAAATTCAACGAATTTCAAGGTTAGATTTATGAGAAGTTCATCTAAGGTTCGAGGCCCTATAGTTTTTCTTAGGAAATAAGTTATGAGATTTAAGGTGGTAGGTTCAACAAGCAATTAAGGGATTACTTAGATTAGAAGTTTTCGATCTAGTCGACCTTGATAAGCAATTTGATAACATTTGGGGTTTTAGAATTTACAAGTTTTATAAGGTGAATGTTTTAGATTTAAGGTCATCGATCTTGAGGATTTCGGAAATGATTTTTATCTGGTTTAAGGTTTTAGAATTGCCGAGTTGAAGGGTTGAATTTAATAGGATTGATGAGAGTTGAGTTACTGATATGAGAATTTTTTTTTCAGGAAAGGATTTCTTTGGAGATGGAAGGTAATGATCTGGTTTGTGTATTTTCTGAGGATTGAAGATGTTGATCTAGTTCGGAAAATGATTGCTTTTAGCTCGAGGTTATAGTGACGGGATAATGATTTAATCCATATTAATTTTCAGGATAATAGATGGTGCGGATTTAGGAAATGATTTTTGTTGATTTCAGGATATAGGTCCAGATGATGAAAATGGTAGTGATGAATGACTTGCACGTTTGGTGGATTATTGGTTTTAGCTAAGGATGCATGAGATTGATGCATAGTAATGGTGAGTGTGTATGCATTTTGGAGAGTTCAGGCCTTAGTCTCATTTTGATTTGGAGGAAGTGACTTTGATAGGTGTTGAAGAGGAGTCGACACAATAGTAGTAATTCAAGAGACCTTGACTTAGAGTTTTTGGTGAGTTGATCGAAGTGTGTAGTCGAGTGGATTACTCTATGGGATGATGGTTGGGAATAATTGTTGTGATTATCTTCAGGAATTAATTGTGACTTGAGGTTACCTAGGAATGTTTTTTAATTTTTGAGGCTATACTTTCTTTTGGGAATTGAGCATCCAGTTGGTCGAATTAAGGACATTGTTATTTAACTTGAAGAGAGATTGATGGAACATCATGTATGGTATATGATAAGATCTTGGAAGTTGAAGTTTAGGCTTCAGCGGTGGATAATATAATCAAGTATGTGGGTTAATAAAACACTAGGATCCTTGGGTGCTTTGCAATGGCTTTTGGTGGATTGAAGATTTGAGAAGTATGGCTTGCATTGAGGTTTAAATAGTGAAATGCTATTGAAGGAACTAGTTGTGTTAATGCTAGCTTATAAGAGTAGAAATAGGTGGGCGAGTTACCAAGAAGGTTTTGATATTGTTTTGGTGTAGTCAATGGTGGTTCGTAGTGAGTTTAGTCACCGCTAGATTAGATGTTGTTCAGAATGTAGGTGATGAGCTTTTGGGTTTAGGTTGTCAGGTAGAAGTTTATTGGCGCTCTTATTGGTTGGTCGGGTTGGAATCAAGCCTTTTAAGGTATACTCCTTATCGTAGGTGAGATGGATGTATTTTGGGTTGAGGTTGCTTATTTTCAATTTGGGATGCTGAGGTTGGTAGATATTGGTTTTCTGTCAATGATCATGAATGTATTTTATGGAATTTGATTTTGATCAAGGTTGCAGGAGTTAATTGAGGAATTTGAGTTATAACTCGTGGTTTTGGAAAAGAGAGTATTTTCTGCCAAAATGTTATAAGAGTTTT
This sequence comes from Juglans mandshurica, assembly GCA_022457165.1. Taxonomy (NCBI): domain Eukaryota; kingdom Viridiplantae; phylum Streptophyta; class Magnoliopsida; order Fagales; family Juglandaceae; genus Juglans; species Juglans mandshurica. The sequence goes on from CM039632.1 coordinate 15,297,862, forward strand.
TAGTTAGTAGGAATGAAGCCACCTTGTACTCGATGGTGTTAGTTTTATGAGAACATAAATTTTATGCATGTGCATGTGGCATATCAGAGTGCGCAGCAGAAGCATGGTATTTTTGTAGTAGTCAAGAGTTCAAATTGTGCTGATTTTGAAGAATTAGTGGTGACTTGAATTTTAAGAAGATATTTATAATTGGAGATTAATCATTTGGTTATACAATTTGTTATGGATGGTTAACCTTAGAAGTGGTTACTAGGTTACCAAAAGTAGAATTCAATGGAGGTTCAGAAGTTGTAGCATAGGAGTTGATTGAGGTTGGCGCATATTATTGTAAGGGCTATTAATCATGGGAATTTATTGGATGTTGTATTAAGGTTCTCGAGGAAATGAGATTTTGGATAGCATAGTCACCCTAGGATTACTGGTCGTGGAGTGCCGCTGGGGACTAATACGAGTATGTTGGATATCGCCATGTTCATTGAGAGATGTCTTCGTTGAAGAAGGGTTTTGGACAGCAAGAGCCACGTTTTGTTGACCCTGAACGCATTCAACTTTAGCCTAACCTTATTTATGAAGTTGCTCTGACATAGATCGTGGATTAGAAAGAGCAAAGGTTAAGGTCTAAGACAATACCTTTGGTGAAAGTGTCATGGGGCGATCCGTTAGCTCAAGATTTCTCTTGGTCAAGAGAAGCCGCCATGAGGGAGCAATATCCATATTTGTTAGATTGATTCTGGCAGTATATTTTTAAGTCTGCTCTTAGTTGAAGCTTATTCCTGTCTTAGATTTAATGTTTGACCTTGTCAATTTCGAGGACAAAGTTTTATTTAAGGGGGGAGAATGTAACACCCCGTATTTTAGTGTATTTTTACTGAAGGATTATTTTTAATTGTTCAAAAATTTATTCTCTAATTTTAAAATTGTTGGATTTTTTTTAGTGGGTTTATTTTATGATTTTTCAATTTTGTGAAAATTATTTTGAAGTGCTTTCTTATTATTAATTATTGTTATACGTTTAAAACCTCTTTATTCTAAATCAATTACTGTTGGATTTAATTATTTTAATTTCACTTTATCATTACGTTTAAATTATTTTATTTAACTTGTGGTTTTGAAATCGTTTCTGTTGGATCATTTTTGTGACTCAAGATATGAGGATTGGACTTCATTTCTTTCCCTACATTTTCTCTTTCCTCTTTTCTTTTTCTTCCTTTTTCTTTTTCTTCTTTCTTTTCTTTCTTTTTTCTTTCTTTCCCCAGGCTCTCCCGCACGACGCCCAGCCCCTCCCTCTCTCTCCGTTCGATCTTCCTTCGCCCCCAGCGCCGCCGTGCGCCGGCGGTGGTCGACACCGCCCAGCCCCCCAGCTTCCCCAGCCGCCGGCGACACCACCCCTCCGTTTCTAGCCCCAGCCGCGTTGCCGTTAGCTACCAAGAGCCCACTCATGCAGCGGCACCTCTTGTGCTCGCGCGCCGCCATTGCGCCACCTCCGGCCACCATCTTCTCACCACTTCATCATCGACCTCCAAGCAACCCACTGGACCCAACTCCACCTCCGATCCGTCACCGGTGAAGCACATCCAACCTCATTTCTGATTTGGGTGTTTTTGGTCTTTAACCACCCTTTGCGCCGCCACCCTAGGCCAACCCCCACCACCACTAGCTTCACTGACCTCCCTAGACCATACCCTATCAATCTTGGGTCTTCGTTTGTCTCCGTTTGAAAGTCGGTATTTGTGACCCACGGCCACAGTGTATTTTGCATTGTTACGTTGCTCAGACGTCACTTCTTGCAGTTCTGTGATCCTCCAGAAATTATTATATAGCACTGTAAGTATTTCTCCAAAGAACTTTTGTGATTTAAATGTATTTTTGCACTAACGCATTTCATTGTATTTTGTTGAACATACCGGACTGAGTCCAAGGAGTACGGGGGTCGGATGGATTGGTGATTGGAGTTGTTTGTGTGATTGATTGGGTTGGTAATTGTTGGTTTGAATATTGTGTTGTTCATATACATGGCATTTTGCACGCATGATCATGTTTGTAAAGGAAAATTGGGTTTTCGTGTATTGCATTCATGTTTATGTGTTTATGAAAACTGGGTTTTCATGTGAGAATGGAATTTGGGTGCGTGTGTATCACGACCCCAAGCTGAGATGGGGCATTATCTGGGTGGAGCTCCTCTGGTTACTCGGGAGAGGAATATACTGAGTAACATTCCCTGGATTGTTGCTGGGCGAAAATGAGATCGGACGAGATGGTCTCGTGCCGACTCCGTGGTCCTTCTGCTGGCGGGGACTAGAGGATGTCTGGCCATGTACGCGCTGAGCGCGAAACTGGGCATCGCTCATTGCGTAGTGTGGATGCTTGGCCATGTACACGCCGGGCGCGGATCTGAGCATCGCTACGAAGCCAGGACGTGCGGATGGTCCCTAGGGGAGGCCATGGTGCATATGGTAATAATGGATTAATGAACTATTTTCTGGAAAAATAGTGTGTGTTGGATTTCTGTGTAAATCATTTTCTGGGAAAATGTTTTACGGATATTTTGGGTCAAATGGAATTTTGGCGTGTGTTGAAAAATCATCATTTTCGGGAAAAATTATGTTTTGAGAAAAATGCATATTTCATCATATGCATGCATGTTGGTTGCATTAATGTAATTTCATTACGTGGTTATTTGGGTTATACTTACCTGCGTTACTATTTTGTGGTAACACAGATTTTGATGCAGATGAAGTTGAGGGTGAGCCCGAGGGTTCGGCTCTGCCCGAGGGGTGATTTGGTATCACTCGTTTATTGAGACTTGTAATATATTTAGTTTGTATGGCTGTATAATTTTTTAAACCTTTTACTGATATTTAAATTGTATTTTAAATTCTGGTACTTAGTAGACTTAATTATCCGCTTCGTTTTTATTGTACACTATTGCATGTACACACACTTGTCACTTTCATTGGGATGCGTGACCGTGTTGTCATCATCCCGGCATCACGATTCTCGTGTCTCCTTGCATGGGGGTCGGGGGCGCCACAACCGTAACTGATCAACCCAGAAGATTTATTTTCGGCCAATTTGCTGCGAATGCATATTGGTCGGATGAAGTCTTTTGTGGCGGAAAGTATGCATTTTTGCGGCGAATACTACTCGCCGCAAAAGACCAAATTTTTTGTTGTGATACAGAGACTACTTTGAGACATTCTCACTTATTGCCAAATTTACCATATATTGTTGGATGTCTCCTAGCTATTGCTACTACATACCGTCAGTGCATGCAATTTGTTATAATTTTATGTTAATAATGACTTTTAAATGCAAGGGAGTAGTTTACATGAAAATGTCATAATGTCCACATGATGACTCTTTCCCTGGTTTCGTTAGAAATTAAGGTGGAAGACAGTTTAAAAATTGATCACAAAGGTTTGCCAAATTCCATATATATATAGTCAAGGTTTTCTCCTATCAAAATCAGATCCTTCCTTGTTTAATTAACGAAAAAATCCAACTTTTTCCCATTCCCTAAAAGTTTCCCAAGGTTTTAATGAGAAAATCCAGTACTTTTTCTATTTTAGCAAACCTATTTTCAAAAACACCACACATTTCATTCCTTATTAAAATCTTTATCTACTCCATTTTAAACATTACTCTTTTTCTTATCAATAAACCATTTAGTCTCCCTTATCAATTATTACTAATTAAATTAAACCAAACTGTAATATATTTAATTTTTAAAGCAAGAGATTTGTTAATCTTGTTGAGCCAAACCGGCGGCCATCTATTCATGCCTAAGTCGCCCTTAAGCTTAAAATAATTTGAAGGGTCATGATCATGTCAAGTAATATCAGAAAATTTAGAAATTTATTTGACATTTCTGTCAATTTATTGCTCAGCACGCACTGGTAAAATTGAACCATTTCTTACTACACGTAACCTGATAAAGTCTTATATGATGCCCTCTTTTATTTATAAGCACATGATGGATATACAATGTTTCAAGTTCTGAATAAATACATGATTGACTTTTTAAGATCATGCACCAAATTAAATAAATGGAATAGAGCTAATTATAAATTTGTAGATGCAACAGCGCTAGTGCATAAGCTGATCTGAAACGGAACCATGCTTCTTCTATTTGCCGCCTCGAATCCTTCCCTGCTTATCATCAGGCGAGCCATGCTGAAGTAAGCGCCTTAAACTCCTTCGGATATCACTGCAATTATTTGCAATGTTCTCTCCTATATACGATCGATAAGATTAGATTAGTTAATCAAACCAAGAAATCAACTTGATAGTTTTATTCTTTATCCAGAGTTTTAGACCATCAAAAAGGGTGTGCTTTTTTTAGAAAAGAAGATCATTTACACCAAACATGCATACCCTTTCATTTTAGTGAGAACATGCATGAATGGTTTAACTAGAGGGACGGAAACTACTAGGGTATTATCATTCTCAGTAAGTACACTTCAAATTCCTTAATTAGGACATGATCATCACAGAGTTCTCATTAAAAGTTATGCTTTTTCGATCGAAATATGCAAAACAGGTTAGCATGCTAAAATTACGTACATACCGTGGTGATCATCAACAACGTCTCCTGTGATTTCTCGGAAAGCAAATTTGTTGTAGTTGGGTATTTCTCGGGTAGAAACATCCTCTGCAAGGATCATAAATACAATCAAGTAAAATACAAAGGTGATAGTGGAAAACTTGCAATTAACCATTTTAGGAATATTAGGGAAATTATATGTACCTTCTCCTTTAAATAGCGCTCAATTACTTGAGGTTTAAGAACTCAAGTTTGAAATTGTTTCAGAAGCCAAATGCAAGGACTTGGAACTATATATGTTTAAGAATTCAAGGTTGGAGTCTATGTGATAAACGTTTATCACATGACAGATTCCAACCTTGAATTCTTAATGGACGAGTTCTATGCTGGAAATTGTGGTGGAAATTACCATTAAAAAGAGATCAATAGGAATTCAGTTGTTGTCCAATATTGAAAACATTTGCGTCCCTTGACCTCCTCCACCTTAAGTCAACTACGATAATCAGATGATCACTCAAGTACCGATCAATTTCTTGTGCATAAAGTGGAGAGGAGCCTTAGCTTGACTTGATTTAATCTTGTTGTATATCCGCCGGAATAACTTCTGGGGACGGGCAAACTCTATAGAAAAAATATGCCAACTTTTCAAACCACCACATGGAGGCCATATCTTCAAAAGATGCCTTTTAAACCCCAAATTAGCATTCCTAGGAAATGTTTGGATATTGAGATAAGATAAGATGATTTTAGATAAAAGTTAAAAGTTGAATAATATATTAGTAGAATATTATTTTTTAATATTATTATTGTTTTAGAATTTGAAAAAGTTGAATTATTTATTATATTTTATGTGAAAATTTGATAAAGTCGTAATGATGAGATAAAATGAAATTGTTTTTATATCCAACGGGGCCTAGTTAACTTAAAAAAAATAATACCAAGTTACTTACCCATAAAAAATCAAATTTCCCAAATCCTGAGGCAGATGCAAGTCAAGTATCCATTGCATCCGCTTTATTTACTAATTCCTTTATGAGTTTTCATTTATGAGAATCTTTTTCTTTTTTCAAGATGAGGACGGTACCGCAATTTTATTGATAGCCCTCACTTATAGAAGAGGAAAACTGTGGTTACATCCAAATGCATGGGATTACAGAAATTCAACAAAAGAAACCAAAACCCAGGCATCAAAAAAAGATTAAACAACCCAACGACAATACAAAATAGTCAATAATGTTCATAATAAAATTACATGACCAAGAAAACTAAAACGTAATGAAAGACACCTGCAAAAGGAAAACACCAACAAGTAATATCAATTCAAATAAAACAAATAGAACTTACCAGTGGAAACTTACTTGAATCGCAGGTAGGGAAGACCAATTCTGTCCATACGAAACTCCTTTTGTAATCCAGTTAACAAGTAATTGAGAGTTTGTCTCAATCTCAACCCTGCCAAAGCCTAACTGACAGCACCTTCGAACCCCTTCCAATAAGCTTCTCAATTCAGCAAAATTATTAGACCTCTCACCCAAGAACGCAGAATAAGCTGCAAGCATTCTACCACAACTATCATGAATCACCCCCTAGCACCCGCCGGCCCAGGATTCCCTAAGCTACTACCATCCGAGTTCAGCTTCATCCAGCCTTGTGAAGGCCAGATCCACCTAATCACACGAACTTGCCTGGGTTTGGGAAATAAAACCAGAATCTCCAATCTCTGTAAAATAGCAACATCATGGGAAGACATCCTAGAAACTTTCATGACTAAAGAAATAATCCTGCAAATCCGAAGCTTAATAACATGCCAAACCGATTGAACTGACTCTACCTTATCCTCAAACCGAGCCTTACAATGCCTATCCCAAAGCTTCCAAGAGATAATATATGGAAGAAGGCCAAAAATAATCCGTAATTGAGAAGACTTTCCAGCACGGCGGAACCAGAAATTAGTTTGATCCTTCCACGTCTGAAAAATGCCCATATGAACATCTAACTAGGTCGCAGCCAGACGCCAAATTTGTCTAGCAAAATCACCAGTACACAGCACGTGGTTTAAATCCACCATATGACCCCTGACACAACAATTGCATTTAGAAACCATAGGATTGCCAATATTCCTGATCTTATCATCAACACTCAAACAATTATGGGATGCCTTCCACATCATGATGAGATTTTCTTAGGAAGATTGTTTTGTCAAATCCAATGAGCCCAAGGTAAAGGAGACGCTCGAATACAGATATAATCCCAGGCATTTTGAGTAGCAAATTTATTATTATTATCCTTCAGCCAAACAAGAACATCGTGCCCATCCTTCCTCCTAGCCAAAAACTTAAATAACTCAAGAGCTTTATTTTAACCCACTAGTCTCTACAAAAGGGGAATATCTCATTCGTCATCCACCCGACACTCTTTGATTTTTAGCAAGTGTTTCTCAAGAACCTGGTGACGAGCACTAATAGGACCACCATTCTCCTAGTTATCATACCAAAAAGAAATATTACCCTACCTAACCATCCATTTTGAATTATTCAACACCTCTGGAATACTACGAACAATTGATTTCCAAAACTGAGTACTCTTATTAGGATTCATCAAGGATAAATGACTATTCTGAGAACCTAAGCTCCATTCCCTCGGCCTCATATAATCTCTGATTCTCCATCGCAGCAAGCAAGCCTGCTGTCAATTCTGCACACATGATCTCTTTGTACATTTCCATTTCAGTCTTGTACATATCAACTTGGTGCAAAATTTCAGAAACAAATGGGGAGCACAGTAATGGTTCAGGAATAACTAACTTTCCCAATCCTCTTAGAAACCCCGACCTTCGGCCTAGAACCTCCCCGAACACTTCCTTTGCCACATCATGGGAGATATTTTAAGGATCTCTCTCATTTCTTGACCACACCATTCAATTATGCAAATATACATAAAACATACATAATGCTCAAATTTGTCAACGTAATAACTTAATGATTTCAAACTTTAGAGTAATATATGGATAGCAATCCACGCAAAATTTCAAATATGAACACAACATTGTATTAAACACAATCAAAGTGTAATAGAGCTCACAAATCCTCCCCCGCCCCACTCATGAGTCATAACCATCAAGACAAACAGTAGAACTCTACTAGGTCAGTGATAGTCTCATGCTGCAACATTAGAAATAAACAAGAATTGACGTTATCAAGCCTTCAATATCACATATGCCATTTATATCTGTCAATGCATCCTTTAGTTGAATATGTTTATAAATGGTACAACTTACATTCTCCTCTGGGAACCTTGTGGTTCATCTACAACTTCCCTCTATTCAACATGTTTTGCTTCGATATTTTCTGTCCAACATATAAATGGCTCACGATGATGGCTTAGATATTGATACAGTGCTCGGATGCTCATCTATGAAATAAATAATTATAAATATAAAATATAAAATATAAATAAAGAGAGAGACACACATAGATTTATATGGTTTAGAAAACCTATATCCACAGGTCGTTTGGAGGTAAAATTCACTATATTTGGTGATTTTACAGTCTCTCATGACCTTTCAAAGTTATTGATACAATGAAGAAAATAGGGTTGAAGGGAGTTTGAAGAAGATGTTTTCTTTCCGAGAGAGAGAGAGAGAGAGGCCCACTGGTTGTATAGAAGTAGTAGATAGTCTTTTCTTGTAGAGTTGCCAGATTTCCCACGTTTGTAGTGATTCATTCTTTTATAGAGGTTTCTTCCTTCTTTAGAGTACTTGGGCACTACTTGGTTTATGTTATTTTCCCCTTTTTGTATGTCAGTAAATCTCTTTTGGCTTTATTGTTTCGTAGTCTTATCTCTTCCTTTTATTCCTGGTAATGGGTTTCCAATGAATTGCAAAAAAATTCATTTTATATCCAACATATGCCCATGATTCTTATGGTCGGCTTGTCCAACAAGAAGGTCTTGAGAATTCTCAATAAATGTCCATTATAGAGAAACTAGTCTACAAGAATCAGAGAAAAATAAATAGTGAGACTTGTCCCTGATTTTTCATTGTCATGTGATACAGTCAATACGTTCAAGGGTAGACGACGAGGAGACTCATGAATCCCTTGTAATGACCTCTGAGAATGGGCCCCTAGGAAGTTTGGTTGTATGAGTGTACAACTGCTCATTGTTAGTGAAGAGCATGAAAAGTGCGCTTTCTGTATTTGACGATCGTTTTTGTTTCATTGGCACAAGTAGATTTCTTACCCTCTTGGGGAGATTTCACTTTGGTGGTGTTGTCTTGGCATTAAGATTTTGATCTATAATTATTGCAAATTAATATGGATATTTTTGTCCATTTTCAATTTTTTTTAAATGTGACACCACGTTCCAGGATATTCAAAAAAGCAAGTTTGAAGAAAGCTTCAAACGTATCCTACCGCACATTTAGGTTTCGTTTGGTTCTTAACTCATCATTACAACTTTTTCAAATTCTAATACAAAATATAATAAATAATTCAACTTTTTAAAATTTTAAAATAATAATAATATTAAAAAATAATATTCTAACAATATTTTATCATCGCAACTCTAAATAGCCCGAGTTAGGGCCAATTTGGAGTTGCGGTAGAATGCTTGAAAAGTGTTTAAATAACAATAAAAATATTTTAATGATAAATTTGGATTGTTTAGGTGTCCTATATAAAAGTACTTTTTAAGTCCAAATAATCTAGAAACTATGTTTGAATAAAATAACCAATTTGATGTTTTTTCTCAAACGTATTTTACTTAATATCTTGAAACATGGTATCACTTTTTAAAAGAATTATAAATGGACAAAAATATCCATATCAATTTGCAATAATATAATATTTTACTCTTATTTATTAGTGAAACACGGCACATTTCTCTCTCACTACAACGCAATTGCTTTTTAGTGACGGTTGGAAAATTGTGACAGTCTCTAAACCGTCATTAAAATGTCTTTTCTGTGACGGTTTCTGGAAACCGTCACTAAGATAGATGAGATTTTTTTTACGTTCCAACGTATGAGAAATTTACGTTCGAACGTCACATATACATTCGAACATTGTGGCTACTTACGTGCGAACGTGAAATGTTTTGGCTCCAACGTTCGAATGTTATTAATTAACGTTCGAACGTTAAATGTTTTGCGCCAACGTTCGAACGTTAATTGTAAATTTAAATTAAATATAACTCTAATTTAAAAATTATGTGGTTTTTATTGTGCATAATTTCTGAACAAGTCTAAAATATTGACTTGTATATATTTATATATACACAATTTGTAATATATAAATATATATTTATGTTTATATATATTTGAAGTGCAGTGATTTAGTATTAAAGTTAGAAAATATAACATTAAAGAAGATTGAGAATTGAAATTAAAAAACAATAGAAATATTCAATAATATTTTTCTTTACAAATATTAAAAGTAAAATACAAAATATGATAGAATTTAGTAAACAACACTCAGATGATAACGTTGTCCGCGAAAGTTGAACTTCTTACCTCCTCAGTCAAGGTATCAACCTTGTCGTTGAGGATAGTTACACGATGGGTGAGCTCGGCGACAGACGCCGATATAGCCGCGAGCGATTGATCGATCTTATGATCGATATGCGCAGTCAGCTGTGAGATCACCGCATCAACCCAAGCAGGCCGCGCATCTCCTATAGATGTACTCGGCGTATGCTGACTACTACTCCCCACATGACCTGGCTCAGGCTGCGTCAAAGGAACTAGATCCTCTACAGGGGTGGCTGACGTCCCCTCGCCTGTCCAATGCTATGTCGATGCGTGGTCATGTCGAGGGGGCTCATTTGATCTTTGACTCGCTCCTCTGGCTAGGTTGGCACTCCCCGTGCAAGTAATAGTCGGCTGATTAGAACACCGTATGGGAGATTATCCGTGGAGACGATGCTCGCCTCGTAATGGATCCTCTCAAAGATGTGCAGTGGCAAATCTATGGGATCTCCACGTGTCACTTGTACAAAAACTGTGCCTGAAGGCTACTAAACGTGGTTTTATGTGCCACATGATCCACGTTTGTTGCAATAATAAGGTGCAACATGCGGAAGAGAGGTAGCAGATGGTTCTGGTTGAAGGCGTTATTCCTCTCGATCTGCATGCGTTCCTTCCCGGTGAGGATGTAGAAATCCTCGTCTCAGTCATCATCCCGAGCCTCGAGGCCAGTATCCTCGGCCTTTGACGGGTCTGCATCTCTGGCTGATGCTGGCTCAAATGGGTGGCCAGTAGATGATGCAGAAGTGCCTACATCCTCACGGAGTGTAGCGTGTGCAGATATCTCAACTCCTTGACGAATGCCGAGGTGCTCGACAATGACATCTGGTGAAATCTCCATGGAAACACCATGTATCGTCACAGTGTGAGAGGATGCGTCCTGAGGCATGTCACACATCCCCATATAGACCTCTTGAACCATTGAGAGGTATACCTTCCCCTCAATGTGCAAATATTTCCCCAGCCTCTACTAAGGAAAACATATTTTAGGTTCGTCTGCTCCCATATGAGTTCGTCGAAGTCATTAATCAAGACCTCTCGCTCTACCATAACAGTACGAGCCCCGATACGAGCAGTGTCCTGAGTGGCTCATTCCCTCTCTCGTTTCCTAGTATGCAGAGGATTAGTCATATCCTGAAAATAGAAAAGGAAAAAAAATTATTTACATTGATGCATTTTTTGTATTAATTTTAAGCTGTCTGCATTAACGTTCGAACATAGCAAAAGAAACATTCGAATGTTAAGATAAAACATTCGGACGTGTATCCCTTACGTTCGCACGTAAAACAATGTAAATAAATTTACATTCGAACGTGTATCCTTTATGTTCGCACGCAAAACATATAGGTGTGAACGTATAACATACACGTTCGAACGTAACCAATAAATAAATTTAAATAACTTACGTTCAGACGTTTATGTGTTACATTCAAACCTATGTTTACATGCGAACGTAAAGGTTTAACGTTCGAACGTTGAGACATAAATAAATTTAAAAAGTAGTACGTTCGGACGTTATAGGTAAACGTCCGAACGTAAACTTTACGAAGAAATAACGTCCGAATGTAAAACAATACACGTTCAAACGTACAAGTCTAAAGGCTATGTAATTGAAATGTCGTATGTTCGAACGTCTTGGTGAAACGTTCGAACGTTACGACACAGAATGGCTGAGACGACTCAATTATTATTGAAATCTCCAAAATCAATCTACAAGGTTCTAAATGCTGAAATGCTACCGTAGAAATGAAGTATACACTTCAAGAAATTTTTCTACGGTAACTATTTGGCCAATGGCAAGCCATGGTGGCCAGAAAATGGAGTTAAACATCCGGCCACCACTTGGCCCGTTTTAAACAAAACAAAACCCAAATCTCAAATAAAATACATGTTATTTGATTAAAAAAGGAATGTCTACCTTTTAGTGACGGTTGTGGTGGAGTTTAACGGCGGCGGCGACGGAGGAGTGACAGCATGGAAACGGGAACGAAGTTAGTAACGGTGAAAATGACGTTTCACCGTTCTATTTTGGGCTTATATACATGAAACGTTCGAACGTAATTCTTATTACATTCGAACGTTTGTCGATTTATTTTCTAAAATATTGACTATAATATATTATATTATTAATATATGTTATATATTATAATGTATACTATAACATATAGCATACTATATATTATATTATATTATAATATATATAGTATATTATAGTATCTATATATACTGTGTATTAATATATATAATCATGTATTTTATAGTATATTATATATATACTGTACTATATATATAGTATAGTATATATCTAATATTACTGAATATATATTATAATATAATATATAATATTATATATATATATGATCCATTATAAACTAATGAAAATAATAATAGAACCACAAGCTCTTATTACTAGCCCAAAACGATATACTTTATTTATTACAACTAGTACCCAAATTTCGATATAAGTGTACAAATTCCTAAATAGATTAATTGGAATCAAATTACTCTCTCTAATAAATTACAATTAGATTTATTTTACGTTTGAAATTGTGAGTGCTAGTTATATTTCTTCAAGTTTAGCAATATGTTTATACATGTTGTTGTGATTTTATGCTTACTCTTGAAATAATTGTGAGTAATGTTTGTGAATATTGTGAATAGTTTGTGAGTTTATGGTGTTCATTGATGAATTAATATGTGTAGAAATATTGTTGTGCGAATATTGTTGTTGTTGTGATATGAATTTGAAATATTGTGATTATTGTTTTTAAATTTTTATTGAATATGTTTAACAAGAAAATTTTAAGTTTAGGATCTTAATTTAAGTAAAGATTAAAAACATTTAATATATAGCTAATATGAGAATTAATATTTAACATGGAGTAAGTATATATAATATATTCATTAGGGCTGCAAATGGTCCGGTCCGGCGATGGACCGAATATTTTCGGTCCATCATTTTTCTGGACTGAACATCCAAAGGGACCGGACCGGACCGATAGCTAATTTTTTTTCTTTTTTATTTTTTTAAATAATTAATAAAAAATTATTTAAAGTACTAAATTAAATTAAGTGACTTATTAATATGGATTATGTAACAAACTCAATAAAAAAAATATTTAATATGGTCAATGATAATAAATTAGATGAAAACTATATTAGTAATTTATATAATTACTATATAATTAACTAATTGATATTATATATTAGTTAATTCATAGAATATTAACAAGTATTAATAACATATTTAAAATTTTATATTGTTAATAATGATAGGTTAGATGAAGATATATATAAAATATTGTTAATTTATAGACTTTTAACAAATATTAATAACATATTTAAAATTTTATATTGTTAATTATACAATTATTATATATAAAATATATATAAAATATTTTTTGTATTTTTATTTTTCATTCGGTCTAGAAAAACCCTGGACCGGACCGGTCTCAGTCTCAGTCCGACCGGACCGTTTATTACCCCTAATATTCATACTAATTTAGTTAGAATATGATTATTATTCAAATTATAAGTATAGTATAAAACTTAATATTAAAAAAAAGGAAAAAAAATTATATAACTTAACTATGTATAAAGTATAATATTTTTTTCATATAAAGGGAGATAAAAAACGGGACTGGCCATTAGTTCAATAAATAGAAAGGCAGTTTGAGTATGAATATATAGAGGACTGACTAGCTAGCTAGCTCGCTGATCACGTTGTAGTTGCGTACTTTCAGTTGTTGCGTTTGTGGCTATGAAGTGGGCCGTACGTATCTTCAGACATCGATATAGATGTCCATTGAAAGTCATATGTTTGGAACTTTTTTAAAGTCATACAAATTATGACCCTCAGCTGACTTGAAATTCCAGAAAATCATTACTATATAGTATATATATAGTGCATTATATATATATAGTGTATATATATAATTATAGATATATACTTTACTATATATATAATACTTTATATTCTATATATTATTGATTCATATATATAGTATAGTATGTTTACTATATTATTATGTTTTCATTTAAAGTATTATGCTATCATAGTGTATATATAATATAATATTTATACTATACTATAATATAGTATATTATACACTATATAGTTTACAATATATAGTCCAGATTATTCACCTTGGCATCCACCTCTCATAATCTTAAAAATAGAAGCGGGTTATATGAAAGAAGATAATAGTGACAAAAAGTTAGTATTCTTCTCAACTTAAAAAAATATATATATATTATATTAAAGAGAAATATTATGAATATCTAGAAAAAATACATATATATAACTATTATATTAACAAATACTAGCAATAGAATAAAAGTAGCGTTCGAACATGAATTTATAACGTTTGAACGATATAAATCATTTACCCGCTGGATTTCTTCATAGTTGTGATGATCATTCCACGTTCGAACGTTTAAATTGAACGTTCAAACGTTAATGGAGGTACATGAAAATCTCATTTTCATGTTCGAACGTACAATTATAATACGTTCGAACAAGAGAAGAAAAATGCAGGAAATTTCCCGCTCGATTTAGAAACCTCTCTGATGATCTGAAACGTTCGAACGTGAGAGTAAACGTTTGAACGTAAATTTTTGTAGCTTTCGAACATGAAAATAAAAGTGCAGGAAATTTGGCGCTCGATTTATGTATCTCTGTGATGATTTGAACGTTCGGACGTTAAAATTTTACGTTCAAATGTTAGATGATGAAAATCACTTGAAATTTATAAACGTTCGAACGTAAAATTTATTAACGTTCGAACATAAAAATAAAAGTGCGGGAAATTTTCTGCTAGATTTTTGGCGTTGTCATAGGAAGATACGTTCGAACGTGTATAGAACACGTCCGAACGTTTTCTAAAGAAAATATTATCTGTCTTTTAACGTTTGAACGTCATCTAAAATTTGGTCGGGATAATATAACGTTCGAACGTAGAACTTAAACGTTCGAATGTGTCATCTTAAAACTTTAGCTTTGAATGAATACATGCACGGGAGGCAGCAGAATCACTTCTGCTGCTTCTCCCGTGTGCTAGAGAGAGAGAGAGTGTTAGAGTGAGAGAAAGTTGAGTGAGAGAGGGTTAGAGTGAGAGAGACTTCAGTGAGAGAGAGTTGAGTGAGAAGGGACGGTAGTTAGAGAAAGAGAAAGTTGAGTGAGAGAGGGTTAGAGTGAGAGAGAGTTCAGTGAGAGAGAGTTGAGTGAGAAAGGGACATGGGTTAGAGAGAGAGAGTTAGAGTGAGAAAGTTTTAGTGTGAGAGTTGAGTTGAGTTTTGGTAAGGAAAAATTATTTTTCTTTTGCATTTTCTTGAATTTTATTATATTTATCTTGTGTTTTTGTTATATATATTTCTAATAAGTTAGTGTTGTATTTTTTGAAGGATTGGTTGTTTTGGCAAGTTGGAAGCTTTTGATTTGTAAGAGGATATTGTGAGTGCTAGGTATAATTCTAAACTTTATACATTTTATGCTTACTCTTTTTTTATTGTGATTTTTGTTTGTATAGTTTGTGAATACTTTGTGAGTTTGTGGGAATATTGTGAATATGTTGTGATATGGATTGAAATATTGTGATTTTTGTTTGTGAATTTTGTTTGAATATGTTTACATGGTTAGGAATATATTGTGTTTAACTTTTGGATTTATGTGAAAATTTTGATATAATATTTGTTAGCCTTGAAGAATTTGTGAGTGCTAGTGGTCTTTCTCAAGGTGAGGAAGATGTTTATACATGTTGTAATTTTATGCTTACTCTTGAAATTTCGTATTATTGTTTGTATAGTTTGTGAGTTTATGGTATTTATTGATGAATTAATATGTGTAGAAATATTATTGTGGGAATATTGTTGTTGTTGTAATATGGACTTGAAATATTGTGATTATTGCTTGTGAATTTTTATTGAATATGTTTATATGGTTAGATTTAAGTAAAGATAAAAACCATTTAAGTATAACAATTAAAATGAGACTTAATATTTAACTTAATAAGTATATATAATATATTCATGCTAATTTAGTTAGAATATGATTATTATTCAAATTATAACTATAGTATAAAACTTAATTTTGCTTTAAAATATATATATATATATATATATATATAACTTAGTTATATATAAAGTATAATATATACATACAATAACTATAACAAATAATTAATTATTAAATATAAATAACTCACTCATGCATAGTATAACAATTAAAATGAAATGATTTTAGGAATAATAATAATTAAAATTCGTTTATAACCTTTGAAGAAATTATATATAACAATTATAATAACAATTATATAATAAGAATTAAAATTACATAGGTCTCAATTAACAATGTCCTAAGATATATAATAACAATTAAATTATAATTGTGATGCATCTGAGATCAAAAAATTAATATTTCGTATAGGATAGCCACAGCCAATCCAAAATCACTGTAAAAAACTTTGTTGTCTGGTGAAAAATCAGAAGTTTCGATTCCATAACTATTAGAGCATGAGAATAGTGGAGATGAAGATGACACTTCGATTGTGGAGGCATACCAGGAAGATGGAGAGGGTATTAACTTATTTGTTGACCTTGGTGCACTCGAGTTGCTCCCCTTGTGTAGAGATGATGTCCCACCCATCCATCTCGACCCATCCGTATTAAATGATCATTCAATTCAAGTAAGTGAGGAAAAAGAAGAAGAAGAAGTGTCAGAAGATGAAAATGAATCAGAATCTGGCTAGGAGGTGGATAAGGAGGATGAAGAAGAGGTGCATGATGATGATGAAGATGTTATCAAGGGAGATTCTGAAACAAGCATGCAAAATACATCTAAAGATGAAGAATAAAAGTACTAAATATTTTATTCATATAGGTGACTATAAAATATCTTGATTTTCATAATTTCTTCTAATTAATTTTCTTTGATATTATTAATTCTTTTCAAGAATGCCGCCAAAACGACAACGAATAAATGTACCTCCGCCAAGTCCAAGTCACGAACCCATTGAGGACTCCCCACTTGAGGAATCCGCTACTGAAGATCGAGTTAACACGGAAAAGAATAACAGTCAGTCGACATCTGCCAATAAGGAAATATTGTCATTGATAATTAATTATATAGTTAATATTTTTGTTTCAATAACTATATAACTATAATTATACTATCTATTATCATGTAGTTGATGCATCTGCATGTCGCAGTCGTGGCTATACACGTGGCATCTCTCTTGAGAAAAGTAGAAGGCACGGAAAACTCAAGATCACCATTCCTGATAATTCCACTGGAGGAGTGGATGATAATGCAGCAGCGCTTTCCTCCTATATTGGCACAGTAGTTCGAGCTTATGCTCCATTTTATGTACGCTCATGGCGAGATATTCCGAATGAGATTAAGGAGCACATTCGAAGTCGTGTGCTGGTGAGTTTACTTTGAGAGTACATTTTTTTTCACCTAGATTAGTATATCATATTTTTGAACTAATTCACTTGTTAGGATGAATTCGATTTCGACTTTGACCATAGTGAGGATTTGAGAACCGTGAATGAGTTGATAGCTACACTATTCCGACGTCACAAGGGACGATGTCATGACCACTTTAAGAAGTTTGAGACGTTGGAAGAGGCTGCGCAGTCTCCTTTCTAGCAGATGAAGTTAGATGATTGGAGAAAGTGTTGTGATCTTTTTGCATCTCCAGATTATCAAGTATTTTACATTTATATCTTTTAATTATTTACATTCATATTCGTTCTATATATTATATGTATATATATTACAATTAACATTCTTAATATATTTTGTAGCACTTGAGTTCTACAAATGCACAGAATATATCGCTCTGACTGTCCACCATCGTGTTGTTCAAGGTCATTCCACCGTCTTGCTGAAAAAATGGTAATTAAAAAATTATAGAATTCATTTATTTTTTTGATATTCATTTACTTAAGTACTAACATTATCTTTCTAAAATTGTGTATGTCGCTTTGTTAGAAACGTGATGATCCTGAAAACTTTTCTCTCATTCATGTCTATGTTGTTGCCCACACTAATGAGCATAGTGAGTGGATGGATCCTGTTGCTGCAGATAATCATGTAAGCAGTGTTAATTTTGTTAAATAAATTATGTAACATGTGAATAATTTATTTTTTATTTATATTTCTTTTAATATGTTACTTATTAACGATCATTACCTTTAAAATTGTAGGCAAAAATGATGGAGCTACAGTCGGCTTCTGGGGAATCCTCCCCTAGTGACATAGACATATTCACGCAAGTGCTCAGACCACTGTCTAGTATGGCAAGAGGTTTAGGACGATCTATTAAGCATAGATGTCCATCCTCCTCAACCTCATCGACTTTACAAATTAATAATCTTACCAAAGATTTAGAAGCTGCACGGCGTGAGAATGAGTATATGAGGTCGAGACAACAAGAGTTAGAGTCTCTCTTAGAACAACAGTCTCATTTATAGATGCGTTTGCAGGACCAACAAAGAGACCATGAGGAAATAATACGCAATGAAGTCCAAGAGCAAGTGCAACGGGAGATGATGGTACAAATGGAGCGTGTTATGTCGTTGCAACAGAATCGCGGTGGGCGAGGGAAAAAGAAGAAATAAATTTTATCAGTATTTGTTGCTAGTTTTAATATCTAATTTTAATATTTTATAAGACATTGTTACTTGTTAATTGATGGTATGTAATATGATACAATTTGTATGTTTTTAAATTTTATGAAATTAGTATTTCTGATTTGTACGTTTGAATGTAAATTAAAATCGTTCGAATGTTGGTCCACATTCGAACCAACGTTCAAACGTGAATACATAAAATTAGATAGTAACATTCGAATGTAGGCCTCCACGTTCTAACATACTCAGACTCAAACGAACAAACCGTTCGAACGATTAATCGATTAACGTTCGAACGAAGCTCCGAACGTACCACTTGCATTCGAACACTCCTTCGTTTACATTTGAAATAACGTCTGAACGTTAAACCCGTTACGTTTGAACATTGGTCCATTAACGTTCGAATGGGTTATTATAATGAATGTTCGGACGCATAAACATTCGAACGTAAATATGATATGTTCGAACTATAATCAACGAACGTCAAATTCTCTCATTCGAATGCCAATCGGTCTGGTTTCCGTTCGAACGTTCAATTTGACATTCGAACATTACTTTCTGTGACAGTTCTCAACCATCACAAAAAATGTAACATTCGAACGTTCAACCAAACGGAACACCTCCAACCGTCACTAAAAATATTTTTAGTGACGGTTCAACAGTAAACTGTCACCAATTATTTTTTGTGATGCACATTCGGTGACGGTAGTGGTGACGGTTTCAAACCGTCACCAAATATCTTTAGTGATGTTTTGAAAATTTTTTGTGACGGTTTTCTCTGTCACAAAAGACAAATTGTGTTGTAGTGTCTGCAATGACTCTCTCTTCCTCTGTCTTCAAGGTGTCCCAGGACCCATACTCTTTAACATTTTTTTTTCTAGGCTTGGCGAACAGCATCAGACTTCAGTTGCTTTCGCAAGAGCTCCGTCCAAATCGAAAAGAAAAATGTCCGTAAGATGACAAAAATGTCCTTTTGTGCTTTGATATATTTGGTGCATGTGCACTACCAATGGTTGAATAAAGTGAACTTACTTTCTTCTATATTTTTAAGCACATAACAAACATATACAAGAGAAATCAAAATAATGTTATTGCTGCTACACAAATGCAAGATAGTAAGTGTAACACCTGGGCGGCCAACCCGAGTCTGTTTTTTAAATATTTTTCGGCTTATGCGTATGAAAAGCTCAATTGAGTGTTCGAGTATTTTTTTTTGGAATAGACTACAGGCCTAAAATCTTTATTTTGGCAGAATATGATTTTTCTTTGGGTTTGATAATTAGGTTAAAAATCTCTTATGGGCCAACAAGATTTTTGGACAAAGTTGGGATTTTTTTAGAGGTTGAGTCGAGGCCTATAACTCAGGGGAAAAGGCTAAACCTTGTATGCCCTGAAATCCAATCTCTTGAGAACCAACCAACGTTTAGTTTTTTTTTTTTTACCCCCAACACGCACGACTCTAGCACTCCCACGCATGTACGTCTCCTCTTTCTCTAGGTGTCCAACTTTATAGATATAAATAGGTATATATAGATCTGTACTTCTCTCCTTCATGCACTCCTTGCCTCCTTCAAGCCCTAGGGTTACAGCAGCCTCTTGTTTACTTTTAGCAAGGCACAGCCTACATGGAATCCCACGCATGGAACAACAAACCAGCCCTTCACGTTGCCAACCCCCTAAACCACCCCTGCATGACCTGCACCGCTGCAAGCCTCCACCAAAAGCAACCAAGCCCAACTTTTTCTCTCACTCTCTCTACTTTAAAGGGTTCACCCCCGAAAACTTCACATGACACGACTCCTCCCAACGCAACCACCAACAACCAATAGTAAGCCCCTCAACGCGATGCACCTTACACACGTAAAGCCACTCGGTTCCCAATAGGTACTATGGAAACCCAATGCTGCAACCAAGCACCACTACCCTCCGCCACCACTCGGTTGTTCTAGTCTGCAACAACCACCTTTTGAGCCTCATCCACTTTCGGTTCCTCCCTCAAAATAGAGTCCCACATATGCCAACTTTGCACCATGAAACAAGCAAACGATCTCAGCCAAGTCTACACGGTGAAGCTCCTCCCAAACAACCATGTTTTACACGTTTCTTTCCTTAGCCACCGTGCAAAGCCAAACAAAGACCGACGCCACAGCTTGGCCATGAGCCATGGATTTTCACCACATGTACCCCTATTTTGTATACCCAAAAAATAGAGCACCTCCATAACAGACCAAACTGAGAGCCACGGCCCACGTCTTGCCACAGTGAGGCCACTCTGCCACCACCAATTGCAACAAATGGCCCTAGAGAACAATTCTCCACCATCAAACATCGCCCAACCCACACGTTGCCCCATACGTGAGACTCTCTCTACCCCCCTCAGTTTCTATCTCTTCCTTCTGTTAGCTCCCTGGCTCTCTTTACGTAAGCTAAATCAGGTTCTCTTCCTCCGTAGTACTATATAGATAGTACGAGTTATATTTGTAATTTTAATGGGTTATGGGTTTTGAGTTATCTAGTGTTGGGAGTATAGGTTGCACCTAAGAGACATATTTCGGATTCGTGTCTTTGTTTTAAGAATTAATCGTGGAATTTTGTGATAAGTTGTATGAAAATTTAAAATATTTTGGGAGAGTCAATATTTTAAGGTTTCGAGGATTTTTAGACATTAAGGAAAATATAAATTTTCATATCTCAGGTTCAAATTACGAAATATGTGTTCAATTGAAAATTGACGGAAGTTACGTGATTATTGTATAGGTGATGATTAATATTTGTTTGGCACTGTTGTGGAAAAATTCTAAAAAGCTATAAAGTCTAGGTAATTGGGATTCATATACTAGACTTTGCCTAAAAGAAATGAACTGAGGGCGATTTTTAGAAAATATGCATGTTTTGTTATGAAAAGAAATTTGAAACAATCTCGGTTATTTATTCTGAATTACTCATGAAACTTTGTACAAGAAGAAAGTATTTTCGGTCATGACTGGTGTAGACATGAGCTATTTTGGCATTTTGTTTTTAAACTGTGTAAAATAGAGTGAATATGAAATTTTGTGCATAAATTATATTTTTATGATCTGATTCTGTTTTGTTCTGAAGATGTTCTGTACTCTGATATGATATGATTTGATTTCTGAAACCTCTAGCATGTTATTTCTATTCTAATTTGACCTCACCACGGGTGTAAAACTTTTGCCTCTGTTCGGGTTGGTACCAACTTTTCTGTTTCCGGTGCACCCACTTTGAAAGCCAAAGTGGTTTTCTGTATGGTCTTTTCGGTATGCATACTCGGGACTCCGAAAATAATAAGGGGAAGATTTCACATTCTGTTTCTACTAGGTTGGCTGCCGGGGTTTGTACAACCCTACCACGGGGGTTAAACATGAAATTATGTACTCATATGATGTTTTCAGTTATGCTATGCTAAAGGAGTTTTGAATAAGAATATTTATGAACTTTCGCTCTGATATTTCTGATAACATGTTCTGATTCTGCATTCTGAGAATAAAACTATTTTGTTCTGCATTCTGAACTCTACAAATGCTCATATTTACATACTAGTATATGTTTTTTGTTTACTGAGTTATTGATAACTCATCCCTTATCTTCACAATATTTTTCAGATAATTTTGATGCCTCAGTTGGAAGTCAAGAGTAGGAAGTGTTAGTAAGATTTGATGATCGTAGAGGAATAAGAACCAAAGGGGTACAAGTATTTGTTGGAGAGTTTTATTTAGTAGGTTTGTGATTTTATGTTATTTTGATACTTTGAGTCATAGATATTTTCGAGTCTTTGTGGAGCTTTTAATTTATTTCAGTGAGGTATTTTATTTGGTGTCTTGATGGAGGATCATAAATTTTTGGTTTTGAATAAATGAGTTTATATTTTATGGGAATTTGGAGTATATAAATACGTTATGGGAGATTATTTTAGGTTTTAAGAGCTAACTCTCCCGACTTACGGGACCGGGATGTTACAGTCAGACAATGAGATTAGTTTGGATAGATAAAATGCTAAAGCATTATGTAGATATATGTGTTAGCGAGATTTATGCCCAAACCGTCTAAGAACCTGTTTTAATAAGGTAGGGTGGGAAAACGTGGTTAATAAGTTTAGCAAGAGAATTGGTAAAGAATTTTGCTATAAACAATTTAAGAACAAGTGGGATAGTTTAAAAATGATTGGAACATTTAGACAAAATTGGTAGGAAAAGAAATTGGCCTTGGATGGGATCCGATGAAGAAGACAATTGATGCTACGGATGATTAATATTTAATCACGCACATTTGTCACTCACATGCACTACTTAAAGAGCATTTGAAGTTTGAAAAAATAGATAGAAGATATTATATCATGGAAGGGATAAAATATATAGGCCCAAAGTAAGCCTACTAGGCTTAGCCCAAAGGGGGAGGCCTCATGAGGAGGAAAGAGAGAGAATATAAGGACGAAAGAGGGAACAAAAAATGAGGAAGAAAAAAGGTGTTAGGAGAAAAGAGGTAATGTGACATAAATGAGGCAATATGTGACATAAAACAAGGGAGGAGGCATATGATAAAAGGGAGGGAACCAGACGACTTCAAAAACTTTTGGCAAGGCTACTCCTTCAGCTTCTTCAACCTCATGATAGGAGTTCTAGCAACAAGCTCCCCACCAGAAGACTGGCCCCTAAGGTCCATTTTACAACGTAGATGAGAGACTGTAAAACAAACATATTATAGTGGATCTTCTTTCCACAAACGCCCCGTGGACGTAGGCAATATGCCGAACCACATAAGTATGTGTGTCTCTCTCTTTTACATTTGCAGTATTTATTTTCCATTCACTATAATGGATGTACGCACAGCCGCACCAGACCACATTAGGGGCTTTAGGCCACCCCAAATCTCCGTCACTGCCGAAACATGGCTGCTTGTGGGCAACGCCAACGCACTTTAAACTTTCTCTATGATCCAACGGGACAATTCAGGTATGCAAATCGCATGCTTGTGGATGTAAATTATTTATGCTAATCGGTTTGGCTTCTATAGCTCGGTCAAGCACCCCAAATGTCCGCACCGACCCCACACCCCCAACGATGAGAAGACCAGGGAAGCCAAGTATCGTCTCCCCATGGGCTTGCTTCATCCCTTCTCTTAGTTTACGAGGTCGACAAGAAGACCATGGGAGCCAAGTACCATGTCTCCACAGGCTTGCCCCATCCATTTTTTCAGTCAACGAGAAGATGAGGGAAGACAAGTACCATGTCTCCATGGACTTGCCTCATCCCTTCCTCAGTCTACGAAGTTGACGAGAAGACCAGGGAAGCCAAGTACCGTGTCTCCACGGGTTTGCCTCATCTCTTCCCTTAGTCTACAAGGTCGACGAGAAGACTAGGGGAGCCAAGTACCGTGTCTCCGCAGGCTTGCTTCATCCCTTCCCTAAGTCTACGAGGTCGACGACAAGACTAGGGGAGCCAAGTACCGTGTCTCCACAATCTTGCTTCATCCCTTCCCTCAATCCACTAAAGTGATGAGAAGACTAGGGAAGCCAAGTACCGTGTCTCTACTGGCTTGCCTCATCCCTTCCCTCAGTCTATGAGGGTGACGAGAAGACTAGGGGACCCAAGTATCATGTCTCCATGGGCTTGCCTCATCTCTTCCCTCAGTCTACAAGGTCGTCGAGAAGAACCACAGGACAACATCTCCACTAGCGAATGCCAAGGGTACGCACTTGTGCCATAACCGCACCAGTAGGTCTCCTTTGGGTACGAGCCTTCGAAGTTAAAGACCCTCCGAGCTCCACAACTGCCTTGCACAGGATACCTTTGGAGACGAGTCGACGGGCTCGCAGCCACCTAAGGTAGATCTAGGGGGTACAAACTCAAAGACTGACAATAGAATTGAAACATTAGCAGCGGTTCACAATGGAAAAAACAAATCTCACAAACACCATCGGATGAATATCCATTTCCACCCCTGCCATCTACCCGGTCGAGCACATCTCCTACCTCAGCCGAATTTTGTGCTCGCCATTTATAAGGGCAAGCTCACTTCCAGCCACAACAGAGCTCCACACTCGCCAGTTACGCGGTCGAGTACATCTCACGCCTCACCCGAGCTCCGCACTCGCCATTTACGCAGTCGAGCACACCTACCGCCATAGCCAAGCTCCATGTTCGCCAGTTACACTGCCGAGTACATCTCAAGCTCTGCGCTTGCCATTTATGCGGTCGAGCATACCTCCCATCACAACCAAGCTCCACGATCGCCAGTTACGTGGTTGAGTACATCTCTCGCCTCAGCCAAGCTTCACGCTCGCCATTTATGCGGTTGAGCACACCTCCCACCACAGTTAAGCTCCATGATCGCCAGTTACAAGGTTGAGTACATCTCCCTCCTCAACCGAGCTCTGCGTTGGCCATTTATGAGGTCGAGCACACCTCCTGCCATAGCCGAGCTCCACGACCTCTCATTACGCTGTCAAGTACATCTCCAGCCTCGGCCAAGCTCTGCGCTCTCCATTTACATGGTCACATATCTTACTTCAGCTGAGCACCACGCTTGCCATGTACGCGGTCGAGCACACCTCCCGCCACAACTGATCTCTACACTCACCAGTTAAGCGGTCGAGTACATTTCCTGTCTCTACCAAACTCTGCACTCGACATCTACACTGTTGAGATTACCTCCTGCCACAATCGAACTCCACGTTCGCCAGTTACACAGTCGAGTACATCTCCCACCTCAGCCTAGCTCTGCACTCACCATTTACACAGTCGAGTACATCTTCCACCACAGCTAAGCTCCACGCTCGCCACCTAATGCGGTTAAGTCTATGTCCCACACCTCTCCTAATCCTATGTTGGGAAATCTTTATCACTTAACGCAAGTCAAGTGGATAATTTCGACTACATATTTTATATTTAAACATTCTTAATGGAATTTGACGGATCATTTCGACTACATATTTTATATTTAAACATTCTCAATGTCTTTTTTTTTAGAACAAATAGCCATTAACAATCGCGGGCAACTGAAAGAGATAAAACATACCAGGCCTAAAGTAAGCCTACTAGGCCCAACCCAAGGGGGGAGGCCTCATCAGGAGGAAAGTAAGAGAAGACAAGGAGGGAAAGAGGGAATGAAAAAGGGGGGACAGGAAAAGGGTGTCAGGAGAAAAAGAGCTGATGTGACATAAAAGATGCAAGATGTGACATAAAATAAGGGAGGATGTATAGGATAAAAGGGTGGGAACAAGACAACTTTAGGGACTTTTGGCAAGGCTTCTCCATCAGCTTCTTCAACCTCATAACAGGAGCTCCAACAACGAGATCTCCACCAGAAGATTGACCTATGAGGTCCATTGTACAACGAGGATGAGAGGCTATGAGAGACTGTAAAACAAGCATATTATAATGGATCTACCCTCCCCAAATGCCCTATGGACGTAGGCAATATGTTGAACTACGTAAATTTGTGTATTTTTCTCTCTTTTATATTTTCAGTATTTATTTTCCATTCACTGTCATGGATGTATGCACAGCCACATCGGACCAAGTCGGGGACTCTAGACCATACCGATCGAGGCCCAGATCATCATAACGGGCCAGGAATGACCCCGAATCTCCGTCACTGCCGAAACATGGTTGCTCGTAGGCAACCCAACGCACCCCCAACGACGCTAACACAAATCTCACACTTGTGGATGGAAATTATTTAAGCTAACTGGTTTTGCTTTTATAGCTTGGTCAAGCACCCCAACTGTCTACACCGACACTCGCTCCCCCAATAACGAGAAGACCAAGGGAGCCAAGTACCGTGTCTCCACGAGCTTGCCTCATCATTTTCCTCAGTCTATGAGGTCGATGAGAAGACCAGGGCAGCCAAGTACCATCTCTCCAAGGGCTTGCCTCATCCCTTCACTCAGTCTACGAGGTCGAAGAGAAGAACATGGGAGATAAGTACCGTGTATCCACGAGCTTGCCTCATCCATTCCCTCAGTCTATGAGATCGACGAGAAGACCAAGGGAGCCAAGTACCGTGTCTCTACAAACTTAGATCTCTGCCAGAATATTGAGCTCTAAGGTCCATTGTACAATGAGGATGAGAGACTATAAAATAAGCATATATTATAGTGGATCTCCCCTCCCCAAATGCCTATGGATGTAGGCAATATTTCGAACCACGTAAATCTGTGTGTTTCTCTCTTTTATATTTTCAGTATTTATTTTTCATTAATTGCCATGGACTTATGCACAGCTGCACCAGGCCACGTCGAGGTCTCCAGACCACACCGATCGAGGCCCAGATAGTCATAGCAGGCCGGGAATGACTTTTTCTCCTCTTCTGACTTGTTGTGCGATTTTTAGCATTAACAGATCATATGCCAAATTTTCCTTATGATAAACAAGTTAAAATTGTTATGGCGTATATAGCTATTCATTATTTTATTAGAAATCATGCATTGAAGGATCTTGAGTTCAAGCCATACGATGATCATGAAGATTATCTACCTCCTAAAAGCATGGAGATCGAAGAAGCAGAAGAATACTCAAGCATGCAACAATCAGAGATATCCAGTGAAAATACTATGAATATTGAGCGTAATTGTGTTGCTCTTTCACTTATGCATCATTAAGTGATTTTTTTTCATTATGTTTAGTGAAAATCCTATTAGACTATTTTCGTTGTTATTTGATTATAAGATTTAATTTATATCAAGGATACGATTATAATTTGTGAAAATCAAATGCCCTTTTTGTCATTTCTATCTTAAAAAGTAATTTTGAATTTTTTCCAAACAAATGTAATATGTTTGAAAGTATTTTAGACATATGGTTACTAAACAGTAAATAACTTTTTAATAGTAAAGCTTATTATGTTAAGTTCTAAGCTATACACCTTAAGCTAAAAGTAATATTTTGGCATTATTTTCAACCACAATCTCAAACATGCACTTAGTGCCCAAAGGCCCTTGCGAGAAGCCCAGCCCACTCAAGCAAAAATGACGTCGTTTTGCCACTCATCCCCAAAACCCTAAATTCACGCCCCATCTTTCTTAGGCTTTGTTTGGAAGTTGAGTTCATCTCAACTCATTTCAACTCATCATTACAATTTTTTCAAATCCCAATATAAAATATAATAAATAATTCAAATTTTTCAAATCCCAAAATAATAATAATAATAAACAATAATATTCTAACAATATTTTATTATCTCAACTCAACTCAACTCAACTCACTTCAACATCCAAACCCACCTATTCTTCTTCTTCTTCTTCTCCTCCTCCTCCTCCTCTCTCTCTCTCTCTCTCTCTCTCTCTCTCTCTCCCCCTCCCTGTTCCCCCCCCCCCCCCCCCACACAGCCTCCCTCCCATTTCACTATCTCCTTTTTTCTATCTTCTCTCATATCTCTGCTTCTCATCTCCCCACTGCGTTTCTTGATACCCACCAAAGAAGAGACATCGTGTCGTCGCCCTCTGTCACGAACTTTCGTCTTCACATGTTGTTGGTAAGGCTCCTATGCATCTTTTCCAAGTGGGATCTCACTACTAATGGCTGGTTTGAGGGCCCCATAATCGTAGGGAGGATCAGAAAGAGAAGAAATATGAAGAACATGAAGGCCTCAAACTAGGGTTATTTTTCTGGTTAATAGGGATGGAGAGGCATGGGAGATGAGGGAAATCTATGTCTGGAGGCATTGGTGGAGATCATAGAGAGCGAGAGGATGACCCATTGGAGATGTTGAGTCAAGGATGCCATGGCCATGAATTTTTGTGGTCTTCGTCTATGCGTAAGGCGATGGATTTCCAAGGATAGAGAGTTTGAGGAATGAAAAAAAAAAGTATTTGAAAATTTCTAAAAATGGATGGAGAAATCGATTTTTGAGGCAGTTAGGGACAAACAAGGAAGGTGAGGAGGGAAGACACTGAAATTCGCCACCACTAGGATCAAATTCACTTATAG
This sequence comes from Juglans mandshurica, assembly GCA_022457165.1. Taxonomy (NCBI): domain Eukaryota; kingdom Viridiplantae; phylum Streptophyta; class Magnoliopsida; order Fagales; family Juglandaceae; genus Juglans; species Juglans mandshurica. Next base: position 15,326,507 of record CM039632.1, read on the forward strand.
TGCCAATAGAATTAAGGGCACCCCAGTCCTTACTGTGGGTGTCGAGAAGGTCCCAATCGCTGGGTCCCTGCCTTTTTCGGCCATGGCGTGATTCTTGCTGAGTATAGGAGTTAAGAGGAGGGAGGGAAGAGGAAATTCTTGCAACGAAACCTTCGTAAAATCACTCTCTCCATTCTCCTGCATCACAGTGATGTGGTCTTGCAACTGAACACTCTCTTCATCCTTTGTTGCATTTTTCTCATCCTCCTTCATTGTAATTTGGTCTTGCAACTCAACGAAAGATTCCGTAAAATCATTCAAAATTTCCTTTAATTGTTGCCATAAGTGCTTGTAATTTTCATGCATTCGGTCAACTAAGGGTTCATTTGGAAGTCAAAAGCAGCTCAATTCAGTTCAAATTTGAACTGAATTTGCCATCCAAATGTACTTTCAAATTGAGTTTTGTCAATAAAAAACATTCAACTCAGTTTATACTGTAGATGGATGTAACACGTCGACTTTGCATAGATTCCTGACTTCCTCTACTCCCAGCCTTGAATTGTTTTTTTACTTTCCGTTATAACTCCTCCCCCTCTTTCTCTCCATCTCTATTTCCCCATCATTCTTCTTCCCCAACCCATCTTCCAAAGCATAAAAGAATTTCTATAAAATTCAAATACATCTTGGCAGCGGCTGCAGTGCACCAAACTGTTGTTTGTGAATATTTCCCAATTGCAACCGGGAGCTTCAAATTTAGAAAGCTATTGATCCCCACAGTCATCCCTCATAGTCGACGGGATGGAGAAAGAGATGTTCTGTTTCAATGGAAAAGGTTCCATCGTCAACTCCTCCAACGTCTGCAGCCCTCGTGCTCCAACAGTGATTGAAGTTTGAAGAGGTTGTCATTCCTGTCTGAACCGCTGCAGCCCTCTGGCTTACATCCTTTCGGCGTGGTAAATAAACAATGTCGATCAGAGTAAGCTTGTTCCTTTTTACAAACTGAACTCTGCCTCTGCTAAAAACTTTCTTTCCAATCTCTCAACTCATAGGTGCTACTATAAACCCGTGTGAGCATCTCCTTTGTGCCCCTATTTGTTTCTTTGCGTATTGAGATTCCTATATAATTCCCATGCCGATATCAGCCCAAACCATCACCATTTTACTACGGAAGCAAAGCTCATCCACGATCAAGTGGATCAACCGAAGGGTTACCTTCAAGATATCAACAATCACGGGTCCTAGGACGTGCTCGTATCAGGTAAGCAACAATCTCAACTTTTGGAAAGCATTTGACTACATGCATTTCAGAATAATTAACTCAAACACGTGGAGTGCAATTTTTCTTAGTCTTATGCAAGATTGGTATCACCGAATCTATGAACAAGTAAACACTTACATATGTTAATCTGTTGGTGAATGTCATATAGCTGTGATTGCCCACTGAAAACATAATCCTCAATTACATGTTCCTTGTGCAAACATCATGTTACTTGGTGAATGTCATACAGCTGTTGCAATGTCCTGTGCAGTATGCATTCCGGGCCTTATGCATACGGGAAGTATGGATTTTATAAGTAAATTATACTCATGGTGCATACGGGTAATATAAGTAAAATCGTCTATAATTTTCTGGCTCTTTATGTATATGCTACAGGAAGTACGGATTTTATAAAATTTATCCTTGCTGATAGGCTAAAGAATTGTTATTAAATTATGCACATATATTTCTCCTGTTGTTCAATCCCACTTTTGGAGCCAATAATGAACAGGGGATCTTGCTCCTTATACGAAAATTACATTTCTGACCTGACCTTCCAAATGCTACTTAGAACTGATTTTATATATCTAAACGTGATTAGTTTTGAGATTGCAACTTGGTATAAACATAGAAAAAGATATTAAGCTTATGCATGCAGACTTGAAGGTCCACCAATTCCCTGCTTGTGTTTGTTGATATGTGAGTCCCATGCAAGACCGGTGATTAGTTTTGAGAGGGTAGAATATGTTTTGAGATTGCAGCTAGCTTGGTACAAACATAGAAAAATATATTAATCTTTTGCATTGCGGACTTGAAGTTCCACCAATTCCCAGCTTGTGTTTGCTGATACATGGGTCCCATGGGTCCCACCCATACATACCTGAGCAGCTTAATTTCTACCAAGTTAAGCTAAAGTAGTCTGATGATCCCCAATATCACCCACCAAATTGGCAAGGCTTATTTGTCTGCTTTCACTTTGGATTTCTGATCAACTAGCAACTTCTTCAAAACACCCATCCTCCCCACTAGTCCTTTAAGAAACCAATATTCCTATCCTAACAAGCCAAACCAGAAGTAATTTTGTACATAACTTGTCTCTTTCTTTCTTTCTTTTTTAACCTTCTTTCAGTTTATGCTAGGCAGAATGTCCCTTTTCCATGTACTCAACTGCTTTTGATAGTCCCATTTGCTCTCCTAGGTATCACATCTGCTAATCAATGTAGATTTGTACTCAATGTCCTCTATCAAGAGAGCATAGATTACACACAGCTAGGATAGGCATTCTAATTCTAAAATGAATTCTTTAAATTACATATTTTGGTAACTGATGACTACAGAGGTGTTGGTGCCCGTGAAGGAGTCTCCTCAACGATTATAATAGTTTTATAATTACTTGACAAGCATTTTTCAAAGATTTTTAGGCCATTATATAATAAGGGATTTTCTTTTTCTTTTTTATGTTATTTTTCTGTTTTAACAATTTGAATTGAGAGTGGGGGATTGGAAAAAGGAAAGCAGCCGCTTCTAGTTTTACTGCTTGATCATTTCATGAAGGAGAAAGCCATCAATTATTTGATGAAGGAGAATGTACATGGTAATTTTTTCATCCATCTGAAATGTGACAGGTCTTTGGATGTACATGAAGTTGTATAAAAATCTATTATGTTTATTTTGGATCTTTGATCTCTTTTTTGCAAAATTTACGCAAAATAGACTTAAAAATCCATGACTGCATATTATTATTTTTGTGCGGAATTTATTCTAATTGCTATGTATGACTTGCAGCCTTACTTTCTACGCTCATCCGGCAGCGCCTCAGTACAAATACATTCTAAATTTATCTTACTCATATATATGCCTCGATTCCTTGTATGATATATTACATGCATTTGACTTATAAAACAAAAATAACATTGCTATACATTTAACTTATACATGATTTTGGAATTTATGAGAATTTAAAACAAAATCTGCAGAAATGTTATGGTGTAATGGATGGGATCATGATCGACGCAATTGTGTCGGCTTCCGTAGCAAACGCATATATAGATCGGTATCACCGAGTTACCCAAAATGTCTTATGTGTCTGTGATTTCGATATAAAATTCACATTCGTATAAGCCGGGTGATAGGGTACAACCCATGATGCCCATGTTTTAATCGATGCGTTAAGGCGTCCGGGGAACCATTTTCCATGGCCTGAAGACGGTAATTTTTACACATTATTATATTTGTACTTTCATAGTTTGCGATAATTTTGATTTTTCAAACATTATAAATGATTCATGTTGTACTCAATTTTCAGGTTATTATTATCTAGTAGATTCGTTATTTCCCTGTACCGAAAGATTTATACCACCGTATCGAGACTAAGGTACCACAAATTTGAAGGTCATGGCAATCGTACATTCCAAGGATATAAAGATTTATTTAATTATCGGCATTCATCCCTTCGGAATGTCATTGAATGAACTTTCGGTTGTTGAAGAAGCGTTTTCGAGTTTTAAATTTAATGCCCCCATACCTTCCAACTCGGCAACGATATCTTATTATTGTATGTCGTATGATCCATAACTTTATCCGCACGGTTACACCTAATGATTGAGATTTTCTATCATATAGCAATCCCGATGATTATCCAGGAATGAATATGGATTAGAACACCAGTGAACAATCTCATATTCTTGACATGTCTACTGCATCGGTACAGGCGATAACTGCAACTAGAGATGCTATTGTATTACCTATGTGAGAGCATACTTATGGTCAACAAGGAAACACCTAATTGCTAGCATGGTGCTGCAATCATTTTGATTACGTCAGTATGAAACAATAGATTGTAAATTTGAAAAACTTTAATTATATATATCGATGTTTAATATGTAAATAAATTATTGAATAAAATGTGGCCATGCTCCTGATTGTATTTTTTTCCCAATAATTGAATATTTTTTTTTTTTTTTTTTTACATTTCAAGAAAACATTGACATACAAAATGTAGTGGAAATTCCGTTTTTACATGCATTGACTCATTTAAATAATAATGTGATATTATTTACTAATTTTGTTATTTTTAAAAAATTAAAAATAACAAAATCAAGAAATATTTTATATAATCAAATAAAAACTTTAGGGAAGATATATAATGATACTTGGTATTACTAATTTAACTCAAATCATAAATAAGAAATAATAGGAATAATGAAATAAAAGTGATGAAAATAGTGAAACGGTAATATGAAAAATGATACGAAAGGAAACGGATAAAAAAAAAATTAAAGAAAAGTAATATGAAAAATAACAACTTGAAAGAGTACGGAATTGTGAATAGTGAATACTATTATAAAAATGCAAAAAAAAAAAAAAGTACTGATGGCATCCAAACTCATTTCCATTTTACATGTTTTCGTTGGCACGCCTGTCTACAGTGCACACAAATTTTTTCTTTTTTTCTTTTGCTGTATTTGGCGCCAGAAGAGGAAACAATCTCTGTTTCTACTGTCAGGTGAACAGTATAAAATAATGGTGGGACCTATTTCTTTTATAACTTCTCATAAATATATCTAAACTCATCTTAATATATAAATACATTTTAAACTTATTTTAAGTGGATCCTACCAAACTCATTCAATAATCTCAACTCACTATTATTCATAAACATCTCAACTCATCTCAACATCCAAACGCAACCTAAATATCTAAGTTGCAGCATTGACGCAAGAATTTGTTCTAGTAAATTTTGTTCACGTGGCTTGAGCCTTGTTTCGTCCGCGTGAAAGATCGTAGTTCTCTTATACCAATTATTACGAACCTCAACGAAATGTAAGGAGATATTAAGATACGAAAGGGATAAAAATAAAATTATGGAAGGAAATTAAGAAGAAAATCATAATGGATATCAATCTAAAAAAATAGTCACGAGTTAGGATTATCCAGACACCCCTAAATTCCTAATCCACAGTTCCACACCTACCAAAATAAGGCCATGGATCAGTTTCTACCAACAATAGCTAAGGTCATGGGCCACTAGGACAACTTAGCAAAACAAAATGTCAAACAATTAAGCCCGGCCCAACTTAGTTGGGTTCATTACACTCGATCTCGCTCTCCCTCTCTCTCGATTTCTCCCTCTCGTAGACCTCTCACTCTCTCTCTCTCTGTCTCGTCCTCTGTTCCTCTCCATTAGGGCTTCGCCGCCGCCTCAAGCTGCCACACGCCGACACACACCCACCCGTAGTTCGTCCGATTACCACCCACCTAACTCCCTCTTTTCTCTCGGTCTCACTTCTTTCAGATCTCTCTCTCTCTCTCTCTCTCTCTCTCCCCCGAAGCCCAAAACTTTTGGGTTTGAAACCCTAGCCTCAGCTGCTATCCCCACCGTGCTCCTACCTGTCCGGCGCAGCTACAGTGGGCTCTCCATCTATCAGCTTCTCCCCCGTGCTCTCTGTCTCACTCCCGTGCTCCCTGTCACACTGTCCAGCAACACAATTTCTCTCTCTACCCTAGGCTTCTAAGCGACCAAACAGACCCAAAAACTCTTTCTAAGATGACAAAGGCGGTGAAGGAGAAGAAAGTGAACATCTCCGGAAAGCCGAAGCATTCGCTGGACTCGAACCGTAAAGATGGGACCGATGGCTCGCGTAGCGCCGCCACGGTTCGGCGCCTCAAGATGTACAACACGAGGCCCAAGCGGAACAGTGCAGGAAAGGTTCTCAAGAACGAGTTTCAGTCCAAGGAATTGCCCAACACTCGAATCCAACCCGACCGCCGCTGGTTCGGTAAGATACGTGTGTATGTGATTTTTCGCTTATATCTTATCTAGAAAGTTGAGGTGCTTATCTATGATCAATGGTTGAATTAGATGCATGACTTTGAAGTGAGATGACTGTAGTTTGTTGAATTGTTGTGTCTGCCTATTGGTTGTATTAACAGGTGCCTGTAAGTATTCTTGAGAAATAATGGACTGTTATTACGTAATTACAATAAACTTTTGGGGGAAGTACTGCTTATTCTAAAAACCTATGGTAGGCCATTTTGAAATTAAATGTTTAAGAAGCTGATTATCAAGATTAGTAAACATACTTCCAATCTGATTATGCACGGAGACATTTTCTAAGGCATGTAAATTTGAGTGATCCAGCGTTTTTCCCACCAAGAAGCAGAAAATGTTTCTGATCTTTAATCTGGCGACAATTAACAAACTTGTGATTTTCATGGTAATTTTTGGCTGAGTTTGTAGGGAATACTCGAGTTGTAAATCAGAAAGAGCTTGAATTTTTCCGTGAAGAACTTCAAAACCGGATGTCCAGTAACTACAATGTCATTTTGAGAGAGAAGAAACTACCCTTATCCCTCTTGAATGATCGCCAAAAGGTATGCAGGCTTGCTTAATTTGAGCTCGCTTTTCAGTTTTTTGAGTAGAAATCATAAGGTGAATTTCATTTACACATTGTACACCGAATGGCAAATCTCTCGCACTGTTTGTAGCCCAAATATAGTTGTCTCTCTCCTTTCATGGAACGTTAATTTTCCATGGTCACCTTTTATGGGACATAAGCACTTACGATTAACTTGAGGTTGGTCGATATCAATGTTGCAGTGGATAGATGAGTAATTTTTCAAGTGTTAATTAATATCATTTAACAAAATTACCTGATTTAGATGTGTGCAGTCCCTGCAATGCTTGCTTGGAGTTTAGACTGCTTCTAATTGGACTCATCAAATGATGAGCTTGACTTCTGCCAAGTCTCACTCTAGGACTGCAAATTTTCTTATCTTGTTGGGAATACGATTTCTCCCTTGATACTGTGCCTCTTGCTTTCATCGTAGTTAGGTTTTTTTTATAAGTAAATGGAGGTTCTAAAAATAGTCACAAAATGCCTCATATTAAGTTATAATATAATGCCTTATATAATGAATGTGAACATACTTGGCAAAAAAAAGTTATGAGAAACTTGGGCCACTTTTGCTGATTATTGCGAACCTTCAGTTAAATATTAACATGATTTGTTTTTACAAGAAATCTTCCTAGGCAGAACTTTAGTGTTTTTGCAGAAGTTACCATGCATTGCTTTTCTAATCAAGAGGATTTTATATAACTTTGAAGCAAACCAGAGTTCATCTTCTTGATACTGAGCCTTTTGGGGATGCATTTGGACCTAAGACTAAGAGGAAGCGCCCAAAGCTATTGGCAGCAGATTATGAGTCATTGGTTAAGAAAGCTGATGGTTCGCAGGGTATATGAATGCTTTTCCCCCCCTCTTTTCCCTTTCTTCCTATTCTTTCCATTTACTTGGTTGTTCTTTTAGGGCTGGATCATGGTTGGAACGGATGTAGAAAATTTTTGTATAGTGGCTGATGTGATAACTCATTTTAATCAAATTTAAAATAGTTATTTACTTAATATTCTTTTTATCGATTGCTTAGATGCCTTTGAGGAGAAACATGCTGCTAGTGCCTCTGTAGAAGGATCTGAAGAAGATGGACTTAGGGACCTGGTTCGGCATACAATGTTCGAGAAAGGTCAAAGTAAACGTATATGGGGAGAGCTCTATAAAGTAATTGACTCTTCAGATGTGGTTGTCCAGGTTTGTGTTTCTTTTTTTGCTTGGCTGGAATGAATAAAATTATTTTTTTACATGGTTTAGATTTAGGAAATATATGGCGAGACATTGAACTTTTGCTTTTCGCTTTTATAGAAGCACATGTTAGGGTCCTTGATGTTCTATGTTCACATTATTGCTTGCTTCAGCCTCAGCATTATTGTAGATAGTTAAAAAATTGCGTAAATGTCATGGAAGAAGCTTGTTACATGGATGGTTAGAATAATCAGATATTTCAGTATATTTTCCTTAAAAAAGCATAATTTTTTTACCTATCAAAGATAATTGCTTATGCTTGCTGGCCATGCTTGTTCATGCCAAAGTACTGCTAGTAGGACACATTTTGTGTAATTGAACATCTTTCCTCCCCCCTCTAGTTTTCTTCTGTTTCCTTCAATTTGTTCTTATGTGTTTCAGGTTTTGGATGCAAGGGACCCACAAGGTACTAGATGTTACCATCTAGAGAGACATTTGAAAGAGCATTGCAAACACAAGCACTTGATTCTTCTGTTAAACAAGGTTGGTTGCATCTTACAAATTGATACTTTTAATGAGATCGTTAAGGATTTCCTTATTATTCCATGTTCCCACCTGAGCTGCTTGAAGATTTTAATTCCTGTTTGTCTAGTGTGATTTGATTCCTGCTTGGGCAACAAAAGGATGGCTTAGAGTGTTATCCAAGGAATACCCTACTCTAGCGTTTCATGCAAGCATAAACAAGTCTTTTGGCAAGGTACCCTTCTCAGCTTATGTGGTCAAGATAATAACGGCTAAGTTCTTGAATTCCAACAACTTTTCACATGCTTTGCATATTAGTCATTGTTATCTCCATTTAAATTCCTTTTCTGTAATATTATCACACCTTTCAATTTACAGTGCCATATTGCGCACTTTCAATTTCCAATCACCTTCATTGCATTTATTTCGTTCAGGAAAAAAAAAAGGCTTTTAGCTTTACAGGACTTGCATTTTCTATGTTAAAAATGGTCAATACATGTAACATCCCTTCCGATAAGGTTAGGAATGCGATTCATTATATTCCATATTGCAAGGATTAGGAATTCTTCAAACATTAAAAATCCTTTTTTGTAAGTTTAAACATTAAAAGTTACAAATACAAGTCTCATGTATATGTCCTGTGTACTTGGGCAATGCCTTTTTTCTAATGAATAGAACTACTTATTACTTATAAAAAAGATTCCAAATACAAGTATGCAATTTATTAACCCTCTAATATAACTAATCCAACATATCAAAACTATGGATAATAATAATGCCATAAAACAAGTCTAGTCAAAATCCTTTTTTATAGGTAAGTTTAAACAAAGATCCTAGCTAGTACTTAGGTGTTTCCGCTTATATACTTCCTGTGCACTTGGGCTATGCCTACTTGTCTAAATAAAGCTCCTTATTTCTTATTAAAAAAAAAAAAAGATCCTAATAGCATATGTGATAAATGCTTATTAAATTCTTCACTTGGTCAATGTCTTTGGTTTGTTCTTAACATAGAAGCTTAAAGGTTCGTATACGTTTTTTGATAAGTTAATCCTTTTGGTTCCAATATCTGTTTTTCAAAATTGTATCTTTGTTGGAAACAGGGTTCTCTTCTGTCAGTATTGAGACAATTCGCTCGGTTAAAAAGTGACAAGCAAGCTATATCTGTTGGATTTGTTGGGTATCCTAATGTTGGAAAATCTTCAGTTATTAACACATTGCGTACAAAAAATGTAAGATTTCTTTCTCCTTTGCTGCCTCCAATGTTGCAGTTCTATGACATCTTTTTATTTTTTATTTTTGTAGTAATTTTTTGATATTTTCAATGCAATTTTATCAGAGTTGCAGAAACACAAATACCAATAGTTATAGACACACATGCATATTTTTTGATAGACAGTTCTATAAATACATCTATATCATCTGGCTATATGCTGTGGATTGCATCCAAATTTTCATGCTTGGTATTTATTTTGCTATATGCTGTGGTAGACTTTGATTAGTCAGCTCTAAGTCATTTTTTTCATGTACATTCTTTGTAATTCAGATGTTGTCTTCCCTGCTTCAATTTCACACTTACATTGCAAGAGAATTTATCCTGATGATTTGCATTGTGCATAGCATTGACATTTAATATTACTGTCACTACTAGGAAGTTTTTTTGCAAAGGACATAGTTATTAGGATTTTTTTATCTTAGTATTCCTTGATGAGGGAGGGGTTCAATTTGCTTAGCTACGAGTCAAAAGTGAGTCCAATATTAACGAGTTTTGATGCATTTGTTTAACAAAATTGATGATGATTTTACTACCTTAATGGTTTTGATTGCTGATGTATATGTGTGCCTTTTTTTCTCGCCAGGTTTGCAAGGTTGCCCCAATTCCAGGCGAGACTAAAGTGTGGCAGTATATAACCCTCACAAAGAGGATCTTCTTGATTGATTGCCCTGGGGTTGTTTACCAAAACAGTGACTCTGAAACAGATATTGTACTTAAGGGTGTGGTATGTTCTAATCGTTTGCTTCTATAGTAAATTTTGTCACCATTCTTGAAGCATTGATTTGCTAGGAATGAGCCAATGGATCAGTGTAATCATGAATGAGTTGTGCTACATGATATTTTGTTTTTTATGTGACTTATAATAGAGGCCTCATGTTCAAAGGGTAATTAATACCTTAGATTTAGCATGTGAGGTTAGTGAATGGGGTTCGACATTGTCAAGGAGTGAGAAGTTTTTTGCATTTTATAATGATTTCATTAGGTTCCAATTGTGATATTGATTAGTATTTTTGGAGTGTGTGCTCGGATGTGGTTTGAGCTTTCTTTGGGTGGTTAGAGAGGCAAGAGATTGCCATACTCCGAATTTATTATGAGGATGGTGAATGGGGGATCTCATATTGTCTAGGATGGAGAAGTTCTTGCAATTTGTAGGGGTTCAATTGGGATGTGACTTGAGCTTTCTTTGGATCTGTACACAAAATGTCTTGAACTTTAATAATTTATTGCACCCTAATCCTTTTGAAGCCAGAGAGTTGTGCTATGTGTCTATTTGTTTCATATTAATGTTTTCCTGTGGCTTTTTGAGCAATTGCTTTTTATGATCATATATATCGTTTTAAAATAAGGATTTTTCCAGGTACGCGTCACAAATTTGGAGGATGCTGCTGAACACATTGGAGAAGTTTTGAAACGTGTAAAGAAGGAGCACCTGAAAAGAGCATATAAGATAAAACACTGGTGTGTCACTCTCTCTGTAGTTGGAATCTTAATGATATCACAGCATGACTAGAATTTCCTAGAGCATCTTGGCTTCCCGGGTGTTTCCTTGCAAATGTCTCTTTACACCTTGAATTACCTTCCTTAGATAATGCATCAATGAGCAAACTTTCAAATATTAACAATTTCAAATCATACTGCTTTTTGTATTATATATCCTCATTTCGTTGGTCTGCTTGTATATAACATCCAATATTGGATATGAGATTTGCTACTCATTATTCCCACACATCACACACCACACATTTTTTTATTTTTAAAAGTTTTTTTAATTTTATTCTTCTTAAACTTGTTGAATTCTTCTACTCATCATCCATATACCACATATTTGGTAAGAGAAAAAAATAAAAAACAGAATTTGGTTGTGTGTGGGAATGATGAATAGTATTTTTCATTGGATATTGGTTGTAAACTGACATAGATTACCTATTGCTTTCAATAAATTTCAGGTGATTGCTATCTTTGAGTTTGATTTTAGTGAATTAGAGAACAGGGTAGTTCAGTATCTGCCTTGTTTTCTAATCTAAGAATATGTGACAAGTGCAGTAAAGTGCAATTACTTTGTTGCAGCACTTTATTTTATGTGTGAGACTACTATTCCTTTATCCGAAACTGTCCGCACTATGTTAATTATTATTTCTTATTGTGATGTTCTCAGGGATGATGAAAACGACTTTCTACTTCAGCTATGCAAATTGACTGGCAAGCTTTTGAAGGTGCTTCTTTTAACTTTAATGCTTAACGGTGATATCTTCATGTTTTGCTTTTGAATAAATAGTTGTGCTTCGTGACTGACTATTATGAATGGGCTTGCTTAGGGTGGGGAACCTGACTTGACGACCGTGGCAAAGATGGTCCTCCATGACTGGCAGAGGGGTAAGATACCCTTTTTTGTTCCCCCACCACGACAAGATGAGTCATTGGAGGAACCCAATTTTATTGGTACTGACAAAGATGAAGGTGTGGAGAGTAGTGAGGCATCTGCAGCTTTTAAAGCCATTGCAAATGTTATATCATCCCAGCAACAAAAATCAGTCCCTGTTCAAAGGGATCTCTTCAGTGAGAATGAGTTGAAGGGCGACACAGATGCACCACTTCCAGCTACTGAGGGTGAGACATCCAAGCAGCTCTATCCTGCCACAATGGGTGATTTGCCAGAGCTGCTCCCAGCAACCGAGGACAAGATTTCCGACCAGCTTCCTGCTAGTGAGTCATAGGTTTTTGTTTCGTATCATCGACAGTCGTCTTTTTGTAGTCTGGGAAATTTTGTGTTTTCAAGTTACAGGTGTATCCAATTGCTAGTTCGTTTTAATTACGCCATATTGCAAAGTTTTTCTTTTCCCAACATCGTGTACAAGTCTGGAAAAAATAAGTCAGGAAAGCGTGCAATGAGTGGGCGTTTTTAGCCTTAGGTCCAACAGTTCCAACTCGCGAGATGTTGGAATTGTCAAAAGAAACTCTCGTCCTTTTAAAAATCAATTTTTTGGAAAATATATATTTTAGTCACGAAATAATTACATAAAAGTAAATTTATAAATTAAAATAAATTTAAATTTATAGAATTTTGATAGGACACCCAACTGAGTTAATGACCGTTTTGGATTTAAGATGTGCATATATTTTTAGAGAATTGTTACAGACAGAGATTATATAAAAGTAAATTCATAAATTAATGTGGCTTCTTGTGATTCGTTAAAGTAGCTTTACAATCTGATTACTACATCAAAACACGTCAGTTTGTAGATTTATTTTTGTATAATTTCTTTATAGTTAAAATATTTATCTATTTTTTAAGCAAACTAGAATACCTTTATAGATTGCAATTTTAGCGATAGGATATTATTTTCTTACAATTTTCGTTTATTACTGTCAATAGATAACACGATCCAATTGAAAGGTGCTATCTGTCAATTTATTTAATTTTTAAATGAAGATAAAAATTAAAAAAAAATTCTAAAATTTATTTTTTATAATTGTAGAAAATTTTGAAAAGGAAAAAAAAAAAAAGTGTTCTGGCAGCTGGTGGCTCGATCTACCCACAGAGACTAGCTATAACATAATAGACAACCAGCCACCACGGTTTGCCTTTTTCTTTTTCTTTTTCTTTTTTCCTACAAGTTTTTAAAATAATATATATTATTTTCTAAATAAAAATAAATTAATCATTTTGATTAATGTTGAAAATTTGATAAAAAAAAAAAAGAATGATTTGTACAATTATAAAACATGCAAGTCTGCGTACTACCTTTAAAAAAAGTTTTGCAAATTTGGAATCCATTTGAATTGGCCCTACTATTTACTATTTGACCCTACTATTTTTTAAAACAGTGCAAAATTCGCATATCCTAAAACTATATTTAATATTAACGAATGATCATATTTTGTGTTCTTAATAACCATATATTGTTTAAATATAGCTGCTGCATACATTACTTATTAGTAGTGATACTAAGGTTGCGTTTGAATATTGATGTGATCTCAGATATTCTGTAAATAATAGTAAAAAATTAATGATAGAATATTGAATAACAGTGTATAATACTGAAAAGTAAGTGAAAAATAATAATAAAATAATGAACAGAAGTGAAGTAATCTGAGTCAGAATACTCTATTATCCAAACTAGACCTAAAACGGACGAAACTCTTGACAAAGAAAACATAAGCACAAAGGGAAATATTCTAGCCACAAAGTGATTACACAAAAACAATCCTACAAACTGACATGATTTGATGTGATTTGTTAGATTGTAAAGTTACTTTTATTATAAAATACATCTAATGGTTCAGATGAAGCCACATCAGTTTGTAGGATTGTTTTTGTATAATTCCTTTGTGGATGTAACAGTTCCCAGCACAAATAAAGAAGACTGGGTAGGTTAAAAATCCACCCCCACCAAAAAATAAAAAAGAACTAAAAAATTATATTTTCTACTTGTTGAGGATTCTAAAGTTTTTACTAAACAAGAATTTTGATGCATATCCTTTCTCTATCTTTGCAAGGAATCACTTGTAATACAACTTACGAATTGCTATATATAAAGTAGCACCGCCTTATAAAAACCCCGAACAATAATTGACTTGATATTTCAACTCTACAGATTAAAATTATATGAAGATAGATACTTTCCTGGTGCAACTTCATATGAAGATGGTTCTAGGAAAGGGCAATTTGAGCCTGTAAGACATGGGATATGAAGTGCATAGTTGGCCTAGATTGTGGCTGGAAATCTAAACACTTTATTGCAAGCTTCACAACCGTATTAAGTTCATCATCAACTACATGTTGGGGAAAGGGAAGGCGCCTGTCCAAAACATCCTTCAATTGTATGTTTTTCATAGCTGATGGAGATGATAGAGAGCAAAGGAAATCACCTGGGTGCTTTCCCATTAGGACTTCTAATGCCAATACCCCAAAGCTATATACATCACATTTCTCAGTTACCTTCATTGTATAAGCAAGCTCTGCCAAGAAAAGAAAAAAGAAATCAAAACATGCATTCCTTCTGTATATATCTATGTGTGTGTGTGTATCTTAAATTAGGAGAAAAAAGAAATAAAGTACCTGGTGCTACATATCCATAGGTGCCTACAAGGGAAGACCAATTGGATGTGTCTAACTTCAGAAGTTTAGCAGTGCCAAAGTCCGAAACATGAGCATCATATTGAGAATCTAGCAAGATGTTGCGACTTGATATATCGCGATGAATAATTGGCAGTACACAATCATGATGCATGTAAGATAAAGCATAAGCCACGCCTTTAACAATCTTCAACCGTTTATTCCAATCCAGTACTTTGGCAGAATCTTCATTCTCCAAGATTTTTGCCAAGCTACCCCTTTCAAAGTAGTCATAAACCAAAAATGGATGTTCTGGATGTGAACAAAAGCCATAAAGTTTAACAATGTTTCGATGCCTTATTTCTATCAATGCCCTTATCTCATTTATGAACTCTTTCTGGAATCCTCTTCGACCATCATGTGCTGGGTGGAGTTTTTTCACAGCAAATATAACACCAGAAGGCAGATTTGCTTTATAAACACTTCCACATCCTCCTTTCCCAATACAATATAAGTCATCAAAAGCCTTAGTTGCCTTCATGATTTCTTGATACATTTTTCTTCCATTGACAGTTGTCATCGCAAGAAGTTCTACTTCATGCATGTCAGATTGTTCTGATTCTGGATCTTTCTTTCTTCTTTTGAAGAAGATAGAAACTCGAAAGAAAGCAAATAGAAGTAAAAGTGCTCCCAGAATAGGGAAAACAGTAAGAAGCACGTCTTTGTGGCTCTCCTTTGAGGAGTTATTACAACGCTCCAATCCTGTAACGTTACCACACAGTCCCATGTTCCCATGTAATGCTTCTATGGGAGCATCTAGAAAGGCTTTGCTGCTGGGGATGGGACCTTGAAAATCATTGTATGATATGTCAATGTATAACAAGCCACGCATATCTTCAAAGGCTGTCGGAATGAAACCAGAAAAATAATTGTGGGAGAGATTGAGTTTCTCCAAGCTCTGCATTTTGCTAATTTCTGATGGTATCTCTCCATTTAAAGAGTTAAAACTCAAATCCATTTTGGAGATCTGAAATAAGCTCATGAGGGGAACTGGAAGCGTTTGGCTAAAGTTGTTATGGCTTAAGTTCAGGTAATTCAATTTTGATAAATCCCCAAAATTACTTGGAATTGAATTCTTCAATCTGTTTGAGGACAAATCTAGGTATTCAAGATTAGTCAATGACCCAAGTTCTGATGGTATATCACCCGAAAATTGATTGCCATTCAACATCAATTTCTCTAGAGAAGTCAACTTTCCAATTTCTTTTGGAATAGCCCCAACTATGTGATTTTCAGAAAGATCAAGCACATGAACCTGAGTCAATTTTTCTATCTCAAGTGATATACTACCAGTGATATTGTTTCCACCAAATTTTAGGGCGTCTAATTGTGGACACTGTCCCCAATTACTTGAGATTTTGCCAGAAAATCTATTGTAGCTTAGATCTATGTAGTTCAAGGTTGGATAGACTCCAAAATCATCAGATATATCACCAGTGAGTTGATTTCCATCTAAGCGGACTCTGATTAAGCTGGAGCAATTTTTCAAGCTTTTGGGGACTCGGCCTGTGAAATGGTTGTTGAATGCCGAAAAATTCTGAAGTGAGCCACTGAGGCAAATGTTTTGAGGCAGAAAGCCAGTGAATTGGTTTGTGTCTATATTTAGTTTAGTCAAGTTCATGAAATCTCCAATTCCTTGAGGAATTTCACCAGAAAGTTGGTTGTCACGGAGGTATAGAACGTTCAAGTTTCTCAAATTAACAAATGAATTTGGAACAGAGCCATGCAGTTGGTTCCTGCTCAATTCTAGATTCTGGATACGCTTCAAGTTTCCTAGCTTCTCAGGAATGGTGCCAGAGAGGTTATTAAAGTAGAGATGAAGAAGGGTAAGATTTCCCAGATCTCCTAATGATGGGGGAATTGAACCACTAAGATGGTTTGTATGGAGGCTTAACTGGACAAGGGACCCCAGATTCCCTAATTCTGAAGGGATGGGTCCAGAAAGTGAATTATTGTACAAAAACAACGAGGTTAGCCTTTTTAAGTTCCCAAAAGTTGGAGGGATCAGACCTGTCAGGATATTGGAATCAAAGAACAACTCAACCAAATTGGAGAGATTTCCTATCTCTGGAGGAATGAAACCAGAGAGTTCATTGTTGTATAGATGCAAATACTCTAGGTTGCTCAAATTACTTAAAGAAACAGGAATGAAACCATCCAAACTGTTTGAGAAAAGAGAGACCTCAGATAAAGACTTTAGGTGGCCTATTTCTTCAAGAATTGAGCCATTTAAGTGATTATCACCAAGGCTGAGAACCTCAAGATCAGTCAACAAGCCAATTTCTGGAGGGATTTTCCCTGACAACTGGTTAGAGGACAAATCAAGATAGATGAGTTTGGACAGGTAGCTAATTTGAGATGGAATGCTATCAAAGAGATTGTTGCCACTGAGATCAATATATGAAAGATTTGGGAAAGAGGAAAAAGAAAATCCATGAAGCGTACCTTCCAATCCAGAATTGTTCAGTTCCAGTTTGATGACACTTCCACCAGGGTTGCAAAAAATACCGAACCACATGCATGGATTTGATGTTTGGTTTATATTGGGAGAAGAATTGTTGGGACTATTTGGAGGTGAAATCCATGAAGATAAGTTAGATTGGGTTTCGTTTTGAAGGCTATCTTTCCATTGGAGAAGAGCCGTAGCTTCTTGGGAAGAAGCTGAAATAAAAACAGGATTTGATAATGAAACTAACTCAACAAAGAAGACAGTGGAGATCAGTAGGACACATACTTTTTGAAAGATTGATGATCCCATTCTAACGGCTTTGTGTTGTATGTATCAGAGAGAGTGCAATACATACGAGTCCGTTTGGATACTAATATATAAGGTAACAGTACTTCTATATACAGTTGGTATATATAACCGGCGTGCAGTCGTCCATGTCACGTCAGATTTAAAATGAATAATTCTTCGTCCCTCATCAGCTCGGTCTTTCTCTCTCATCAGCTCCAGCAGCTCGGTCTCCCCCTCTCCTCAGCTCTCTCTCTCATCTCTCTCATCAGCTCGGTCTCTCTCATCAGCTCGGTCTCTCTCATCAAGTGTCTTCATGTCAGCCACGTTTGCACGCCGTTTGTATCATGCGCTTGCAACAAGCGTTTTTCATAAGGTAATAGTCTGAGTTAAAATGTTTTATTAAGTTTTGGATAATGAGAGAAAATTTTTAATAAAAATGTTATAATTTTTTAATTATTTTTATTTTGAAAGTTGAAAATAGTTATATTATTTTTTATGTTTTGTTTAAAAATTTATGAGAATTGTAATAATTAAGAAATAATTAATTAAAGAAAAAAATTAAAAAATATTCAAAAATATTACGAAAACTGTGTTCCCAAACTAACCTATAAAAGTCTCAGCTTCTGGATTCTTTTTTGTTTGACTTATTTAAGGAAAAAGATGTGTTGCAGTCCACATCCTCAGGAGAAGAAAAAAAAAAAAAAAATTTCTGAAGGTGTGCTGGGATGTAGGCTGCTCCCAGCATTCCTCCTTGTTTAAAGAAACAAAAGTGAGTTTTCGGTGTGTTATGTAGGTGAGACTCGACCTAAAAGGCTAAAACCATTGTATTTTGAAAAAGTCTTTATCTTGTTGAAAAGACATTTGACATGTGTATTATTATTGAAGAATAAAAAACCGTTGTGTCCATCCATTCCAATCGTTCGTGAATTTTTTTTTTTTTACATTAAGTAAATATTTTAAATATATAGATGTATTTTTTGAGTAATGTTAGACAGAAATCACTATAGTAGTGCACAATTTGCACTCATTGCGTGACTGCTTCTAGTTGATTGTTCCCAACACTCACTTGGAGAGATGTGTGGTCTAGATAATGCCACATCATGTGTGCAAAATGGATGCTTCCAATAATGGCTTCTATCTATATTTATTCATTGTATAAAATTAGGACTGGCTCTCCTGCTCAAACTTTGACCTCACGCCTAATTTGTTTTACAACATATTTTATCTCATTTCATTTCATTTTTATAATTTTTTTAAAACTTTTTACATAAAATAAAATAAATAATTCAATTTTTTTAAATCTCAAAATCAGAATAATTTAAAAAATATATAATTTAATAATATTTTATTCAATTTTTAACTTTTATCTCATCTTATTTCATGTCCAAACTTTGACTGACAGAACGAAAGTTGGACTTACACAAATACAACTTTCATAATAAGCCATTTTAAGAAGTCTGCCATTTTTTTTCCCCTCTTATAGGGTTAAATATAAATTTAGATTATGTAATTTTCCTAAATTTCTCTCTATACTTTTCAATTGAACTATCTCATTCTTGTAAGAATGAGTAAATTGGTGTTTCTATTAGGATTCTATTAATAAATGGTTTGGATTCAGAGATGAGTTTAGATAGTTTGTGAATAGTAGAAAAAAATGATTTATTTATTATATTTTGTGTAAAAATTAGAGAAAATTATAATGATAAGATGAGATGAGTTGAGATGGGTTTTAAATTCAAACGAGTAATAAGACATAAACACAAATGACAAGACGACACGTTCATGTTACCTTATAAATCTTGTGTACTAAATTTTTTTAAACAAAACTAAGAACTAGTAGTAAAGAACAAAAAATTTTAAACTCAAAAAATCTAAAATATAACAAAAAAATAATAAAAAATAACTTTATTTCAAAATAAAGAATTAGCACAAAGAGTTATGCTACTTTTAAGTTTGGTGTATTACGTACAACTGTGAAACCTCTTTTAGTTATAAAGAAATTAAGGGCCCATTTGTGGTAGGCTCATTGCCACTGAGGAGTTGCGAGCCGAGCGTTTTCAGGAGGGTCTGCGACATGAGATACGCAGACAAGTAGCTTGTCACCAGATTTCAAATTTTCAGAGGTTGGTTAATATGGCCACTATTGCAGAACGTGAAAATAGTTTTGCGGTAGGCTCCCCTCCGGGTCATAAGAGGCGGAGTTTTGCTGGTGAAGGAAGTAGTTCTGGGTCGCCACACAAGTTTGTGCAGAGGACTGAGGCCCGATCACAGGCAACCTTCGGTGTTCGTGCAGGAGGCCGAACTCCAATATGTAATAGGTGTAACAGAGCCCACGAGGGCGACTGCGGTCAGAGGGGGATCCAGTGTTTCAAATGTGGCCAGCCGGGGCACTTTGCTCGAGAGTGTCCTAACCAAGCTCGAGGAGGTCGACGTGGTGTTAGGAACAACCAGAGGCAGCTAGTGCAAGCTCGGGTTTATGCTGTGACTCCCGAGGATGTTGATTACGAGGCTCCAGAGACTCAGGATGCCGGGGTGATTACTGGTAGAGTTCGTCTGTATGATTTTTATGCCTGTACCTTATTTAACTTTGGGTGTCTCAGTCTTTTGTGTCCACCACTTTTGCACGGATGTGCAATCTAGTCATGAAGCCTTTATCACAAGCTTTGGTAGTGACTCTCCCAAATGGTGTGTAACGCCCGTCCTTATGGTGGGACTTTTTATAAAATATTTTTAAAAAGGACGACAGGAATTAATGTTCCCTTAAAACTTTTCACTTGCATACCCAGGGTGCAAGACTCTACGTTTATAAGAATAAAATGCGCTTTGGTAATAAAAGAGGTTCACAGCGGAAAACATTGATTTTACAGTAAAAAGACCTCTCTTACATTTTAAAACTCGTGCCTAGACTTCCATGCTCTTCCGCATGGGCCGTGTCCGTCCTGATCATGCAATTCCTGT
Organism: Juglans mandshurica; assembly: GCA_022457165.1. Lineage (NCBI taxonomy): Eukaryota > Viridiplantae > Streptophyta > Magnoliopsida > Fagales > Juglandaceae > Juglans > Juglans mandshurica. The sequence continues at coordinate 15,346,928 of CM039632.1, forward strand.
GGGGGGAGGGACATGCATAAAAACTAAAATGAGTCGAAGACTCGTAAGCATTACTTCATACAGTTAAAATATAACAACATAGGTTTTCATTCATGCATTCATCATTCGTACATACTATTACATGCATGCATACGTGTCGTGCTTGCGTTCCTTTGAAAACGTCATTGGACGGGGTTTTGCTCTTAACATGGACTTTCTTTTCATAAAATGTTTCTCTAGTTAGTTCCTTCATTTCTTAAAGAGTCCGTGCTCTCGTGCTTTCATGCGTACATACATTCATGCATACATACATTTCTTCTTATCACTTTCATAGGCCGGTACACATTGTTACGCCCCGTGTGTTAGGGTTAGCGGCCCTATGGCCAATGGATTCGCCCGTGGCCACGGGTTGGAATCCCATTCCGTTAGGGTGTAGCACTCGGTGCACTACCAGCACTACTGCCCGGCATTGCAATCTGCCCATTCATTCATTGGGTACCCCTTTTCATTCATTCATGTGGCCGTTACGTATTTTCATACATTAAATGTTCAGTTCATTCAGTCCTTTCATTTCATTCATTCATTCATGCCAGCTCTAAAGAGCTGGAGCTTTCATTCTTTCTTATCTTTCGTTTAACATGTCATTTCATGAGAAATGTTCTTTTTTCGTGAGGAAACATCTTTTCATGAGCATGTGCATAAACATCTTCTTTTCATGACATTCGTAAAACCTCCATTTGTGGCATCGTAAAACATTTAAAACGTTGGCCTTCATGGCATCCACAAGCATCACCTTTAAACGTCGTCTCTCGTGGTGTCCACGAGCATTACCTCATGGCGTCTATGAGAGCGTCGGTTCGTAGGATCCATGAAAGCGTCCGTTTTCATGTCTTTCGTGCATTTACATTAGTTCGTGGATTTTCTTAGAAAATACATACAATAGATACAATGTATAGTCATCCATTCACATGCATACAATTAATACTTTTGGTGCATAAAAAGGGGCTGCCACGGAGGGGCTGTACATACTTATACGTTTGAACAATTACCGTTTTCTTTCTTAAAACGTCTTTCGTTTATTTTCTTAAAGCATCTTAAATGAAAATCGTTTCTTGTATCTTGGAAAACTCTAGAAGAGTATAAACGTAACACTTACCTAGACTCCATGCTATTTGCATGTCATGCAGTCCATTCATGTGCTTGTTAGATGGCAACCTACATGCATACACATACCTTAACGTCATTCTCTATCTAGTACATAAGCAACTTAAACTTAGAAAGCATAAGCTACACTACACTTGGAACACTCTCATTCTATCCCGTATTCTTACGTGTTCCTTACTAAGTTAAAACCTTTGGGGACCTATTACGGTCACCCCATCTTCCAACTCATGTCTTGCCTCGAGTGCTCATCCACTAAAGTGAACTCATGATTCACCTTAGGATTAAGACACTAAGGCCTCTGTCTCATTCTTCTCATTAACCTCATTCCGACGCATGACTTAAACCAACTAAGTCACGCATCCCGTCTTTACACAGTACACTCGTCACTTTCTTCATGCATCTTAGCCCATACTAACCCTCATTCCCATCTATACAAACTACACGGTTCTAAACCAACTCTGAGGCTTAAGTACCGTGTAACTATACCCATGATAGATTACCCATTACACATGGTGAATCCGTCCGACACATGTGTCTCACCACGACACACATGTACTTTACCCCTTATCACCTAAGATCAACATATATAACACGTTGATCACCTGCTTGGAGGGACAATGAGCCATACTCCGATACCAACCTTCTCTTAACCCAGCTAGCATGACTCCTCATGCTACCTGTCCCTTTGACAATTCATCCCAACACTTAACACGACAAGACTCCAATCATAACCATGTCTTATGCCACGTCATACAGCTCGAGACTATTCCCAAGCTACACCGTGACCTTGTCGCGTTACCCAACATTCTGGTACATAAATTCCGAACTCATCATGAGTACAATTCCTTACGTACTCCCGACACATCGTAACATCTTGTCACGTTCCCATTATGCCATTCATACCCTATCACTTCACCACACGGCAAGCACGACTGTCAGTAACCACATCACGAGGTGACGTTGCCCAGTCATGCTTCCATTGCATACTCTTATACTTATTTTGCTTCTTCCTCCTTATTCCCAGCCGTAAGTCCAACACGGTGACACTTGTCACCTTAGACTACAGGCTTCATCTTAATTACTCTGGGACACTGTTCCACAGTTCCCGACTCTACTCATCATGTTCCATGCCCATAAATCACACAACCATCCTTATCACTGTGACACGCCACACGGCATATCGCTGCATCTCATTGAGTACATCCCATGCATACTCTCTTCTCACATGCTACGCCACATCATCACTATGGCGTACCTGCCATATAGTACATCACTTTACCACACAGAGTACACTCAACGTGTACTTGTCCCATTCCACATACACCACATCACCATTATGACATACAACCATATAGTACATCAATCCGCCATACGGAGTACATTCCACATGTACTCCCTTCATACACATCACGTCACATCACCATTATGGCATACAGCCATATAGTACATCAATCCGCCATAGGGAGTACATTCCACATGTACATCCTTCATACACATCACCATTATGACATATCTTCCATATGGTGCATCACACCATCATACGGAGTACATCCCATATGTACTCCCTTCATACTCGTCACACCACATCACCATTATGGCATATCCGCCATATAATGCATCCCACCATCATACGGAGTACATTTCACATGTACTCCCTTCATACACACTACGCCACATCATCATTATGGCATACAGCCATATGGTACATCACTCCTTCACTTGGAGTACACCCCACGTGTACTCCCTTTACATACGCCACATCACCACTATGGCGTACACGCCATATGGTGCATCAATCCACCATATGGAGTACACTCCACGTGTACTCCTTTTACACGTACTACACCACAGAGTACACTCCACTTGTACTCATCCCGTTCCACAATATGCCAGGAGGGTATATTTTACATATACTCTCCTTATCTCACACTAAGCCACACACAGCGTGTACTCTTCCCATTCCACATACACCATGCCACCATTACAACACAGTCCTCAACACTACACAACACACTTCCCAAATACGCCCAACACTTCACAACACACTACACGGCACAATACACCTCCATACAACACAGACAAGCCCAACACTTCATTACACAGAGTGCCCAACACTTAGTTACACAGCACCACATCACAATACCATAACTCCACAAAACCAACAGCACAATCCACAACCTAGTCAACTAATCAATATCTAACATAAATACGAGGGATAGAGAGTTATACTATGGACGGGATAACCCGTGTGTTGCTCGTTAACCGTCACGGTCAAAGACGTCGGAAGGGTCGTACGTGGTGGCTAAACCACGTACGATGACTGTTTAGGCATTTGGATAGTTAGGTGTGGTCTTGTAAGGCCTCGTGGTGGCCTTGTGATGGTGGCAAGGAGCGTAACACGGTGGATCTAGCCGTGTACAGTGATAGTCAGCCATGCGCAGTGGCTGTCCATCATGTGCAGTGACTATCCACCACTCAAAGTGGTGGTTTGGACCTAGGGTTGGACTAAGGGGTTGCTGGTGGAGCTCATGGTGGCACTGGGGTGGCGCCACGGTGGCTCTTGGTGGCGGATCTAGCCGCACAGTGGAGGAGAAGACGTGGGAGAGTGAGAGAGAGTGTGTGTGCATGGGTGGTAGATCGGAGCTAATGGCAGTTGGGATAGTTTGGTGGTGGCCTAAGGAGGCTGGAGGTGGTGGTCATCTGTCGTGGGTGGCGGTGCACGGCGATGGAGGGTGTGCAACCCATGCGTGTGAAGAGAGGAAGCTCGTGCGGAGGAGAAGGGCTTCTGGCCATGGGTCACGTGGAGGAGGAAGGGGGAGGGAAGGAGAGGTCCATGGCAGTGCTTGGTGGCCGTGGGTGCCTCGCAAGGCGGCGCTAGAGGCCACGCACTGTGAAGCTATGCGTGGGTCTCCTCTTGCATGCCACGGGGAAGGTGGCTGCATGGGAGGAGTTGAGTTCGTTGGGGAGTGGTGGCCGGTGGTAGAGGAAGCTGCTGTGGGAGTGGTGGCGCCGGAGGACGGCGCACGGTGGCGCTACGTGCACCAAGCCTATTCGGGCTTTGCACTTCCAGCGGGGAGAAAGGGAGAGCATGAGAGAGAGAGGCTGGGCTGGTTGAGCTCGCCGGAGTGAGGTGGAGCTGGTGGTGCCGGCGGTGAGGGCTGGCGACGCACGGCGGCGCCGGGCTGAGGCATAAAGCTTCGGGCGAGAGGGAAGCAGCGTATTGCGTATGCTGGGGAGAGGGAGGAGAGAGAGAGAGCTGAGGGAAAAGTGAGGGGGTCTGGGTATTTAACCTAGTCCCTTCGTCCGGGAATCCACGTAATGATCTAACGATGGATCTCAAACACTGATTTAAAATGTTTTAACTATTAACTTAATTAAAAGTGCTTAGAGAAATTAAGGTAGAATATTATTTTAAACTAACTTTAGTTTATAAAATAATATTCTTCATCATTAATAAAATGATGAAGTCTCACTTAACATATTAAAGAGAATAAAACTATTTAATTAATAAAAGCTTTCAACATAATTTAAATCCCATAATATCTTAAATGGTTGAAATCATTTTAATATCATTATTAAAATGATTTATGACAATTATAATATTTTTGGAGCTCTTCAAGAATATTATAATTGTTGTATTTAAAATCAAGTTTAGTTCAACAACACTGAAAATACTCTTTATAATTATTTCCAGCACATTTAAAACACTGGGCGTGCCCTAGAAGTTGCACGATGTCTTTGAAGACACGTCATCGGGGTTCGGCACGCATGACGAGGCTCGCAGTCGCTAGTGAGAAGGGTAGATGATCACAAAATCTCTATCATCGGGATTTGCTTACGTCATAAAGACGGAACATACGTCAGAAAGAAGAAGCATACGTAAGAAGGAAGAAGCAGGGTATCACATGGTGAGATCGTGTGGTGCTCTAAAATTGCTTTAGGCTGTCCTTTGGATATTTGTGGGAGGAAACTTGAGGCAAATTTAATTGTATTCAAGTTGCTTGGGTTTGACATTATTTTGGGAATGGATTGGTTGTATCGGTATTCTGCAAACATTAATTGTAGAAGTCGGATAATTGGTTTTCAACTTTCGTAAGGAGACTACTTGGAATTTGTGGGAAGCAAGTTGAAAGCGAGACCAGCAGTTATATCGGCAATTCAAGCGAAGAAAGATATAACTTGTGGAGCAGATACTTTTTAGTTCAAGTGGTGTCTACGCCATCTAAGAAGAAATCTTTAGTGGATATTCCAGTTGTGGAAGAATTTCCTGACGTGTTCGTGGATGAGTTGCCCGGATTGCCTCCAGTTCACGAGATGGAATTTGTTATCGATTTGGAACCTGGAGTCACTCCTGTGCAAAAGGATCCCTACCATATGGCACCTGCTGAGTTAAAAGAGTTGAAAACTCAATTGCAAGAACTGGTTGATAAGGGATTTATTCAGCCTAGTACTTCACCTTGGGAAGTGCCTGTTTTATTTGTAAAGAAGAAAGATGGTACTCTAAAGATGTGTATAGAATACCGAGAACTTAATAAGGTGACTATCAAGAATAAGTACCCTCTTCCTTGGATCAATGATTTGTTTGACCAGCTTCAACGAGCTATTGTTTTCTCAAAGATTGACTTGAGATCGGGGTACTATCAATTGAGGATAAGAGATAAGGATGTCCCCAAGACTGCTTTTAGGAAGAGGTATGGGCATTATGAGTTTAAAGTGATGTCTTTTGGGTTAGCTAATGCCCCTGTCGCCTTTATGGATTTGATGAATCGGGTGTTTCGACCTTATTTGGATTCGTTTGTGGTGGTGTTCCTCCATGAAATTTTGATTTATTCTCGGGATTTAGAAGAGCATGCTTATCACCTTCGTATGGCGCTTGGGAAGTTAAGAGAACATCAGTTGTATGCTAAGCTAAGTAAATGTGAATTTTGGTTGGAAGAAGTTAAGTTTCTTGGACACGTGATTTCCAGAGACGGAGTGGTCGTAGATACTAGCAAGGTGGAAGTTGTTTTGTCGTGTCCTCGCCCTTCAACAGTGCGTGAGATACGGAGTTTCTTGGGACTTGCTGGGTATTATCAGAGATTTGTGGAAGGATTCTTGGTTAGACAGATGCGAGAGAAGTTTCCAAGAGTTGAAAAGGAGATTGACAACAGCACCTGTTTTGGCACTCCCGGAGTCACACAAGCCGTTTGTGATTTTTAGCGATGCATCCAAGTTTGGGTTAGGATGCGTTCTTATGTAAGAGGGATGAGTTGTTGCTTATGCATCTCGTCAATTGAAAATTCATGAGAGGAATTATCCCACGCATGATTTGGAATTGGTGGCTATAGTTTTTGCACTTAAGATTTGGCGACATTATTTGTATGGAGAAGTCTGTGAAGTTTACACTGATCATAAGAGCTTGAAGCATCCGTTTTCTCAGAAGAATCTCAATATGAGACAGAGGCGATGGTTAGAGTTGATTAGTGACTACCAATGTGAGATCAAGTATCATCCAGGAAAGGCAAATCTAGTCGCTAATGCTTTGACTAGGAAGTCTCAACTGGTGGACGAGGCAGAGTCATCAGGTTTGGACTCTCTCCTTTGTGGGATGAAAAGACTTCTTATTGAGAGTTCACAGCAAGAAGAATTGTTATCTTCAGTTTTGGATGTCCGAGTAGTTGATTTTGAAGAATTGAAGACTTTCCAAAGAAGGGATCCAAAGTTGTTGGACATCAGGAAGAGAGTCAGGAAGTCTAGAGGACCCTTGCATTATAGTTTGGATAAAGATGATATTCTTTGGTTTTGGGATCGTAGAGTGATTCCCCGAGCTTCAAAATTTAAAGAGCGAATTTTGGTAGAAGCTCATGCGGCTCCCTATTCAGTTCATCCTGGAAGAACAAAGATATACCGAGATTTAAAGAGAAATTTCTGTTGGGAAGGGATGAAGATGGATATCGCCATGTTTATTGAGAAATGTGACACGTGCCGTCAAGTTAAGGTTGAGCTTCAAAGACCTGCTGGTAAATTTCAACCTCTCCCTATTCCTGAGTGGAAGTGGGATGACATTTCTATAGATTTTGCAGTGAGTTTGCCGAGGACCCCTAGTGGAAAGAACTCGGTTTGGATGATTGTTGATCGGTTGACCAAGAGTGCCCATTTCTTGCCTATCAATAATACAGACTCTTTGGGAAAGCTAACTCGGTTGTATGTCAAAGAGATAGTGCGTTTGCATGGAGTACCTAAAAGTACTGTGTCGGATCGGGACCCGCGGTTCACGTCCCATTTTTGGAAGAGTTTGCAGGCATCTTTAAGTACTAAGTTCAAGTTTAGTACTGCATATCACCCTCAAACTGACGGTCAATCAGAGTGCACTATTCAGACTCTTGAGGATATGTTACTGGTTTGTGTCATGGAATTTCAGGGAAGTTGAGAAATTCATCTGCCGCTAATAGAGTTTGCTTTTAATAACAGTTTTCATGCCTCCATTCAGATGGCCCCGCATGAAGACTTGTATGGAAGGAAGTGTAGATCACCTTTGTGTTGTGATAAAGTTGGCAAGAGTAAATTAATTTGGCCTAAGACAATTCAAGAAATGAAAGATCAAGTTCGGGTTATGAGGACTAAAATGGTGGAAGCGCAAAGTCGTCAGAAGAGTTATGCAAATACGAGGAGAAGAGACTTATTCTTTGAGGTAGGTGAATGGGTTTACCTCAAGGTCTCTCCTATGAAAGGTGTTAAGCGCTTTGGTAAGAAGGGAAAGTTTAGTCCGAGATATGTTGGCCCTTTTCAGATTGTAGAGAAGGTTAGGCTTGTTGCTTATAGAGTTGCATTGCCGGACTATTTTGGTGAAGTTCATGATGTGTTCCATGTGTCGTCATTTAAGAAGTATTTTGGACAGTAAGAGCCACGTTTTGTCGACCCTGAACGCATTCAACTTCAGCCTAACCTTACTTATGAAGTTGCCTCGACGCAGATTAAGGATTAGAAAGAGCAAAGGTTAAGGTCCAAGACGATATCTTTGGTGAAGGTGTCATGAGGTGATCCGTTGGCTCAAAATTTCTCTTGGGAGAGAGAAGCCGACATAAGGGAGCAATATCCGTATTTGTTTGATTGACCATGACAGTATGTTTCTTAAGTCTGCTCTTAGTCGAATCTTATTCCTGTCCTTACTTTAATGTTTGACCTTGCCAATTTCGAGGACGAAATTTTATTTAAAGGGGGGAGGATGTAATACCCCATATTCTAGTGTATTTTAATTTAAGGGTTATTTTTATTAATTTAAATATTGGTTCTCTTGTTTTAAGTTTATTGGATTTTTCGTTGGTTTATTTTTATGATTTTTAAGTTGTGTAATTTATTTTGATAAGCTTTCTTAATATTAATTAGTGTTATGCATTTAAATTGCTCTTTATTTTAAATTAGTTTATTGTTGGATTTAATTATTTTATTTTTATTTAATCACTACGTTTAAATTATTTTATTTAACTTGCTATTTTGAAATCATTTTCGTTTGATAATTTTGTGACCCAAGATGTGAGGATTGAACCTCATTTCTTACCCTCACTTTTTCTTTTTCCTCTTTTTCTTTTCTTCTTCTCTTTTTTTCCATCATTTCTTTTTTTCCTCTCTCTCTCTTCCTGGGCGATACCTTCCCTCTCTCTTCCTCGTCTGTGCGTCGTCCTCCACAGCGCCGCCATGCCCCACCCATTTCCGTCATTGCCCCTCCCAACCGTTTCACCATCGGCCGGTGACCTCACCCCTTCGTTTTCAGCCGCTCTCGCGCCTCCGTCAACCCCCATGCACGACTTCAAGCCGTGACACCCATTGTACTTGAGTGCTGCCATCGCGCCGCCATTGGCCACCACCTCTTCACCACATCACCAGCGACCCCCCAGCTACCTAACACACCCATCCTCAGCTCCGATCTGCCACAGGTGAAGCCCATTCATCTCTATTTTTGATTTTAGCGTTTTGGACTTCAACCGCCATCACCCACGGCCAACCACCACCACCACCACCATTAGCTTCACCAACATCCCTAAGCCCTTCCCTTGTAATCTCAAGTCTTCGTTTGTTTCCGTTCAAAATCTAGCATTTTGAAACCCACGGCCTTGTGCATTTTCTCACTGTTACATTGTTGTGTCGCCACTTCTAGCACCTCTGTGATCCTTTGAAAATTATATTATAGCACTTTAAGTATTTTTCCAAAAAACTTTTGAGATTTAAATGTATTTTTGCACTAACTCATTTTTTATTGTGAATTGGTTGGTTATGCCGGACTGAGTCCGAGGAGTAAGGGGGTTGGTTCGATTGGAGGATGAAGTTGTTTGTGTGACTAGACTATGTTGGGATTTGTTGGCTGTTGGATTTTGTATCGTATCATGTACATTGCATATTTGCACGCATGTTCATGTTTGTAAATGAAAACTGGGTTTTCACATAATTGCATACATGTTCATGTGTATATTTGAAAATTGGGTTTTTATGTGAGAAATAGTTTTTCGGTGAGTGTGTATCACGACCCCAAACCGAGATGGGGCATTATCTCGATAGAGCTCCTCTGGTCAATCGGGAGCAGAATATACTGAGTGACGTCTCCTGGGTTGCCACTGGGCGACAACGAGATCGGACGGGATGGTAACACTCTCGTGCTGACTCTGTGGCCCCTCAAATGGTGGGGGCTAACGGATGTTTGGCCGCGAACGCGCTGGGCACAGAACTGGGCATCGCTCGTTACGAAGTCACTCGCACGGTCGTTACCCGTGGTATGACAAAGGGAGCCAAGTTGTGCGGATGATCCATGGGGGAGATCATGGTGCATACGGTTAAAATGGATTATTTCTTTTGGGCCATTTTCTGGGAAAATGGCAGGAAAATATTTTATGGAAATATTTCGGGCCAAAAATGGGATTTTGGCGTACGTTGGAAAATATTCATTTTCAGGGAAAATGTTGTTTTGGGTCTAATGCATATTTCATCATATGCATGCATAATTGTTGGTTGCATTAATGCATTTTTATTCTCGAGGGTTTTGGATTATTACTTACCTGCGGTACCATTTTATGGTAATGCAGATTTTGTTGCAGATGATGCTGAGGTTGAGCCTGAGGATTCGACTCCGTCGGATGAGTGATATGGGATCACTCGTTTATTTATTCGGTCTTTGTATTATATTTTTTTTCGAGATAACTATATAACTATTTTTAAATATTTTACATATGTAAATTTGTATTAAACAATTCTGGCACTTAGTCGACTTACTTAAATTATCTGTTGCTTTGTTTTTTGTAAACTGTTGCATGTACACACACTTGGCACTATGGTTGGGAAGCGTGACCATGTTATCATCATCCGGGCGTCTCGATTCTCGAGTTTCCGTACATGGGGGTCGGGGGTGCCACACATTCCCAAAGATTTTGATTCAAGAATGCAAACTTGACAATGAATGGTACTTCGACTTGCTTGTGCGGCTGGTGGGTGCTGATAAAGTTTACTCTATTATGCAAAACTTGGGTCAACATAAGGCTGGTGAGGATATTTTGGTGTGGACTGAAAAATGTTGATGGGAAGTTTTCCACAAAAAAGTGTTTAGTCTTGTTTACGTCTTCATGTTCTTGAGGTTACATGGTCGAAGTGGGTATGGCAGTCTTCATTACCCAAAAAAAAAAAAAAAATCAGTGATGGTATGGAAAGCATATTTGAATGTGTTGAATGTGGATGATAATGTTCGCAAGATTGGAATCTATATTGTCTTCAAATGCAATTGTTGTGTCATGGGGGAGTATGAGGATTTAAATCATGTTTTGGCAAGAAGGGAGCTTGCTGAACTGATCTGGGAAAAAGCATTTAATTGTGTGGGTTTACAACCCATGAAAGGGAGGGGATGGCGTGATAGAGTGGACTGTTGGTTCCATAAAGCAAAGAATTCTACAAAAGTTGGCTCTTTATTTGGTATCATACCATGTATTGTTCTATGGTGTTTGTGGAATAGAATGTGCAAAGCTAGAATGGATGATTTTTGTGAGTCATCTTAGGTGATTTAGGCGAGAGTTAAACATCATGTTGGCTGGTCAGCGCTGAAATTAAAAGATAAGGAGGAGTTCACATGCCGAGATCAAGAGATCCTGAATATGTTAGCAGTACCTTTCAAGTTGATGTCTTCTAAGCTGCCTATATTAGTACGATGGCATCCTCCTCCTGCTGGCCGAATAAAGTTAAATACAGATGGAAGTTGTATTGGTAACCCTGGTGCGATGGGAACTGGTGGCGTCTTTTGCGATCATCATGGTAAGTTTTTGGCTGCTTACTCTACTTATTTTGGTTACGAGACGAACAATAAAGCATAATTATTGGGATTGTTGGATGGCTTGAGGTTTGCAAAGTCCTTTGGTTTCCTTAATCTTGATATTGAGATGAATTCTATGTTGGTTATAAAATTGTTGATGGATAAGAGATGCTTGGTATGGTATTTGGAAGATTTTTGGGAAGATATTCTGGATTTGTCTAGAGGGATGAATGTAAAGTTTCAACATATTTATCGAAAAGGAAATTTTTCGACAAATTATCTTGCAAAAATAGGTGCGGAAGGATTGTCGGCTCATTGGGAGGTTTATGGTGATATTCCGAAATTGTTAAGAGGATTTTTAAAAACAGAAAAACTTGGACTTCCTCAGCTTTGTACATAGTTTGGTTTGTGTATAGGATTTTATTTGAGTCTTGATGGGTGTTTATTGTATTGATTGGATTATAATAAGTTTGTTTTATATTGTAACCACGGTTTCCCTCCACCACAAGTGAGGATTTCAATAAAGCTTCGGAGGTACCATCCTCCTTCTCCCAAAAAAAAAAAAAAGAACAAAAGAAAATCGATTTGATGTGACGATTTAACGCAATGGATGAGTTCAATGATTTTATTGAGGCTTGTGGGTTAACTGAAATGAAAGCAATGAGAACTAAGTTTTCCTAGTGTAATGGGCAGAGAGGCTTGGCTAGAAGCTGGTTGAAACTGGACAAATGCTTGCTAAATCTTTTGGCTATGGACTTGTTACCAAATGCTTTGTGTAATTATTTGCCTCACTCGACTTCAAATCATTCTTCGATGTCCTTTGTGTTAAGACTCAGGCAAGTAGATATGGGCCTTCATCGTTTAAGTTCCAACAAATGTGGGCGCCTCATGAGAATTTTAGAGAGGTTGTGCAAGGCTCTTGGCAGGTTCCAGTTGCTGATTTGGGGCTTTTTCGACTAGCTGCTAAATTAAAGAAGTTGAAAGTGGTATTAAAGGATTGGAATCGTAGAGTTTTTGGGCACACTAAGAATAATATTAGTGATTTGGAGAAGCAAATAGAACAGCTTGAAGGTCAGTTGCAATCTAGCTTTTCTGAGGAGGTTGAGACCGAATTATTAATTGCCAAGGAAGAGCTTGCGGTTTGGCTTCTTAGAGAGGAGACTCGGTTATCACAACAGGCTAAAATTGGGTGGATGAAGAAGGGCGAGGCCTCCACTTAGTTTTTTAAAACGTTTGCTTCTGTGAATAAACCGATTGTGCAGGAATTGCTACTCCGAGATGGTTCTTGTTTAAATTCCCCGAAGGCCATCCATGCTGGGGTTGTGGATTTCTTGAGTGACTTCTAGAAGGCAAGACCAAGTAGGGATCCTCGGATTTATCTTTGTTTGTGCAGAATGTTGTTTTTGAAGAGGAAAACAAAACAATATTCTACTTCAGCTCCCTTCAATCCAAGAGGTGAAAGAGGCTATGTTTTCTATTCTGATTGATAGTAGTCCAGGTCCAGATGACTTTGGTTCTGGGTTCTATTTGTTCGTGTTAGGATATTGTGGAGGCTAATGTGGTGGTAGCAGTTAGAGAGTTTTTTAGTGGCTTCCCTTTACCCAGATTCTACTCGGCTTCATATAGTGTGTTACTTCTGAAAGTTCAAAACCCAACTGGGTTTGACAAGACCCATCAATTTGTGTTCCGTAATCTATAAGATCTTCTCCAAAATTTTGGTTCTTAGATTGGCCCTATTTTAAATAAGATTATTTCTCCAGAGCAGGGAGCTTTCTTACTTGGAAGAAGTATATTTGAGAATATTACTTTGGCCGAAGAGATGATTTAGTTGTTGAATAAGCGGGTTCATGGTAGCAATGTCCTAGTTAAAGTGGATATGGCTAAGGCGTATGACAGTGTCGCCTAAGATTTCTTATTATAGGTCATCTCTTCATTTGGTTTTGGCCCTCGGGTTTGTGAGTTGATCAGGCAATGTATCTCCACTCCATGGTTCTCTGTGGTTATGAATGGCACAATGAAATGCTTCTTTCCTAGTGGGCGTGGTTTGAGGCAGGGGGATCCTTTATCTCCATATCTGTTTATTCTTGTGGGAGAAATGTTATCCAGATTGTTAAAACATAAGTTTGGAAATGGGATGATTGTTCCATTTTCTCATCCTCAAGGTGCTCCTCTTATATCTCATTTATTGTATGTTGATGACATTGTTATGTTTTCTAATGGTGGGAAGTCCTCGCTTCGTGTTATCAAGGATGTTTTTGCTCAGTATGAAGATTGATCTGGTCAAGTTGTGAGTCTTCTATTTTTTTCCCTAAGTATTTTACGAGTGCTCAAAAAAGGAGTGCTTTGAGAATTGCTTCCTTCTCCGAAGGCACTTTCTAGTCAAGTTCTTAGGCACGCCTTTGGTTTCAGGGAGGCTGAAAGTTACTCATTTTGATGAGTTATTGCACCGGATCCGTGGCCAACTTGAAGGATGGCAAAAGAAGTTTCTATCGTCTAGTGCTCGCATTTTGTTGTTGAGGCATATTGTGGCAAGTATCCCAATTCATTTATTTTCTATTTTGTATGCTCTTAAGGCTGTGGTGGCTAGCCTTAATCGGCTCATGAGTAATTTTTTCTAGGGCTCCTTTAATGGTAAGCCAAAAAGGATGTGGGTTTCTTGGGATAGAGTGTGCAACCCGATTCTTGAAGGGGGCATGGGATTAAGGAAATTTGAAGATGTGCAGGTGTCGCTCTTTATGAATTTTGCATGGTATTTATTAACTCAAAATTCAATTTGGGTCAATTTTTTAGGGCAAAATATGTCAAGGATAGACATGTCTCTTTGATTGATGCTAGTAAGGGCTCTTTATTCTGGAAGAGAATAGCAGCAGTGTTACCTAAGGTGTTGGCTAATTCCTTGTGGAAGTTAAGGGATGGTCTGGGATAACTGGTTGAAATCTGGTGCTCTTATCAACTCCTGTGAGATCTCGAAACTTTCTTTCCACACAATAAGGGAGTGTCGAATTAAGAATGGGTGGGATGTGGAGCTTCTACGAAGACTGGTGGGGGATTCTAAGCTTGAGAAAATTTTGGCATGTTTAGGTGAGTATAAGGACAGGGCAGATATCTTGATTTGGAAGTCGAATTTGAATGGTAATTTCTCTTTGAAATCGGCGTGGGATTGTATTCATGTTAGGGCCCCAAAATCTGAGTGGGCTCTTTGGATTTGGCACTCAGCACTTCCAAAGAAATATTCGGTTACATTGTGGAAGGCAAATTTTTTCCTAAGTGTGGATGAGCGCATTAAAAATTTGGGCATTTCCATGGTTTCTAAATGTGAATGTTGTGCACGGGGTTGTATGGAAGATCAAGATCATGTCCTGGCCACAGGTTCGCTAGCAGCAGAAGTTTGCCATAGGGCGTCTCAGAGTTTAGGGATGTCTCATGACTCATCCCAGCCTTGGAAGGCTACTATGGAGCTTTGGTTTAGATAGGCCTCACACTCTTCCAAAAAAGGTAGGTTGCTTAGTTTGGTTCCTATTATTTTAACTTGGTCCCTTTGGGTGTGGCGGTGCAAGGCTCGTATGGAAGGGAAAATAATTTTTGTGCAATTGTTGTGGGGTGCAATTAAGATAGCAATTGCATGGGTGGGATTATGCTTGAGGGCGAGTAAAAAACTAAAAGATAGTGATGATCAAATATTGGCTACCTTTTCTATTCCAGTTAAAGCTCCTTTACATAAGCATGTTTCTTTGGTAAAGTGGAATAGACCGAATATGGGATGGTTTAAATTGAATGTTGATGGGAGTTCATTGGGAAATCCGGCTTGCATGGGGGCGGGTGACCTTATTGGGGATGATTAGGGTTGTTTGAGATTGGCGTTTGCTAAAGAGTTGACTCATGACTCTAATAATGAAGCGAAATTATTAGCTCTTTATTATGGGCTGCAGCATTGTAAGGAGTTGGATTTGCATAGAATTGAGATTGAGCTTGATTATTTACTTGTAGTAAATTGGTTGGAAAAAGGTAGATGCGGCATTTGGTATCTCCAAGACAATTGGGATGAAATCCAAAAGATCTTGCCCAGTTTGCAAGTCAAGATAAGTCATGTTTATAGAGAAGGAAATTCAAGTGTTGATTTTCTTGCTCGTCTGGCCTTGAATCATCAGTCTGGTACGTGAATAAATTTTAATGATATTTTGTGGAAGCTCAAAGGTATTTTAAAGGTGGATAAATTAGGTCTCCCTTCTTTAAGATCATAATTTGGAAGGTTGTTTGTTGGCTTCAGGTGTTGTTATTGGTTGTTCTTTTGGCTTGTTTCAACATAAGGTTTGTGCTAGGAGTATAAGGTTAATGTATTTAGTAACACTTGGGTTCGGGTTTTTTTTTTGCTTATTTTTTCTATTCAAGTGTATTTTAGTCCACGGTATTCCTTTGCCAAAAGTAAGAATTGATTATTAAATTTGGGTAGGGGCCACTATTAGACATGTGGCACTGACTCTTCCTACAAAAAAAAAAAAAGTAACTATAAATTTGACCGTTCCACAATGATAAATAGTTAAATATATAGATATATATTATTACTTTCTACCTTAGACTACGCTATTTGCATGAATACAAGATGAAGATTAATGTGCTTAGCTAAAGGCCATATATATTGATCATCATTAATAGAACTGCTTGGATATATATAAGTACAAACTAATCTAACTTGATTAAATGGTTATTTGTAGTACTACCGCGTGTTGTTTTCTCAACACAAGCGGTTTAAATTTATGTTTATATTTGTCAAATATATCAAGAACTAGACTCCCTAATTTACAAGTTGTTATTATAAATATGAAGTTTTAAGTCATTTTTCAGGCATGAAGTTGGATGGAATGTTCACATTAGCTAAACAACTGCTGAAGAGCTTGGGAATTAGCCTTCCATGCGGGTGGACGTACGGATGGCCCAGAATAGTCATTTGATGCATGCATACTTTCGAAGTTGGTAGAAAGTTGGGTTGTGTGTCACTCGAACTTCGCTTGGCCGGACCGGAGTAGCCGCCCGCGTATGTGGGAGAGGGCTGGGAAGATGGACTGAAAATTGTACCCTCGACTATATATATAGGCGGGAGTGGAGAGCGCATAGGGCAGACAGCAGCCCTAATTTTAGGCATAGAGTTGATAAATGCTGGAAGTTTTCCCACGTATTGAACCAGCTTCTGCATGTGCAATCTATTCCTCGTATAAAGTTTCCAGTTGTTGGATGTCCCGCCTAGTTATCGTTGCTACAAGAAGTGGCGGCATTTGTTCAGGACTAGGGGTGTAACTGATCCGGTTCGATTTGATTTTGGACAAAATTTAGGACCGAACTGGTATGTACCGGTTTTGTATTTTTCAAAACTGATTACGCTCAGATTACTCTCCTAAATCGGGAACTCCGGTTTTACCAGTTTCCAGTCCGGTCCGGTCCGGTTTTCCGGTTTTTTTTTTAAATGTAAAAAACATATAATAAAGTGTTACTTTTTATTATAAAATGTTATTAATAATTTAATATATATATTATACTTAAAGCATATGATCAATTAAATTTTCATCTTTAAGATTAAACTTTTATTTTATAAATTATAACAACATTATCTTATATATAATTATATTAATAACATATGATCAAATAAATTACAAATATTCATATTTAAGATTAATATTTTATGTTATTATTTATAAATTATAATATGAGATTTTTTCATATATGATATATAATTATATATAAAAATTTAACATATAATTATATATTATATATAAATATTTTGTATAATATATAAAATTAATTTTTATATATATTTTTTTCCAATCAGTCCGATTTGGTCCGGTCCGGTCCCGGAAACTACAGAACCGGAACCGGACCGGATCCGGCCGGTTTTCATAAAATAGGAACCGGTTCCGGACCGGACCGATTCAAAACCGGACCAACCGGTCCGGTTCGGTCCGGTCTAGACCGGTTTCTCGGTTTAAATTTACACCCCTATTCAGGACAACTGAATCTTGATAATAATTTTTTATATGGGGATTTGTATGAGAAAGTAGTCTACGCGAGTACTATTTCTCCTGGTTTTGTTAAAAAAGTGAAAAATTGACCAAGTCGATCTTAATTTATGGATTAAAATAGACTTAATTCTGGTTTGCCAAATTTTCAAATTTCATTTAGGGTTTCTTTTTTTTTTCTGTTAAAATCAGATTGCTAGCTATAAGAAAAACGAGTATTTGTAATGAATTATTTGCAACGAGAATTACTATTTGTGATGAAAACAAATTAACTCATTTTAGTAAGAAATAGTCATTTTTACAAGAAATAATTGATCATAAATAAATAGTTTTCTCATAGTGCGCGCGCGTTCAAGAGCATGCACATCGCATTCCAAATAATTTTCACAAATTTTCACCAATGGATTGTACTTAGCTAGCCAGCATTACACTACGTACTTTCGTAAATCACTTTTAAGTACTACACCATACATACATCTCATTCCATAATTTAAATTTTATTTTTGTTCTTTCTAATTATTTATTCTTATTAATAAATTAACATTTATTACTCTAATTATCAAGTATTACGTCTAATTAATTAATTTGGTGGTTTAAATAATACAATTTATTATTTCCAGATGAAAGAGGTTTTAGACAACTAATTTCAAAGTAAATGAAACTAGCATTTTATTGCTGAGTGGAAATTATTTTGAAAATATCATCAACATGAAATTAGGTAACGTGCCATATCATTTTATTGCTGAGTGGAATTAGGTAACGTCCCATATCATTTTATTTTGAAAATATCGTCAACATGAAATTAGGTAACGTCCCATATCATTTTATTGCTAAGTGGAAATTACACCGAACCTGAAACCATGATGCCCTATTTTGGGTACACACACACTTACTTTGAAAATTATACATCCACGGACTTTTTAGATCATCCACCAATATACTAAAAGGAATACTATAGCTTTGAAGTTGCAGTATCTAAGAGTACAAAAGCTCTACAATGAAACCATTTTTCTTCTATTTGCCGCGCCTGCTTGAAACACTTCCCTGCCCATCGCCAGATGAATCGTGAAGAATTGTAGGACTATAAATAAACACCAGACATACACACGCATGCACGCACAAAGAATGCACAGGTTTCTTGAATCATTAAACTCAGTTTAGAGCCAATCACTCAACATTTGCTTTAATCTATCCTTGTTAGGTCCAAGCAAACAGCTTGAGAGAGTTTCAACAATATAAATGTAGGACTTTCAACAATAGATGCTGTAAAGCGGCGTTTGCAATGTTAAAATGGAGAAAGGACCAATCTCCATCCCCTAAGCCGCAATACCCATCACAAAACCCAAAATGAGCCCCAAAATTCACCTCTCTCAGTATACACGCAGAACTCAATAATGCAGAAGAAAAAATGGTAGTGGAGTTACTTACGAAGGTGAGCAGACGGGCGGCGCAGGGCAGAGGGAGGAGCGAATGCGGGGCGGCGCTGGGCAGACCGAGGAGCGAACGAGGGGCAACTTTGGGCAGAGGGAGGGGCGTCGCGAGGTGACGTTGGGTGGGCAGAGGGAGGGCAATGCGACTCGGGTGGGCAGAGGAGGCGCGGGGGTGGAGAGGAGGAGAGCAAATTCGAAAGAAATTGCCTCATTCCCTTTCACGAGCGTTTCAGCGTGGAGGGAAATTGTTTTAAAAAAAATAGCAAAACTACACGTCACATGTGCGGTGTGGGTGCTACAGTTGCTGATCTGTAGCTTTTCTCTTGTGAAATAGTTTGAATTAAGATATTTGACTGAGTTTTGGATGATGAGAGAGAAAAAATTGAATAAAAATATTATAATTTTTTAATTATTTTTATTTTAAAATTTGAAATAACTATATTATTTTTTATATTTTGTTTAAAAATTTGTAAAAATTGTAATAATTATATAATGATTAAATGAAGAAATTAAATATTTGAAATTGAGTGATATTTAAAAAAATTTGAAAATATTACAATAACTGTGTTCCCAAACTAACCTTATAAAAGTCTCAACTTCTTGACTTGGCCCCGTTTGATTATTAAACTCATCTGAGTTCAACTCAGTTTAGTCTAGTTTTAAGTTAAGTCTAACATCCAAACACCCAACTCTCAAATTACTAAACTCATCTCAACTCAAGATCTCTTTACACATGAGACCCACAACCTTTTTCAATTCAACACTTCTTTACACGTGAGACCCACAACCTTTTTCAAATTCTCATAAATATATCTAAATTCATCTTAACATCTAAACACATTTAAACTCATCTTAAGTAAACCCCACTAAATTTACTCTACCATCTAAACTTATTAGTATTCATAAAGAACTCAACTCAGCCCAATATCCAAACACAGCCTTAAAGAACAAAAGTGAGTTCTCACGTACCAAGATATGGGGTGTTATCTACATGAGACTCGACCTAAAACCATTATCTTGTAGAAAAGACATTTGACATGGGTATTATTATTGAATGTAGAAAGCTCATCCCAAACCAACGACTAATTAAAGGGAAAGACATCAAAGAGGTTAAAGGTACCTTATATGTATAGTGTTTGTCATTATTCACTGAAAATAAGAACAACAAAGTGTATACAAAGTCCAGAACAATGTTGTAATGATTAAAGGTGTAGAATATGTGATCTGCAACAACTGTAGATTAAAGTTCATTCCTCTCTTCACGTAGTTAACAAAACCTACTTTAAAATTAGTAGAGGAGTGGAAAATGGGTCGATAAATGTCACAATATTGTACTAGAGAAAACTTTTGTTTAGAAAATTAATGATGACTAGGAGAAAAGGCAACATGAATGATGACTAGGAGAAAATGCAACATGATGCTTAGAAAAATAGCAAATACTCTAATGTATATTATATTGGTAGTGAAAAATCACACCAAAAAATAATAAATGTTCAAAATTGTGATGCCACAAATGAGTTATGAGTGTTGTAATGACTTAATGTTATATATGAAAGGAGACAAAATATTCTAAAAAGAAGAAGTGCTTTTTAAATTTAAAATTTCACTGTATTTTGAAGTATTTAAAATTTACAGTCATTTAACACATAAATGATGACATGAATCAACCAAAAGAAGACAAAATACTACGAATGACAATTAAAATGAGAGATAAAAAAAAAAAAACATTTCTTGTAAGAATTTAAAATTCTTTAACTAATTAATTGCCATAATGGCTAACGTCGGTAATATGAACAAAGGAAATGTTTTGAAAATTACACACATAATGGATTGCGGGCAGATAGTTTCATTTAATTACATTGAAGTTGGTTGATCCAAAATCTCTTTCACTCGTAAAAGTTTTATTTAATTAAAGCATCAAATTAATTAGTAATATATAATTGATAAGATCATCATGGATCACAAGATGAATATTTATAGATCATGAGAATAAAGAAAAGATAAAAATAACATTTAAATGAAGTAGATAAATATCTTAGGATTGAGATCATGTATGGTGTTTGATCTGCAAGTGATTTACTCCTAAACAAGCAGTGATCTGATTTTGAGAGTAGAAAATCAATACTTTATATTGAATTTGATAGTTTAGCAAGCCATTTATATATGAGAAACCTAGCCATTTTAATCCATATAGAGACATTGTCATTTTGGATATTTAATTTGTCCTCCCCCGGCTCCATTCTATAAAACAGGAGAGAGAAATAGTCACGCACAAAGACTTTGCCATATAAATCTTCTTCAAAAAGTTATTATTAACAATAGCTACCATGCACTCATCCAACATCAATAATTTTCGCAATAAGTGAGATTTGAAAATGCCTCAAATTATTAATCACTTATTATACGATTTGGACCAGATAGTGTTCTTGAACGAACTATAGGGTTTAGAGTGGAGAGAGATTAGACGTATAAATGAACTTCACAGCATATATAACAGAGAAATTTTGTAATATAAATTAATCCATAATTGGTGAAGGATGACGTGACATTTTGATGGATTTGTACCGATATTTTACCAGAGGGATTGGTTTGATCAAAGTTAAAAGTTTGGAGGGTATAAAATACAAATTCAAAGTTCAGGGATTAATATATCTAAAGAGCAAACCACATGTACTAATTAAAATAGTATTCACTACAATACAATTTGTCTTTTATGACAGAGGAAACCATCACAAAAATAATCAAAATGTCACTAAAGATATTTAGTGACGGTTTAAAACCGTCACCGCGGCCGTCACCTAATGTGCGTCACAGAAAATAATTGATGACGGTTTACTGTTTAACCGTCACTAAAAATATTTTTAGTGACGGTTGGAGGTGTTCCGTTTGGTATAACTTTCTAACATTCCATTTTTCGTGACGGTTGAGTTCTGTCACAGAACGTAACGTTTGGAAGTCCAATCGAATGTTTGAACGTCAACCCGACCAATTGGCGTTTGAATGACAAAAGTTGACGTTTGTTGAAACATTAACTGCAATAAACGTTCAAATTTCTGTTTGAATGTTAAATGACTAAT
Organism: Juglans mandshurica; assembly: GCA_022457165.1. Lineage (NCBI taxonomy): Eukaryota > Viridiplantae > Streptophyta > Magnoliopsida > Fagales > Juglandaceae > Juglans > Juglans mandshurica. Next base: position 15,368,850 of record CM039632.1, read on the forward strand.
ATTTGAACGTAAAAGATATAACATTCAGACGTTAGTTTGAATGTTCACGAAGAAGCATTCGAACGCAAGTTGTACGTTTGGAGGTTTATTCAAATGTTAATCGTTTCAACATTCGACCTTTTTGTTCATTTGAGGGTGAGTACGTTCGAACGTTATGTTATAATTTTGTGTAATTACGTTCAAACGTTGGGTCAAGATGGACGGGTGGGACGTCATCTCTACACAAGGGGAGAAACTCGAGTGCACCGAGGTCAACAAATAAGTTAATACCCTCTCCATCTTCCTGGTAGGCCTCTACAATTAGAGTGTCATCTTCATCTCCACTGATCTCATAATCTGCACTCGTTCCTGCTTCATATATATTTCAAAGGACACATTTTTGTACGACTCGCCAAGTTATCTCTCCACTATCTTCATCAGCGTTTTTCATTGGATCAATCAAGTAATAGACTTGGATAGCTTGACAAGCCAATACGAATGGATCATCTTCATACCATTTAGATGCAGTATTGACACTCGTAAAGTGATTATCCCCATGTATCAAAACCCGACCACCGCCTAGATCCAACCAATCACATTTAAAGTCATTTGTTACAGACCCACCCAGATATTTCAATCCGATAATATCACGTATGACACCATAATAGTCAATATCATTTGTTCCATGACTCCCCTCGACCAACACACCACAATTTCAGTCATTCTATTACGTTCACGATCCAGAGTATGGAATCTATAACTTTGAACTGTGCATGCAGTGTATCAAAGTGCTCTATTTGAGGGACCATGGGCCAATGCATACAAGTCAGGAGAAACTGATCAAGGATCACGAGCACGTTGTTCCAAAATCTAACAATTAAAATAGTATATACTTATTAAAAGTCACCAAGAGTTAAAAGTTTCAAAATCTAGCATATATATAATTTTAGTACATACACGTTGTTCAAACCATCCAGGAAACTCTTCTTCGTGTCTTGCCTCCATATTCTCTACGCCTTCCGTCCTAAGTTTGTCCTTGTGCTCACTGTATATAAGTGCAAAAGAATATTATTTTGAGCACAAAAGTTATAGTTAAACTTTTGAAACTAGAATTATTCGAAGCATGCAACGACATACATGAGATACTCATCAATCTCCCAGCAATTATTTAGTACATACCACCGAACTTTACCTAACTCTCCATCATTTAAATCGTAACCCATTTGTGCACCAAATGATCGTACATTTTGGGAAAACACTAATAGCTCACGAGGAGGCAGAGCAACAAGATCAGCATTTCACTCTTCATGATTAAATCGTGTCTCAACACCACGAAAATATAGAGAGCAAAATATTAACCATTTATCGTGTATATAGGTCTCTGCTATTGAACCCTCAGTTCTGGCTTTATTCCCAATAGTGTGCTTCAGTAGACCCAAATATCTTTTAATTGGATACATCCAAAGGAACTGCACTGGTCTACCCAACAGTACCTCCAAAAGTAAATGAATTGTTAAATGGACCATGACATCAGAAAATAATGGTGGAAAGATCTGCTCGAATTTATATAGTATAGTAGTAATGTCTTCCAGTTTCCGTAACATATCTCGATTTACTACCCGAGTGTACAAATCCTTAAAACAATACAAAGTTCGGATATAGCAACACGTACATTAGATATCAACTTCCCACGAATCCCACTGGTAATAACTTCTGCAAAAATACGTGACAGTCATGACTTTTCAATACACTAATTTTCCAGTCATCAGGGCTCACGCATCTACCGATATTTAAACTTCACACCTTACAATCATTTGCAGAAGTTCATCCTCTCCTCCCTCGTCGTCATAAAGCATGCATGTTGCATGACCACCCTATTGCCTTCCACTCGCAAATGTCAATTATGTTTAATTCCCATTCTCTCAAGATCTTTCATCGTCTTGATCGTGTCCTTCGTCTTTTTGTTAATGCTCATCAATGCACCCAGTATATTATCATAGATATTCTTCTCTATGTGCATTACATCCAAACTATGTTGCAACATGCAGGACGACGAATACGACAAGTCATAAAAAATAATACGCTTATCCAATTTAATTCTGTTGCGCCTTATTTTCTCTTGTTCTTTCCCCGACCTTTGCCAAAATTGTTCACTCTAACATGTACCTATTGTTCCACTATCTCTTCCCTAGACAACTCATTTATGCAATTTTGTCCACTACTCTCCCATCAAACTTAGCACATTCTCTTCTCCATGCATGATTTGCTGGTAGATAACGTCGATGACTCATAATCATTTATGCAGGACATGCTTGTTTCTCCTCGTTCTCCTTCCAGAACGAAACATAATCATTCTTGCATGCATGTATGGACTTGTATTCAAACCCTAATCCATTTCTTAACTGTTTTGCTTCATAAAAGTTTTTCGGCAATGCAGACCCTTTGGGAAGCACCTCTTTAAGTAAGTCCAATATCATGTTTATTACTTTCGTCGACATCCCACACAATGACTTAATGTGAAGCAACTGCACAATAAACGACATTTTGGAATGTTTTGTACAACTTGGATAAAGCTCGCGCTTTGCATCTTCCCACATTGCGGCGAAATTTTCAAAATCAGTCCCTCAACCTCTTGAGTCATTGTCCTCAACCTCATCTATAAACATCCTAGCTCCAATGTCACCCAACATCTCTTCCATCTCATCCTGCTCATAATCATCATCCATGTGCCGCAAATAATTCGGATGACCGAACAATACATACGCTGACTATTCATACGGCTCACCATGAAGTATACCCATCGGATATATCTCAGATTTATATCGTTCACAAATATATGACTTTCAACTTCATCTAACCCTATCATACACAAATTCTTATACCTTCGACATGGACACTTAATGTAACTACGACTATCAGCAGAGGCCCAAGCAAAATTAATGAAGGTTCTTACTCTACACGCATAGGGTACATAATCATTTCCAAGTCTATCGCCTAAACGCATTCAACTTTTATCCATTTCTAAAAACATCTATCTATCAGTAACACGTACATAGAAAATTCACATGCATGTCATGCTCCAATTCTCATTACTTTTTTGATAAGGTAGTTGGTTTTATCTCATTCGAGATTATATTATCCATATTGGTAGTGAAAAATGACACCAAAAAGTGACAAATGTTCAAAATTGTGATGTCACAAATAAGTTAACAGTGTTGTAATGATTGAAGGTGTGGAAGATGTGATTTGCAACAACTGTAGATTAGAGTCCATTCCTCTCTTCAACTAGTTAACAAAACCTACCTTAAATTTAATAAAAGATTGAGAAATGGATCGAAAAATGTCACAATATTGTACTAGAGAAAACTTATGTTTAGAAAATTAATGATGACTAGGAGACAAGGCAAGTTGCTGCTTAGAAAGATGGCAAATATTCCAATCTGTATCATATTGGTAGTGCAAAATGACACCAAAAAATGACAAATATTCTAAATTACGAAGTTACAAATGAGTTAACAGTGTCGTAATGATTGAAGGTGTGGAATATGTGATTTGCAACAACTGTAGATTAAAGTTCATTCCTCTCTTCAACTAGTTAACAAAACCTACATTAAATTTAACAAAAGAGTGGGAAATCGATCGAAAAATGTCATAATATTGTACCATGGAAACTTATGTTTAGAAAATTAATGGTGACTAGGACAAAATGCAACCTGTTGCTTAGAAAGATGACAATATTCCAATGGGTATCATATTGGTAGTGCAAAATGACACAAAAAAAATGACAAATGTTCAAAATTGCGAAGCCACAAATGAGTTAACAATGTTGTAATGATTGAATGTGTGGAAGATGTGATTTGCAACAATTGTAGATTAAAGTCAATTATTCTCTTCAGCTAGTTAACAAAACCTACATTAAATTTAATGAAGGAGTGGGAAATAGGTCAAAAAATGTAACAATGTATTAGAGAAAACTCATGTTTAGAAAATTAATGATGACTAGGAGAAAATGCAACTTGCTACTTAATAAAAGATCAAATACTCATATGTGTATCATATTAGTAGTGAAAAATGACAACAGAAAATGACAAATGTTCAAAATTGCAATGCCACAAATGAGTTACTGGTGTTGTAATGATTGAAGGTGTGGAAGATGTGATCTGCAACAACTATAGATTAAAGTTCATTCCTCTCTTCAACTAGTTAAAAAAACCTACTTGAAAATTAGTAGATCTGTGAGAAATGGGTCGAGAAATGTCACAGTATTATACTAGAGAAAACTTATGTTTAGAAAATTAATGAATACTAGGAGAAAGTGGTAGATGATGCTTAGAAAAAAGGCAAATACTCTAATGTGTATCATATTGGTAGTGAAAAATGATATCAAAAAATGACAAATGTTCATAATTACAATGCCACAAATGAGTTAACAATGTTGTAATAATTGAAAGTGTGGAAGATGTGATTTACAACAGCTATAGATTAAAGTTCATTTATCTCTTCAACTAGTTAAAAAAACCTACATTAAATTTCATAAATGAGTGAGAAATTGGTCAAAATATGTCACAATATTGCACTAGAGAAAACTACGTTTAGCATTAATGATGACTAGGAGACAAGGCAACATGATACTTAGAAAAATGGCAAATATTCCATTGTGTATCATATTGGTAGTGAAAAATGACACCAAAAGATGACAAATGTTCATAATTACGGTGCCACAAATGAGTTAATGGTGTTGTAATGATTGAAGGTGTGGAAGATGTGATTTACAACAACTATAGATTAAAGTCCATTCATCTCTTCAACTAGTTAACAAAACCTACTTTAAAATTTGTAGAGCAGTGAGAAATGGGTCGAGAAATGTCACAGTATTGTACTAGAGAAAACTTATGTTTTGAAAATTAATGATGACTAGGAGAAAGTGGAACCTGATGCTTAGAAAAAGGGCAAATACTTCAATGTGTATCATATTGGTAGTGAAAAATGATATAAACAAATGACAAATGTTGAAAATTACAATGCCACAAATGAGTTAACAGTGTTGTAATGATTGAAGGTGTGGAAGATGTGATTTACAACAACTATAGATTAAAGTCCATTTATCTCTTCAATTAGTTAAAAAAACCTACATTAAATTTAATAAATGAGTGGGAAATTGGTCAAAAAATGTTAGAATATTGCACTAGAGAAAACTTATGTTTTGAACATTAATGATGACTAGGAGACAAGGCAACATGATACTTAGAAAAATGGCAAATACTCCGATGTGTATCGTATTGGTAGAGAAAAATGACACCAAAAGATGACAAATGTTCAAAATTGCGATGCCACAAATGAGTTAACAGTGTCGTAATGATTGAAGGTGTGGATTATGTAATTTGCAACAACTGTAGATTAAAGTTCATTCATCTCTTCAACTAGTTAACAAAACCTACATTAATTTAATAAAGGTATGAGAAATGGGTCAAAAAATATCACAATGTATTATAGAAAACTCATGTTTAGAAAATTAATAATGATTAGGAGAAAATTCAACATGCTGCTTAGAAAGAGTGCAAGTTCTCTAATGTGTATCATATTGGTTGTGAAAAATGATACCAAAAAATGAAAAATGTTCAAAACTACAATATCATAAATGAGGTAACAATGTTGTAATGATTGAAGGTATAAAAGATGTGATCTGCAACAACTGTAGATTAAATTTCATTCATCTCTTCACCTAGTTAATAAAACTTATTATAAAATTAGTGAAGGAGTAGGAAATGGGTCGAAAAATGTCACAATGTTTTAAAGAAAATTCATGTTTGAAAAATCAATAATAACTAGGAGAAAATGCAACATGCTGCTTAGAAAGATGACTAATACTCCAATCATGTGTATCAGTATCATATTGATAGAAAAAAATGATACAAAAAAATAACTAAATCAAGTTAAGCTTCTCTTGACTTTATGTACATAAAATTTCTTTATCGACTCTATAAATATTACGTCGGCCATTGACTTGAGGTGCTCTGTAAAAGACGCAAATGTTTTCATAGGACAATGGGTTTCTTATTCTCAGTGTTTCCTATATAAAACCGGCCCGTTTAGAGCTTAAAGTCATGGGCTTCCAAGACCAATTCAAAGCTTGAGTCTTTATACATCAAGCAATTAAGACCAATTCCAAGCTTGAGTCCTACTAATTACATATACCTATAATAGAGAAGGTGCGCATTTTCCTAATATTCTCAAAAGAGTTTTGCTACGTACAAGCAAGTTTGCATACCAATCTGTGTACTAATATTGTTGCCTTCACATTCTAAATTCAAATTAGCACTATTTTCAATAAAATTTACTTTTTGACCAATCATATTAAATGGGTGCGCATATTAGTGTGCATAATCGCTTACAAATAGATTTTTCCTTCCCAAAATGGCTTATTGCAAGGTTTCTACTACCACCTTCACATTTTACTTAATTGCATTTCTATTTCTTGCAAGGAATGTTGCTTCCCGTGAAATACTTTAGTCACAAAGTAATTACATAAAATTAAATTTACAAACTAATGTGATTTGATGCGGTACGTCATATTGTAAAATTATTTTTATTATAAAGTAGATCTAACAGAATATATGAAGACACATCAATTTATGAATTTCTTTTTATATAATTTCTTTTTATCTGTATATTTCTTTTGAAAAATGCAAAGGGATCCATGGTTTTGAACCGAATGAACGCATGTGCATTCCTTTTGGGTTTTTTTCCTTGAAAACGGTGCATTCCTTCCGTACCTGTAGAAGGGCCACAACTTTTTTGTCTGACAGTTTTATTTATCAGCTAAACCCACTATCGAGATAGTTAAAAAGAAATGAAATGATTGTTACATCAATAATTAAGACACTTGAAAACTTGAAAAACTTAATATTTGACTTTTGATAATTTGAGAATATATAAATTGAAAAATGATATTTATAATTTAAGACCATTCACAATCGCTTATGTAAAATATATTTTTCTATAAAATATAAAGAAAGTTGATCAAAAGATCCTCTGAATGGATTTTGTATTTTGATATTTATTTTATATTTTGCTACAGTAATCTTCTAGATGTAAAAAATATTGTTCACAACTATAAAACATTTTAAATTATTTTCTCTCTCATTTAGACATTTTTCTCCACTATTTTTTTCTACCATTGCTTTTGTTTACACGTTTTCTCACCCTGCTTTCATATTGAGAATGATACACCCTTTCATCCATTCTCACTAATCTCTAAGACGTATGTTTATCAAAAATACATATATGAAATATGATATAATTATAACATAATTATATAATTAAATTTGGATTAATTTGAAATATGACATAATTATATAATATTGTATATGAAGAGATATTGCTAATTCATTGGTAGTTAGAAGAAATATTTAAAATGAATATAAAATATTAAAAAAAATATTTAAATGATATAGAGAAAAAATAGATAAGCTGATGTGTGACCTACTGTAAAATTCAATATATAAAATAGAAAAAATAGATTTTGATGATATATTTTGAATGATAGAATAAAAGAACCATTAGGAATGCTATTAGAGTGTTTAAATTTTATATACTCTTTTAAAAAAGTGAGTAAATATAGCATTACTCATGTTTTATTATACTTGATATGTGCTATTTATATGCTGACAACATGTGATAGAGAATTTTGATAGGACACCTGACTCTGAGTTAATGATTGTTTTGGATTTAAGTGCATATTTTTTTTAAAAATTATTACATACATAAAGATATAATACAAAAGTAGATTTATAACTTGACATGGTTTCATGTGATCTGTTAAAGTTGCTTTACAATTTGATGTACTGTATCAAACCATGTCAATTTATAGATTTATTTTTGTGTAATTTTGGTTAAAATATTTATCTATTTTTTCAGCAAACTAGGATTCCTTTATGGATTGCAATTTTAGCGATAGGACATTATTTTCTTACAATTTTCGTTCATTACTGTTAATAGATAACACGATCCAATTGAAAGGCGCTACCTGCCAATTTATTTATTTTTTAAATGAAGATAGAAATAATAATAATTTATTTCTAAACATTATTTTTTTATAGTTTTATAAAATTTTGAAAAGATAAAAAAAAAAAGTGTTCTGGCAGCTGGTGGCTCGATCCACCCACAGAGACTATCTAAACCATAGACAACCAGCCACAATGGTTTGCTCTTCTTCTTCTTCTTCTAAAAGTTTTTAAAACAATATATATTATTTTCTAAATAAAAATAAATTATTCATTTTCATTAAAATCATAAAACATGCAAGTATGCGTACTATCTTTAAAAAAGGTTTTGCAAATTTGGAATCCATTTGAATTGGCCCTACTATTTACTATTTGACCCAACTATTTTTTAAAAAAAGTGTGCAAAACTTGCATACCCTAAGACTATATTTAACATTAAAAAACGATCATATTTTGTGTTCTGAATATCCACATCTTGTTTAAATATAGTTGGCTGCAAAAATTACTTACTAGTAGTGATACTAAGGTTACGTTTGAGTAGTGATGTGATCTCAGATATTTTGTGAATAATAATAAAAAAAAATTAATGATAGAATATTGAATAGTAGTGAAAAATAATAATAAAATAATAAATAATAGTTGAGTATTCTGAATAAAAATACTCTACTATCCAAACTAGACCTAAAACGGACGAAACGCACGACAAAGAAACCTCAAAAATAATATTTTCTAAGCTAGATTTAGAGGAAGCCCCGTAGTGAACGGGGGATAAAGAAGTATTTTTTTTCACTTTTTTTTTCAATACACTAATTTTCCAGTCATCAGGGCTCACACATCTACCGATATTTGAAGTATAACCATCTGGCAACTTCACACCTTACAATCATTTGCAGAAGTTCATCCTGTCCTCCCTCGTCGTCGTAAAACATGCATGCGGCATGACCACCCTATTGCCTTCCACTCGCAAATGTCGATTATGTTTAATTATCATTCTCTCAAGATCTTTCATCGTCTTGATCGTGTCCTTCGTCTTTTTGTTAATACTCATCAATGTACCCAGTATATTATCATAGATATTATTCTCTATGTGCATTACATCCAAACTATGTTGCAACATGCAAGACGACCAATACGACAAGTCAGAAAAAATAATACGCTTTGTCCAATTCAATTATGTTCCGCCTTGTTTTCTCTTGTTCTTTCCCCGACCTTTGCCGAAATGGTTCACTCTAACATATACCAGTTGTTCCACTATCTCTTCCTCAGACAACTCATTTATGTAATTTTGTCCTTTACTCTCCCATCAAACTTACCACATTCTGTTCTCCATGCATGATTTGCTGGTAGATAACGTTGATGACCCATGAAACACAACTTCTGAAAATATTTTGACTACTCATTAGCAATTTCTTTATCACAAGTCAGATACGCTAGTACTCCCAGCCGAAATGATTCCTATATGCTAGAAAGTCATTTATCGTCCACATTATTGCAGCATGCATCTAAAAAGATGTCGACGTGGATGCATAATAAGTTTTGAAGCTTGTTTCTAGGTGATCACGGGCCAGGGATAAGTAAAGTTAACAAAAAGTTAGGCGCCTTCATGCGCCTCCAAGGTGGAAGATTGTATGGAATCAACACTACGGGTCAATTACTATAACTTGTACTCATATTCCCAAAAGGGTTGAATCCATCGGTTGTGAGTCCCAGGCGCACGTTCCGAGCTTTTATCCCAAACTATGGGTATTGATTATCAAAAGATTGCCATGCAAGTGAGTCAGCTGGGTGCCTCATATATGCGTCATCCTTAACTCTTTTCTCCTCGTGCCACCTCATATCGTGAGCTTTTTTTTACACACATATAATATTTGCAACCTAGGTCTCAAGGGAAAATATCGCAACACCTTAACCGTCATGTTTTTCATACCCTTCCACCTCGACTCTTCGCATACAGGACATGCTTGTTTCTCCTCGTTCTCATTCCATAACAAAACATAATTATTATTGCATGCATGTATGGACTTGTATTCAAACCCTAATCCATTTCTCAACTGTTTTGCTTCATAAAACTTTATTAGCAATGCAGACCTTTTGGGAAGCACCTCTTTAAGTAAGTCCAATATCTTGTTTATTACTTTCGTCGACATCCCACACAATGACTTAATGTGAAGCAACTGCACAATAAACGACATTTTGGAATGTTTTGTACAACCTGGATAAAGCTCGCGCTTTGCATCTTCCCACATTGTAGAAAAATTTTCAAAATCAGTCCCTCAACCTCTTGAGTCGTTGTCCTCAACCTCATCTATAAACATCCTAGCTCCAATGTCACCCAACATCTCCTCCATCTCATCCTGCTCATAATCATCATCCATGTGCCGCAAATAATTCGGATGACCGAACAATACATACGCTGACTATTCATACGGTTCACCATGCAGTATACCCATCGGATATACCTCAGATTTATACCGTTCACAAATATATGACTTTCAACTTCATCTAATCCTATCACACACAAATTCTTATACCCTCGACATGGACACTTAATGTAATTATGAATATCAGCAGAGGCCCGAGCAAAATTAATGAAGGTTCTTACTCTACGCGCACAGGGTACGTAATCCTTTCCAAGTCTATCGCCTAGACGCATTCAACTTTTATCCATTTCTAATAACATCTATCTTTCAGTAACACGTACATAGAAAATTCACATGCATGTCATGCTCCAATTCTCATTGCTTTTTTGATAAGGTAGTTGGTCCTATCCCATTCGAGATTATATTATCCATATTGGTAGTGAAAAATGACACCCAAAAATGACAAATGTTCAAAATTGCGATGTCACAAATAAGTAACAGTGTTCTAATGATTGAAGGTGTGAAAGATGTGATTTGCAACAACTGTTGATTAAAGTTCATTCATCTTCTCAACTAGTTAACAAAACCTACATTAAATTTAATAAAGGAAAGGGAAATGAGTAAAAAAATGTAACAATGTAACAGAGAAAACTCATGTTTAGAAAATTAATGATTACAAGGAGAAAATGCAATATGCTGCTTAGAAAGAGGGAAAATACTCAAATGTGTATCATATTGGTAGTGAAAAATAACACCAAAAACTTACAAATGTCCAAAATTACGATGCCACAATTGAGTTAACAGTGTTGTAATGAGTGAAGGTGTGGAATGTAACACCCAGACCCAATCAAGCTCAAATTTATTTATTTATTTATTTTCACACGTTAACTTCCCCGCACGTTTTATTTTTTTCGGTCTATTTTCTTTTTCACCCCTAAGTCTTCCTCTCGTCCACGACATGCATGGTCTTGCACGTCTCTAGTGTATTTTTATCCGCTCGATGCACACACACGACTCTATTTCCGTCCGCACGCACATCTCCTTCATATCTCTAGGGTTTTCGCATCACATATTTATGCACACATTGCCATGCTTAGAGAAACTACTCTGTTACGTTCGCTGCCGCCAACCATATGTTTTTTCTCAGCCTCCTGTCGCACGACTTAACCTCTCCTAGTTCGACGCCCATCTCTCCACCATACACGACCAGCACCCAGGGCCCAAAGCCTCCACCATCCACCGTCCAGAACTCACGCTGCCCCCCATACGAAATCGACGCAAACCGTGCTTGCACAAAGCCTGCACTATGCACTACCGCGCCACCCCAACACCTCCACATAGTTGCCGTCCAGTTCATCCACCCCTCGTAAACATCCGCCCGGACCAACCACCAGAACCGCGTTCCACAGCCACGGGAAACGGCAACCCACCACTTCTACCAAGTTAAAATCCTCTATTTTATCTCCCAAAAACAGAGCATTCTTGGAGGGCACCGTGAACCACAGCCACCACCCCACCTTCGTTCATGGCCACGGATCAGAACCACCATAGCCACTGATCTGCACCCCGCTGCCTCAACCATCACACTCTCTCTCTCTCTCTCTCTCTTAGTAACACCTCCATGCACACGCCGTGTGTCACTCTTTATATCATGACTTTGTCCCTCTCTCACCGTGTTTCTCTCTCTCACTCTCTCTCTCTTCCAGTGCTTTGCCGAGATCACCAATGCTGCATCGCACGCTACGTCGCTAAGCTTCTAGCTCCTCGCTACGTCGCACGTTGCTGCGTGATCTCTCATTGATTAAGCCCTACCATGCAAGTTATTTGTTTTATGCAAGTTTTGTTGATTTTCAACGAATTAAATGAAATTACCTTAATACCCTTTACTACATGTTATATTAATGTGCTTTTAAATTTTTATTATGTATTAGTACGCTCTTATATAATTATGATTACAAAAATCACTTAAGTATTTTAACATGTTATTAAGTAAAGATTTATTTTAAGAGTAAACAATATTAGAGTAATGTTGTTTTTACACTTTAGATATGATTTAGTCTATTTAAAAATAGTTATGGTTTATTTTAAAATATATTGGGATAAGTATATTATCTCGTATTAAATTTCATAAGTTGTTTTCAATAATAAATAGGTCAGACTTATAAATGTTTTACTCAAAGTTATTAAATCAACATTGATGATTTTAGAAAGTGATGATTTGTAATTTTAGATTTTGAGGAAGTAAATAGGTTATTTTAGAAGTTTAGGATTAAATATTGAAATACATGATTAATTGAAAATTTACTAGAATTACGTGATTATTTTATAGGTGACGCTTAATTATTGTTCGACATTTTTTAGGAAAATTTTGAAAAGGCTAAGAAATCTAGGTAAGCGGGGTTCCTATGCTAGACTTTGCATTAAAATAAAATGAGCTGAGGTTATTTTTGGAAAATATACATATTTGATTATGAAAATAAATTTGAACTACCTCAGTTATTTGTTCTACATTACTCATGAGATTCTGTTTAAGAAGAAATTATTTTCTATCATGATTGGTGTAGACATGAGCTTATTTTTTACATTTTGTTTTTGAACCTTGAAAAAGAGAGCGAATATGAAATTTGTACATAAATTATGTTGTGATATGATTTTGTTATGTTCTGAAGATTTTCTGTACTTTGATATGATCTGATGTGATTTCTGAAAACCTCTGGCATAACATTCTGTTTCTATTTCTGTTCCATTCTGACCTTACCACGGGTGTAAACTATGGCCTCTGTTCGAGTTGGTACCAACTTTTTTATTTCTAGTGCACCTACTTTGGAAATAAAGTGGTTTTCTGCGTGGTCTTTCCTATGTGAACACTCAGGACTCCGATAATGAATAAGGGGAAGATTCACATTTTGTTTCTGCCCGGTTAGCTATCGGGGTTTGCACAACCCTACCACAGGGGTTAAACATGGTATTTGTTTTGATATTATAAGATAAGATGTGATGTTTCAGTTCATGCTATGCCAAAGGAATTTTGATTAAGAATACTTTAGAACTTTCGTTCTGATATTTTTAATAACATGCTCTGATGCTAGATTTTGAAAACAATATTATGATGCTGCATTCTAAAAGAAAATATTTTGTTCTGCATTATGAACTTTATAAATGCTCATGTTTACACACTAGTATATGTCCTCTGCTTACTGAGTTATTGATAACTCACCCCTTATCTCCATATATTTTTCAGATAATTTTGATGTTCCAGCTGGAGAACAAGAGTAAAAAGTTTTAGTAAGGTGTGATGATTGTAATGGAATAAGTGTCTAAGGGTGCAATGGCATATTTGAGAGTTGTAGTTAGAAAACTGATTTATTTTTCGGGTATTTTGATTGGATGAGTTTAGGATAATTTTGCATTTTGAAGAGTTTTTAATTTATGTTATTGAGAATTTTTTGTGTCCTCATGAAGAAACATAGATATTTGAGTGGATTAAATGAATTAACATTTTATGGAGTTTTCTGAATTTTATAGTTGTACTATTGAAGTTGATATTAAGTATTAAGAGCTAACTCTCCGGACCTTTGGGATCGGGGCGTTACATGGAAGATGTGATTTTCAACAATTGTAGATTTTAGTCTATTCCTCTCTTCAACTAGTTAATAAAACCTACATTAAATTTAATAAATGAGTGGAAAATGGGTCAAAAAATGTCACAATGTATTAGAGAGAACTCATGTTTAGAAAATTAATGATGACTAGGAGAAAAGACAACCAACTTACTCCTTAGAAAGAAGGCAAATACTCCAATGTGTATAATATTGGTAGTGAAATATGACACCAAGAAATGACAAATATTCAAAATTACGATGCCACAAATGAGTTAACAGTGTTGTAATTATTAAAGGTGTGGAAGATGTGATTTGCAACAACTGTAGATTAAAGTCAATTCTTCTCTTCAACTAGTTAAAAAGACCTACATTAAATTTAATAAAGGTGTGAGTATTGGGTAAAAAATGTCACAATGTATTAAAGAAAACTCATGTTTAGAAAATTAATGATGACTAGGAGAAAATGCAACATATCGCTTAGAAAGAGGGCAAATACTCAAATGTGTATCACATTGGTAGTGAAAAATAACACCAAAAAATGACAAATGTTTAAAATTACGAAGCCACAATTGAGTTAACAGTGTTGTAATGATTGAAGGTGTGGAAGATGTGATTTGCAACAACTGTAGATTAAAGTCTATTCATCTCTTCAACTAGTTAATAAAACCTACATTAAATTTAATAAAGAAGTGGAAATTGGGTCAAAAAATGTAACAATGTAACAGAGAAAACTCATGTTTGAAAAATTAATGATGACTAAGAGAAAATGCAACATATCGCTTAGAAAGAGGGCAAATACTCAAATGTGTATCATATTGGTAGTGAAAAATAACAGCAAAAAATGACAAATGTTCAAAATCACGATACCACAATTGAGTTAACAGTGTTGTAATGATTGAAGCTGTGAAAGATGTGATTTGCAAGAACTGTAGATTAACGTCTATTCCTCTCTTCAACTAGTTAACAAAACCTACATTAAATTTAATAAAAGAGTGGGAAATAGGTCAAAAAATTATGACATTTTTTAACTCATGTTTAGAAATTTATTGATAACTAGAAGAAAAGTCAACTTGCTGCTTGGAAATGCCAAATGTTCAAAATTACCAAAAAAAGACAAATGTTCAAAATTACAATGCCATAAATGAGGTAATAATGTTGTGATGATTAAATGTGCAGAAGATGTGATTTGCAGCAATTGTAGATGAAAGTCCATTCCTCTCTTTACATAGTAAAAAAACCCTACCTTAAAATTAGTAGAAAGAGAAATGTGCTGAAAAATGTCACAATATTGTACCAAGAAAACCTATGTTTAGAAAATTAATGATTATTTGGAGAAAATGCAACATGCTGCTTAAAAATTAGGCAAATACTCAATGTATATCATATTGGTAGTGAAAAATGATACAAAAAAAAGATAAATGTTCAAAATTGCGTTGTCACAAATGAGTTAACAGTGTTGTAATGATTGAAGGTGTGAAAGATTTGATTTGCAACAATTGTC
This sequence comes from Juglans mandshurica, assembly GCA_022457165.1. NCBI lineage: Eukaryota > Viridiplantae > Streptophyta > Magnoliopsida > Fagales > Juglandaceae > Juglans > Juglans mandshurica. The sequence goes on from CM039632.1 coordinate 15,384,295, forward strand.
GATTAAAGTTCATTCCATTTTTCAACTAGTTAACAAAACCTACATTAAATTTAATAATGGAGTGGGAAATGGGTCAAAAAATGTAACAATGTGACATAGAAAACTCATGTTTAATAAATTAATGATGACAAGGAGAAAATGCAATATGTTGCTTAGAAAGAGTGCAAATACTCAAATGTGTATCATATTGGTAGTGAAAAATAACACTTAAAACTGTCAAATTTTCAAAATTACGATACCACAATTGAGTTAACAGTATTGTAATGATTGAATGTGTGGAAGATGTGATTTGCAACAACTATAGATTTTAGTCTATTCCTCTCTTCAACTAGTTAATAAAACCTACATTAAATTTAATAAATGAGTGGAAAAGGTGTCAAAAAATGTCACAATGTATTAGAGAGAACTCATGTTTAGGAAAGTAATGATGACTAAGAGAAAAGACAACCATCTTGCTGCTTAGAAAGAAGGCAAATACTCCAATGTGTATCATATTGGTAGTGAAATATGACACCAAGAAATGACAAATGTTCAAAATTGCGATGCCACAAATGAGTTAACAGTGTTGTAATTATTGAAGGTGTGGAAGATGTGATTTGCAACAACTGTAGATTAAAGTCAATTCTTCTCATGAATTAGTTAACAATACCTACATTAAATTTAATAATGGAGTGAGAAATGGGCAAACAATGTTATAATGTATTAAACAAAAATCATGTTTAGAAAATTAATGATGACTAGGAGAAAATGCAACATATCACTTAGAAAGATGGTAAATACTCAAATGTGTATCAAATTGGTAGTGAAAAATAACACCAAAATATGACAAATGTTCAAAATTACGATGCCACAATTGAGTTAACAGAGTTGTAATGATTGAAGGTGTGGAAGATGTTATTTGCAACAACTGTAGATTAAAGTATATTCCTAACTTCACCTAGTTAATAAAATTTACATTGAGTTTAATAAAGGAGTGGAAATTGGGTCAAAAAATGTAACAATGTAACGGAGAGAACTCATATTTAGAAAATTAATGATGACTAGGAGAAAATGCAACATGCTGCTTAGAAAGGGGGCAAGTACTCAAATGTGTATCATATTGGTAGCAAAAAATGATACCAAGAAATGAAAAATGTTCAAAACTACGATGCCACAAATGAGTTAATAGTGTTATAGTGATTGAAGGAGTGAAAGATGTGATTTTCAACAACTGTAGATTAAAGTCTATTCATCTCTTCAACTAGTTAACAAAACTTACATTAAATTTTATAAAGGAGTGGGAAATGGGTAAAAAATGTAACAATGTATTAAAGAAAACTCTTGTTTATAAAATTAAAATTTGGAGAAAATGCAACATATCACTTAGAAAGAGGGCAAATACTCTAATGTGTATCATATTGGTAGTGAAAAATGACACCAAAAAATGACAAATATTTAAAATTGCGATGCCAGAAATGAGTTAACAGTGTTGTAATGATCGAAAGTGTGGAAAATGTGATTTGTTACAACCATAGATTCAACTCCACTCCTCTGTTCAACTAGTTAACAAAACCTATATGAAATTTAATAAAGGAGTGGGAAATATGTCAAAATATGTCATAATGTATTAGAGAAAACTCATGTTTAGAAAATTATTGATACTAGAAGAAAAGACAACTTGCTACTTGGAAAGAAGGCAAATAGTCCAATGTATATCATTTTGGTAGTGGAAAATGACACAAAAAAAAAAGACAAATGTTCAAAATTACAATGCCATAAATGACGTAATAATGTTGTGATGATTAAAGGTGCAGAAGATGTGATTTACAGCAATTGTAGATGAAAGTCCATTCCTCTCTTTACATAGTTAAAAAAACCTATTTTAAAATTAGTAGAATGAGAAATGTGTTGAAAAATGTCACAATATTGTACGAAGAAAACCTATGTCTAGAAAATTAATGAATATTAGGAGAAAATGCAACATGCTGCTTAGAAAGTGAGCAAATACTCAATTTGTATCATATTGGTAGTGAAAAATGATACAAAAAAATGAAAAATGTTCAAAATTGCGATGCCACAAATGAGTGAATAGTGTTCTAATGATTGAAAGTGTGAAAGATGTGATTTGCAACAACTGTCGATTAAAGTTCATTCCTCTCTTCAACTAGTTAACAAAACCTACATTAAATTTAATAAAGGAGTCGGAAATGGGTAAAAAATGTAACAATATAACAGGGAAAACTCATGTTTAGAAAATTAATGATGACAAGGAGAAAATGTAATATGCTACTTAGAAAGAGGGCAAATACTCAAATGTGTATCATATTGGTAGTGAAAAATAACACTAAAAAATGACAAATGTTCAAAATTACGATGCCTAAATTCAGTTAACAGTGTTGTAATGATTGAAGGTTTGGAAGATGTAATTTGCAACAACTATAGATTTTAGTTCATCCCTCTCTTCAACTAGTTAATAAAACCTATATTAAATTTAATAAAAGAATGAAAAATGGGTCAAAAAATATAACAATGTAACAGAGAAAACTCATGTTTAGAAAATTAATGATGAGTTGGAGAAATTGCAACATGCTGCGCAGAAAGGGGGCAAATTCTTAACTGTGTATCATATTGGTTGTGAAAAATGATACCAAGAAATGACAAATGTTCAAAACTACGATGCCACAAATGAGTTCACAGTGTTGTAATGATTGAAGGTGTGAAAGATGTGATTTGCAACAACTGTAAATTAAAGTCTAATCCTCTCTTCAACTAGTTAACAAAACCTAGATAAAATCTAATAAAGGAGTGGGAAATGTTTCAAAAAATGTCACAATGTATTAAAGAAAACTCATGTTTAGAAAATTAATGATGACTAGGAGAAAAAGCAATTTGCTACTTAGAAAGAAGGCAAATTGTCTAATGTGTAAGGTATTGGTTATGAAAAATGATACCAAAAAATGACAAATTTTCAAAATTGCGATGTCACAAATTAGTTGACAATGTTGTAATGATTGAAGGTGTGGAAGATGTGATTTGCAACAACTGTAGATTAAAGTCCATTCCCCTCTTCAAAAAGTTAACAAAACTTATATTAAATTTAATGAATGAGGGAAAATGGAAAAAAAAATATAACAATGTATTAGAGAAAACCCATATTTAGAAAATTAATGATGAGTTCGAGAAAATGCAACATGTCGCTTAGAAAGATGTCAAATACTATAATGTGTATCATATTGGTAGTAAAAAATGACCCCAAAAACTGACAAATGTACAAAATTGCAATGCCACAAATGAGTTAATAGTGTTGTAATGATTGAAGGTGTGGAATATGTGTTTTACAACAATTGTAGATTAAAGTCTATTCCTATAAAGACCCGATCCTATATTTTCAAGGATACATTACAGATAATTTTATCAGACTCAATAAATGAGTTAAAGCCCATAAAAGCATTTATCGTATAGATTATTTTTAATTAAGTTAAGGCTCCATTATTATTATTATTATTATTATTTTCTACAAGCTCAGGAAGAGTCCAAACACTATTACCATTCTTATTTCCTTTTCATAATAAAACACCTACCTACCAGATTTTCTTCTATGAATTTCAAACACGCACGAAAATCTAGTTCCACTCCCATGCACGTACGTCTCTTCTTCTTCTTCTTCACTAGGATTTTCATTGGTCTATATATAGAACTCGTCCATGATAGACGTAAATATCTTCAACCTAGAGCTAGGGTTGCCGTAGCTGCTCCATGGTTTCACACTAGGAACCGTTGCCCCTGCTGTGAACTACCACCTAAAACAGACCACTTACCTCGACGAAACCACCACACCCCGTAAGCCACGAGCACACAGCCTCCCTCCACCGTGAGCCTCTTCCTCCAAGTCGCTCCTCCCTCTACCGTGAACTACCATGGAAAACCGTGCCTTAGCACTGCCCAGCCCCATATAAAGTAGCAAATTACTCGGCCTCCTTCCATAAACTAGACCACACACACAACAGTGCACCAAGAACCACCAGTTTTCCCACACGCAGCAACCATCACACGGCAAATAGAGTCTTTCTGCAGCCCACATAAACGACGCCAACCACCGAAAGGTATAGAGAGAGTGCTCTGTTTTCACCATTCAAAAACAGGGGATTTTTCTCCCCACCTTGAGCCACAACCAGCCGCCCCACGACACCAACTCCCTCCACGTCATCGCCACCTGCACAGAGAGCATCGCCGAATGCTGCACACCACTCCAAGTCCGACGTTCTCACCTTGGTAAGCCACGCCAAACTCCCCCACTGTTTCTTTGTGTCACCCTCCCTCACGCAGTGCTCATCTTTCTCCCATAAATCTCTCTCACTCTCTCTCAGAGCTCTGCCGCCGCACTTGCCACCCTCGCCTTAGCCCCAGCTTCATCGCATGTTTCCTCTCTCGGTAAGGATCTATCGCATGACTTGTGTTTCCCTCTAGAAAATACCCTGTTGTCTTCAAAGCTCAAATGAATTCCTAAGCCTTTCGTCGGTTACAAATACAAAAGGGTACTTTTAATTTAATTACATATTTGTCCCTTAGTTATACGCCAAACAACATACTTGTTGAACTTATATTTTATAGTGAGCTTTGATTTTTATGTGGGCATGCATGTGTAGCGGGTTGCAGGTATTTCGAGTGTAAACTTTAGGTACAAGGTCATAGGTTCGAACGAATTTTGAAAGGTGTTGATATTTTATCTTAAAATCAAGAGAAAATAGGCGCTTGGATGTGGAATTATTTTTAGGGTTAATGGAGTGAATATAGGGAGAGTGATGATTTTAGTGTTATTAAGATTTTAGGTTTTGGGGAATATAAGTTATTTTAGTACCTTAGGTTACAATCACAAAGTCATGTTTAATTAGTGATTTATGAAAAAACTACTTACATATTTTATAGGTGATCGATTTTATGATGGAGATATCAGAAAGCGTCATGAGGTAAGTAGCATGATCATACCCTTACACGTATGTCCGTTAAACTGCTTGTCTTTTATAAAAATATTATGCATGTATGCTCTCTATTGGAAGCCCCTTTTTACGTACCCAATACATGATAAAATTATGAAACTCTATGATTTTACATGAAGAATTATGCATTAAATTATTTTTGAAAACTCATGATTTTATGAAAGGAGTTATGCATCAAAAGATTTATGAAAAATCATGATTTTATGTGAGAATTATGCATTAAAATAATTTATGAATGCCATGCATGATTTTATGTGAAGGTTTATATTTATGAAAAATCATGATTTTATGTGAGGAAACATGTATCACGACATTTATGAAAAGAATGCGATTTCATTTGAAATCTATTATATGATATGACAAGATATGACAAGTATGCAAGTATGATTATGATTAAGATATGTAACGGCCTATGTTATGATATGAAGACGGTACCTATGTTATGGACATATTGTATTGTCAGGTTGTATATGCTGGTAGTGCACCTAGTATGTCTTCCTTATGTATGGATTCCACAACCCGTGACCACGGGCGGAATCAGAATTTACTTAGATTCGCTAACCCTAACTCACAGGGGTCAACAGTGGGTAACGGCCTATGATAAGTGAAAGATAAGTTTATGTTCATGTTCATGTTATTTACGTATGTATTTTATGAGCATGTACGTTTTTCAAGAAACCTTATGTTTACTATGTTTACAGTATGATGTGTTGTTTATTGAGTATTTGACTCATTTTTGTATATTTTTATGTTTTTAAACCACCCTAGGTGATGACATTTATGAGGATGAAATTGTAGAACAGGACTTGACCTCGGGAGGCGAGGCAGAGGCCTAGATAAATTATGCTACGATTAGTTTTATAGTTTAAGGTTTAAATAAATTTATTTTGATAAGTGCATGAGACTTCTTTATTTATTTATTTTTTTCAAATAAGCGCTTCCGCAGACTCTATTTTGGATTTTAAGTATTTATTAAAGTTTGTTTTATTTATGGAAATCTTTTGTATCTGGCGCCTTGTTAAAAAGAAAAGTTTTTAAGTTCAAGTTTAGTACTAGTACACTGGCTCCCAAAAAATTCTAAAATGTCTTTTTGAGAAGCAGGGTGTTACAAGTCCCCTCTTCAACTAGTTAACAAAACCTACATTAAATTTAATAAAGGAGTGAAAAATGGATTAAAAAATGTCTCAATATATTACAGAAAACTCGTGTTTAGAAAATTAATTATGACTAGGAGAAATGGCAGCTAGGGGTGGGCAGCAGGGCCCCGCCCCCGCTGCCCCGCTCCGCTTCCGCCCTGCCCCCGCATGGCTGGACGAGCAACCCCGCTCCGCCCATGCGGGGGCGAGGCCCCCCGCCACGCATTTAGGGCCCCTAGTAGGGGCGGGTGGCGGGGAGGGCCCAACCCCGCCCCGCCCACGCCCCCATTTATATATATATATATATTATTAAATATATATTTATATTTTAAAAATTGTGTATATATAAATATATATTACAATTTGTTAGACTTGTTCACAAAATATACATTGACAAATTTAAAAACTACATAGTTTAAAAATTAATACACTACAATTTACACAAAATATGCATTGACAAATTTAAAAACTACATAGTTTAAAAATTAATACACTACAATTTACACAAAATATGCACTAGAAAATTTAAAAATTACATAGTTTTTAAATTATAGTCATATTTACAAAATTTAAATTTATAATTTGGATCTAAAAATGTATTTTTAATTATTTTTGTACTTATAAATAATTTTTAAATCAAATAAAAGTAGTATTTTTTTTAAGTGAAAAGAGGCGGGGCAGATGGGAATCCGCCCCGCACCCCGCCCCCCATCCCAGGGGCGGGGGACGGGTGTGAAAACCGTAGGGGGCGGGTAGCACCCTAATGGAAACTTGCCGCTTAGAAAGAAGGCAAATAGTCCAACGTGTATCATATTGGTAGTGAAAAATGACACCAAAAAATGACAAATGTTCAAAATTGTGATGCCACAAATGAGTTAACAGTGTTGTAATGATTGAATGTGTAGAAGATATGATTTGCAACAACTGTAGATTAAAGTCTATTCCTCTCTTCAACTAGTTAACAAAACATACATTAAATTTAATAAAAGAGTGGGAAATGGGTCAAAACATGTCACAATATTGTAGTAGAAAAAACTTAGGTTTAGAAAATTAATGATGACTAGGAGAAAAGGCAACATGATACTTAGAAAAAGGACAAATACTCCAATGTGTATCATATTGGTAGTGAAAAATGACACCAAAAAATGACAAATGTTCAAAATTGTGATGCCACAAATGAGTTAACAATATTGTAATGACTGAAGGTGTGGAAGATGTAATTTGCAATAATTGTAGATTAATGTACAACCCTCTCTTTAACTAGTTAACAAAACCTACATTAAATTTAATAAAGGAGTAGTAAATGGGTCAAAAAATGTCATAATGTATTAGAGAAATCTCATGTTTAGAAAATTAATGATTACTAGGAGAAAATGCAACATGCTGCTTAGAAATGGGGAAAATGCTCCAATGTGTATAATATTAGTTGTGAAAAATGAAACCAAACAATGACAAAGGTTCAAAATTACAATACCAAAAATGAGGTAACAATGTTGTAATGATTGAAGGTGTAGAATATGTGATCTGCAACAATTGTGGATTAAAATCCATTGCTCTCTTCATCTAATTAACAAAACCTACTTTAAAATTAGTAGAGGAGTGGAAAATGGGTCGAGCAATGTTACAATATTGTACTAGAGAAAACTTATGTCCAGAAAATTAATGATAACTAGGAGAAAAGGCAACACGATGCTTAAAAAAAGGGCAAATACTCTGACGTGTATCATATTGGTAGTGAAAATGACACCAAAAAATGACAAATGTTCAAAATTGTGATGCTGCAAATGAGTTAACAATGTTGTAATGAATAAAGGTGTGGAAGATATGATTTGCAATGACTGTAGATTGAAGTTCATTCCTCTCTTCAACTAGTTAACAAAACCTACATTAAATTTAATAAAGGAGTGAGAAATGGATAAAAAAATATCACAATGTATAAGAGAAAAATCATGTTTAGAAAATTAATGATGACTAGGAGAAAATTCAACATGTTGCTTGGAAAGAAGGAAAATGCTCTAATGTGAATCATATTGGTAGTGAAAAATGATTCCAAAAAATGACAAATGTTCAAAACTATAATATCATAAATGAGGTAACAGTGTTGTAATGATTGAAGGTACAAAACATTTGATCTGCAGCAACTTTAGATTAAAGTTCACTCCTCTCTTGACCTAGTTAATAAAACCTACTATAAAATTAGTGAAGGAGTGGGAAATGGGTTGAAAAATGTCACAATGTTTAAGAGAAAATTCATGTTTAGAAAATCAATGATGACTAGGAGAAAAGACAACATGCTGCTTAAAAAGATGACTAATACTCCAATCATGTGTATCATATTGGTAGCGAAACATAATACCAAAAAATAACCAAAGTCCATTGCAAAGTTATTGGAGCTTTACCACCACATTACAAAGTTGGTGAACTCAAGGGCTGACGTGGCAAGGAGAATTGCTTCTCTTTAGCGTTGAGGGACGAGTAGGGTTCTACATGGTGCTAGCCGCCGGCCTCCGTTGGTAGGCCAAGGCGGTGGAGGGATCATGGATGAGGGGAGGGGGACTGATCTGGGTAGACGGAATGCACATTTCCCTTTAGCGGGACAGGTTGGGTGAGGCTTCGTGGACGTGGTGGCTACGAAACCGCAACTATTGCCAGAGGTTGCTCTTCCTCTGCGTGAACCTCGGTTTCAGGATGACGAGATGTTTTTTATGTTTTCGAAAGCGGGGATCCAACAATCCGTTAAGCCATTTCGGTTCTCGGTAGTTCTGAAGTTCCTTCGTCCTTGACCTTCACTGGATCATATTCGGGCTTATATTAAAAATCGGTGGGGGCTCTAGTCATTTTCGGTGATTGGACAATTGCATAATCCACGTAATATACTGGTTCGGATGACCAAGGAGGAGGACTTTATCAGCGTAATGGCTCGATGAAATTATGGCAGTCCCTTTCGAGTTTTTCATTGGACTTTGGGGTATGTGGAAGATGAGGATTCTCCATGGGTTCCTATCTGGCTAACATTGCCGGGTTTGCCACCTAATTATTTTCAGGAGTCAATGTTACGTAGTATTGGGAATGGATTTGGTCGATTCTTGAAGTGCGATAATGCTACGGCGTGTGTGACTCATCTTGAGGCTGCGTACATCTGTGTGGAGGTTCATGTTTCCTAACCTTTGATGAATTCTTTCTGGCTGGGCCCACCAGGGCTTGTGATGAGCCATTTTCAAGAGGTTATCTTTGATTCCACTCCATCCTTCTATACTTTCTATAGGAAGTAGGGTCACTTGGAGGCTAGGTGTTCAAGACGAGAGCATACAGACCAATGAAAAAAGAGAAGACGGTTTTGGGTCAGGCTGAGGGGAAGAAAACTAATGTGAAAAATATGTGGATGGAGGTAGGGTGCCGTGATCCTGCAATTCCAGTTACTACTAAGGCTGTGGGGGAGTCTTCGAAATCTCGCCAAGAGGTTATTCTGGACTCTATATGGGAATCATGGGCAGAAGTTAATGGGGATCCTCACGGTTTTTGGTTTGTTTCGAAGGAAGGGGTGGTTTTTTATACGTGTATGGAAGAGTGCAAAACAGAGCCTTCAGCAGTCTGGTGCGTTGGGACGAATGTGGTACAGGACGGAGAGGGATCTTTGGATGTGTTTGTAGCGGGTGTGGATTGCCACGATATTGTGCAGCGATCACCTTCGAATAAGCATGCAAATTGGTTTGAGGTAATAGAGGTGGACTCGGATGAGGAGGGTCAAGAATTGATTGAAAATTCAGAACCTCAGAGCTCGTTGCGATTAGTGGATGAAGCGTTGGAGTTTGAATCAGGGGGTTTGGGCGACATAGATTTTTTAGAAGGGGAGGATCTGAAAAATGTGGGCGTTGGGTGCAAGAGTGTGTCAAAGGGCGAGTCTGAGGAGGAATTGAATGAATTAATTGCAAAGTCCATTAATTCTGATCCCGATATGCATGTTCCATTGAAAAAAGTGAAGGGGGTAAGAAAATAAAAATATATCGTTATATTGGAGCATTGCACTCGCTCCAAAAAATTCCTTTAATTTTTTTGATGTATATCCTTATCTGGAATATGAGGAGCATTCTTTCGTCAAAAAGTAGGCTTCAGCATATTTTGAATAAAAGTTGCCCTTCTATGGTGGCCATACTAGAACCGTTTTTTAATTCGAATAAATGTAGTAAATGGGTACGATGGATGAAGATGCCGTTTTACTTGAATAATGCTGAAGTGGGTGGAAAATTTTGGCTTCTTTGGGCGGAGGAATTAGAGTTTGAGCTGCTTTCAATGTTGGATCAAGCTATGATGGTTTGTTCATGGAAGTTGTCATGTGCTTGCTACCTTTGTTTATGCCAGCTATTTTTGAGCCAAAAGATTGGAGCTTTGGGATGTTTTGAAGGGACAAAGTTCTTGTAGACTCCCTTGGTTCATTGGGCGGGATTTCAATATAATCAAAGATGATATAGAAAAAGTGGGTGGGCTATTGCGTGCGAAGAGGGAGTTTAATGATTGCATTCATGAGTGTGCTCTAGTTGATCTTCTGTGTGATGGTAACTAGTTGTCTTGGTGTAATGGGGCGCTAGGGGGCAGACGAATTTGGGCTCGGTTGGATCGTATCCTAGTAAATGTGCAATTTTTGAATTTTTTTGGGGATGTTCGATGTTCCGATGCTGGGGAAGTTGGGTAGAAATGTGGTGTCGGTTGCCCGCCCTTCAGGTTTCTTCATATGTGGGGCTCCCATGAGGAATTTATTCCTCTAGTGCAGTCGGTTTGAAGTTCCAATATTGAAGGGTACGCTATGTTCCGAATTAGTAAGAAGTTGAAGTTACTCAAACAGGCATTGAGGGTGTGGAACCAAGGGGTGTTTGGTCGAGTTCAGGTGGAACTAAAAAAGTTGGAGGACTGTATTTGGAGGTAAGTCTTGCTAGTAGTTTTTCGTCTCAAACGGAACTGGAGCTACTGTCTTGTAAACAAGAACACATTCAATGGGTGCATCAAAAGGAAGTTTTAGCTTTCAAAAATCCAGAGTTAAATGGCTTGCTGAAGGGGATTCCAATACAAATTTTTTCCATGCCTCCTTACGGATCAAGAGAAAGAGCAAACCAATTCAAAGGATGCAGCTAGATAATGGCATCATGTTGGAGTCAAGTGTGTGGTACATGAGGGGGCAGTGTCATTTTTTCAGGAGCTCCTCTGAGTGATGCAGATTGAAAGAAATATGAGTGAAATGGAGCTGATCCAACCGGTAGTTTCTATGGAGGAGAATGAGGCTTTATGTGCAGCCCCCTCTTTGGAGGAGGTCAAGCAATCTTTATGGTCTATTCCTGCAGATAGCAACCCAGGTCCGGATAGATTCTTGGCTAGTGTTTTCATGCTGGCTTGGGATATTGTTAAAGATAATCTTTTAGTGATGGCTATGGATTTGTTTGAAGGGCATCCTATTTCTACTTTTTTTGGGGCTACTAACTTGGTCTTAATTCCAAAGGTGGATGAACCTGTGGGGTTAGGCCAGTTTCGCCCCATTGTTCAGTTGTTTATAAAATAATGTTGAAGATTATGGTTCGTCATTTGGCACCAAGATTGAATAAAATTATATCTTCGGAACAGGCTGCATTTATTCCAGGTAGAAGTATTTTTGAGAATATTTCTTTAGCCTAGGAGTTGGTTCAAGGCATCAATAGGAAAGTGCGAGAGGGAAACGTTATGTTGAAAATAGATATGGCCAAAGTATATGACCGTGTTAACTGCAACTTTCTCCTATATATCTTGCATAGATTGGGTTTTTCAGAAAAGTGTAGGAGTATTATTTTTAATGCTGTTTCATCCCCCTTTTATTTGGTGATGCTTAATGGATGTACCAAAGGATTTTTCAAGGCGTCTCGTGGACTCCGACAAGGTGACCCCCTTTCTCCTTATTTATTTATTTGATCTGAGAAGATTCTCTCTCATATGCTTCACAAAGAATTTAATATGGGTCGTATCAAGCCTTTTCATCTTGGTGAAGGCACTTTGATTTCACATTTGTTTTATGCAGATGATATCTTGATTTTTCCTAATGGAGGGAAAGCATCTATTTGGAAGCTTATGGGAGTCTTGAATCGGTATGAGTTGATGTTCGGACAATTGATTAATCCAAGTAAGTCTTCGATGTTCTGATCTTCTTCTATTTTGGCTAATTGCAAAAATGGTTTGAAGTTAATATCGGGTTTTGAGGAGGGTCGTTGGCCTTGTACGTATTTGGGTGTTCCTTTAATTGTGAGTAGTATGAAAATCCGAATGTTTGACCCTCTCTTGGCTAAACTTCAGAAAAAGTTAGCTGGGTGGAAGAGTAAACTTCTTTCCTTTGGTGGTAAAATTGTGCTCATCAAACATGTCTTGAACAATATGCCTATTCATATGCTCTCAGTCTTAAATTTTCCAAAAAATGTGTTATCGGCAATGAAGAAAATTTTTTATGGTTTCTTATGGGGATCTTCGATGGAGATTAAAAAAAGGAAGTGGGTATCTTGGCGGAAGATTTGCTTGCCAATTGAAGAGGGTGTGTAACGCCCCAATGGAAGGCCCAAACTACATAACCTATACTCCAAAAGGACTAGTCAATAATACAATTGGAGCCTCATTAGAATCTTATATAAAGAGTAAGAACTTCTCCTTCCCAAGCAATGTGGGATTTCATACACCACCTACCCTTATCCATATCATATGAGGTACCACAATCTACTCCCGTTAAATTTTCGACGTCCTCGTCGAGCATGTCCATTATAGGTGGCACAGTTCAAGTCTCACATTTCTGGTTGAGATAGTCTCTAATACCATTTGTTACACCACAATGGAAGGCCCAAACCACATGACCTATACTCTAAAGGGACTAGTCAATGATACAATTGGAGCCACATTAGAACCTTATAAAGAGAAAGAACTTCTCCTTCCCAAGCAATGTGGGATCTCATACACCACCTACCCTTATCCATATCATATGGGGTATCATAGGGTGGGCTGGGTATTCGGGATCTACATGAAATCCAAGAATCCCTGCTTATGAAATTTGCGTGGAAATTAATTAAAGAAAAATCGATGTGGTCGATTTTTTTTTTCTACCAAATATGTGGGAAACTCTCACCTTTTTTCTGTTATGTAGATCCGAAAAGGTTCTAGGTTCTGGAAGGGGCTCATGGAGAGAGTGCCGAAAATCCTAGAGCATTAAAGGTGGATCATTTGGGACGGGATGACTAAGTTCTAGTTGGATAATTGGCTAGGGCAGGGGCCATTGATTGCATATCTTCCTGTGAATGGCAATATTAATATGCAGGTAGCAGAAGTCTTCACAGAAGCTGGACCGAACATGCCTTTATTACGGAAGTTAATTCCAGAAGACGTGTGCGGTAAAATTTGGGACTCTAGAGTTCGTCTACGGCAGGCAGTTTTTAGTTGTGTTTGGCAGCCATTGATTGATTGAGAGTTCAGTACCAAGTCTTCAAAAACATGGGGATGTTTGTCCTTGGAAGAAATGGCTTTGGAAGAATTGGTTACCAAAGAAATTATCAATTTTTGTTTGGCGAGCTAAGAGGAGGGCAATTCCTGTTGATGACATTATCTAGCAAGTAGGTATTCCTCTTGTTTCGAAGTGAGTGTTATGTTCAATCACAACAAGAAGCTTTTCAGCACATTTTATGTGAGGGCGGAGGAGCAAAAAACGTTTGGCACTATTTTGCAGAGGCTTGTAGTATCCGCCTCAGATTCAGAACTGAGAGAGAATGATGAGTTTTTGGTGGCAAAGAGCTTCATTATCAACGCAGGTTGGGTGGCTCCGGGGGCTTCTCCCCATTGTGATTTCTTGGGCATTATGGAGAGCTCGTTGCGCAGCACGAATGGAAGGTATTAGTTTTAACCCGTAGAATATTATTTGTGCTGTTAAAACTTTAATTAGATACCTCTCTAGTAAGTTTAAAGCTTTTCGGGTGATGGGAGCTCATGATCGGGCCATTATTGAGCTTTTAGCATGTTTGGTTGTCCCTCTTGTTGTTAGGTGAGTGAGGCTAATTGCGTGGCAACCTCCTGAGCAAGGGTGAGTAAAACTGAATGTAGATGGAGGATCTTCTGGTGACCGAGGTGACGCCAGTGGGGGCGGTATTATTCGGGACCACCAGGGGGAGTTATGGCAGGGTTCATGCACTCTTATGGGCATGCCATGAACAATATCGCCACATGTAGAGCGCTTCATGATGGCCTTCGGTTGTAAAGAGATATGGGATTGCAGGATGTCTTAGTAGAGACTGACTCATTGATCTTAGTCGGTTGGTTAGGTTCGGGGGTGTGCAAATATTGGTTCCTTTGGGATTTCTAGGAGGAGATTCAAGTTCTGGCTCGTGAACTAAATGTTCGCTTTCGGCATACTTTTAGAGACGCTAATATGGTGGCTGATTGTTTGCTAAGCAAGGAACTCGAGGTATTAGCTCGGATTTTTGTGACGTTGATCTCATTCAAGGCCCGATTCAAGGCTTGATTCGCATGGATAGATTTGGCATCCCTTATCTTCGTTGCTGAGAGTTTCCTATTGTGGGTGGGGCGCCTATTTGGATTGTTGTTTTTCTAGTGGTTGGACAATTTTATTTGTTTTTTTGAGGAGTTTTTTTTTTCACTAAGTAGCTTGGATTTGCTTTTTGTTTCACTGTATTCCTCCGCCATAAGTGAAAGTTTTTTTAATAAATTTGGGCAGAGGTCACTCTTGAACATGTGACCTCGATTCTTTAAAAAAAAAGTCAAGTTAGGCTTCTCTTGACTTTATGTACATGAAGTTTCTCTGTCAGTCTATAAATATTACATCGGTCATTGACTTGAGGTGCTTTGTAAAAGAGGAAAATGCATTGGGCAATGGGCTTCTTATTCTCTGTGTTTCCTATATAAAACCGGCCCGTTTAGAGCTAAAAGTCATGGGCTTCCAAGACCAATTCAAAGCTTGAGTCTTTATACATCAAGCAATTAAGACCAATTCCAAGCTTGAGTCCTCCTAATTACATATACCTCAAGTCAATAAGTGCTATATAAAGGAGAAGGTGTGAATTTCCCTAATATTCCCAAAATGACTTATTGCAAGGTTTCTACTACCACCTTCACATTTTACTTGATTGTATTTCTATTTCTTGCAAGGAATGTTGCTCATTGTGAAATACTTTAGTCATAAAATAATTACATAAAAGTAAATTTATAAACTAATGTGATTTGATAAGGTACGTCATATTATAAAGTTATTTTTATTATAAAGTAGATATAACGAAACATATAAAGACACGTTAATTTATGAATTTATTTTTATATAATTTATTTCTATCTATAACATTTCTTTTTGAAATTTGCAAAGGGATCCATGGTTTTGAACCGAATGAATGCATGTGCATTCCTTTTGGGTTTTTTTCTTTGGAAACGGTGCATTCCTTCTGCACCTGTAGAAGGGCCACAATTGTTTTTGTCTGAAAGTTTTATTTATCAGCAAGACCCACTATCGAGATAGTTAAAAAGAAATGAAATGATTGTTACATCAATAATTACACTTGAAAACTTGAATAACTTAATATTTGACTTTTGATAATTTGAGAATATATAAGGAAAGTTGATCAAAAGATCCTTTTAATGGATTTTATATTTGGATCTTTATTTTATATTTTGTTACAGTAATTCTCTAGATGTAAAAAATATTGTTCACAACTATAAAATATTTTTAATTATTTTCTCTCTCATTTAGACATTTTTCTCCGCTACTTTTTTTTACCGCTGCTTTTGTTTACACATTTTCTCACCTTGGTTTCATATTGGGAAGGATCCACCATTTCATCCCTTCTCACTAATCTCTACTACATATGTTGATCAAAAATACATATATGAAATATGATATAATTATAACATAATTATATAATTAAATTTGGATTAATATAAAATATGAAATAATTATATAATATTGTATATGAAAAGATATTATAAATTTATTGGTAGTTAGAAAAAATATTTAAAATGAATATAAAATATTAAAAAAAGAATATTTAAATAATATAGAGAAAAAATAGATAAGTTTATGTGTGACCGACCTATTGTAAAATTCAATATGTAAAATAGAAAAAATAGATTTGATGATATATTTTGAAGGATAGAATAAATGAATCATTAAGAATGTATTAGAGTGTTTAAATTTCATATATATTTTTTTAAAAAAAAGTGAGTAAATCTAGCAATTCTCATGCTTTATTATACCTGATCTGTGCTATTTATATGCTGACGTCATGTGATGGAGAATTTTGATAGGACACCCGACTCTAAGTTAATGACTGTTTTGGATTTAAGCGCATATTTTTTAAAAAAATATTATAGACACAATGATATTATACAAAAATATATTTATAAATTGATATAATTTCATGTGATCTGTTAAAATATCTTTACAATTTCACGTATTGTATTAAATCACGTCAATTTGTAAATTTATTTTTATGTAATTTCGGTTAAAATATTTATATATTTTTTCAGCAAACTAGAATTCCTTTATGGATTGCAATTTCAGTGATAGGACATTATTTTCTTACAATTTTTGTTCATTACTGTTAATAGATAACATGATCCAATTGAAAGGCGCTACTTGTCAATTTATTTATTTTTTAAATGAAGATAAAAATAATAATACTTTTTCTAAACATTATTTTTCATAGTTTTATAAAATTTTGAAAAGACAAAAAAAAGTGTTCTGGCTAGTGGCTCGATCTACCCACAAAGACTAGCTATAAAATAGACAACCAGTCACCACGATTTGCCTTTTTTTTCTTTTGAGTCAGGCGGCTCGCCCAGAGTAGCCCGCTCCACTTTACCACTTATTGTTTTTCAAATTTTTTTTATCACATTTTTTAATAGATTTAAATATTCTTAAAAAATAAAAATAAAAATACACCAATACACTTAAAATCGCTTCCTTAATTACTAAGTAAAAGAAAAAATACCAATCAGTACATTTGAGCGGTATATTACGGGCGGCAAAGTAGCCTTTTTTTTCTTTTCTTTTTTCCACAAGTTTTTATAATAATATATATTATTTTCTAAATAAAAATAAATTATTCATTTTTATTAATGTTAAAAATTTGATAGAGAAATGATTTGCACAATCATAAAACATGCAAGCCCGCGTACTACTTTAAAAAAAAGTTTTGCAAATTTGGAATCCATTTGAATTGGCCCTACTATTTACCATTTGACCTTACTATTTTTTAAAAAAAGTGTAAAATTTACATATTCTAAGACTATATTTAATATTAACAAACGATCATATTTTGTGTTCTTAATATCCATATCTTGTTTAAATATAGCTATTGCATACATTACTTATGAGTAGTGATACTAAGGTTGCGTTTGAATAATGATGTGATCTCAGATATTCTGTAAATAATAATAAAAAAGTAATGAAAAAATTAATGATAGAATATTGAATAATAGTGAAAAGTAAGTGAAAAGTAATAATAAAATAATAAATAGTAGTTGATTATTCTGAATCAGAATACTCACGACAATGAAAACAGATTCACAAATAAAGAACCCACCAAAAAATAAAAAATACCTCAAAAATTATATTTTCCATGCTGATTGATTGGGACTTGGGAGATTTGGGAAATTAGCATTTTGGATTTGACAATTTATTTGTTAAAATTATTTTCTTTCGACTCCACTAGTGGTGGTAGGTATTTTTTTTTTTTTGGGCTAAACCAATGAAATAGTGGTGGCATCTTGTATAATTGTTATATTTTATTCTTCTCTTTTCTACTTGTTGAGGATTATAAAGTTTTTACTAAAAAAGAATTTTGATGCATTTCCTTTCTATCTTTGCAAGGAATCACTTGAAATACAACTTATGAATTGCTATAAAGTGTAATGTACCTAGTTGTGGTTGTTGTTTGTATCAGGGGAAAAGTGGTGAAAATGGTGGTAGACTTGAAAGTAGACTGTTGCGTTGGAAATGCAGAATGCATGCAAGGTGCTTGACAAAATATGACAGTAGAATAGAGAAGATGAACAGAAAAGATAGAGATCAAAGCGTTGTCACGCTGGGCTAGTTCGAGGCAGCCCTTCCTCCAAATAGTTTCCAAATACAAGATAATTCCAGCCTCCTCCCTTCCATCCCTTCCCTTCCCTTTATATGAAATTAGAAAGCAAAATAACAAACTCTCTAGCAGACTCTACTACTTCTATACAACCAAACTACTTGACACATGGGTAAGGCTACTACAATTGTTAAATGCACACTTCACTAACATTAATACCAAATGGCACCATGCAGATCTTCAGGAACGACGTCGTCTCAATTGGGTTCATAACAGTTCTCTCCCCTTAAAAAAAAACCTTGTCCTCAAGGTTTAGAGCATTGATAGTTTCATGAATAAGCTGGCATGTGAATCTTCCAAAGACTTGGAGAAACATGTTATCACCCATTGTTTGTTCTCTCTCTCCACTTTCAGCAGTAAACTTTGAGTGGTGTTCCTGACATTATTGCAACAACTTTTGTTTCGGCCATGGCTTGCAAATACAACACCCACTACCTTCTCTAATGCCAAGATTGCACTAACAAGCTCCCATAAGAACAAGAGCAATAGGAAGGACTAGGATTGCTTCCCAATCTTGCTAAGAGCAATATTTGCTAATCCCACTTTTATTGTAGTAGGCCCCTTGAAGGGAGAGAAAACCCACATTGTAACGTCAGTAAAAGTGGCACCAAAAGTAGTCTTCACGTGAACATAAAGTTTTGCACTTTCCAAGTTTCCACGTTTGACCCTCTCTCTCCTATCATCACAAGGCAAGTAGGGGTGTTCATCCGGGTTCCAACCCGGGAATCCGGATACACCCAGACCGAAATCCGGATTTTAAATCCCGGCCGGAATCCAGACCGGATTAGTCTGGGTCTAACCCGGGCAGGAACCCAGATGAATCCGGGTTTTTTAAAACTTGGATTCCGGGTTCCGGTTTTTTTTTTTTCACTCGTCCGTTTGAATGTTTTGATAATCTAGTCCATTTAATTTGATGCAGATGGTTAGTGGCTTCCACTGAAACATATGGAGCGCAACACATGCGGAACAGATCTGCCATGATCAGTAGGAAATCTGGATGACTGGATCTCTGCATTGTAAAGAACTAATGAACACCCATCGGTTCTACAATATATATTTCAATGGGCAGCAGCCGCAACACCATTTAAAGATAGAAAAAGTAAGCAATCATTTTCTGGATCTTTCTTTCCATATCTTTTCCAAATTTCTCGTATTTCTTTCCATACCTTTACCATTTTGAAGATTTTGTTGTTCTACACTACAAAGATCTGAGAAGAACCGACCAATAAGGATATGGCTTTTGAGTTCCAAAATTTCAAAAGGATTTATCTATCATTTAACGAAGAATTTACTCAATAACCATGCGAATAACCGGAAAAAGAATGACATCGGGAAAATCCTTTTGCGCCGTGGATGGAGCATCCTCAACCACGTCCCAGTAAAACCAAGGGCATTTAACAAGGAAAAAAAACAAAAAAAGGGGTTCCGGGTTTAAAACCCGGTACCCAGACCGAGTATATCCGGATTTTGCAATCCGGGTTCAGACCCAAATTTGATCCGGGCCGGAACAAGGAACCGGAATCCGATTTTTCAGGTTCCGGACCGGGCCGGGAAAAAACCCAGCCCGGATGAACAGTCCTAAAGGCAAGCCCAATCAAAACTCCCCGTCATTCACTTCCTCACCTGGTAAATTTGAGCCATTATCATCAATAGCCTCACCATCCGAAATCCCAGTTCTAAACAACAGTGCTCCATTTTTTAAAAACCATGAAACAGAAGATGACAAGAAGATTTCTTCTGGATGAAAAAAAAAATGCGGTGAGTCCATAGTGGGGAATTAGGGCCTGAATCTGCTCAGGTGTTCCCGTAGTTGGAAGTTCCACACGAAGCGCAGCAGCAGTGCTAGTAGAGGCGTTCACAACCAGAAATGCTAGTATGGAGAAAATCAAGAGTTCCTCCAAGTGGTGGATTCCACTTGTAATGAACCCGGTTGTGGTTGCTGTTTGTATCAAGGGAAAAGTGGTGGAAATGGTGGTAGACTTGAAAGTAGACTGTTGCGTTGGAAATGCTGAATGCATGCAAGGTGCTTGACAAAATGTGACAGTAGAATAGAGAGGATGAACAGAAAAGATAGAGATGAAAGCGTTGTCACGCTGGGCTAGTTCAAGGCAGCCCTTCCTCCAAATAGTTTCCAAATACAAGATAATTACAGCCTCCTCCCTTCCATCCCTTCCCTTCCCTTTATATGAAATTAGAAAGCAAAATAACAAACTCTCTAACAGACTCCACTACTTCTATACGACTAGACTACTTGACACGTGGGTAAGGCTACTACAATTGTTAAATGCACAATTCACTAACATTAATACCAAATGGCACCATGTAGATCTTCAGGAATGACGTCGTCTCAATTGGGTTCATAACATAAAGTAGCACCGTCTTATAAACCCCGAACAATAATTGACTTGATATTTCAACTCTACAAATTAAAATTATATGCAGATGGATACTTTCCTTGTGCAACTTCATATGAAGATGGTTCTAGGAAAGGGCAATTTGAGCCTGTAAGACATGGGATATGAAGTGCATAGTTGGCCTAGATTGTGGCTGGAAATCTAAGCACCTTATTGCAAGCTTCACAACTGTATTAAGTTCATCATCAACTACATGTTGGGGAAAGGGAAGGCGCCTGTCCAAAACATCCTTCAATTGTATGTTTTTCATAGTTGATGGAGATGATAGAGAGCAAAGGAAATCACCTGGGTGCTTTCCCATTAGGACTTCTAATGCCAACACCCCAAAGCTATATACGTCACATTTCTCAGTTACCTTCATTGTATAAGCAAGCTCTGCCAAGAAAAGAAAAACAAAATCAAAACATGCATTCCTTCTATATATATCTGTGTGTGTATCTTAAATTAGGAGAAAAAAGAAATAAAGTACCTGGTGCTACATATCCATAGGTGCCTACAAGGGAAGACCAATTGGATGTGTCAAACTTCAGAAGTTTAGCCGTGCCAAAGTCCGAAACATGAGCATCGTATTGAGAATCTAGCAAGATGTTGCGACTTGATATATCGCGATGAATAATTGGCAGTACACAATCATGATGCATGTAAGATAAAGCATAAGCCACGCCTTTAACAATATTAAGCCGTTTATTCCAATCCAGTACTTTGGCAGAATCTTCATTCTCCAAGATTTTTGCCAAGCTACCCCTTTCGAAGTACTCATAAACCAAAAATGGATGTTTTGGATGTGAACAAAAGCCATAAAGTTTAACAATGTTTCGATGTCTTATTTCTGTCAATGCCCTTATCTCATTTATGAACTCTTTCTGGAATCCTCTTCGACCATCATGTGCTGGGTGGAGTTTTTTCACAGCTAATATAACACCAGAAGGCAGCTTTGCTTTATAAACACTTCCACATCCTCCTTTCCCAATACAATATACGTCATCAAAAGCCTTAGTTGCCTTCATGATTTCTTGATACATTGTTCTTCCATTGACAGTTGTCATCGAAAGAAATTCTACTTCATGCATGTCAGATTGTTCTGATTCTGGATCTTTCTTTCTTCTTTTGAAGGTGATAAAAACTCGAAAGAAAGCAAATAGAAGTAAAAGTGCTCCCAGAATAGGGAAAACAGTAAGAAACACGACTTTGTGGCTCTCCTTTGAGGAGTTATTACAACGCTCCAATCCTGTAACGTTACCACACAGTCCCTCCTTGTTCCCTTGTAATGCTTCTATGGGAGCATCTAGAAAGGCTTTGCTGCTGGGGATGGGACCTTGAAAATCATTGTAGGATATGTCAATGTATAACAACGCACGCATTTCTTCAAAGGCTGTCGGAATGAAACCAGAAAAATAATTGTGGGAGAGATTGAGTTTCTCCAAGCTCTGCATTTTGCTAATTTCTGATGGAATCTCTCCATTTAAAGAGTTAAAACTCAAATCCATTTCGGAGATCTGAAATAAGCTCATGAGGGGAACTGGAAGCGTTTGGCTAAAATTGTTATGGCTTAAGTTCAGGTAATTCAATTTGGATAAATCCCCAAAATTACTAGGAATTGAATTCTTCAATCTGTTTGAGGACAAATCAAGGTATTCAAGATTAGTCAATGACCCAAGTTCTGATGGTATAGCACCCGAAAATTGATTGCCATTCAACATCAATTGCACTAGAGAAGTCAACTTTCCAATTTCTTTTGGAATAGCCCCAACTATGTGATTTTCAGAAAGATCAAGCACATGAACCTGAGTCAATTTTTCAATCTCAAGTGATATACTACCAGTGATATTGTTTCCACCAAATTTTAGGGTGTCTAATTGTGGACACTGTCCCCAATTACTTGAGATTTTGCCAGAAAATCTATTGTAGCTTAGATCTATGTAGTTCAAGGTTGGATAGACTCCAAAATCATCAGATATATCACCAGTGAGTTGATTTCCATCTAAGCGGACTCTGATTAAGCTGGAGCAATTTTTCAAGCTTTTGGGGACTCGGCCTGTGAAATGGTTGTTGAATGCCGAAAAATTCTGAAGTGAGCCACTGAGGCAAATGTTTTGAGGCAGAAAGCCAGTGAATTGGTTTGTGTCTATTTGTAGTTTAGTCAAGTTCATGAAATCTCCAATTCCTTGAGGAATTTCACCAGAAAGTTGGTTGTCACGGAGGTATAGAACGTTCAAGTTTCTCAAATTAACAAACGAATTTGGAACAGAGCCATACAGTTGGTTCCTGCTCAATTGTAGATTCTGGATACGCTTCAAGTTTCCTAACTCCTCAGGAATGGTGCCAGAGAGGTTATTAAAGTAGAGATGAAGAAGGGTAAGATTTCCCAGATCTCCTAATGATGGGGGAATTGAACCACTAAGATGGTTTGTTTGAAGGCTTAACTGGACAAGGGACCCCAGATTCCCTAATTCTGAAGGGATGGGTCCAGAAAGTGAATTATTGTACAAAAACAACGAGGTTAGCCTTTTTAAGTTCCCAAAAGTTGGAGGGATCAGACCTGTCAGGATATTGGAATCAATGAACAACTCAACCAAATTGGAGAGATTTCCTATCTCTGGTGGAATGAAACCAGAGAGTTCATTGTTGTATAGATGCAAATGCTCTAGGTTGCTCAAATTACTTAAAGAAACAGGAATGAAGCCATCCAAACTGTTTGAGAAAAGAGAAAGCTCGGATAAAGACTTTAGGTGGCCTATTTCTTCAAGAATTGAGCCATTTAAGTGATTATCACCAAGGCTGAGAACCTCAAGATCAGTCAACAAGCCAATTTCTGGAGGGATTTTCCCTGACAACTGGTTAGAGGACAAATCAAGATAGATGAGTTTGGACAGGTAGCTAATTTGAGATGGAATGCTATCAAAGAGATTGTTGCCACTGAGATCAATATATGAAAGATTTGGGAAAGAG
This sequence comes from Juglans mandshurica, assembly GCA_022457165.1. Classification (NCBI taxonomy): domain Eukaryota; kingdom Viridiplantae; phylum Streptophyta; class Magnoliopsida; order Fagales; family Juglandaceae; genus Juglans; species Juglans mandshurica. The sequence goes on from CM039632.1 coordinate 15,407,904, forward strand.
GAAAAAGAAAATCCGTGAAGCGTACCTTCCAATCCAGAATTGTTCAGTTCCAGTTTGATGACACTTCCACCAGGGTTGCAAAAAATACCAAACCACATGCATGGATTTGATGTTTGGTTTATATTGGGAGAAGAATTGTTGGGACTATTTGGAGGTGAAATCCATGAAGATAAGTTAGATTGGGTTTCGTTTTGAAGGCTATCTTTCCATTGGAGAAGAGCCGTAGCTTCTTGGGAAGAAGCTGAAATAAAAACAGGATTTGATAATGAAACTAACTCAACAAAGAAGACAGTGGAGATCAGTAGGACACATACTTTCTGAAAGATTGATGATCCCATTCTAACGGCTTTGTGTTGTATCAGAGAGAATGCAATACATACGAGTCCGTTTGGATACTAATATATAATGTAGTGAAATAGTCCGAATTAAAATGTGTTATTGAGTTTTGGATAACTATATTGAAAAAATTTAATAAAAATATTATAATTTTTTAGTAATTTTTATTTTGAAAGTTGGAAATAATTATATTATATTTTATGTTTTGTTTAAAAATTTATAAAAATTGTAATAATTAAGTAATAATTAAAAGAAAATAATTTAAAATTTTAAAAATAAAAATATATATATATATTAAAAAATATCCGAGAACTAACCTTATGAAAGTCTCAGCTTCTGGATTCTTTTTCGTTTGACTGATTTAATTAATTAAAGAACTTCTGAATTTTTTTCGTTTGACTGAAAGTGAGATCTCGGGTGTTATCTAGGTGAGGCTAAAGCCTAAAACCTAAAACCATTGTGTTTGTAAAAGTCTTACTCCCTTATCTTGTTGAAGTGACATGTGTATCATCATTGAACGTAGAAATCTGATCCCAAACCAACGACTATAGGGAAAGACATCAATTTCGAATAAAATGTACACCGTTTTCAATCGCCGCAATTTTTTTCAAAGTTTTATTTATCAACTTTTAGGGTTCAATTCGGACGTTCCATCTCAGAATGACATCATGCCAACCAATTTTTTTTGTTTCGATGCGGAAACTTTTCGTTCATAAATTGTATAAAATTAGGACCGACTCTCCTGTCCAAACTATCAGAACTCCTTTGTCTTCGCAACATATTTTATTTAATCTCATGTCAAATCATCTAAATATTATAATTTTTTTAAATTCTAACGGAAAATTAAAATCTTAAAACAATAATAAATTTTTAAAAAATATATTATAACTGGGGATAGAATTAAGATTTGATACGCAGGGGACAATTAGCAAAGTGTGTCATATGTAGGGGATAACAGTAATCGACATTTAAAGTAGCTAAGTATGTTACCGACATTTAACATTAACCATATAAGATTGTTATCTAAGGACAAACTAAATTATTAAAGCCACTCATCTAAACCTCTTACTTGAGCTCCATCGGACTCAAGTGAAATATAAAAATTAAGATAGAAATAGTCATGTAAGATTTTTTGAAGCAAATAATAAAAATTAAATAAACAAAGATAAACTTTTTTGTTGAATCTAAGATTGAATATTGTAAAGTCTCTATAATATAAATAGAAATAGTTATGCGAAATTTGTTGCATTTGCTCCTAATTGTTAACTTGATGGTAGTATATATGTACTTACTAACAAAACTAATCCAAACAAGCTAGCTAATGGAAGACTTAAAAAGAAAAGTGTAAATAAATAGGAAAAGCGAGGTTGTAAATTTACTAAATAGCTTATAAAAAGAGACCAAGATATTTTATTGCCTCTTATGAGATGTAAAAAAAAATGAGAATGTGAGATTTTATTAATGACAGAAAATGGATGTAATTATGAAAAAATTATTAAAAAACTAAAAGAAAACTAGACAACTAAGTACTAAATAAGATTTTTGAAAATGTTTTGGGGAGGAAAAATTATCTTTATATTATGATATTTTTGAAAAAACCATATACTGAAGCATATTTTTTAAAAAAAAATTTTTGGGAGGGGGGGCGATAGCCCCCCATCCACCAACGTAGGTCCGCCCCCGATTTTAACATCATTTTATTCAATTTTTAATTTTTATCTTAATTCATCTCATCTCATGTCCTGTCCAAACTTTGACTGGCTGAACGCAAGTTGGACGGACACAAATACAACTTTCATGATAAGCCATTTTAAAAACTCTGTTTTTTGTTTTTTTGTTTTTTTTCTTATAGGGTTAAATATAAATTTAGATCATGTAATATTCCTAAATTTCTCTTTATACTTTTCAATTGAATTTTTTTATTCTTGTAATTGTAAGAATGAGTAAATTGGTGTTTCTATTAGGATTCTATTAATAAATCATTATAAATAAGACAAACACAAATGACAAGACGACACGTGCATGTTACCTTATAAATCTTGTGTACAAAAATTAAAAAAAAAAAAACCAAAAAATAAGAACTAGTATTAAAGAACAAAAAATATTAAACTAAAAAAAAATCTAAAATATAACACAAAAATAAATAAATAAATAACTTTATTTCAAAATAAAGAATTAACACAAAGAGTTGTACTACTTATAAGTTTGGTGTATTACATACAACTGTTGAAACCTCTTTTAGTTATAAAGAAATTAAAACTCTATTTATTAATTAATGTGAAATGTCTTTATATTCTCCACATCAATAATGTATCTTGGTGTATCAAAATATAGGCTTGCGAATAAAGTTTTTCTAATACAAAAACATGAGGTTGTGGCCATCCCAAAAATGGATGGTAAGGGGTAGACATTTATGAGGTTGCAGATACTCATTATTTGCAACGACACTTTCGTTGCAGTTAGACATTTATTTGCAAAAATTCAAATTTTTGTTGAGAAAACTTATTATTTGCAAGGAAATAAATAAAAAAACAAATCGCTGCAAATAATGAGTATTTGTAACGACACTTTCGAAATGTATTACCATTTGCAATGATTTTAGTCATTAAAAATGTGTGTTCTTATTTGCAATACTCATTTTTGTTGCAATTGTTAAAAATAACTATGATATTCGGTCCACTATTCACGATTAATGCCAACGAGAATAGCAACGAAAAAAAAATTTCCTTACAAATGCAACTATTTCCAATGAAATGTTTTAAATCGTTGCAAATGATGCATTATTAGTAACAAAGAAAATGTTCATTGCAAAAAGTCATTCTTGTTGTAGTGATATAGTATGATTCAACCTCGAGATCAATGAAGACAATGCCTAAAACTTGCTAGGTTGATCTCTATTTCTAAGTAAAAGAAGAGAAATGTCAAACATAAAGTGGGTACCATGGAAGAAAGTTCTTTAACCCAAGAAATTCTTTGATGATGATCACCAGATATATGATGGAGATTTTTAGGGGGAATACAGGGTGTTGTTAAAGTTCAGCTTCCCCATCTAGTTCTAATTAATATGTAACATCTAAGCTCATTTAAAAAAAAAAAAAACATGTCAATACGTTAAGCAAAAAAGATCATTTCAAACAGCACATGCCAAAACTAAGTGTAGCAGCAGTAGCATCCCTACTAGTTATGAGGAATCACCATCATAAAGTACAATATTATAAGATATAGAAAATAAGTGTGTTTTTATGGTTGAACTGAGAAACCTGTAAATAGATGGTTGTATCTGAGTGTAAGAACAAAAGCACACGTAATTGTTCCAAATACATAAACAAGTTTATATGCCCATACATTAACTGGTGACAGAGCAGAAAACCTCTGTAGTGCTATTGTAAACTTCGGATGCTAGTAATTACAATGAGAAATTGGATCATTGTCGCAAGTAGACATTGAAATTGCTCTTGTTATGGTAACATATATGAGTGGATAGTGAAATAAGATTGATTGTTTGCATTATTGCAAATGCTGATTTCTCAAGTCAGAGATAAGCTAACAAGAAATCTATGATGCAATAAATACAGGTCATCCAATTGATAATCATCTTCATGCAAAGTCGTACCAACATCTATTGGACAAACGTAAATTTCAACATTCCTTTCCAAATGAATTCAGTGCAAGTGTAGTAAAAAATCCCCTAGCCTATATAATTTATCATATAACGACATCTATACAATATAGTGGTTCAAAATAAAGGATCGGTTTTAATTACCTGGAAATTATTTTGTAGCAAATAGAAAACAGAAGCAAAACTACCTAACTAAAAGGAGTGTATGGTAAAAAGCATAAACACATAGAACCCATATATAGGATCAGTTACTTTTATGCTTTAGTCTAGGTAACTATTGAGTAAACCAATCAATCATTCGTTCAAAAAGTTAGGCCATGAAATTGATTCGATATATTCAACTTGAAATTCATATGTCTACAGGGTGTGTTTAGATGGGTAAATTAACGAGGAGATTTATAAAATGTATCAAAAGCTGAAGATAAAATAGCAAAAACGATAAATATGGGTGCATATTGTCATAAAACAAACATATAAAATGTACTCTTCTATAGAATTGTTTAAATGTCAAAGGATAGAATACCAAACAGCTCACAGAAATGGGTTTTTTCCTCAAATACAATGACTTTATTGTTTATAAATCTCACATACCAGTAGCATTCAAAGAGTTTTGAGAAACTTCACCGTATTTGCTTCCACGGAATGATCAATGATCGTTCAGTCCCGGTTGCGTCCCTCTCGGCGAACTTCGTGGCAGTCGAAATCTGCAGGAATAGAGAACAAACATGGATCAATGGAGGAGATACCATAAAGAAATACGTATCTGTAAAGAGTTCCTACCAGATGGGACCATGTTGGGCTGAGAGAGAATGTTCACTGCCGCATACGAGAATAAGTTTTCAGAAGATAGGGTTGGATCGTGAAATTGGGGGTGCAGTTTCATAAGGGATTTTTCGATTGAATCTGATAAAAAGGTCAAGATGTAGTTGCAATGGTTAGTGAAATCACCATAATAGACAGTATTAGAGGTGATTTTGGGGCGTCGCGAAATTGAAAGGGTAATTGTGGCGACAAAATCATTGTAAAAGATCAAAGTCTCACCGTAGAAGGAATGGACATTTTTCACACAAAAAGAAAACCAAGTTTGCGATGGAACTAAACGGCAAATTTGCTTGTGCCGCAATAAAGTACTATTAGTGGTGATTTCTATTACTACGTATATGACATCGCTGGAATAAACCTAATTTCTTGTAAATAATCTATACTATTTAGATTTGATTGGAGACACGACATTTGACTAAAGATAGTTTCTATATTCATTGATGATCTCTAACCTACTAGTGGCCTGCCTTGAGAGTAAAGGTGCTACCTGCTGAGTGCTAACAAGGAAAAATCGATTGAGCCACTTAATTATATCACCTACTGCAAGAATGGGGCTCACTTGAGGACAATGCGCAAGTACAGGTAGCTAATAACACTAATCAAGAGCCGCCTACTACAAATGCATGGTGCGGGGCCTAGTATTGAATAGACAACAGTTGCTCATCTTCCGAACATGGCTAATATATACTGTGTTTACAAAGATTTGTTCGGCACTTGCTGAGCATTGTACGTGCGAGTTGGATAAAGGGCATGGAGACGATTATTATGCTCATCATGAAGCGACTAACTGATACAGAGTGTTATAGAGCACTACCATGCATGGAGAAAGTCATCTAGGTCCTTATTGCTGGTTTTTATGCCTTTAATTTGGTTCATAGTTTTGAAATTCTGATTATGTAATCATGTTTCTATTGTTAATTACTATGCTGCAGTAACGCTAGACAAGAAGAAGAATAAATTTGCCACTCAAGACGTCCAAGTTGGCACTGTTGTAATCACGGGCTACACCAATTGTGACATAGTCAAGATTTGAGGAAAAAGACTGTGGATTTTTCATTCATTGCTTTCATATTGTAATCTTGTATTTACTTAGCCATTACATTACAAGATGTGTATATAATGATATGTAGAGATGAAATAAAACATATTGATTTTTTTCCAACTCTTCTTTGTATTCTTATTATTTTACATGGTATCCAGAGCCACTAAGGCTAACACCACTATTCATTATGTCAGATACCTCCTCCATTGCTTCCTTTCTCATTCCTAATCTCACTCAACTCATTTCTATTAAACTAGACAACAATAACTACCTATTACGGGTTTCACAATTCCTACCAGAGTTAAGAACCCAGGATCTTGTAGGCATTGTAGATGGCTCTGAGCCATGACCTACAAAATTTCTTTCTTTTCAAGAAGGGTCTACACCCACTTTGAATCTTCTCTAGAATAAGAAGGATCAGTACCTTCTGAGATGGATTAATGCAACTCTAACTGAGAGTGTTCTTTCCACTATGTTTGGACTCAATGCCTCGTCCCAAGTATGGCTTTCCTTGGCTTTTCCAGTTTGCCTCTCACTCCAGGTCTCTAGTCACTCATCTAAAAGACAACTTTAGGCACTAAAATAGGATTCCAAGTCCTGCATTCAATATCTTCAATTAGCCAAATCTTCGGCAGATCAAACTTGCAGTTGTTGGCAAGCCTGTGGATGATGAAGATTTGATTTCCTTTATCATCAGTGGTCTACATCCATCCTATACCCCTTTTGTTAATTCTTTTTCTTTTGCCACTTGTACCAATCCAATGGCTTTTGATGACTTTCAAGCTGAATTATTTAATTATGAAATTCTGCTTGAATCTCAACAAAAAAGTATACCACTCAAATCTGGTACATTTGCTCTCTTTAGCAACAAAGGCAACAAGAACTTCAATCCTCACAAATTTAGACAGAATGGCTCTTCAAAATCTTTCCCTCAAAAGCAATCAACCCAGCAGCCTTGCCACAACACCCACAGTCAAGCTCCTATAGCCAAATCTGGCTTCATCTTTCAAAACAACAATTGTACCCCTTGTCAAATTTGTGACAAAACTAACCATCAAGCTCTTGACAGTTTTCACAAGATGGATTAATTACTCTTTTCAAGGACGACACCCTCCTCACCAGCTAGTTTCCATGGTTACCCAAACAAATGCTCATTTTGAAAAAACTGATTCTTGGTTTGCAGATAGTGGAGTAAACCAGTATATCACTGCTTCACTTGAGAATCTAACCTTACAACATCCTTTCCAAGGCAATGACTCTATAGCTGTCGGCAATGGTTCAAATCTCAACATTGCACATACTGGTTCTGCTACTCTTCAAGCCAATGGTCCATCTTTTAACTTAAAACACATACTACACTGCCCAAAAGCCTCTACAAATCTACTTCCATATAACAGTTTTGCATAGATAATTTATGCTCCTTTTTGCTCACATCTGATCATTTATTTTGTCAAGGACATTGCCACAAGAAAAATCCTACTACAAGGAAGGAGTGACAATGGGCTCTATCTTATCTACTTGGGAAGAATCTCCAAACATAAGTCCAACCAAATCACTAATCTACATGCCATCAAGACCTCTGCCTCAGTTTGACACTTTAGATTAGGCCATCCTCATCTTTCTGCAACGCAGAAAGTATTGAAATGTTTTAATCTTCCAGTCACATACTCCATTAATGAAATCTCATTTTGTTCTTCTTATCAACTTGCAAAGCACAAACAATTGCCACTTCATAATTCTACTAGGCAAAGCTTTGTACCACTTGATTTAATACACTAATTTTTGGACATCTCCCATTCCATCACATAGTGGCTGCAGGTACTATGTCCTCTTTGTAGAAGACTACTCTCAGTTCACATGGTTGTTTCCAATCCAACAAAAATATGATGTCTTTAAATGTCTTGTAAAATTCAAGTGTTTGGTGGAAAATCTCCTATCATACAAAATTAAAGTCTTACAAATAGATTGGGGTGGAGAATACATCTCTATTCAGTTTAAGGTTTTCCTTGAAACTCATGGGATTGTACATAAACTCTCTTGCCCAGACACTACACAATAAAATGGTGTAGCAAAGCGCAAGCATAGAGCCAGAACACGTTTTGGATCTCGGCCAACAATTTTCAATGAAGGATCTCAGCTCCTTATCTTTCTTCCTTGGCATTTAAGTGCTTCATGACAATGATGGTCTTCATTTAAATCAAGCCAAATACGTTTTGGATCTTCTCAATAGAGCCAAAATGGCTTGGGCAAACCTTATTTCTCTCCTATTGTCTCTCGTTCCAAACTCTCTCAAGCTAATGGAGAACCTCTTAATGATGGAATGAGTATAGGCAGATTGTAGGTGTCTTGCAACATTGCACCTTAACATGACCAAAAATAGCATTCTTAATAAACCAATTGTGGCAATTCATGCATTCCTCTGCAACTACTCACTAGACAGCTGCGAAGAGAGGCATTAGAGACCTTAAAGGGTCTCTTAATCATGGCATACACTTAGCTTGAATGCATTTTGTGACTTGAATTGGGCAGGCTCCACAAATGATAGACGATCCACCACAGGATATGGTTAGGGTTGTATTCAAGCAGAGCTCGAGCAAGCATGTGATGTACGAGCTTGGCTCGTTTAAAATTCTATCGAGCTTGGGCTCAGCTCATTTAAAAGTCGAGCCCAAAATTTCGTTCGAGCTCGATTCGTTTACATGTAGTGTAAAGTTGAGCTCAACTTGACTAGGCTCGAGATGGGTAGTTTTTTTTCCAAATTAAATTATATGAAAACAAAATAAAAAGACCTGAAAATACGAGGAATTAACAATAAAATACAAAGTTACATCATCAATCCTTTAGGACCTCAAGTATATTATGAATGGGGAGATATGGTACATTAAATGACATCCTCATGGTCTCATGGAATAATGAGTCAAAAAAAAATTTAAAACAAAAAATTATGCAACTTGGTACATTAAACTTCAAAACAAAAAATGGGGAGTCCACACTCTTCATAAATGAAGCTAGAAATGGATAGTAAATTGCAAGTCTCCCGATTTAGCCATCTTTACAAAAACCTACATCATTAGGTTTGGATAGTGAGATGAGAATATTTTATTTTAGATGAAAGTTTAAAATATTATTTTTTAATATTATTATTGTTTTCGAATTTGAAAAAGTTGAATTGAGATTTGAAAAAGTTGAATTATTTATTATATTTTGTGTGGTAATTTGAAAATTTTATAATGATGAGATAAGATGAAAATTGTGTGTCTCATCCCACTTACCAAGCATATCATACACTAAAAAAATATCAAGCTAACTTTTACTTCTTTGCATGATTACTCAAGTATTTTTTTACTTAATAATACTATCAAGAGATGTTTGACAAAAATGCAAAATTTAATTTGCCTCAACAATCAATGTGATATCTCTAACACAATACAAGAAATATGAAAAATAAAATAAACCAACTGATATAATATCAGAGTCTAGAGACTCTGGACATCTTAGTGATCTCACTGAGATTTAGAGAGCCTATCATAATTCATACAATCCTCATACAACCTTACAGAGTCATAGCCTTCCAGATAATATCATAACTTTATAAGTATATTGAGATAGCATCAGAGGTCAAAGATAACAAAATAACATCATATAATCTATCAAGTGTATGAACCAGTAGGCAGTAGTTAAGACTTAGATGCATACAAAATTCAACATGATAAAAAGTTAGCAACTCAAATGACTGAAACCAAACTTGAACAAAATAACCCTGATACCAACTAGCAAGTTACAAAACATGAACAAAATCACTATCACAGCAAGTTACCAAATTTGAACAAAATCACCATGATAGCAAGTTACCATACTTAGACTAAATAACCATGACAACAAATTACTAAAATTTGAACAAAATCACCATGATAGCAAGTTACCATACTTAGACTAAATAACCATGACAACAAATTACTAAACTTGAACAAAATACCCATAACAATAAGTTATCAAACTTTCACAAAATAACAATGACAACAAATTACCAAACTTGAACAAAATAACCATGACAACAAGTTACTAAACTTCAACAAAATCACAATGACAACAAGTTCCCAAACTTCAACAAAATCACCATGAAACCAACCAGCATACATTGATACACTAAAAAAAAATTAAGCTAACTTTTAATCCCTTGTATAATTACTCAAGTACTTTTAACTTACTAATATTGTCAATGGATGTTTGAAAAGAATGCAAAGTTTAATTTTTCATTCACAAAATTTAATCAACTGGATAGTGATGATTTAGAAATTACCTTAACTGTCATATCATCCAACAAAATCATCTTAATCCACCAAACTGTCCAAACATAAAAAAGTAAATAGAAACTGTCGATTAGAATACAAAATTTAAAGAAATACTAACTAATGTTTCTTTGTCAATAAAAGGATGTTCCATCAGCAACCCAGATAATAAACTAGCAACTTAAAATTAAAATAAATGTAACACTTAATATCATAGTTGATCATAATTGATGATCTTTTAAGCTCATATAATGCTCTAACCCAATTAAACCCACATAACAACATCTGTAAAGTTTCAGTTGACAATAAAGTTTGATGAGGATCAATAACTCTGCCATTTGCGTTGAATATTTATTTTGAACTAACAGAGGTAATTAGTGTAGCCGATATATTTCAAGCCAGTTTGGACAAAGTTTAAAACTTAAAATTAATTTTTTTACACCATTTCAAGGCATTGAAACTTGCACATCTAAAGCCTTTTCACAGATATATATATATATTCTCCTCAAAATAATTTTTCAGTTCTAATTTGATTGGTTACACTGTATCAACATTTCTAACAATGACTAGCCACACTACATGCTTCTTCCAGCACTGGATAAGTTTGTTTGAGCATGTTGCTGCTTTCTTTATGCCTCAATAGTCAAATTGTATTATTCAAAATACAAAAAAAATCAAAAGATAGCCTGTAGGCACGCCTTCACTTACAAGAGATGAGTTTGAGACCACAACTACATCATGTTCTCATAGCTACAAAGAAGACATATTTGCCTCTAGCTTGTTTTACAATGAGTAATAAAGAGAAAGGTGCCTTGTTGAAGGTTATAAAAAATGTAAAACTGCCAAATGGTTATACTCCCTCAACGTATATAGGATGTCATTAGAAATACTGAGGAATACAATTGTTTGGAATCCTTTATCGAATGACGAACCGCATAAGAGGAACTAATACCAATTGTGTAATTGTTTTTAGGACTATGTAATTGTTATATATCATTCAACGGTATAACACATAATTTATTATGTTTACGTTGTTTTCGTCAATTTATCTTTCAAGTATTAAAAAATGGATGACAGCGAAATAAATGAGTTAGGCCATAAATTAGTAATGCTTTGTAAAAGTCCCAGGTAAGTTGCTAAAAAATTTAAGCGAATTGAAGTATCGCACTTGGAATCACATAAATGAAATGAACACTCAAAATTGTTGTATTAGTGTATACACTCAAGATGGCCCTGTTTTCTATTACCAATTGACATGCATGATTGGCATTATGTATTATGATGAATCTCGATATGTATCATTCAAATACGATTGGCCAAACATTACTAGGGATAATGTGAATATTTCTCATTTAGAACAAATTGGTAATAGAACTATTAATTATTATTTTGTGTTATCTTCCCAAGTGTCTGAAGTATATTATGTTGTAGATAAAAGATGCACGAATGGAATTGTTGTCAAGATAAAACCAAGAAACATGTATGACATTAGTGAAGAGAAAGTGACTAAGGGCAATGACGGTGAATATTTGGTCAACAAATATTGTAACATTTATGACGATGAAGCTATTTAAGGTGCTATTGATGATGTCATGTGGACGCGAAATGACATAGATGAAATATAGATCAATAGCCCTCAATAATGAGTAGGAAACTCATATGTAGTGTCATAATATGAATCATGTCAATGTAAATATCTTACTTGTTCTTTTTATATTTTTAACTATCACTATCTCATAATTTACTTCTCTCTCATATCAAGCTCGTAATATTTTTTATTTATAAAAATGACGACTTATTTTGTATTGATACAATGGGTCCAAAAGAGAAGACAAAAACTATTAGATCACTCTTGCAAAGACAATCCACATGAGTACACGCCATCAGATGTAATCATATCCCTCCCTTGATAGGGCAACCCATTCATTCCCCTCTGTTGATGTGTCGTCCCTTCCATTAATAAGATGGTAAGTGCTTCATGACAATGATGGTCTTCATTTAAATCAAGCCAAATACGTTTTGGATCTTCTCAATAGAGCCAAAATGGCTTGGGCAAACCTTATTTCTCTCCTATTGTCTCTCGTTCCAAACTCTCTCAAGCTAATGGAGAACCTCTTAATGATGGAATGAGTATAGGCAGATTGTAGGTGTCTTGCAACATTGCACCTTAACATGACCAAAAATAACATTCTTAATAAACCAATTGTGGCAATTCATGCATTCCTCTGCAACTACTCACTAGACAGCTGCGAAGACAGGCATTAGAGACCTTAAAGGGTCTCTTAATCATGGCATACACTTAGCTTGAATGCATTTTGTGACTTGAATTGGGCAGGCTCCACAAATGATAGACGATCCACCACAAGATATGGTTAGGGTTGTATTCAAGCAGAGCTCGAGCAAGCATGTGATGTACGAGCTTGGCTCGTTTAAAATTCTATCGAGCTTGGGCTCAGCTCATTTAAAAGTCGAGCCCAAAATTTCGTTCGAGCTCGATTCGTTTACATGTAGTGTAAAGTTGAGCTCAACTCGAAAATCAATCTATTAACGATCCAAGCTCGAGCTCAACTTGACTAGGCTCGAGATGGGTAGTTTTTTTTTCAAATTAAATTATATGAAAACAAAATAAAAAGACTTGAAAATACGAGGAATTAACAATAAAATACAAAGTTACATCATCAATCCTTTAGGACCTCAAGTATATTATGAATGGGGAGATATGGTACATTAAATGACATCCTCATGGTCTCATGGAATAATGAGTCAAAAAAAATTTTAAAACAAAAAATTATGCAACTTGGTACATTAAACTTCAAAACAAAAAATGGGGAGTCCACACTCTTCATAAATGAAGCTAGAAATGGATAGTAAATTGCAAGTCTCCCGATTTAGCCATCTTTACAAAAACCTACATCATTAGGTTTGGATAGTAAGATGAGAATATTTTATTTTAGATGAAAGTTTAAAATATTATTTTTTAATATTATTATTGTTTTAGAATTTGAAAAAGTTGAATTGAGATTTGAAAAAGTTGAATTATTTATTATATTTTGTGTGGTAATTTGAAAATTTTATAATGATGAGATAAAATGAAAATTTTGTGTCTCATCCCACTTACCAAGCATATCATACACTAAAAATATATTAAGCTAACTTTTACTTCTTTGCATGATTACTCAAGTATTTTTTTACTTAATAATACTATCAAGAGATGTTTGACAAAAATGCAAAATTTAATTTGCCTCAACAATCAATGTGATATCTCTAACACAATACAAGAAATATGAAAAATAAAATAAACCAACTGATATAATATCAGAGTCTAGAGACTCTGGACATCTTAGTGATCTCACTGAGATTTAGAGAGCCTATCATAATTCATACAATCCTCATACAACCTTACAGAGTCATAGCCTTCCAGATAATATCATAACTTTATAAGTATCATTGAGATAGCATCAGAGGTCAAAGATAACAAAATAACATCATACAATCTATCAAGTGTATGAACCAGTAGGCAGTAGTTAAGACTTAGATGCATACAAAATTCAACATGATAAAAAGTTAGCAACTCAAATGACTGAAACCAAACTTGAACAAAATAACCCTGATACCAACTAGCAAGTTACAAAACATGAACAAAATCACTATCACAGCAAGTTACCAAATTTGAACAAAATCACCATGATAGCAAGTTACCATACTTAGACTAAATAACCATGACAACAAATTACTAAACTTGAACAAAATACCCATAACAATAAGTTATCAAACTTTCACAAAATAACAATGACAACAAATTACCAAACTTGAACAAAATAACCATGACAACAAGTTACTAAACTTCAACAAAATCACAATGACAACAAGTTCCCAAACTTCAACAAAATCACCATGAAACCAACCAGCATACATTGATACACTAAAAAAAAATTAAGCTAACTTTTAATCCCTTGTATAATTACTCAAGTACTTTTAACTTACTAATATTGTCAATGGATGTTTGAAAAGAATGCAAAGTTTAATTTTTCATTCACAAAATTTAATCAACTGGATAGTGATGATTTAGAAATTACCTTAACTGTCATATCATCCAACAAAATCATCTTAATCCACCAAACTGTCCAAACATAAAAAAGTCAATAGAAACTGTCGATTAGAATACAAAATTTAAAGAAATACTAACTAATGTTTCTTTGTCAATAAAAGGATGTTCCATCAGCAACCCAGATAATAAACTAGCAACTTAAAATTAAAATAAATGTAACACTTAATATCATAGTTGATCATAATTGATGATCTTTAAGCTCATATAATGCTCTAACCCAATTAAACCCACATAACAACATCTGTAAAGTTTCAGTTGACAATAAAGTTTGATGAGGATCAATAACTCTGCCATTTGCGTTGAATGTTTATTTTGAACTAACAGAGGTAATTAGTGTAGCCGATATATTTCAAGCCAGTTTGGACAAAGTTTAAAACTTAAAATTAATTTTTTTACACCATTTCAAGGCATTGAAACTTGCACATCTAAAGCCTTTTCACAGATATATATATATATATATTCTCCTCAAATAATTTTTCAGTTCTAATTTGATTGGTTACACTGTATCAACATTTCTAATCATGACTAGCCACACTACATGCTTCTTCCAGCACTGGATAAGTTTGTTTGAGCATGTTGCTGCTTTCTTTATGCCTCAATAGTCAAATTGTATTATTCAAAATACAAAAAAAAATCAAAAGATAGCCTGTAGGCACGCCTTCACTTACAAGAGATGAGTTTGAGACCACAACTACATCATGTTCTCATAGCTGCAAAGAAGACATTTGCCTCTAGCTTGTTTTACAATGAGTAATAAAGAGAAAGGTGCCTTGTTGAAGGTTATAAAAAATGTAAAACTGCCAAATGGTTATACTCCCTCAATGTACTTTAGTGGGTATGAAGATTCATGATGACCATATACTAATGCAATAAATCTCGCTAAATGCATTGTGTTGATCATCACCTAAGAAAGTTATAAAATGCAAGTTTTGATGGCCTGTTCATTATCAATAGATATATTCCGTTCAGAGGTATGATATAGTTATTACTTCTAAAGTAACACATAAATATTTTATAGTAAAGTCATTCTAAAGATCTGTTGTGGCCATGTCGTGATGTTTGTGGTAGGCGCCTAGATAGACTTAAGATTCATCCATAACAAAGCTATGCCAAAAGGTTCTATTGTTGAAGGATATTTGTTGGAGGAATTACTGACGTTTTGTTCTCGCTATTGGAATCCACACAAACGGTATTCAATAAATCATCTAGAGATCTCAATCATTCTAAATAAGAAGTTGTTGACAGTTGTCTCAATTTTATGTCATAGACTCAGGCACATCGCTATATACTCTTCAACTTTGATGATTGCACTTCATTCTGCATGAGTTACAATATTAATACATAGGAATTGAATTATATTTCAATTATATTTTTGTAATTGAAACATGCATTTGTAATTCCATGTACGTATATAGGATGCCATTAGAAATACTGAGGAATACAATTGTTTGGAATCCTTTATCGAATGACGAACCGCATAAGAGGAACTAATACCAATTGTGTAATTGTTTTTAGGACTCTGTAATTGTTATATATCATTCAACGGTATAACACATAATTTATTATGTTTACGTTGTTTTCGTCAATTTATCTTTCAAGTATTAAAAAATGGATGACAGCGAAATAAATGAGTTAGGCCATAAATTAGTAATGCTTTGTAAAAGTCTCAAGTAAGTTGCTAAAAAATTTAAGCGAATTGAAGTATCGCACTAGGAATCACATAAATGAAATGAACACTCAAAATTGTTGTATTAGTGTATACACTCAAGATGGCCCTGTTTTCTATTACCAATTGACATGCATGATTGGCATTATGTATTATGATGAATCTCGATATGTATCATTCAAATACGATTGGCCAAACATTACTAGGGATAATGTGAATATTTCTCATTTAGAACAAATTGGTAATAGAACTATTAATTATTATTTTGCGTTATCTTCCCAAGTGTCTGAAGTATATTATGTTGTAGATAAAAGATGCACGAATGGAATTATTGTCAAGATAAAACCAAGAAACATGTATGACATTAGTGAAGAGAAAGTGACTAAGGGCAATGACGGTGAATATTTGGTCAACAAATATTGTAAAATTTATGACGATGAAGCTATTTAAGGTGCTATTGACGATGTCATGTGGACGCGAAATGACATAGATGAAATATAGATCAATAGCCCTCAATAATGAGTAGGAAACTCATATGTAGTGTCATAATATGAATCATGTCAATGTAAATATCTTGTTCTTTTTATATTTTTAACTATCACTATCTCATAATTTACTTCTCTCTCATATCAAGCTCGTAATATTTTTTTATTTATAAAAATGATGACTTATTTTGTATTGATACAATGGGTCCAAGAGAGAAGACAAAAACTATTAGATCACTCTTGCAAAGACAATCCACATGAGTACACGCCATCAGATGTAATCATATCCCTCCCTTGATAGGGCAACCCATTCATTCCCCTCTGTTGATGTGTCGTCCCTTCCATTAATAAGATGGTAAGTCATCCCTTTCTATGATTGTCTTACCCAACCATCCTTATCCTCACAAGGGGGGTCTCAACCTTCCACATCTATACTAAGGGGGTCTAGCTATCCACATCTGCAAAGGTAGAGACTCAGCCATGCAAATCTGCACCAATAGCACCCCAATTATAAGCAGAAATGTTGACTTGTTCTCTGAAATTGGGGATAGTTTTGTCATCATAGTTAGTATGTTTTTTTTTACTTTACATATATTCCATTATCGATTCACATTTACAAACAATTTAGAGTGTTACTAAATTTATTTATGTAGAGAGTAACTAGTAGAGTAAAGAGATCATTGCACTCGATTCATGACATTTGACATCTACCAGAAGGGGAGCGAATTGAGATGGAGCTCAATAGTCTAGCTTTTGGTAGATGTCAAGACTATTGAGTTCTATCTCAATTCTCTCCCCTTCTGGTAGATGTCAAATGTCATGAATCGAATACAATGGTCTCTTTACTCTACCCCATTACCATATGCATAAATGGATTTAGTGACACTATTAATACTTTGCAAATGCAACACATAATGGAATAGATATAAAGTAAAAATAAATATACCGACAATGACAACAAAACGATCCCAATGTCAAAGAACAAGGCATCATTCTCTGCTTGTGATTTGGGTATATGTAACGACCCGATCCTATATTTTTAGGGATATATTATAGATAATTTTTTTTAAGCTCAATAAATGAGTTAAAGCCCATATGAGAATTATCAGATAAAGTTTTATATTTTTAAACCTAGAGTTAAGGCTTTATTATTATTATTTTATTTTTTTTAGTTTTATTTTTTATTTTTTTTCCTCCAAGCACTTGAGTGTTAGAGTCCAAACACTATTACCGTTATTATTTTTCTTTTAATGATAAAACTCCTAACTATCGGTTTTTCTTAATAAAACTGCAATGCACGTACGTCTCTTCCCTTTGTTTTCTCTAGGGTTTTCCACCATGCCTTTTTATATACATACGAGAACCTTCTTGTTGATAATTATCAAACTATGGTTGCTACAACAGCCCTCCACCACGCAGACTCCTCACCATGGTAGATTTCTCTTCATGCACGGTTTAGATGCGTTCCATGTCCGTCTATCACCGCATACACGGCTCCATCATACCGCTTTCTCCGCATACACGTTTATCACCTCTAGAGTTTTTCTTTTGTTTCTCATCCACCTATGTTTATAAATATGCATTAGCCCTCAAAGAAAACTCCACTGCCGTCCAACAGTCGTGCAGCCTCCATACGTTGCTCTCGTCTAAACACTGGCCAGATTGCACCGCAGCCTCTGCCTAGCACTACCGAGAGACCACGTACGCCCAAACCGCCCACCACCTCATCACATGCAAATCCACACTGTTGCAAACCACATAAAGACGGCCTTCGTTCTACCTAACCAGGCACCAGATAGCCGCCCAACAAACCACCTGCACGACGGAAACCCGTGCGTTAGCACTACCCAGCCCCACGTTTCGTTCCGCAACATGGCTACCCCACTGCACCACCTTGCCGAAGCCAAGCAAACCACGTCTCAGCTCCTCCCTCTGTCCACCTCGTAGCCCAGCTAGCAGAACCACTGTACGGCCTACCCTCGGAAAAGCCAACAAGCCGCTGCCATCCTCCCCTATTTTAGCCCCTCGAAATAGAGTATTTTCGGAGCCCATCATAGAGCCAAGTTCCCACCTTTTCAACCGTCGCTCCTTGCCGGAAACGTCCACACCACACGGCCGCAGCTCGGTTACTCTACGCCTCAAACCACCACACGTAATTCGATCTCCCTCACGCCGTGATTCTCACTCTCCGTTCTCCCTCTATCACTCACGACATGTAGTTCATCCCGTAAACACTCTCTCACTCTTCGTCTCTCTCTCTCTCTCTCTCTCACTCTCAGTTTCACAGTCAGCTCGCCGGAGTGCCACCGCACTTATGACCGTCGAGTGCAACCTAGCGTCACGCCTCACGCCTAGCTCTCGGTAAGCCCTGCTGTGTGTCCATCTACGTAGTTGTTTCAAACGAAATGCCAATAATATGTTCTAGTTTGTAACAATATGACAATTTTGCCCTTTTAGTTTAGTTTGTAATGTAATGAGCCTAAACAAGTATGCTGTGTTCGGGTTATATATCATTTTGGGTTTGGTAATATTTTATTAAAGCAACGGTTATATTACTTAAGTGGGATAGACTGGTTTCTTAAATAGACTTATTGAAATTAGGGTAAGTAAATATCAGTTGAATGTCAATGAAATTAGGGAAATGATGGTATTATAGGAATTAGGAGAATTTTAAGTATCGAAGAATTAAAATAGGTTAATTTTAGCATTTCAGGATTAAATATTTAAACGGGTGTTTGATTGGAAAATTTACGGAAATTACACGCTCATTGTATAGGTGATCGAGTACGAGTTGAAAATAGTGGATTAGTGCTGCAAGGTAAGTAGCATGATCATATCCTTACATGTATGTACGGTGAACTGCTTGTCTTTTTATAAAAGATATTATGCATGTATGCCCTTCATTGGAAGCCTCTTTTTACGTACCTAAATGCATGATTTTATGAGAGAGTTATTTCATAAAATTATTTATGAAATGCATGATTTTATGTGAGAGTTATGTATAAAATTATTTATGAAAAGTCATGATTTTATGTAAGAGTTATGCATAAAATTATTTTATGTGAGAATTATGCATAAAATTATCTATTAAAAGTCATGAATTTATGTAGGAAAACATGCATTACGACATTTATGAAAGAATGCGATTTCATTTGAAATCTATGATATGATATGATAAGTATGTATGTGATTTCTTTTGAAATCTATAATATGAACAAATATGTATGCAATTTCTTTTGAAATCTATGAAATGACAAGTATGCAAGTATGATTATGATAAGATATGTAACGGCCTAAGTTATGATATGAAGACGGTACCTATGTTATGGGCATATTGCATTGCCAGGTCGTGCATGATGGTAGTGCACCCAGTATGTCTTCCTTATGTATGGATTTCACAACCCGCGACCACAGGCGGAATCTGAATCTACTTAGATTCGCTAACCCTAATCACGGGGATCAACAGTGGGTAACGACCTATGATAAGTGAAAGATAAGTTAATATTCATGCTCATGTTATTTATGTATGAATTTATGAATATGCACATTTTTCAAGAAACCTTATGTTTATTATATTTACTGTATGATGTGTTGTTTATTGAGTATTCAACTCATTTTAGTTTGTTTTTATATTTTTAAACCATCCCAGATGAGACTGCAGGACAGAACTTGACCCAGGGAGGCGAGGCAGAGGCCTAGACAGATTATGCTATGACTATTTTTATGGTTTATGTTTTAAATAAATTATTCTAATAAACACATGAGACTTCCGTATTTTTTGTAATAAGTGATTCTGCCAACTCTATTTTGGATTTTCAGTATTTATTAAAGTTTGTTTTATTTATGGAAACTTTCGTATCTGGCGCGTTGTTAAAAAGAAAAAGTTTTTAAGTTCAAGTTTAGTAGTAGCACACTGGCTTGTCCAAAAATTCTAAAATGTCTTTTTGGGAAGCGGGGTGTTACAGTATCATTGGTGAAGATGTGCATGCTTGAATCTCGCCCTATGTGAATGTGAATAGGTAAGCTCCCATTTGTACAAATGTGTAAGGTTGAGGCTCTCTTTGTGAGGATAAGGATGATTGTACAAGACAATCTATAGAAGGGGATGATTCTACCATTTTATCAATGGAAGGGGTTGGCCCATCGACAAGGGGGAATGATTGAGCATCCTAGCAAGGGAGGGGTACGATTGTGTCTCACTACGAATAACTGATACTGATGTGGATTGTCCTTGCAAAAGTGATTTAATAGTCTTTTTCTTCTATTTTAGGCCTATTATAACTATACAAAAGCAAGTCGTCTTACTTGCGAATCAACAAAATTAATAATATTAAGAGTTTAATAAAAGAAACCTTGAGGGATTTGAAATATCATTGTTAAGGGATTTGAAAGATGGAAAGTGGGAGAGTGTGGAAGAGTGAACTAATTTTTTGAAGTGTGAAAGAGTCGGACTAATTTGAAAGAGGAAAAGTGGGATTGACAAGAGAAAATAAAGGATTTGATTGCATAAATAGATGTATAAAAAGAAATTAATTAATCATATTTTTTACCCAAACATGCACTCATACTTAGCCCATTAACTATTTCAACCCTACTTGCATGACCCATGCATATACATAACATTATATCATGTAGCAAACTACGAAGTGTACTGACCTAGTGAATCCAAAGAAGTGTGACCACCCTTAACGTGTACGTGTGCATGAGAGAGAACACGTGAGGGAGAGGCAATTAGACAGACAGACAGACAGACAGGCTTACCGAGGGAGAGAGAGAAAGAGCTTCACTGAGAGAAAGGAGGGGCTGGCCGTGACTGTGAGTGGAGCTGGGTGGCGTCGGAGCCGTGGTGGGTCTTTGGTGGTGGAGGGAGGCTGTTTGTGGTGGAGTTTTTGTGGCAAAGGCGGAGCATCTCATTTGTTTGACCTAACAGGGGCTTTCATCACGGTGTAGATGTCTTCCGTCGACATGGGAGGAGGTGGACTCATGGGAAGCGCCAAGTGCAGCGGTTAATCATGTGGTGGCTGGGCCGTTCACGGTGGTGTAAGGCGGTGCAAGACAGAGGAGCGAGAAAAGTCACTCTGTTTCGGTTTCCTAAAAACAGGGGCCGTTGTGGTTTTTGGTGGTGGTCACGGAGGAGGTTCTGGGCGGTGAAAGGAGCTTGTACACGATGCTGTCGCTAGGTGGTACATGGTGGCAGAGGGAGGAGACGTTCGGGTTGCTCTGTTTTTGGTATTAAAAACAGAGTATTCCAAGAGCTGGTTGGGGATGATTCACGGCTGGAAGTGCGGCGAGGCTGCTCTATGGTGGTTCTCGATTTGGTTGCTAGTGATGCAACCGGTGCTTGGCAGATTACGGAGGTGCAGGGGTCATGGGCACGTTGGGTTCTCGGTTGGACGTGGGGCTTTTGCGGTGCACTTTCCATGCGCGTGGAGAGCTGGATTCTCTCATGGTGCAGCGGCGTGGATCTTCTTGGAGGCTGCTGTTTCGTGCGACAGGGGGCTGAGGGGAGGCCATGAGGGTGCAAAGTCGTGAGACGCGGGGGCTTCTTTGGCCGTGATGAGAGGCTGGGTGGTGGGTTGGTTTCCTTTCTCTCGGCCTGACCGGGTGCTGCGGTGGAGGAGGGCTTGGGCAATGGCTGGCGGCAGCAACCCTAGTTTGAAGATGGTGGTTTTGGCATTTTTGCCGTGTGATCCGTGTGCTTGGTAGAAGGGAGAGCAGTGCATGAATGTGTATACTTATGTGTATATATATAGGTATTGTTGCCGAGAACCCTAGTGCCAGAAGATGAAGAGACGTGCATGGGCTTGGAGTTCACAAACAAACCCAGCCTCGGGTCTTCATGAGTTTGGGTCCATTTTATGGACTTGACCCATTGGATCCTAGTGTTTTTTTCTTGGATCTTTATTTGGGTTCTAATAAATGGGTTGGGGCATTTTACGGGTCCAACCAAATCCTAGGATTTGCCTATGATTTCAGGGTTTAGGTCCACTTAATAACCCTAACGGGTCTATGTAAAAAGGTCTAACTCGTGTAATAAATACTTGTGGGCTTATAAATAAATTCTCTAGCTTAATACCAATTAAATATGGTCCATAAATATTAAATAAACTTTAATTCAATTATTGGGCCCAATTAAACCATTAACGCATCATAATAAAATTTGCGCACGTGAGCTATTCAAAATAATCCAATAATCTCAATTGGGCTTCCAAAAAACATAAGCCTATTAACATCATCTCCTGAACCTGAATAGATCTTAAAATAAACTTTTTGGCCAGTGCGCCTAACTAAATTTCCCAACCAACTTCAATAAATTATAGCTTGTGGATTATTTTCAAATGGTCTATTAAACATAATTAAGGCCCAATAAAATTATTCTTATTCAATTCCTAATAACATTGGATTGGATTGTTACAATCTCATATCCTTATAAAAATTTCGTCTTCGAAATTTGCTACTACCTCTACAATGAGTTTGATTAAAAGCCTAGGGATAAATTCACTCAAATTCTTAGCTTAACTTCACATAAAATATTAAATAAAACTCTCCACAAAAAAAAAAAGAAAAAAAAACCTCAAATAAATAGCAACATAAAACTCTTCAAAGTTCGGGATCTAAACTCGATTCAAAATTTTGACCTGCATGTGCTTAAAAAATATCATTCAAAGTCTTGGTCTATGCAAACCAATTGTTCGAAGTTGTATTTTGTGATTTTTGGTTTAGTCAAACATGCTATAACTTAAGTTTGAATGATGAACATGATAGGAGAGTACCTTTTGGAGTCCGTGGAGTTGATTGGAAAGTATTAGACCAAGAACATCAAGAGTTAGTTTTATTTGACCTGATCATCATGTTTTGACATTTTTTATGATGTAGTGAGTTTAAGTTTCTATAAAATGTGTAAATTGGTGTCTTACCATATATTCAAGATCCTAAAGCTAAAATAATAAACCAAACCAAACAAAACTCATTTGAAGGATTCGGATCCATGATTTTGTAAATCATGCAAAACCAATTTATACAAACCTAACATGCTATATATCAAACCATAAAATTACATAAAAATCTTTTCAACACATCATGGAACCGAGATTTACAAAATTTCATCAACACAATAAAAACTTCCACGCCGAATATCATACTCCCGAAACCAAACTTCATCACACCAAAATACCAACAATCAACCTCCAAACCTCCAATAAAATTAATTAACACTCTCCCACACATTCAAGACTCAAAGATTAACAAAATATAAGAGATTTGAGCTAGGGAAGAAGACTTATAAAGGGCTAGAACTCAAGAATACAAAGCACCAAAAAATGCTTTCCTCTAACTCTCTCTCGGTTTTGCTGTTGGAAAGGGATTAAAAAGCCAAGTGTTGGAGAAATGAGAGGGGGGGGGGGGGGGGGGGGGGGGGTGGGGGGGTTAAGGGCTGAATTGTAGTGGGTGGGCTCTATGACACAAGAAGTGAGGTTGGGTTGTGCAAGAGGAGAAGAAAAAGCTGCTGGAAACTTGTTGCCGAGATGGTGATTTTTAAGGGTGATGTCTTGCTTGTTTGGCCTTCCATAAATGACACTATGTGGGGCTGGGAATGAGGTGTAATGTCATTCATGGTATGTTCATGTAAGTGGAGGAAAGCTTGTGGGAGAAGCTTGGGGAAACTAAGGGTTTCGAGTGGAGCTAAAAGGGGTTAACCGAGTGGCATGCATTTGGGGTTTAAAGAGGGTCTCGGTTAGAGTTTCAATCCATATCTAATTTTCTTATTCAAATTCAAGTACCAAGATATAAGGGAGTGGATGAGGGTGTAAGGGAGTGTACTTGAGTAGTTGGTTGCTTGTGGTAGTGGCTTAAACTAGGAGGGAAACACGTAAGCACAACTGGATGCATGGTTTAGGGTTTGGAGATTTAGGGTTTCGGTTACTCTAAACATTTGGTTTAGTTTGCACCACTAAGTTTGGAGTTTCATTAGGGTTGAAACACTCTTTGTGGCTGGCAAAAAGTGTTTGAGTTGATGGAGTAATGAATTGTGTAAGAAGCCAAATTAGTTGCTTGGTTTTCACTCCATTCACTTTACACACTTATACACATCTTGACAAGTGTCAATTGGATTTCCAAATGGATGGTTGTGATTCTGGGATGATTTGGACATCCTACATGTCGATTTGACAATTCTTTGAACCAAATGTCATGTGGCGCTCTCCTGAAGGGTTACTATTTATCTGTAAACTTCAAAACTTTTTATTGTACCATAAAATCCTAAATATTCATACGAGTCTAGTGGTGCAATTCATTTTGTAAAATTGTACTCTTAAATGTCTCAAATAAATCAAAGAGGCAATCATTTCTCATAGTGGATCATAATTTGATTACGTCAATGGATTAAAACCTAATCGATCGCTCAATTCTTGAAATCCTTTTGAGATTTCATGACGTTTCTATGATCTAAAGAAATTCTTCTACATTTCTATCGAATTTCTTTTGGGATGTTACAGACAAGTTGATGAGTCCCCGTGCCATTCATACGCCACGTTGCCACGAGTTTCATGCAAGGAGTAAGGGTCCTGACGATGATTGGGGTAGAACGCTTTCGTAATGGCCTCATTTGATAAATGGATCAAGAGATTCCCCAGGCATATCCTGTGTGGTGTCTTTGAGTCAGTTGACCGGGTAGTATGTTTTCCCTTGCCAATCCAGTATTTCTCAATGTGCGTCACGGACGATTTGAAACATGTGAGTTAGCTTGCACGTTGGCCAGATGAGAGTGAGTCCCCAACTCGAACGATGAATCCCTATAAGATTTATATGATAAGATATGATGAGTTTTATGTGGTTGAGAAGAGGGAGGTTCCTCACCTCAATGATAAATATGTATGCTTGAGATTTGCACAGAGGATAATTCCTCATAGGGTGATTCCTCATGTAATAGCCCACCAGAAATTCAAAAGATGAATTTCTTTAGATTTTAGGAACCTCGTAAAAACTTCGTAAGTTTTCCTAAATCGATCAATCGAATAAGTTTTAGTCTGTCAGCATAATCAGTGTTATCACTCACTATGGTGCCAGAAGCGCGATATTATTTGTTTGAGGTAATTAGAAGAGTTAGAATAGGATATAGTCTGCGCCATTAGACTCAGAGGAACATATGGGATTTTTTGGCACAATGAACTCATTTTCAATTTTCGGACGAAATGCTTGTTTAAAAACACGTTTTTATTATTTTGAGGCCTTTCGGAGTCAAATTTTGTTAAACGATTTTCACCATTAGGTTATTCTGATTATTTAGAATCGTTAAGTGTAAAGTTTATTTTTCACTTTTCTGGAATGAATAATAACCTCGATAGTAGCACCAAGTACAGTGCTTTCAAAATCACAGTGTAGAATGTTCAAATTAGGTTAGAGAAGTCTTATTTGAATATTTGGGAAGATTTTAGCCACACTTGGTGAATAGTATTGGACACTTGGCACCAAGAGACCATGAGATGGAAATATGAAGGAAATTAGGTGAGAGATCATGCCACCTACGCAAAACCCTGTTCCATCAAATGATCCAAATTATGCCAAACCAAAGAGGGTTTCAACCCCAATGAAACCCTAAATATTTAAAATCTAATTGAAATCCCAAAAGTTTGGTTGAAACTGAAATGCTAAACAGTTTTCCCAAACCCCAAACTTGATTCCAAACCCTATATGGATCAGATTTCTAGTATTGTGTTTAATCACTTGATTAAATCACTTCTAAATTCTATTAATCCCTCAAATTCATGTTATGACATCATTATTTTATCCTTTAATCATTGCAAATTTTTTTTTGGGCCAAGAAAAATTGGATTTGGGCTTGATAGCATCTCAGACTCTAATGAAACCCTCTTTGAACCCCAAAATGAGGCCCATTTGGTTAAGGCCCACGAATATGGACCACCTTGGCAAAAACTTGTTCAGAAAGTTTCCTCCCACTCATGGCAGACCAACCTCTACCGAATGCAGCCCTCAAATGGTACTTGATGGGAAAACAAAATCCACCTTATCACCACCTCTCTACATAGTAGCCTGAAGGCAGCCCAATACCACGGGCAGGTTGCCTTTTGTTTTGGTCAAAACCACCATCACTTAGGTGTCACTCAAGCCCTCACTTCACCCTTAAGTTTGTGTAAGAAGCGTGCAAACCATCCCCCTCTCATTTCATCCCATTTACCATAGTGTTTTTTTATCATTCTTGGTTTTAGTTTTTGAAGCCCTTGTAAGTATTTTCTCACAATTATTCCTTCATTAAAGTTATTCTCCTTTGAGTCTAGCTTCTTTGGATACATTTTTGGTTTGATTGTATTGTCATTTGAAAGTCAAAAGTTTTTTTAACTACAGAAAGGTTGTTCTAGGCGATAAATTGGATAATATGTTGCATTTTCGGATTTTTGACTAAGTTAATGGACATATCTTGGTCCGAAATTTTTATGGAGTGTTTTTAACATGTTTATATAAATTTTTTTTAAGTATTAGTTTCATGTTATAAGTTTTTTATGAAATATTTTCTTAGATCTAGAAAGTTAGAAATTGGAAGGAGTAAAACAACTTTTGTTTTATGAAAGCTTGGATCTTTTGTGGTTTAAATCTTACTCCAATGATTTTTATATTTTTATTTGATGATCCTAACCCCTTTATCTACATGTTAGTATATTTTTTTTGAAAATTTTAAGCATTAATTTGTAAAGATATGATTTTATGCATGAGGATACTTGGTTAAGTAAACAATGTGAGGTTTTCGGCTAGATACATGTTTTGGTTTAATTTTGGCCATGTGATTTTAAGTTTAATGCATCGATATACTTTGAGAAATATTTTTAAACCATAGGATGTTGTTAGTTTGTGGTTTTTATCATGATATGTCTCAGATCAAGAGAATTGATCAAAACCAAAGTTGAGAAATTTTGTTTTGATGAAGTGTTGGAACTAAGTGCTTCAAGTTGGAGTTTTGTGACTTTTGATGATTTTTATTTGATGATTCAATGAATTTTAGTTCTTAGGAGTGTGTTATGGACATGTTAGAAGAAAGTTTTGAATTTTTGGACTTCTT
The DNA here is from genome assembly GCA_022457165.1 of Juglans mandshurica. Lineage (NCBI taxonomy): Eukaryota > Viridiplantae > Streptophyta > Magnoliopsida > Fagales > Juglandaceae > Juglans > Juglans mandshurica. The sequence goes on from CM039632.1 coordinate 15,435,339, forward strand.
GGAGATGTTTTAAAAAGAGTCAAAACCTTAAGATTCAAGGGTTTGTATTTTAGTTAAAATGTTTGGATTTTTTTACTAAAAAGTTTTATGTTTATGTGAAGTGGATTTTTGTTGGTTGTTTTAAGCATACTTCTAAGTATACGATGTGATGATCTATGTTGCCATATTTGGGTTTAAGCATAAGGTTTGAAGTTGCATAAAATTGCAACAAAAAGCAAAGAGAAATGACCTAAGGGTGTTTCGCCCATAGTATGTTTCTCATAGTTATAGTTTGTTTTAAATTTTTCTGATTAAATATTTGGATTTAGGACAAAAATTTCATGATGAATGTAAATTTTGGTGATTTTTTAAGATAGTATGTAAAATCCTTAAATTAGGGGTAAAATGATCATTTCTCACATGTAGAGAGTAAAATGGTCATTTTACTTTAAGATAGTATTTTCATGTTTCTAAGTTATTTAGTGATGAAGTTCTGACATTTAGAAATCCTTACTTATAGTTTCTCGTGTTTCATGCTTTCTCTGTAGCGCGACAATCACTGTAAGTTAGCTCTTAACTTACTATCAGATTACTTTGTATGTATATTGGTAAGAGATCTACTATTTATGTACTTATGTTACCTATATGCCATGCTACATCATGTATGTCTGTTATGCATGTTATATTTTGTCACGACATATGTATATGTCACATAATATATTTTATCACGTAATATTTATCTGTTAGACAATTTACTCTGTCACATAATTTTATCTATTACATATTATGACATGTCACATAATGTTATATGTTACACGTTATGCCTTATCACGTAATGTTATCTGTTACACAATATGTCATGTCACATAATGTTTGTCTGTTACATGTTATTGCATGTTATTTATTGTTTGTCTGTTTTATGTTACGTCAAATTATGCGTCTCATGTACATATCACGTCATGTTACGTCAGGTCATCTGTCCTTTCATTTCATGCCACGTTATGTCTCGAGTACAGAATGTCTCTTGAAAATAGTATTTTTCTTAGTCAATCATGCTTGAGATGCTCATGACATAATCACTATAATTGTCCAAGTATCTCCATTGATAATTCACGCAAGGCACTTCCGGCATAATCATTTTTATTATTAGAATACTTGTACTCAAAAGGCTACTGACGAAATCATTTTTACTATCAAAGTATTACTAGGTACTCTTGGCGTAATTATTCTGATTGTTAGTATATCTCATTTAAAATACTCATAATGTAATCATTCTGATTGTTTGGGTATCTCTAATGGAATATGTTGGGCGGAATCGTTCTCATTGTTCACTATTCCTGAGAAAAAAGTTGGCTAAATCATTTTGATTGTCAAAGTTCATGTTCAGTTTCAGTTCAAGTTCAACTTTTGCTCACGTTCATGTTTAAGTTTATGCTCAAGTTTAGTTTATTGAATAAGACTCAAAATTCATGTATTTCACGTTCAAACTCATGTTATTTAAGTTCAAATCCATGTTATTCAAGCTCAAGTACACTTTCAGTTCATGTTCAAGTTAGTTCACGTTCAAGTTCACGTCATGTCAAGTTTAGTTTCAGTTCAATCTATGCTCAAGTTCAAGTCATGTCAGTTCATGCCATGTTAAATTTTAAGTCATGTCAAGCTTATTTATGATCATGTATGCATTCATGTTTTTATTGGCATGCAAAAAATATGAATGCATATTTGAACTGTATGTTAAGTTATCTATAAACTTCTTGAGATTTGTATATCTCACCATGTAGTCCCAACTACCATTCCCCTTGGAATGGTAGACCATGTGTCGGGATCAAGAGCCCACCAAAGGTTGACCAACTGGAAATGGTCAATTAGATGGTGATAGCATGACACGGAGCTCATAGCTGGCCTCAATGCTCCGATTTACCATTAAAATTATGGCATCCTTGACTGAGTTGCACGAGCTACTCAATGGATTAGCCTAGTAGTTGATTTAGTTCCTGCTTGTACTTAAGGAGGTCGATCTCTAGTGTAACGCCCCGTCCCCGAGGGTCCGGAGAGTTAACTCATATAACCTGATAATCAACTCTAACAAGGCTAGAGTACTTCCAAATTCAAGAATATATATTTTTCCAAACCTCAAATCAAACTTAAATACTTCAATTAAATGAACCATATAAACTCATCTATCCAATTTTCAATCCAGCAACTCAAATAAAATCAACTCTTCTTCATGTCTCAAATAACAAACTAGAAATAATGAAACATTAACATAAGTCTCCATAAACCGTCTAAATCCATTGAAGAAAACTTAAGAAATATAAATAACTTCCAACATCAACACTAATACCACGAGATACCCAACAATCATTCACTGCTAATCTTCTCCATAAACTCTAATAGTGATCCTCAGCTGAACCATCAATGTCATCTGAAATATTATGGAGATAAGGGGTGAGTTATCAACAACTCAACAAGCAGAAAGCATATACTAGCATGTAAACATGAGCATTTATAACATTTGATAAGCCAAACAAAGTATTTACTTTCAGAATGCAGAAACAAAACTTTGTACCAAAAACATAAGAGCGAAATTTTCAGAAAAATAAACTTATTCCAAAAAGAAGATCAGCTGGCATTTCTAAACTGAAACATTATAATCATATCATCTCATAGCATTACATCTGGACAATACCATGTTTAACCCCCGTGGTAGGGTTATAAACCACCATTATACCCGTGGCTGGACCATATTCCATGTTTCACCCCCGTGGTAGGGTTATAAACCACCATTATATTCGTGGCTGGGCCATATTCCATGTTTCACCCCCGTGGTAGGGTTATAAACCACTATTATACCCGTGGCTGGGCCTTAACAGAAACAGAACAGAACTTCATGCCAAGGTTTTCAGATGACACATCATATCAAAACAAAATACTGAAAAGTTTCAGATCATTTCACATTTTCGAGATAAACATAAACAAAATATTCTCATTTGTTCATAACAAAACTTTTAGAATTCCTTATTCGCTCTTTTACATAGTTCAGAAACAAAGTGCACAAAACTAGCTCATGTCTACACCAGTCATGACAGAAAACACTTTCTCTTATATTGAATTTATGCATATGCAGAATAAACATCTGAGGTTGTTTTCAGATCATTTCTTTTCAAAAACAAACATGTTTATTTTCAAAGTCAACCTCATTTTATTTCTTTTATGCAAAAATAGTATATGAACCCCGCTTACCTGACTTCTTCGTATTATCAACACCTTGAACCGGAACTCTAATAGTAACACCACCTAAGCAAAAAGAACATATATCCAATATTTAATAACCAATCTAGTAGGCTGCTATTTATTGAGTAATAAATCAAAACAGTCATTTCACAGCTCAATAACTATCCTAACAATTAAACCTGAACAACTCTCTCTTAAAACCATTCGCATTTAAAACCCAAAACAGCCATCACCTTCTATTATCACCAAACCAATTATAATTATTTCCAAAACCAACAACAGCAACTTCAACATTTAAAACATAACCCAAACCCAACTTCACGTCCAACCTTCGAATAAAACAATTTCAGTGTAAGCATCAATACTCTAGTCATTCAATAATTCAAAACTTGCATAAAAGTTCAATACAACTAGCTCAAAACACCCATCCTTTTACACCAAATAGTCTAAAATAATAATCCAAAACAGTCTCACAATTCATCCAAAATCATACTCCTCACATTCAGAATTCCAACACACTCTACCGCAATCCAACAATAAAACATCAACTCAAAAATAAATGTCAAAAATTCTTCTACTGAAAATGCTAATGGTCTGCGCAGAGAGGAATTACTGTCTAAGTGTGATGCACGGCCATCCAGTTGCGTGTGTGTGTGCGATAGACAAACCGAAGGGAGAATTACAATGGTTTATGGAATGTGTAACAACAAGTGTAAGAATAAAATTAAGAGTAATATCAAAGAGTGGGCGGATTAATTACCGAAAGTAGAAATAAAAAAATACTCTAGAGGATAGCTCCAACGAAGACAATATTTGGAACTCACGAAACGCTGCACAAAGCCAAAACCCAAGGAAGAAAAAAAAAACTACAAAATCACCTAAGAGGTATAGAGAAAACAATGGATTGAAGAAGAAAAACAAAAAAAAACAAGCTCACTACCGTGCAACCAAGTCCACGGCGAGATGCTTGAAGACCCACGAAAATCGCAGCACCAACCGAAATCTGTAGAGAGGAAAATTTTCTGGGTGTTTCAAGTGTAATGCAGATGTGATGCGGAAGAAAATTTATGTGGAGAAACTATACAAACCGGCACAGCGTGGGGACGAGGCACACAAGATGGAGCAGTTTTCGGAGGCAGAGCAGTTGGGAAGGAAATGAGAAGAAGAAAGGGAAGAAGAAGAAACCGACGGAAGGGAAAGGAGAAGAGAAATGTGAGGGATTACTTACCCAAAATGGCACCGTCCGAGTCCCTCAACACATGCACGTGGGCTGGGCTTCATACAATCGGTTGACTCCAACGGGCTGGGCTTAAAGCCCGGTTGTTACATCTAGTGCTCTTATGATTATAGACCTTTTGGACTCATGCTGTAATCAAGAAGGTCTATCACTTTTGTCTCGATTCTTTATTGCGTTGTGTGTCACCTCAGGTAAGTTTTCGTGATTCATCGACTCTACACTATTCCTGCGGACTATTGATGAAGATATTATTATCATCCTTCTATATATTGAAGACATGATTATCACCGAGAATGGAATTTCTGGGATACAAAGTCTTCAAACCTTTATGAGTAAAAATTTCGAAATGAAGGACTTGGGCAGACTCAACTCGTTAACTTGATGTTACTTTTGGCACATACAATTATTACCTCTCTCAATATAAATATGCTTCTGATTTGCTTTCTCGGGCTAGTTTGACTAGCAACAAGACTATCAACACTCATCTTGGAACAAAAGTCAAGCTTTTTACAACCGACGGTGGGCCTTTATAGGCAATTAGTTGGCAGTCTTGTTTATCTCACCATCACACGACTTGATATTGCCTATGTAGTAAATTTAGTTAGTTCGTTTGTGAGTGCTCCTCGATTTACCTTACGCTGTTGTATTTCGTATCTTGCGTTACATCAAAGGAATTATGTTTCATGGACTACATTTATTCTCACACTCACCTCTCATGCTTTAGGCTTATTCTGATATTGATTGGGCTGGAGATTCCACTGATTGTCCATGTACTATCGATTATTGCTTCTTACTAGGGACTTCTCTAATTTCTTGGTGTAGTAGGAAACAGTCTGTTGTTGCTCGCTCCAATACAAAATCTAAGTATCGTGTTCTTGCTACACTACATCTAATCTTTTATGGTTACGTTGGCTTTTGGCAAATTTGGGTACCCCTCAATTGACTTGTTCTCCTATTTTTTGTGACAATTGAGATGGCATATAGATTGTTCATAATGATGTTTTTCAAGAACATACCAAACATATCAAGATTAATTATCACTTCATTAGGAATCATCTTCGATCAGCAAGGCACCTTGCTTCTTATTTCACTTTGGTCTCTTTCCCTACAAATAGATCATCTTACTATACATGATCTTCATTCAGAAATTATAGAAGTCTCTCTTCCAAATTCTATTTTTACTTTTTTTCATCAAAGGGTATGAACGGCGTACTACAAATTTATATATATATATATATATATATTCTTCCAGTTACTATAAGTTCACTACAACAGAAATGCTCTTTTGGGACGAAAAAATTTTCGTCCCAAAAGATAGCCATTTCGTCCCAAAAAATTTTTTTGGATGAAAAAAAGGTCATCCCAAGCTCGTTCCAACAACACTGTGCCAAAAGATATATTGGGAAGAAAATCACCATTTCATCCCAAAAAACATCTTTTGGGACGAAATTGAAGGAAACCGTTCGAACGGGAATTTCTTTTGTCATGGTTGAAATTCGTCCCAGAATATCATTCGAACGGAAAAACTTTTACATTCGAACAGTAGTAACGTGTTTGAACAATTGCAAAATACGTTCGAACAACAATAAATTCATTTGAACGGTATGAATTTAGATTTGCGTTCGAACGTTAAAGGGTCAGATTGAACGATATAGGGGATTGAACGGTATAAGTTATGTTCGAATACTACGGAAATAAATGACTTTCGAATGTTGTGTGATCGTTCGAACTCTACGAAAATAAATTACATTCGAACATTATGTTAACGTTCGAATGCTATGAGAGTTCGAACGATAACTATTTTATTTAAAGTCAATAATAGAAAACCAAATAAACATTCATAATATTTGAAAAAATACATTAGAAACTGTTTAACACTCACAAAAGTTTTATAATAAGTGCGAGCTAAATAAATAACCGTGAGAATGGCATTGTTCGTACATAAATAGATAATCCCAAAATCTGTATGCAAAAAACCATCAGTTGCTTGGAGGCCTGTACTGTTGCATAAGCTGCTGTATTTGGAGTTGCATCTGTCTTATGAACTCTTCTTGTTGTTTTTCATGTTGTTTGAGGGGCATCTCCATATCTATTTGTTTTCCCAATTGAGTCTCTAACTCATACTGCCTTGCAGTCAATTCTTCGATTCTGGAATTCACATTCTCTAGCGCTATAGAAATTATAGATGCAATCCCAGAAGAAGAGAAAGAGGGAGAAGGCTTTACATAGCGACCCAAACTTCTCAAATATCCTGAACGTTAACCCAAGACTTGTATAAAAATATCAATATCACTTGTTGAGGATTTTGATTTGACGCAGATTCAACACGTAGGGCAACCATTTTATCCTAGACATATATAAGATAAAGAATTAATATCGTCATAAATATTCTAATATATTTAATTAAAACAGGTTATAATACTTACATAATTTTCACGGGCATCAGGATGAGTTCACTCTCCATTACGATCAGTGAGCGATGCAGCATATTATTTTGTCAGATCATAATTGGTATCTGAATCTTGCTACAATAAATGTGTTAAGATATAAAGTCATTATGATTCATCCAAATAATTAACTATATCCAATAAAAAAAATAACAATACCAATTTATTAGAGAGGCGATGGAAAGATCTTGAACCTGCATGATGATCAATCTTCAATTTTGATTTATATGTTTTGTTTATAGAACTTTGCTCTTGCAAAGAAATTGAAAATATTATGAAGCGAAATGACAAATAGGACAAGTAAAATAATTAAATTTAACTATACCTGATATGATGGATCCTCAAACATGTCACAAAGTTTTTCCCACTCAAAAGGTCAGACATCCTGAAAAGAATGTTGGCGCACATCTTCCTTCTTCTCTAACTTATTATAATGCTAATGACACCTCGCCTTATATTTACGGAATGCATTACCCATAAGCTCTTCTACAATCTTATGCTCCTCTCTCCGACCAAAATTTAATTCGAAATCATCCTTGAAAAAACTAGTCACAAACACATTATCATTTATAATATTCTAAATTTAAGTAAAATACAAAAAATTATTCTATTAAATCAATGTTTTAAATATTACCAAACAACGCTTCTTGATAAGCTCTTTAACATCTTGGGGGACTTTCTTCTATGAAGTCGTTGCCAAAGGTGCGTAAGTTCGGGTAAGAGCACCCACATGCGATGCAACCCAAGCTGCTGGTTGTCCTTCGTCCCCGGTATGTTCGTCAGGAATGTTAACCTTGATCTTACCTACCTTACGATATTTATATGTCTATTATAGGACCTTAATTAATAACTTTTATGAGTATTAGATTTTTACCTTATTCTATAGAGTCAATCTCTAATGGTGAGTCTGAAGGAGAGCTAGGAACAGGTGGAGATGAGTTGCGAACTTCCTTCCTCTTTGGCGGCATAATTTCAAACTACTGATACATTCAATAAATATAATATTTGTCATCAAGTGTAATGTTAACACATAATTGGTCAATCATAATCTGTACCAGTTTCATTTGACAATTCGCTCTCATCATCTGTAGATACTTCAGATGATTCAACATTTTCCTCAACTGTCGCATCAACAATTTCAACCTCAATATCTTCTCTATTTAATGGAATCATCTCATACTAGCTCAAATCCACAAATAAATTTAAGGCGGGTTGACTCTCGTATGCTTCTTGAGTAGAGGGGTCATCTTCTTCTTCATCTTGTCCTTCCGCCTGAGAGATAACATCATATATATTTCTTGGAGAATTTTTTTGTACTACTCGCCATTGATTTCCTAACTTCGGGTCATCTAAGTAGAATACTTGAGATGCTTGAGAAGCCAAAATAAAAGAATTATCTTCATACCATTTTTTTTTTATGTATTAACACTCAAAAAATATTTATCACCACGGACTCCAGTTCGAGGATTGCTTAAATCCCACCAATCACACTTAAATAGATACACCGCAAGCTCTCCCAAATATTTCATTCCAATTATATCAACAATAACCATATAGAAATCAATATTTTTTCCATCGTGACTTCCTTCAATTAGGACACCACTATTTTGGATTTTCCTATAACAATCTCGATCCATTGTGTGATACCTACTTCCCCGAGAAATACATGCAGAATATCGAGTAGCGCGTCTCGATGGGCCACACGCCAATGCATACAGTTCATCCAATATATCATTTGGATTATTTGCATGCATTTGTACAACCTACATATTGAGTAAAGCATATATTATATCAATATTTAAATCAATATTTTTTCGTTGGTTATTGATTAAAGCATATGTAATGTTATTACCTGTTCTTCAAACCATCTCAGAAACTCCTCTTCATGTTTCTAGTTTATATCATTTACTCCCAGTTCCTTGAGCACATTAACATGATCACTGAAATTGATAATTACCACAAATATTTTACATTCTTATACTTTTTTTAAAGTAAATGAGCGAATTTAAATTAAGAAAAAGTTATAACTTACTTTAAGTAGTTCTCTATCTCAAGGCAATTGTTCAGCACGTACCACTGAGCTTTCTTGAACTCTCTTCCACACAAGTCATAACCACGCACTGCACCAATTGGACGTACTTGTTGGGAAAACACAGAAAACACATTCCGTTGTCTTGCTCGGTCAACGTCAAAGTTTCTTTCCGACCGATCAAACCGAGTGTCAACTCCATGGAAATATTTGGAACAGAAGGTATGCCACACATCGTCAATATATGCTTATGCAATTGATCCTTTTGGGCAAGCTTTGTTACCCACTGTACGTTTCAACTTTCCAAGAAATCATTCAATGGGATACATCCATCTATATTGAACTAGTCCTGCAAGTCTTACATTACACGGTTCTTCAGCAAATCATGGGTGTTCCTAATCAAATTCCTTCCACACCTGGGAGTCAGCAGGATGTGACAAAATATCATTGTTCCTTACTCTGTCTAATGAGTGCCATGTCATGTTTACAGCCGTTGAGCGTGACATAAATAATCGTTGTAATCTAGGTATCAATGGAAAGTGGTTTACGACCTTTTGCGGAACATTTTGCTTGTCCGATGTCCATCTTGATTCGTGGGATTCGTGGCATATGGGACACTCATTCAACTGCTCATTCTCTCGCCAAAATAATATGCAGTTATTCTTACATGCATGTATTACGTTGTAATCAAATCCGAGTCCTCGTTTCAACTTTTTTGCTTCATAAAAGTTATGAGATAAAGTATTGTCTGTTGGTAGTACCTAACAGCTCAAGTAACATATTGACTTCCTTAATAGATAATGACACATTGATTTTATGTGAAGCAATCTTACGGTAAATGACAACTTACTGTGTCTTCTACATCCTGGATATTGCTCACGTTGTGAATCATTACACAATCATGCAAAAGTGTTATGGCCCCCATCATTTGAGCTTGATGTATCCATGTCACCTTCATCCATAAACATTCCCGGACCGATGTCACTTAACATTTGCTCCATATCCTCATCGTATTCATCTCTAAAAACCTTTGGTTGTACATCTTCATCGATCTCTTCTTCTTCATGTGGAGCCTCAAATGAAGTTGGATATGATTTGCCATGTAAGACCCAATCAGTATAACCCTTATCAATACCTTTGACAAACAAATGCTCTCTCACCAAATCTATCTTATGAGAACGCAAATTCTTGCATTCTCTACACGGGCATCTAATACGCCCATCACTATCGCATGTACCCAATGTGAACTCCAAGAATTTCTTAACACCTTCAGCATATACATTGTAATTCTGACTCAGTCGATCGCTAACTCTCATCTAACTCTTATCCATGCCGACTATATTCATTACAAACAATCACGTGTGCATCAGCAAACAAGCATGTATCATGTATCAATCAAGGAGTATGCCACCTTTCACCGGGTAGTTGGTCCATCCTGTTCGAGATTGTAAGATCATAGTCGCCAACCTATAATCTATTATCTGTCACGTCCAACAAAATTTCGGCAGCATCTCCCCATTGTTCTGCAAATATGCTCGTTTGGTTCTGTGCATTGACGATTAACGGGTCATTGCACCATCACCGAAACTGCATATCCGGAGAACAATGGATGAATCTACCAAAATCATAATGTTGGACGATAACAGATATAGTTTGATAGTTTGCGAGAATAATCCTACAATATCAAACTGTCCACTCTGGACAATTCAAGAGTTATCAATCAAGCATTCATCCGAATTGATAACTCTCAAACGGGTCTAAGGTTTATTTTGATGAACAAACAATGCAAGATATGCTAACATATGTCAAACAATAACAACATATTATTTATACAACAATACAATAAAAACATAATTAGTAGGTATTATTTAAAGATTTAATAGTATTTTAATATAAATATTAATTTTATTAATTTAGAATTAACTATTTAAGTGTTATTAAATCCTAACTATTTGTATTTTCATTTAAAGATTTAGTAGTATTTTAATTTACAAACTTCATTTTATTAATTTGGAATTAAGTATTTAAGTATTATTAAATCTTAACTATTTATATTTTAATTTAAATACTTAATTTTATTAATTTAGAATTATCTATTTAAGTGTTATTAAATCCTAACTATTTGTATTTTAATTTAAAGATTTAGTAGTACATATAATTTACAAACTTCATTTTATTAATTTAGAATTAACTATTTAAGTGTTATTAAATCCTAACTATTTGTATTTTAATTTAAAGATTTAGTAGTATTTTAATTTACAACTATCCTTATATTTGTATTCTAATTGTAAACACATTGATGTATAGTTTACGTTCGAACGGTGCTAAACTTTGTTCGAACCGTTTCAAACGGTAAGACTAACCCGTTCGAACGGATTAATTCCAGATTTCAGTTGTCTTCAACAACGAAAAATTCCATTAATCACAAACTCACAACAACACAAACAACAATATCAAGAGCATACAAATTTTCAACATTAGAAAATATTATATTCAAACCAAAATGAGAATAAAAGGCATATCTGAATTTTTAGAGATTAAAAGGTAAGGAGATTAGATTATATGCCGTGTGAAGGAGCTCCCCAACAAGTAGTAATCCGAGAATAATTGAGTGAGATGAAAACTCTTTTGAGTTTGGGGGCTAGATTGAGGAAGAATTATACCTGGTGTCGCGAAGGGTCTCTGTTTCGTAAGAGACTGAGAGTAGCACGTGGGAGGAGAGGGAGATTGTGAGGTTCTGTCGTGTATTTGCAGAAGATTTCCTGTTTGAACGGTTATTTACTAACCATTCAAATGTGAAAATATGTAGCGGGAAAAAATTTCCTCCTAAATTTTCACGTTCGAACATATAAATAGTATGTTCGAAAGGTAATGAATGCATTCCCGCTCGAACATTAACCGTTCGAACGTTTATTGTTAACAGTTCGAACGGTTTGGTAAATGTTTACTAATATTATTTCTTACACTATACCTTCAAATAAAAGAACAACATTAATATATATATACACATTAGATGATACTATAGTTTAGTAACATAGTAATATCATATTATAATATATAATCGATAGTGTCATCTAATTAGACTATAACTAAAATATATTATGTTAATATATTAGACTATATATATAACATATATATAGTATCATATATAATATCATCTACAGTACTAGCATATATAATGTCATCTAATTAGACTATAATACAAACATATTATGTTAATATATTAGACTATATATATAACATATATATAGTATCATATATAGTGTCATATAATTAGACTATAACTAAAATAAATTATGTTAATATATTAGACTATATATACAACATATATATAGTATCATATATATATATATATTTTGATAAAAAAGAACTTCATTTCATAAAGGCATAACACCTTGAGATAGGTTACAATAGTGTTGATCAATGAAAATTACATTTTCAATGAAAAGAGGTACACTATTCCACCAAATAAACATATCTTCAATGGACCAAGCATGTCTTGCAAGTCGATGGGTAGCCTCATTTGTGAATCTACTGCAATGTTGAAGGCTGCACTGAGGAAAAGTTTGCATTAATCCTTTTACCTCTGCTACCACAGATCGTATAGCTGCATTTGACTCAGATGATCTATTAACCTCTTCAACTAGGAACAAACAATCACTTTCAATTATCAGCTTAGGGATACCCAAGCTCATGCACAATTGAAGGCTTCTCAATAAAGCCACAGCTTCAACTTGTTCTGGTTCCAGAGAAACAGATTCCACTCTACTACATGCCATAAGAATTTCACCAATATGGTTCCTCAAAACCGCGCCCATACCAGCTTTGTTTAAATAAAAAAAGAGAGCCCCATCAATGTTTAGCTTAAGAGAGTCTTCTGGAGGGGGTGACCATCTGTACACCATGTTTTTAGAAATATGGTTCCCCAACTGTTGTCTAACCACAACACTATGCAATTTCTTTGTAAAAGCAAATCCAATAACCTGCTGGGTGGATAATGTCATCTATATTACTAGCATATATAGTGTCATCTAATTATACTATAACAAAAATATATTATGTTAATATATTAGACTATATATATATAACATATATATAGTATCATATATAGGGTCATCTAATTAGACTATAACTAAAATATATTATGTTAATATATTAGACTATACATATAACATATATATAGTATCATATATAGTGTCATCTATAGTACTAGCATAGATAGTGTCATCTAATTAAACCATAACTAAAATATAATATGTTAATATATTAGATTATATAGATAACATATATATAGTATCATATATAGTGTCATCTAATTAGACTATAACTAAAATATAATATATTAGTATAATATTTAAATGTATTGAAGTAAACCGTTCAAACGTATTTTAACCGTTCGAACGGTATTGCATAAATAAGTTCTCGCTTACGGTCATTTTCATGGACGTTCAAACTATTAACAAAACTTTGTTTTCTCCACGTGAACCGTCCATCTCTGCCGTTTAAATCCACCGTCGCCACCTTGAATAGTACCCAGTCGAAGCCTCTTGCTCTAAGCACCGGTATGCTATTTTTCTAACTATTTTACCGTTTAAGTTTAGGTTTTTAATGGATTGTTTGTTTAAATTAGGATAAAACAATTTATCCATCAATACTCACCATAGATTTGCTTAAATCCATTGTAGGAAGGTTTATTTAAGTCTCTTTGTATTAGTTTATTGAAAAATCGATGGAATCGAAGGATTCCATGGATTTCAATTGCTGAGTCGAATCACCGTAGTCGCTGAGTTATATTCGCATACCGTTCGAACGCTGGTGAGGGAGTTCGAGCAATACTAACCTAACATGTAGTATACCATTCGAACGTTGTTTTATACGTTCGAACGGTATACAAGCCAAACAGGTTTGCATACCGTTCAAACCCTAGTTTAAGCATTCGAACGGTATAATTAATTTTAGTAATATTAGTGAATTGATGTTTTTATTCCATATTGTAGTTCTATTAAATCTTAACGAGAATATATATTATATTATAATTAAATTAATGTAGAAATTTATCACATTTTGTTAAATATTTAATTTCTATTAATATTAATCTAATTAATATTAAATAATGTGATATTATTTTCATAAAATTTTGTTTTTCACAATGTCTCACTTTATTAAATTACTATTTGTATGTAATTTAGTGGTTAGTTATTTATTATATTTTTATCGTTAATGTTGTATTGATAAATTCTTTAATTGTAAATTTCAGGTTGATTAAAATGCTTTCTTTTAGGGCGGGACGTAAGCAACGCAATCCAGTTGAGACTAGTATCAGTCCAGGGAGGGAGAGAACTGTTTCACTAGAGCGACAAGTGAAGCTTTCTGATTTTCAGAGTCTTGTCTGGGAGGGTCATTCCCTGCCATCAGTCTTCAGCGAACGTGGTTGGGGACCTATCTTAGATGAGTGAGAGGAATCATGGTAGACCGTCTCCTATATTGACATTGTTTTTGAGTTCTATAGAGAGCTTGGTGGTGCCAGATGACGGAGGGGCTTACAGGATCTCTGTTCGAGGAGTTTCATATTTTCATGGGACGGACTCGCAGAGCATCTCGGTATTTCTAGGCTGCTAGATGCATATCCGAACGTGGTGCCTAGAGAGTCTGATCCTTCAGCTGAGGCAGAGACAGCTGAGGAGGAGGCACCAGTTTATATAGATGAGGTCGATACCCTTGCTGATCATGAGATGAGGGATTTGGTTGTTGGTTCAGATGCTCCCCCATATGACGGGACGAAGAGCATCAAGCAGGCAGATCTATCTTCTTTCTTCAAGATCCTGAATTTGATAATCGCCAACAATATTGACCCTCGACAGCACAAGACAGAGGTTGGCAATGACCGGATGAAATTTATGATACAGGTCACTCGTGGTATTCCTATCGACCTGGTGGGGTATATAGTCAATAGGATTCGATCAGAGTCCTGGTATATTTCGACGGATATACTGCCATTCAGGATCATGATCACCCGATTTCTGCTATTTTTCGGTGTCTTGCCTGATGTTGTCGAGCATAAACGGGAGCCGATGAGACCGATCAACAACACCACCCTCTCACGCATCACGGGACACTCGAGACTGCTTCTTCGTGGACATGTTCCAGACTCGGTTGTGTTGAAATCCCTGCCCAAGCAAGCAGTCCACAATGGCTGCTTGCTGCTCAACCCTCAGCACCCAACTACCTATTGAATGCAACAATAAATGCATTCATACATATAGACGATACTGATCCTAGCCTATAAATTGAAGCTCCATGCGAGAGCTTCAAACACACCCAAGGAGAAAAGAAAAGAGAGAGAGCCGAGAGAGCTCTGAAAGAAAAGAAGAGAGTTGAGTTGAGTGGAGTGTGATCCTCCTCCTCTGTAATATTTTCTTGTGTTCCACTATTTATTAGTGAAGCTCTTTTCTGTGGATGTAGGCAGTTGCCGAACCACGTTAAATTCTTGGTGTCACTGAGTGCATGAGTGTACTCTTTTATTACCGCTTTTACCCCTTCCGCTGTGTTGATTCCCCCAACAAGTGGTATCAGAGCGTTTGTTGGAAGGAGTTTTTATAGAAAACTCGGTTTTAGTGTGTAGCTCAGTTTTCAAATTTGAGCATACCACTGTGTTCGTCTCATCGAGACAAGAAAAGCGGTGAAAACCAGAGGCCGGACGGACGCTGCACGCTCCCCCACGCACCGTCTGAAGATCGGAGAGTGAGACCCACTCTCGATACGCGCCGCACGCGCCCAGGAGAGGCACGAGCGCGTGAGGCCCACTCTCGACACGCGCCACACGCGCTCCTTAGAGAGTATTGCGCGTGAAGTCCACGCGCACCTGAATAAAGAAGGCGCGTGAAGAACACGCGCCTACGCGTTCCACGCTCCAGTGAGGTTTTGGCGCGTGAAGAACACGCGCCTACGTGCTGTTAGTCGCGCCACGCACTGCACGCGCGACAGAGTTCCTGTTTTGGTTCTTTTACTCATTCCTTGTGCTATTTGAGTCCGATTTTGACGAAACAAGACTCGTTTCCAACAAAATCAAGCGTTCCGGACACAACGGTACTGTCCGTTCTACGATATTCCACTTTAAAGATCCTATACTTGTATTTTGTATTTAGAATCAGTCTAAATCCATGGAGGATTCAGCATCAGGCGCCATGATAAAGCTGACTGCCTCAAACTACAGTCTTTGGAGGCCTCGGATGGAGGATCTATTGAACTGTAAAGATCTGTCTGACCCTTTGGAAGATGAAGGGAAGAAGCCAGATGAAGTTACGGATCAAGTGTGGAAAAAGATGCACAAGAAGACTATTGGTCAAATCAGGCAATGGATTGACCATAGTGTTTTTCACCACGTGGCCCAGGAGACGGATGCATATAAACTCTGGAAAAAGTTAGAGGATATGTATCAGGCTAAGACTGCTCGAAACAAGGCCCTCTTGATGAGACGGCTTGTTAACTTGAAGTTGAAGAGCGACACCTCTGTTGCCGAGCACACTAGCGAGTTTCAAAACCTAGTTAACCAGCTCGGGTCCGTCAACCTGAATCTTGGCGATGAAGAACAAGCCCTGCTACTTCTCAGTTCATTACCAGACAGTTGGGAGACGCTGGTGGTCTCCCTAAGTAACTCTACTCCAGATGGCAAACTTACCATGACGATGGTCAAGGATGCCCTGTTTAATGAGGAGGCCAGACGAAAAGAGACAAGCATGAATCAAACTCATGTCCTTGTCACCGAGAGTAGAGAAAGGCCTCAAGGTAATGATAGAGGGAGAAGTGGAGGCAGAAACAGAGGGAAGTCTCAACCACGTGGAAGATCCAGCAGTAGCAGGAACCAGCAGATGGGTAACATGAAATGTTACCATTGTGGCAAAGAAGGCCACATGAGGAAACACTGCCGCAAGTTTTTAAGGGAGCAAGGTCAATGTAATAAGCTGAAGAAAGAAGATGGTGAAACCCTTGTCACTCTTTCGGGAGATGTGGCAATACTCTCCACTAGTGACGAGACGTATCTGCACGTTGCAAGCTATGATGTTGAGTGGGTGGTAGACACAGCAGCATCATACCACGCCACTTCCCATAGTGAATTTTTCACTACGTACAAAGCAGGAAACTTTGGTACGGTAAGGATGGGGAATGCCAGTTCCTCGAAGATCGTGGGAGTTGGCGAAGTGCAGATAAAAACCAACGTTGGTTGCACCATGGTGTTGAAAGATGTTCGACACATTCCTGACCTTCGGCTCAACCTAATTTCCGGGACAGCCCTTGATCGACAGGGCTATGACAGCTACTTCAGCAAAGGCACTTGGAAGCTGTCACAAGGTGCCATGGTTGTCGCCAGAGGACATATTTGCGGTACATTGTACAAAACCCATGTGAAGATCGGTTCTGATAGCCTCAATGCAGTGGAAGACGAGGCATCACCGAATCTGTGGCACAAGAGACTCGGACACATGGGTGAGAAAGGGTTGGATACGCTGGCAAAGAAGGCACTTATCAAAGTTGCCAAAGGAACAGCGTTAAACCCTTGTGAGTACTGTTTGTTTGGCAAATAATGTAGAGTCTCGTTTAAATCCTCTACGAAGAGAAGATCAGAGTTGTTGAGTCTGGTACACTCTGATGTATGTGGTCCCATGGAAGAAGAGTCATTGGGAGGTAATAGATATTTCGTGACATTCATTGATGATGCTTCACGAAAGGTCTGGGTATATGTTTTGAAGTCAAAGGATCAGGTCTTCGAGCACTTCAAGAATTTCCACACCCTAGTGGAAAGAGAGACGGGAAAGAAGTTGAAGTGTCTGCGAACGGACAATGGAGGAGAATATGTCTCCAAAAGGTTCGCTGCATACTGCGCTGATCGCGGTATTCGACATGAGAAGACGGTCCCATATACCATTCAGTACAATGGTGTAGCCGAAAGAATGAACCGGACCATCATTGAAAGAACAAGATGCATGCTCAGTATGGCCAAGTTACCAAAGCCATTCTGGGGTGAAGCTGTTCTAGCTGTCTGTTACCTGATCAACAGATCACCTTCTGCACCACTGGAATTTGAAATTCCTGAGAAGGTTTGGTCTGGAAAAGATGTCTCTTACTCTCACCTGAGAGTGTTTGGGTGCAAAGCCTTTGCACACGTATCCAAGGAGCTGAGACAGAAGCTCGATGTTAAATCAACTCCATGTATCTTTGTTGGATATGGAGATGAAGAATTCGGATACAAGTTATGGGATCCAGTGACAAAGAGAATTGTCAGAAGTAGGGACGTTGTGTTCCATGAAAACCAGAACATAGGAACTGAAGCTTCATCAAGAGAGCTTAGTTCCGATACTCCAAATCCTGCACCATTACAGTCCGCCACAGATAATGAGGATATGCAGGATCGAGATCCAGAAGCAGAAGAAGAAGCTCAGGGTGTCGAGCAGGGGGAGCAAGAATCCTCTCCACCAGCAGCTGGTGTACCACCACAAGGGATAGATGGTGATGAACCTCCTTTGGTTGATGAACCATGAAGATCGGCAAGAGGCCGCCTATTGATTCCGTCGAGGAAATATCCGGAATCAGACTATATTCTGCTTACTGATGAGGGGGAGCCAGAGAGCTTCCAGGAAGTTCAAACTCATGCTGATAGAAGCCTATGGGTGCAGGCAATGCAAGAAGAGATGAGTTCTTTGCAGAAAAATCAGACTTATGAGTTGGTGAAACTTCCTGAAGGAAAGAAAGCCCTAAAGAACAAATGGGTGTTCAAGCTGAAGAAAGATGGCCAAGGAAAGCTGATGAAGCACAAGGCCAGATTGGTTGTCAAAGGATTCCAGCAGAAGAAGGGAATCGATTTTGACGAGATATTTTCCCCGGTGGTGAAAATGATGTCAATCTGAGTCATACTCGGATTGGTAGCCAGCTTGAATTTGGAACTCGAACAGATGGATGTGAAGACAGCCTTTCTCCATGGAGATTCGGAGGAGGAGATCTATATGGAGCAACCAGAAGGGTTTGCAGCTCCAGGGAAAGATCACTTAGTCTGCAAGCTGAAGAAGAGTCTCTATGGCCTCAAGCAAACTCCGAGGCAATAGTACAAGAAGTTCGACTCATTCATGATGAGTCATGGTTACAAGAGACTTGTTGCAGATCAGTGTGTCTATGTTCGAAGGTTCCAGGATGACAAGTTTGTCATACTCCTTCTTTACGTTGATGATATGTTAATCGTTGGTGAGGATAGGTCCATGATTAACAAACTAAAGAAGGAACTATCCAAGTCCTTTGACATGAAGAACTTAGGCCCAGCACAGCAATTTTGGGCATGAAGATTGTTCGTGATAGGAAAGCCAAAAGGGTGTGGCTATCACAACAAAAATATGTTGAACAGGTCATCAGACGTTTCAACATGGGAGATGCTAAGCCAGTCAATACTCCACTTGCTAACCACTTCAAATTGAGCAAGAGCTCGTGTCCTTCTTCAAAGAAAGAGATTGAAGAAATGGAAGCAGTCCCCTACTCTTCAGCAGTAGGAAGCCTGATGTATGCAATGGTTTGTACCAGACCAGATATTGCTCATGCTGTAGGCATGGTGAGCAGATTCCTTTCAAATCCAGGAAAGGATCATTAGGAAGCAGTAAAGTGGATTCTCAGATACCTGAAAGGTACATCGAATATGTGCTTGTGTTTTGGGAGAGCTAAACCAGTTTTGGAAGGCTATACAGATTCAGATATGGCAGGAGATCTGGATAGCAAGAAATCTACTTCAGGATTTCTCTTCACCTTTGCAGGAGGAGCTGTCTCTTGGCAGTCCAAGTTGCAAAAGTGTGTTGCTTTATCCACAACAGAGGCAGAGTACATTGCCGCAGCGAAAGCTGGGAAAGAGATGTTGTGGATGAAGCGTTTTCTCCAAGAACTAGGAGTTAGTCAAGAAGACTACAAGGTACATTGTGATAGTCAAAGTGCTCTAGACTTGAGCAAGAATTCAATGTACCACTCCCGCACCAAGCATATTGACATCCGCTATCATTGGATACGCGAAGCGATGGAACAACAGCTATTGAAGCTTGTGAAGATCCATACGAAAGAGAATCCAGCGGACATGCTGACGAAGGTGGTTACAAGTGAGAAGCTTGAGTTATGTAGAGACATAGCTGAGATGGATAGCATATAGGTAAATGGGCATGGAGGGGGAGAATTGTTGAAATCCCTGCCCAAGCAAGCAGTCCACAATGGCTGCTTGCTACTCAACCCTCAGCACCCAACTACCTATTGAATGCAACAATAAATGCATTCATACATATAGACGATACTGATCCTCGCCTATAAATTGAAGCTCCATGCGAGAGCTTCAAACACACTCAAGGAGAAAAGAAAAGAGAGAGAGCCGAGAGAGCTCTGAAAGAAAATAAGAGAGTTGAGTTGAGTGGAGTGTGATCTTCCTCCTCTGTAATATTTTCTTGTGTTCCACTATTTATTAGTGAAGCTCTTTTCTGTGGATGTAGGCAGTTGCCGAACCACGTTAAATTCTTGGTGTCACTGAGTGCATGAGTGTACTCTTTTATTACCGCTTTTATCCCTTCCGCTGTGTTGATTTCCCCAACAGGTTGATCCTCAGAGAGATGCACAACCGGGAAATCATGGAGTATCGGTAGTTGAGACATCCAGACAAACCGAGGCATCAGTACACAATGCTACTCGTGAGGACATGGCCGAGGTCGTGCATGCAGCGATCAACGGACATACATCAGCATTGATCGATGTAGTGTGTATGGAGGTTCGTTCTGCTGTGTCTGAGTTTCGTACAGAGATTACTCGTACCATCTCTGAGTTACATACGAAGCTTGATGCCATGTATGCGACTCAGGGCACCATCAGTACTCGACTGACACAGATAGAGGAACGCTTAGCTGCAGTCAAGGAAGTGTGCAAAGAGTTGGGGTCTTAGTACTTTATATCGTTTATTTATTTATTTATTTTGTTTTTAGAATGGACAATATTTAGTATTTTGTAAATTCAATATTTAATTATGAATTAGTATTAGTTTATATTTTCTAAACTAATTATTTATTGATATTATTCCTATTATTTAATTGATAAGTTTTTTATAATTACTAGTTAATATAAATATAATTCTCTAAAAAAAAAATATATGATTACCGTTCAAACCATACAAATATCATACGAACGGTGAATATTATACATTCGAACGGTAGATCAATTTTTCGCTATAATAATGTTACTTAACGCGCCAAATTGCATGTTCAAACAGTGCTGATTTATCATTCGAACAGTGAAATTGTACGTTCGAATGTAAATCAATTTTCCGCTATAATAATTATACTTAACGCGCCAAAATGTACGTTTGAACAGTGCTGATTAATCATTCGAACGGTGAAAATTGTACGTTCGAATGGTAGACTAATTTTCCGCTATAATAATATTGTCCGAACGTTAAAACATTACATTCGAACGGTTTCATTATTAGGGACAAAATATTTTGTCCCTAATTATACCGTTCGAACGCGGGTTTTGTTCTTCCGCCATTTTTTTGAGATGAAATCTGAGATTCGTCCCTAGATCTCACTTTTTGGGACGATTTTCATTTCATTCCAAAAGAAAATCGTCTCAAAAAGTCTTTTTTATTGTAGTGGTTGATGCATTTTTCTGGTAAGGTTGGATGCCAACGTTTGTACTCTAAGTTAAATGACATCCCACAATGGTTCTGATTTGATGGTGATACATTGTTTGAAATGCTGATCTATTACTTGAGATGGAAATAAAGCGCAGAAAATATAGAAAGAGAGAAGACACCGGATGATCTACATGATTCGGCATTAAAACTTACATTTACAGATTTTTTGTAGGTAAGATCCACTGTATTTGATGATTTTATAAACTTCGTTGGCCTCACTTTCCTCCCTGTACAATGATCTAAATCGAGGAGAAGAGAGGTTGAAGATGGTCTACTGGTAGTCATGTAGAAGTGAAGTACCCATACAAGTCTTGTGTCTTGCCATTTCAATCTTCCTTCCCTTCTTTTATGTCTTCCTTTTATCAGTCTTTAGTCAATTCACCCATTTTCAATTGCTGCATGCCCAATCACCTTTGTCCCATGATCTTTCTAGCTTTATGTCACCTCGTATCTATGTTACAGGCCTCTCTTTTATCTCCTTCATCTAATTTGCTTGGTCATGAATTTTCCTTCTCTCATATGCCGGCCCATACATTTTGACCTTGACACTATTTTTTTTTTTTTTACCCAACACTATATTTGAGGAAAACTAACAAGTTAACTCTCAAATACATCCCAACCCAAACTCATTAGAAAATAAAAGTTTTAGATCTTGATATCATATTGGTCAGATCAAAAGATACTGTTTCTTGATCGAATAATTTTTCTTAACAGCCATTAATCACTACCCTACACCCCGCACATTATAGAAAAAAAAACTGTTAGGTATAGAGTGTGGAGATAAATAATGACTGATGTATAACAAAACCATCTTCATATCTTTCACTGTGAAAGGTTATAATATTTCTGTACGTGCGTGAATCTTATTTTATTTTTTTATTATTTTACTTATTTATTTTAGAACCAGGGAAGGCTGTAGTACTTTAAATCAACTGCCGAGTACAGATCTTCACTACTTATAATTTCAAATTAATTATTGAATCAGAAAACTAAGGCAGGATAAATATAATATACTAGCTAGTGCTGGAGTAGTAGTACTTTTATTAAATTTTGTAGCATATATATAGCTTAGACAGAGCGTCGCAAATTAAGGTGTCGTTTAAATACAAAAACGATTTTATCTCATCTCATTATTATAATATTTTTAAATTTTTATATAAAATATAATAAATAATTCAATTTTTTTAAATCTCAAAATAATAATTTAAAAAATAATATTCTAATAATATTTTATTTAACTTTTAATTTTTATTTAAAATAATCTTATCTTATCTCACTGTCCAAACGAAACCTAAAAGATTAATCATTCGCATGCATTCAACTGGATGCTACAATATTATTTTGAAAAATAATAAATACATAATACTTTACACAATATTCACTATAAGGAAAACGGACTTTTGTGACCATTTAATTACAGTAAAAAGTCCATTTGTGACCAAAACATATTTATTTTAGTTGTAAATAATCATTTCGCTGGAATTAACTGGCTACAAATAAACAGTTTTCTTGTAGTGATTTTACACAACAATATTTTAAAAAGATGGGTATTTTTATAAAATACAACTATTATCATTTTACAAAAATACCCTTATTTTATAATGTATTGTGAAAAATGTTATGTTTACTATTATTTTAGGCAGCTAATTGTACATATCAAAAGAGTATTGATAAACACACAATACTTTACACAACACTTTTCACAACACATATTATAAAATAAGGATATTTTTGTAAAATGATGTTAATTTTATAAGATATTTTATAAAAATACCCCTCCTTTTAAAATATTATTGTGTAAGAAATTATATAAAATATTGTGTGTTTATAATTTTTCATATCGAAACTCGTACGTACGTTGTACTACAAATTAATTGTTTGGATGTTGAGTTGAATTGAGTTGAGATGATAAAATATTATTAGAATATTATTGTTTATTATTATTATTATTATTTTAGAATTTAAAAAAGTTAAATTATTTATTATATTTTGTATAAAGATTTAAAAAAATTATAATGATAAGTTGATATGTGTTAAGATAAGTTTAGTTTCCAAACCAGCCATAAGAAGATCAATTATCGAAATGTAGCCATGCCCATGCATGCACCATTAATGGCATATAGAAGTAGTATTACTGACTAATAATTTATCCGTAAATATTAATTTGCTCTACCGATCCATATCATGATCACTACTACTTCTGCACGAGTAAACTCCTAATAATTGCAGCTTGGGCAGTGTCGGTACTTGCCAATAGCTCTGATAATCTCTCACTCAGATCATCAACCTCTTTATGCAAGCTTCTGATGTAGTTGCATGTCTCCTGTAACACATTCGCAGCTGAAACCTGCACATATAATTATACCATATAGGATATTAATTATAAATTGGCTACATTTAATTAGGAAAAAAATTTATTTATATATAATATAGTTTTCTTGATCCACACCCATTAATATAAATTAGTATTTAAATTCTTTTTTATTATAATTAATCCCGTAATAAATGATGTTATTAACACGTACACCAAACTACTCATGATTGATTAATTCTGCAAAAGATATGTCGGTGGGTCGGTCGATCTCTCTCTCTTTGAAGTTTGAAATACGACACTCAAATCTAACAGAAGCTAGCTATGACAATCATACATTAAATTCAGTCAATTAAATGGAACTATAAAGCCTTCCAAGATATAGCAAAAACCTACATATGGCTGTTTGATTGTGGTCCAGGCCATATGCCGTAACTTCAATTAAACCTACTTTTCAACATCTTATTCAATATTTTTAGCACCTATATATGTGACCAAACTAATTAATTATATTCGTTAGACTTTCTTTTCCATTTTTTTCTATTTTTCTTGGGTGGGATCAGGCGATAGATGTTAACTTTTTGATTAAGATTGAGTGAACTGTCACAGACACAGAGAATTCAAGAAAATATTAAATATGATTTTATATAAATTAAATATGATACATTAGATATATTTTACGATAAAAATACGTACCATATTAAACAATATGAATTTCATTTTGTGAAATTTCTTTGTTTCTAAAATATTTTTTAAAGATTTAGGCTGCGTTTGGATGTTGAACTGAGTTGAGTTGATAAAATATTATTAAAATAATATTTTTTAATATTATTATTATTTTAAAATTTAAAAAAATGGAATTATTTATTATATTTTATTTTAGAATTTAAAAAAATTATAATAATAAGTTGAAATGAGTTGAGATGAATTTAAGAATCATAAACGTCATTTATGGGGCTCAATTAGCTGGAGACCGATCGAAGCCCAGTCCAAACTCCAATCTACCATGTAAACATGCATTGTAACTTGATATATCTATATATGTGTATATATATATATATATATATATGCTATAAAGTTAGAAATTTAATTTAACAAAGTAAAGCTGCCATTAGAAAAATGAAATACCTTGTCAGAGCTCCTGTCACGAATCTCAGGAAGAAGCTGTTGCAACTTGGAAACAAGATCATTGATCTGGTCATCAGAGATCCTTGAGCAACCCGGTTGCCTCGTCCGAGACCTTCTGCTAGACATGTTGATGATTGCAGTACGTACGTTATACGACAACAATGTGAATGAAAGAAGCGTTAAAGATGCAAATTAGACAGGAACTCTAGGGAGACAATGGTAAGGAAATCGGTATATCTACAGAATTGTCAGAGATCACAAATTCACAAGCTATGGAGAGGGGTGCTTTGAAGAAGATAATTAATATAGAGTGAGGGAAATCAGTGAGAGATGCGCACAAGAACACAAATAGTAGTGGGTGTTGGGGATAGTGCTACTGGAGATCAAGACAATTGCATGGAAGAAAGCGTGGGTTAGGCCTCTATTTAAATAGGGTTTTGAGAGAGAGAGAGAGAGTCCAGTTTTAAGATCATGAAACCAAACTTGGGAAAACACACAATGAGAGCTAGCTAGCTAGCTAGCTAGGACAGTATGGCGTATCTCTATAAACTTGATTCTCTCTTAATGTGTGTGCGCCAGTTTCCACACGCAATTTCACGTTGGTTTTGTAACTTTCTAATAATTAAAGTTAAATTGCTTTTCTTGAAAACTCATCGGAAATAAGAATATGTAAGCTTTTTTTGGTGTTAACCATGCATTAATTATAAATAATTATTTGTTTGTTTTCGCAATTAAAATAAGATAAATTGAGATAAAAGATAACAGTTAAATAAAATATTTTTAAAATATATTTTTTATTTAAAAATTTAAAAAAATTAAAATATTTTTTTTATTTTGATTGAAAATTTAAAAAATTTATAATAATAAAATAAAATAAAAATTTTTATGAAAGCTAGTCTCCAAGGAACAGCCAGATGAACGATACGTTTGTTTTTAGTTTTGACTAGTCAAGCGGCCTAACACCCCATGTTCTACCCTTAACTAGATGCACGGCATGCAACGTGGCCTCACTAAGGCCCATGCAATACAGTACCGACTCATCCTGCTTTTCTTTTTCTCTTTTTCTGTTGTTAGTTCTAGATTTAATTTATTTTATTATTCTTATCGGTACTGCGTACTTTGCAGCAACTTCCACGGCCCCTTAAGATTTTGGATGGTAAGTCCTTTCCGATTTGGGTAAGTTGCAGTACTTTTCTTTTTAGGATGAGGTGGAGGAAGATTACTAGAATTTCAAAGAAGGTGACGAGTATTGCACATGGTGAAGGAATGACAGAGGAATTAACAAAGTTTTGGGAAGGATTTAAATTCACAAATATTAAAAGAGGAAGATATGTAAATCATAATAAAAGAAACCAAACAAGCAAATGTTAGAGTTCAGAATTGCCTACTTATACTAATTTTGATGGATAAAAGCTTTAACAAAGAGGCTTTTAAAGCAACACTGAACAAAGTTTGGAACCTTGAGGGATCAATCAGCTTAAGTGAAGTTATACATCATAGGTTCTTGTTGAATTTCAAAGAAGGATAGATATTGAACGTGTCATGAAGGGAAGACCTTGGACCTTTGATAAACAATTAATTTGTATCCAAACAATTGACAGAAGCACTTCCCCTACTAAGGTGAATTTCTATCAAAAAGCATTTTGGATTCAATTACATGGATTACCTTTAGCAGCAATGACCTATAAAGGAGGAGTGAAAATTGGATCTAAGATAGGAGAAGTACTAACTATAGACGTGGATGGGAAAGAAATAGGATGGGGAAAAATTTCTTAGGATTAGGGTCAACATGGATATCACTAAATCTATCCCCCGAGGAACGGTAGTTAATATTGAAGTCAAATAGAGTTGGGTAGAATTCAAATACAAAAGGTTGCCTCTATTATGCTTTACTTGTGGGATTATCAAACATGTTGGCAGAGTCTGTGGAGAGGGGAAATCAAAAGTTTACAATTCAGGAATTGAACAATCTCAATATGGCCAATGGTTAAGGGCCACTGTTTTCAACTTATTCGAAAATGGAAACAAGAAACAAGGGGGGAGAGGGACCAAGACTCAGATAAGTAATCGAGGCCAGGAGGAGGGTCCTAGCAAAATAGAAGCACTTAATATCTAGGGTACCTTTGCAAACCAAGAAGAGGATCCATCAGAAGATAGTCAAAAGCAGCAGCTTAGTATTAATAAGTTATCTGGAGGTGATTTTGATAAAGGAAAACAAATAGTTGAATGGGATGATTATAGTGAAAAACAGATAGATAAATCTTCAATAGAGGAAACTCAGAACATTGAGGCTTAGGAAGGGAAACAGTTCAGAATTAGTAATCCTAATTTAAGTCTCTATGAAACTCAGAAGGTAGCTAATACAATTCATATGCAGATAGAGGAAGAGGTATTAAATACATTATCAGTGCAGATTATGGAGGTGATACAGAAGCCAATGGGATGGAAAAGAACGGCCAGGATAACAAATTCACCAATGTCAGATGACATTGAAGGAGAAATCACCCATAAAGTTGAAACAAGATGAAGGAAAAGAGACAAGGATTTGATAGGGAGGGATAAACAAAAAAATATCGTACAAAAAAATGAAAGAAGGGCTCAATCCTGCAAGGAGCAAAACTCAGGAATCAAAGGTGAAGGCTACTGAGCAGCCCCACCAACTCAATGAAATGCATAGCATGGAACTGTCGAGGGTTTAGGAACCCTTGAAAAGCTCGAGAGCTTCATTTTTTAGTGAAGCTGAAGTACCCAGAAATTCTCTTCCTCATGAAAACAAAGTGCTCGAGGGAGAGGATTGAAAAAATCAGAAATGGAATTGTTTATGACAGGAGTTTTACAATCAATGCCAAAGGGAGTAGTGGAGGGTTGGCAATGATGTGGAAATGAGACAGTGACATAGAAGTTGAAACCTATACTGATTTTCGCAACTCTGTTAAAGTGGTTGATGGTAAAACTGGGAAGGTTTGGACTCTAACAGGCTATTATGGCACTCCAGTTACAGCAAAAAGAGAGGGTAACTGGCAATTACTCAGAATTTTACAACCTTCAGATCACAGGCCTTGGTTATGTTTGGGAGATTTCAACGAGATACTCCACCAAAATGAAAAATGGGTAGGTTCACAAAGACCTTTTAATCAAATGCAAGGCTTCAGACAAGTTTTATAAGATACTGATTTGAGTGATATGGGGTACAGGCCTTAAATATACTTGGTTTAATAGAAGAAAATGTCAAGATTTCACCAAGGAAAGATTAGACAGAGTTTGTGCTAACACAAAATGCATGAATATGTTTCAAGATATTTCAGTCAATGTACTGGTAACAAGCTCAGACCACAATCCTATCCTAGCTACAATGAGTAATCAACAGAAACCTGTAAGAAAAAGAGAAAGATTATTCAGATATGAATATAGCTGAGACCTAAGCAATGAATGTAAAGAACTGATATTTTAGTAGCTGGTTGCAAAGCACAATTACTAAGCTGGAACAAGAAGCAAAAGAAAGAAACAAATGAAGCAATTACAAGAATGATGGAACAAGTATCACAACTACAAGACAAGAACTAAGGATTAGATCAGCATCTTATCAATCAGCTTCATAGGCAAATCAGTTTTACTATGGAACAAGAGGAAGTGAGATGGAAGCAAAGATGGCTTAAAGAGGGGGATAGAAACACAAGTTATTTTCACAAATGTGCTAATCAGAGGCGCAAGACCAACACAATTCACAGAATTAGTAATGAAGAAGGTCATATTCTTACCTCACCAAAAGAGATAGAGTAAACTTTTTAGAGGTTCTTTACAGATTTGTATGCTGTTTCTAATCCAGTGGGACAATCTCATTGTCTTGAATCCATGCCACATCTGGTCATACATCACATTGCACAGACTTATTGGTCTGAATTAAGAAAATGTTGAGGGATTTTTTACCTTAGAGATTAAGACTGTGAGTTTCATTGATGGAGTTGTCCCAACTCTTAGTATTGAGAGCATTCGTAACTGTTTCACATAAATCTTTGCCTAGAATTTTCCAATGTTGTTGAAAGAAGCCAGCTAAGAATCCATCTGTCTTGAGCATGCATCCTATGAGCTCCCCAGGACCAGATGGATTCTTAGCTGGCTTCTTACAATAACATTGGGAAATTCTAGGCAAAGATTTATGTGAAACAGTTACGAATGCTCTCAATACCAATAGCTGGGACAGCTCCATCAATGAAACTCACATAGTCTTAATCCCAAAGGTAAAAAATCCCTCAACATTTTCTTAATTCAGACCAATAAGTCTGTGCAATGTGATGTATAAGGTGATGACAAAGGTTTTAGCTAATAGATTGAAGAAAAAACTGCCAACCATTATCTCACCAAATCAAAGTGTTTTTGTACTTGCGATTGAAGCATTACACTCGATGAAATGTAGAATGAAAGGGACTAAAGGCTACATGGCTCTAAAGATGGATATGAGTAAAGCATATGACAAATTGGAGTGATCTTTTATAAAAAGTACAATGGAAAAGATGGATTTCAACAGAAGATGGATTGAGCTTATCATCAAATGTGTATCCACAGTATCATACTCACTGTTAATCAATGGAAACCCACAACCAGCTTTCATACCATCAAGAGGAATTAGACAAAGTGATCCTCTATCATCCTATCTATTTATCATATGTTCAGAGGCATTAACTCAAATGCTCAACAGAGCTGAAAGAACAATGCAGCTAAATAGTCTTCCAATAGGCAGAAGGAAAATACACATCAATCATCTGTTCTTTGCAGATGATTGCTTAATTTTAGGTTAAGCTACAAACAAGGAACGGAGGACGATGATGGATCTTATAGGTCATTATGAGGCAGCATCAGGTCAGAAATTAAACAAAAACAAATATGCTATATTTTTTAGTCAAAACACCAACTCATCATTGAGGGACAGCATAACAAGCATAGCAGGGGTCAAAGCAACAAATTCTTGTGAGAAATATCTGGGACTTCCAGCATTGATAGGGAGATCAAGGAATAAAGAGTTCAGAGCAATTCTTGACAAAATCAGTGCAAAAATGGGGAACTAGAAACAGAAATTTCTATCACAAGCAGGAAGAGAAATCATGTTGAAAGCTGTTATTCAAGCCATTCCCTCGTATGCTATGGGAGTGTTTAAACTTCCTAAAGTTTTGTTGAAACAAATGAACAAAATGATGAGAGGATATTGATGGGGTCAAGCAAACCAAGAAAAGAAAATGAATTGGTTAAGCTGGAATCAAATGGGGAAATCCAAAGGTAAAGGAGGGCTTGACTTTAGAGAATTTGAAAACTTCAATATTGCCTTGTTAGCTAAGCAAGGCTGGAGGATTCTAACATACCCAAGCTCTCTTGCTTCTCGAGTTTTACAGTTCAAATACTTCCCTATATCTGAATTCCTAACTGCAAAGATGGGAAGCAATCCATCATTCATATGGAGAAGTATACTAGATGTTAGATATTTACTTAAAGAAAGGATCAATTGGAGAATAGGTAATGGGAAATCAGTAAGAATCTGGCAAGACTCATGGTTGCATCAATCTTCATCCTACAAACCTCAAAACTGACATAAATATATTGGGGACTAAGGCCAAGGTGGAGTTACTCATTCAACTAGAAACCAAGGAATGGAATACTTCTTTAATTCAAGCAGTTTTCAACAAAGAGGAAGCAGAGCTCATTAGACAAATTCTAATTAGTCAAAGCAATCAGCAAGATAGAATGATATGGAGAAGTAATGCAGATAGGAACTTCACAATAAGAAGTGCATATCATTTATTAGGGGAGATGCAGGGACAGAGATAAAGGACAAAACTCCTACAACAATGAACACAAAGAAGGTTGGACCAAAATATGGAAACTCAACATACCTTCAGCAGCAAAGAATTTTCTTTGGAGAGCATTCAAAAATATTTTGCCCACCAAATTCAATTTGCACGAAAGAAAGATCTTGGCTGATCCCAATTGCCCTATGTGTCTCAAGGAGCCAGAAACTATAGAACATATCCTTTGGAAATGTATATCAACCAATGACATATTGAGCCAATGTTCCAGAAAAATTCAAAAAAGCATGTGCTGCTACAAGAATGTGAAGGAGCTGGTGCAAGACATGTTCAACAAACTCGAAATGGAAGGAAATGCAGGAATTGTCATTAATTCTCTGGAATCTATGGTGGAGAAGGAATGAGTTTGTGTTCAAGAATATTGTCATAGACCCTAAGTCAGTGCTTCTCAAAGTAAATTAGATGAGATTGGATATATATTCTATACAAATGACACAAGATCATAATAATGTAGCAGACAATAGAATGCCAGTAACATGGCAGTCTCCTTCTCAAGGATTTGTAAAATCAATTGGGATGTAGCAGTTGATAAAAGACAATGTATAATACGAATAGGTGTTGCTGTGAGAGACGAAGAAGGCAACTTTTTGGCAACCTTGAGGAAAAAATAGACATCAATACCCGACCCTCTATTAGTAGAGGCAATTGCAGCCTACACAACAGTCAATTTTGGACTTGAATTGGGTATGAGATAAGTAATCCTAGAAGGCGACTCAAAGTTGTTGATGATCTCAAATTGAACAAGCAGAATGGATCTTATTTTGGGATGATTATTTTTTATACTCAAGACAAAATGAGCAACTTTGAAGCATGCACAGTTTGTCATGTTTACCATGAGTGTAATTCTGTAGCTCATGGTCTAGGAAAAAATGCATTACATGTATCTGACTGTATTATGGAATTGGAGGAAACTCCAACTTTTACTCAAACCATGTTACATGAAATGGTATCAATGAAGGAAGATTTTATCCAAAAAAAAAAAAAAGATTTTGGATGGTAAATAAATAGGGTAGTGATAGGGTTACTATCATTTTACTACCCATTTATTATTTATAGTGTATTTATTATTTATTATTTTTTAAGTTTTTTTTAACATATTTAATCATGAAGAAAAAATAAAAAATATATATAATCTTACTAATAGTAAATTCCTTAACTATTAGGTAAAATTAAAAAATTAAAAAAATCAAATACTAAAAGAGTAGTAAATGGGTAGTAGGAGGGTAGTAACCCTATCATTATCCAAATAAATAACACTATTCAATGATCATTTTAGATTGGTTCTAAATTTGGTTCTACTAAATAGGTACGTCTGTGTACAAAAGATTATAATCGATTATTAAACGATATAATTTGTATAAAATTTAGTTCAACTCATTTAAACTAGAATACTTTCATATTTATTATTTTTATAGCATTATCTCCATATTTTCTAATGATAATGTTTTTAATATTTAAATAAGTTAAAGAAAATCAATTTCCAAATACTGAGCATTAATAGGTTACTTGAATTATTATAAATAATAATTATTGATATGGGTATATATATAAACTTTATATATATAATGTATGTAAGTGTGTATCATATATGTATCTGTGTGTATGGCTATATATATATAGAAGAAGCGGAGATTTATAGAATGAATATATATTGAAAACATAAAAAAGGGTAGAGATCGAATAATGGTGTTAAAAGATAATATTAAAAAAATCACAAACTTGAGTTGAGACACATATAAAAAATGATAAAAGATAAAAGAGTTGAGAAATTATTAAAAATGAAGATATTTAAAAATAGAGAGGATGAGGGGACATATTTAAAGTTACAAAAAAATTGAAATTATATATATGCCTTTTAAAATTTAAAATTACATGAATGTCATCTAGATTTGAAATTCACAAAAATGTTAACCAAACTCAAAAAAAACTTACTAATATGCCATTAAATAGTCTAGAATGGAATCCGGAATGCGTA
The DNA here is from genome assembly GCA_022457165.1 of Juglans mandshurica. Classification (NCBI taxonomy): domain Eukaryota; kingdom Viridiplantae; phylum Streptophyta; class Magnoliopsida; order Fagales; family Juglandaceae; genus Juglans; species Juglans mandshurica. Next base: position 15,468,228 of record CM039632.1, read on the forward strand.
TTCCGGCTTGAATGACAGAAATTGCCTGAAACATACAGGAATTTAGAACGAAACAGAATGAGGATGTATAGTATATCAAATACTACACCAAACAGAAAAATTCGGATATTCTTACAGGAATGAAACGAAATTCAAAACTATAAAATTTATACTTATTATGATCTGATAGGAGTTTCCCAAAAAGGAAAGCTCATAATGGTGTATGTATTTGGATCTCATAAATATATTAAAATTTAGATTTGCATTTGCATCAAGACTAAACAAGAGTACTTTAAATTTTTCGATATCTTGGGTTTTGTAATATGTTTGATTTGAAATCCAAATTATTCTATCCAAACGCAACAATTAGGGAATAATTTACAATCACAAGCAGGGTAATAATATGCATATTAGGATTTCTTAATTGATTTGGCCCATCTTACTAGCTAGTATTAGCATGTAGTAATTAAACTATTGAATGTTAAATATTATTTAATTTGCAATAACATGCATGCATGCAATACAACAGATAAGGTCTAATTTTCGTTCCAAAAGATTGGCATTTCATTCCAAAAAATATTTTGGGATGAAAAAAAATTGTCCCAAGTTCGTCCCTATAAAACCGTCCCAAAAGGTATTTTGGGACGAAAATCACAAATTCGTCCCATAAAACATCTTTTGGGACGAAATTAAGCTGGACCATTCGATCGTGTTCGAACGGATTTTTTTTTCTGGGACAAATTAAATTTGTCTCGAAAATCCGTTCAAACATCGGAAATAACGTTCGAACAATGAAGAACGGTTCGAATGGGTATTTCATGACCGGTCGATCGATACCAGTCTGTTCGATGAAATACACATGAAGAAACGTTCGAACAAAAAAATTGATGATCAAACGCAAATAGTGAATTGCCTGTTCGAAAGCGTTCGAACGACGTGAAATTTGTTACCGTTCGAACTCGAAATTGCGATGTTCAAACAGTTATGTCCGATTTATATATGTTCGAACGTTTGATAAGAGTTCAATCGATTATTATTTTCTTAAACAATACTTAAAACCAAATCGATATTTATATTTCAAAAATACATTACAAATTGTTTAAAATAAATAATATTAATCTAATAAGTCAGAACTAAATAAATAAAATACTAATAATACTAATAAAATTATCAGTACGTGATATACAATTGTTCAATATGCAAAAACACTTCTAATGAAATTCAATTGTTTGGAGGCCTGAATTGTTGCATAAGCATCTGCATTTGAACTGCATCTATCTTTGTTGTTCTTGCATTTGGAGTTGCAGCTCTCTTTATTGACCTTCTTGATTTGTATGCGCATCTCCATATCTGCTTGTTTCGTCAATTGAGTCTCTAACTCTTGATGTTTTGTCATGAATTCTTCGATCCTAGAATTTGAATTCTCTAACGTAATGACAGTAGTACTTGATACTGATGAAGAGCCTGAAGGCTTTACACAGCGACCCAAACCCCTCAAGTAGCCCGAACGTTGACCAAGAACTTGTGTAAAAATTTCAACATCACTTGTTATGAATTATGATCCGATACAGCTTCAGCACGGAGGGCAGCCATTTTATCATATACACAACATATAAAATTAATATTGACACAATAATTTAAATATGGTTAAGTAAAAGAAATTATAATACTTATATAATTCTCACGAGTATCGGGATGAGTCCACTCTCCATTACTATTAGTATGCAATGCAGCATATAATTTTGCCAGATCAAAATTGGTGTCTGACTCTTTCTACAAGAGACATCATTAAGATATAAAGTCTTTACTAAAAACAAACTACATAGAATAAAAAATATTTTAAAAAAATAGTACATTACCAATTTCTGAGAGAGGCGATGAAAAGATCTTGATCCTGCATGATGATAAATCTTTAACTTTGGTCTATCCGTTTTGTTTATAGAACTTCCTCTTGCATAGAAGTTGTAAAAGTTAATAAGTGAAAAATTACAAATATGACACATAAAGAATTCATTTAATTTACTTTATATGATGGATCCTCAAACATGTCGCAAAATTTTCACCATTCTTCGGGTCGGACATCCTGAAAATGATATTGGTGTGCATCTTCCTTATTCTCGTACTTCTTGTAGTGCTCGTGACATCTCGCCTTATATTTGCGGAATGCATTACACATCAACTCTTCGACAGTCCTACACTCATTTCTCCGACCAAAATTTAGTTCGAAGTCATCCTTGAAAAATTATATACACAAAGATATTATCATTTAGAATATTAAATAATATCAATAAAAATTTATTATTTAAATATTACGTACCAAACAATGCTTCTTTATAAGCTCTTTCACATCTTGTGAGACTTTATGCCATGAACGCGTAGCATAAAGTCCGTATAAGAGCACCCACATGCGAAACAAGCCAAGCTGCTTATTGTCCCTCGCCTCTGGTATGTTCATCAGGAATGTTAACCTTAATCTTACATACTTTACGATATTCTCCAACGTCATGCCTCTAGTAGTGCCTAGTCCGTGATGAGATTGTATTGTTATCTCTATAAAATAATATTAGTTATTTACCTTAAATCAATTATCATGTATCTTAATTAAAAAAATGAGTATTAGCTATTTACCTTGTTCCGTAGAGTCAGACAGAGAGCTAGGAACATGTGGAGATAGGATGCGAACTTCTTTCCTCTTTGGTGGCATAATTGCAAGATACTGTATAATATGAACACAAAACCGATCAATCATCTGTATCAATTTCATCTATAGATTCGCTTTCATAATCTGTAGATACTTCAGATGAGTCAATACTTTGATCAACTGTCGCCTCAACTATCTCAGCCTCAATATCTTCCCTATGTAATGGGATCATCTCATACAGGTTCAAATCCACAAATAAGTTAAAGGCAGGTTAACTCTCTTGGTATGCTTCTTGAGTAGAGGGATCATCTTCTTCTTCATCTTATCCCTCAACCTCATGGATAACGTCATAAATATTTTTAGGAGAAAACTTTTGTACTACTTGCCATTGATTTCCTAACTGAGAATCATCTAAATAGAATACTTGAGATGCTTGGGAAGCCAAAATAAAAGAATCATCTTCATACCATTTTTTTGATGTATTAATACTCAGAAAATATTCATCCTGGCACTTTCCCCTTCGAGAATTGCTTAAATCCCACCAATCACACTTAAATATATAAACCACAAGCTCCCCCACATATCTCATTCTAATTATATCTATGATAACTCCATAGAAATCAACATGGTCTCCATCATGACTCACTTCGACAAGGACACCACTATTTTGTGTTTTCCTATAAAGTTCTCGATCAATTGTGTGATATCTACTTCCTCAAGAAATACATGCAGAATATCGAGCAGCGCGTCTCGAGGGGCCACGCGCCAGTGCATATAGTTTGTCTAATATATCGTTCGGATTACTCGGATGCATTTATACAACCTACATATTAAATAAAGTATAAATATTCAACTGTTAACAATCCTCTCTATTTAAAATATGTTAGTACAAAATTGCATATGTATTAATGTCATTACCCGTTGTTCGAACCATTTCGGGAACTCCTGTTCATGTCTCTGGTCTATATCATTTACTCCCAGTTCTTTTATCACGTTAATATTATCACTGAAATTAAAAATTATCAACAATAGGTATATTCGTATAATTGTTTAATAAGTAAATTCAATGATTAATTAACAATTAATTTGAACTTACTTCAAGTGGCTCTCTATCTCTGGGCAATTATTCAGCACGTACCACTGAACTTTTTCGAACTCCTTTTCACACAAATCATAACCACGTTGAGCACCAAGTGGACGTACTTGTTGGGAAAATACAGAAAATCCATTCCATTGTCTTGTTTGGTCAACATCAAAGTTTCTTTCCGGCCGATCAAACCTTGTGTCAATGCCGTGGAAGTATTTGGAACACAATGTATGCCACTTATCATCAATATATGTTTCTGCAATTGATCCTTTTGGACGGGCCTTATTACCCACTATGCGTTTCAACTTTCCAAAAAACCATTCAATGGGATACATCCATCTATACTGGACTGGTCCTGCAAGTCGAGTCTCACGTGGCAAATGAACGGCTAAGTGAACCATGATGTCGAAAAAAGACGGTGAATAAATACTTTCCAACTTACACAATATAACTGAAATTTTCCGTTCCATAAGATCCAAAGCCTCTATATTCAACTTTCTAGCACATAAATCTTTAAAAAATGCACCCAGCTCAGTTAACGCAACCTGCACATCTCTGGTCAAGAAATACTAACAGGCAAGACACGTTGTAAAAATACATGGCAATCATGACTTTTTAGTTCAGTAATTTTCCAATCATTTGTTCACACACACCTTGTTAAATTCGAGACATACCCATCCGGTAATTTAATCTTCTGCAACCACTCACAAAATATAGCTCTTTCGTTCCTTGACAATGTATACCACCTAATTGACATGTAAACAGACGAACCATTTTGTTGAAAGTGCATTTTAGGTCTAATTCCCAACCGCTTTAGATCTTTCCGTGAGTTTATATTATCCTTCGTTTTACCTTTAATTGACATCAATGTTCCTAACACGGACTTACATATTTTTTTCAATATGCATAACATCGAGACTATGCCGCAATTTTAACGTTGACCAGTAGGGGAGTTCAACAAATATATTTTTTTTTGTCCAATTCAACTCATTCGCACTTCGTTTTCTCTTCCATTATTTTTTACCAAAATCATTACTTCCGACATTCACAAACTGTGCAATAACATCTTCGCCTGACAATAATGGTGGAGGGTGCCCCCATTCAACAGAACCATCAAACATCCTACCATTTCCACGCCATCTATGGTCACCAGGTAAAAATCGACGATGACCCATGAAGCATAGTTTCCTCCCATACGTAAGCCATTCAGATCGAGTATATTTGTTACAAGTCGGACATGTTAATTTCCCTTTAGTGCTCCAACCTGACAAGTTTTCATAAACAGAAAAATTATTTATTGTCCATAACACCGCAGCATACATCTTGAATGACTTGCCTGTTGATGAATCAAATGTTAAGACCCCATTCTCCCACAAATCTTTCAATTCTGCTATCAGTGGTTGCAAGTGTATGTCTATATCATTTCCTAGTGATCTTGGACCTGGAATAAGCAAACTCATCATGAAATATGAATATTTCATACACTTCCACAGTGGTAGATTGTACGGCATAAGTACAACTGGCCAAGTAATATGACTAGTAGTCATTTTCCCAAATGGATTAAATCCATCTGTTGCTAACCCAAGTCGAACATTACGAAGTTCTTCAGCAAACCATGGGTGTTCCAAGTCAAATTCCTTCCAAACTTGGGAGTCTGCAGGATGTGACATAATATTATCATTCTTGACTCTAGATTATGAGTGTCATGTCATATCCACAGCCTTTGAACGAGACATAAATAACCATTATAATGTAGGTATCAATGGAAAGTGACGTACAACCTTCCGCGGCACATTCTACTTCTCAGTTGTCCATCTTGATTCATGGCAAATGGGGCACTCGTTCAACTGCCCATTCTCTCGCCAAAATAACACAATCATTCTTACATGCATGTATTACATTGTAATCAAACCCGAGTCATTTTTTCAACTGTTTTGCTTCGTAAAAGTTGCGGGGTAAAATATTGTCTGATGGAAGTGCCTCTTTAAACAGCTCGAGCAACATATTGACAGCCTTAATAGATATTCGGCACATGGATTTTATATGAAGCAGTCTAACTGTAAATGACAACTTACTGTGCCTTCTACACCCTGGATATAACTCACGCTGTGAATCATTCCACAAGAGGGTAAAAGTGTCATGGCACGAATCATTTGAATTTGATGGATTTGTTCCACTTTCATCCATAAACATTCCCGCACTAATGTCGCCCAACATTTGCTCCAAATCCTCTTCGTTTCATTGAATTGTTCTATCAATTAATTTATTAAATTGCTATTAGTATATAATTTTGTAAATCTTTTCGTCGTAATTAGATTTTATCACTAATGTTGAATATATATTTTATTTTTAAAATTTCAGGTTCATAATAATGTCTTATAGGGGCCGTAAACATGGTAGATCAGGGGAACCTTTAATCCAAACAGTTCAAGAGTGAACTGTTTTACTTGAGCGACAGGTAAAACTGTTTGATTTTGTGGCTCTTATATGGGAGGGTCATTCCCTCCCATCAGTATTCAATAATCATGGTTGGGCACCAATCTTAGATCAACGAGAAGAAGGAATGGAGCTCATTTCCTACATTGAGATCGTTACTGAGTTCTATAAAGAGCTCGGTGGTGCCAACCCAGACGATGGAGGGGCATACATGATCTGTGTCCGAGGAGCTCCTGTTATATTTTCAGCGAACAGACTCGCTGCATATCTGGATATTCCTAGGCTTCTTGATGCCTATCCGAACCTGCCGCTTAGAGAGTCTGATCCTTCAGGTGATGCAAAGTTATCTCAGGACGAGGGACCAGTTTACACAGATGAGATCGATACACTTGCTGATCATGAGGTCAGAGACTTAATTGTTGGTCCAGATGCTCCAGTGTACAATGGGACGAAGAGTATTAGGCAGACAGATTTATCTTCTTTCTTCAAGATCATGAATTTGATCATCGCCAACAATATTGATCGTCGGCAGCACAAGACCGAGGTCGGTATGGATCGAGCGAGATTTATGATACGGGTCGCTCGTGGCATCCCGATCGACCTTGTGGGTTATATATTTGAGAGGATCCGATCAGAGACACGGTTCATTACGACAGATATACTGCCGATTGGGGTCCTCATCACTCGATTTTTGCTACATGCTGGGGTCGTGCCCGAACCTGCCGAGTGTTCCTGGGAGCCGATGGGACCGATCAACAGCACCACGCTGTCATAGAGCACAAGACACTCCAGATTTCGTTTTCCTGGAGCTGTTCCTGACAGGGCTGAGATTCAGAGAGATGCACAGCTGGGAGATACTGGAGTATCGGCTGGTGAGACATCTGCACAGGTTGAGGCATCACGCACATCTACTCGCGAGAAGGTGGCCGACATATTGCGTGCTGAGATCGGTGTACACACATCAACAGTGATTGATGCAGTGCATACTGCCATGTCTGAGTTGCGTACAGAGATTATGGCTACCGTCTCTAGGTTATGTACAGAGATTAATGAGTTACGTACAGAGATTAATGCCAATAATGCAACTCAGGTTACGCTTAGTACTCGACTAGCACAGGTAGAGAGACAATTAGCTGCAGTCGAAAATGTGTGTAGAGACCTCGCATCACAGTAGTTTCTATTTTTTATTTATATTTTTTTTTGTTATAGTTATGGACAGTATATATGGTGTTTTGATAATTTACTTTATTTGTAAATTAAATATTTTGTCTTTTCTGAAGTAATTATTGATTTATATTATGTGGTGTATGATTGATAATATTTATTTAACTAAAAATTTTATTTAACATAAAAGAAATCATTAAAATATTTTTAAATTAATTACATAACATTAATTAATGAATTTGTATATATGATATATATTTTTTATATTTTGAGTTTCGTATCGAGATTAGTATTATACCTTCGAATGTATAAATGTGGTGCTTGAATATATTCTAACTAAATATATTCCATTCGAATGGTTTAGAAACTTTCCCGCCAGGTTTTGCCAACAAATATTTCCGTTCGAACACAATAAATTATCGTTCGAACGGTTGTGAACTTTCCCCACCATAATAATTACTTCCCCGCTAAGATTTTACTGTTCGAACATATTTTTTACCGTTCGAAAAAACTTTTTGAGACGATTTAATTCATCATAAAAAAAACTATTCAAATGATTATTTGACCGTTTTAACGATTTTATAAAATTATCAATTTTTGGAACCAAACTTAAATTTGGTCTTAAAAAAAAAAAAAAGACTTTTTAAGATAAAAAAGAGTTAAAAACTGAAAGCTAAAATTTGTTGCAGTGATGGCTGGCGGAGTGGTTTTTGCTAAATTTCATGACTAGTACTTCATCTGACAAGCTAGATCAGTACTTGTTCTTTATCTATATATATATATATATATATATATATATATATATATATTTCTGTAATATGATTAGCACATGATTCTTAATTATTATTATATATCTTCTGTATATGTGGATCGACCTGTCAATGTGTATGCACGTGATTTTTTAAATCCTTACTCAGCCTTTTAGTTAAAAAATAGTATCCAAATTATTTTCATTGATTTGATCTTCACATCTAATTATATGGCTAAGAGCACACCCGATTTGGAATCCTATGTTCTTCTGAATTAATCAGCCATATATATAGATAATTAACTATAATAGGCAATTAATGACCACAAATATATATATATATATATATATAATCTTCTATACTTTTAAATAAAATTATTGTGATATTTTTGTTTTAATTTTCAGAGACATGATGTTGGTGAACAACATGGTGATTAATTTCTCTATTTAAGTGCTGCAATTGTGGCCTTTCAATAGCCGGAAGAGTACTTGCGCGGAATTTCATCTGTACTTAATTTTAAAAGCAATGGCATTAGCATATTTAAATTAGCACTTAATTTTAAAATCCGCAAGATCACTTGATCATGTTTCCTTGATCATAACCCACTCGATAAGAGCTTGATGGTCTGATGCAAAGCATATGATCTCGTTTTCTAAATGAAAAACTTGAATTTGAAGCCCCACTCTCTTATATATATATATATATATAAATTAAAAAAAAAACTACGAAAAACAAAATATAGTGGTCCCTAGCCTATATACATACCTCAATACTACATTTCCTTTTTTTCTTTCTTATAAATGGTCAAAGGTAGAAGAATCCCAGCTTGGTCATGATCTGAACATTCCCCGGTTACGACCTGTTACAGTTATATATATATTTTTTCCTGTGCATGCAGATTGTAAAACGTTGAAGAATCTTTATCCCATGCACGAATCTTTGACTCCACGGATCATATATATAAGAGATCGAATCCTAACTTAAAAAAAAACTTCTTCACTTGATGAGAAAAAATAACTATTGTAAACTCAAAAGTATTAATTTCTCCTTAATTTTTTGTTATATTCAAGTAACTAGCCAGCTAGCCAGCCATCTCTGGAGATCAGAAACTCGTGATGAAGTTAATTTAATTCCAGAGATACTTTCACATGATGATCATGAGTCGGCCAATCTTGATCAGCTTAGCACAAACAAGCATGACATGATGGAATTAATAAGCCAGTCGTGCGTCTGAGGCACAAACAAAACTTCAAATATAATTAAAGAAAAATGGCATTCTTGTTATTTTTTATTTTTTTATTTAATGATTAAGGAAGTATTTTTTAATAATACTATTATTTTTTTATTTTTTTTAAAAAATATTTAAAACGTTAAAAAGTACATTAAATAAAAAATTATATTTAACTGTGGCTCCAGCGACGTACCACAGCTCATAATTAAATGTCAGAAACTGACATTAATAATGACATGATATCTTTTATCCAGTCAGTGATGATGGAGTAGATCTAGTACTACTCCTTGTGCAGCTAGCAGCGTGCATCTCGGGGCACATGAGCAGCTTGATCCTATGGACAGCAAGGACTGTGCTCAAATTCACGAGGAAACCCTATATATATATATATATAAATCAAGTTGGCTCTGTATTTTTTTATTTTTTATTTTGTTTTCCAGAAGCATCGAGCTAAATGGAAAGAGTATAAATTTTATTAACTTTCCAGAGTACTCTAAGAAAGATATACAGTGATTATCTGATCAGATAGCTCATGCATGCTCTGTACTCCAGATCGACTTAATTAATATATTATATAATTAAACAAATTATATTATTCTTGTTTAGTTATTTCATGCATTATTTAATTAAACAACAAGAAGTTTATAAACTGATCATTGATGATCAACACCGACCACGTACGTACAATATTATTATTATAAGCTGTGTGATTTAGTAATGCGTATCCTAATTAATTAGCCAATTAATCACATCTTTAATTACTTGTGTAGATATATATATATATATAGAGTTTTGTTATGTACAAGTAAGTTTGCATACCAATCTGCATACCAATAATGTTGCCTTCATATTCTAAATTCAAATAGAAAAATTTTCTTGCAAGTAATTTCGTGCACCAAACCGTGTACCAATATTAAATGTAGGGCATTTTTGTAATTTATTTTTACAATAAAAAAATTATATGAGTGTTGGTACGCAATTTGGTACACCAAACCGCTTGTACCTAGCAAATCTCAATTCAAATTAGTATTGTTTTCAATAAAATCTACTTTCTGATCAATCATATTGAATGAGTGCATGTATTAGTACGCATAATCGCTTATAATTATATTTTTCTATATATTATACATGTTCAACCGACAAAGACCCGTCTGTTTAATTATATTATCATATATAACTCATAGTACTGTAATAATACAGAGTATAATCATGTCATGAATGTACGTGTGATGATTTCTATACAAAATAATTATAGGAACGCATATATAACCGATACGCTTAGATCTCTCCCTTATTTAGCAAGATCAGTTAGAATATAGAAAATTATGCATATTCTAATCATCCTATTTTTATCATCCCACTATATATGATAAAGCGGCATTAAAGATGATGAAAGTATCATATATTTTATATATAACAAGATGAGAGTGTGATATGTATTATTAATAATTTGTTCCAAACATGATATTTACAACTTTATTCCAGCATACCAACTTGTGCTATGTGATTGGAGAAAGCATGATTAAAGATCATATCATGATCTACCGTATGGGATAGTATATACAGTCCCAGTCACTAATTAATTAGAAAATACATGTATTTTTGTTGAGAACGAGGCTCGAGCTCAGAACTGGGAATGGTTCAGAAAACAGTACTGCACGTGTAGGATTTAAAAATCAGCATCGACTTCACGTCATTCCATGCATGCATCGAGGAAACAAAACAATGTTATTTCTTACAAGAGTGGCTCTACAGCCACATAGATCTCGACAGTGCAATTTCAGTTTTCTGTTTTTCTTTATTTTCATGAATTTTTTTAATATTTTTAAATATTAAAAAAAAATTACAACATCATTAAAAAATACTTATTTAATCACTAAGTTAAAAAAAAAAAAAAAAACTACTGTCAGAAGACCATCGGGGAGCCCCTCTTCTTACAAATACGAACAAACAAATGGATGGGACGAAAACTTTATTGGTTTTGTTCATGTGTTTGTAATATCAATGATCAATATTACATTGAGTTTCGAACACTAGCTATGCATCGGTTGCTAATCCAACCGATCAAATTTGGACCAAGAAAAGCGCGCAACAAGTTTCTAGGTATCATGCATGTACAACGTATGCATATGTGGAGTCTGATGATCATTTGTTTTTTCTTTTTAATTTGTCCTGATCACTATTTCTAAGACTGTTCATCCGGGCCGGATTTTTTCCCGGCCTGGACCGAAATCCGGATTATAAAATCCGGACCTATACGGTCCGGATGCGGGTATTTAAAGCGGGTTCCGGATTTTCAATCCGGAACCCGCATTTATACGATTCTATACACTAAATTAATCGATTTCGCTCTGTTTTCAATCTCTCTCTCAATTTCCTTAGGTCATCGACTCATCGCCGTCCCTTCTCTCTCACTCTCTCTTCTCTTCGAGTTTCTATTTCTCACTTGTGGCTCCGTTGTCTTCTTCTCTTCTCTCTTTGCTTTGAGTTTCTCACTTATTGGTCGTGGCTCCGTCGTCTTCCCCTGCCGATCGAATATTCGTTCCTCGTGGCCGTCGTCTTCTACTTGACAAAAACCAAATTATGTTCTCTGTGTTAGTTCTTGACAAACCGAAGGTTCGTATTTACACTTTCAAATCTGATTTTTTTTACAGTGTTTAGATCTGTAAGCATGTGGGATATGATTAGGGTTTTTTTTTTTGGGTTTGTTTTTAAACGTGGAGTTTTTATTTATTTATTTGGGTCTGTTATATGCTATTATTTTGCTAGATCTGCTATTTTTTTTGTCTTGGCTTGATTTCTGCGATTGGGTTTTTGTTCTCGCTGATGTTTTTGGGTTTATTTTGATGTGGGTGTTTGAATGGAGTAATATTTGTGTAGTATTTTTATAGGTTAGATCTGTTTGAATGTTTGAGTATCTGTTTATGATTTGTTTAGATCTGTTATATCTGAAAACATATATATATATATATATATATAATGAAGATTTGTTATGATTTGGAAGAAATGATTTTTAGGATGTGGTATATTTGATTTTTCTAGATTATTTTTTAAAAATTAGTTGTGTTTTTTGGTAGAGTTTGGAAAAAAAAATTGGATTTTTAGATAAATTTTGATAAGATCAGGAAAAAAAACAATAGAATAGCTAAATGTGGGATTTTTAGATTAATGATTTGGAACTTGTAAATGATTCCAATGTTGGATTGATGAGAGAAAGGAGAAAATTATTGAATCAACACAGAAAAATATTTTTTTTGCTCAAATAATTATAACTGGTGGATTGTTATGTAGTCCATTCCATGTATCATATATGGTTAAATTTATAGAATAGAATAAATAATATTTGTACAGAAAGGAGTAATGCTAAAATTTTTGTGAATTTGTGAATTAGAAGAAGAGAATAAATATGACTTCATATATAAGAACAAAATCTCATACTTCCAAGCTTATACATTGCAAGTTAGATGTGATGATTTATTTTTATACCATTTGAATTTTATAGAGTTTTCAAATCTAGAGTAAGAGAGAAAATCATGTAAAAGTTAAAAGTTACCATCAATTCGGTATTAAGGTAATCTACCTCTAGAGTTTAGGATGTTACACATCAATTTCTACTCCAAATTTGGGTTAAATAAGTTGGATGAGTGTATTCGATTGACACAACCTTTTATGATAGTCGAAAGTGCAGATTTTTATAGATGTATGTATTTACTCAAAATCAACGTTAGTGAAAGTATATGGGGGACATGTACGTGAACTAATTGATGAATTATGACATGATCGAACATATCAAACCTGTTCATTTACATTCCAATTGGGATTATTCTTGTTCTTTCTTTCTTTTGAACCGATAGCAAATTTCATTAATAAGATAAACTATAAGAGAGATATATACAAGATAAGTTCAAAGTAAAGATTTCATCATATTATAGTTGGGTGGATAGTGTTATTATGTTCTTGTTTTATAATTGAAATGATTCTCATAACAAGTAGTGATGTGTTGTAAAAATTGACTTTGAAGTAGCAATACTCTTAAACTTTAGACTTTTTATTGGGCATAAAACCGACCTATTATTTATGCAATTACAAGACCTTACAGATGGTGATCAGGAGTGGTTAGCTAGATATCTAGCTATGCATGCCTAGATGGGATCGATTGACCCCAATTTGCAATACTTTTATGATATTAATCTGGTCCCAACTCAAGCAACCCCACACCTATATATATATATATATATATATATATATATATATATATATATATATATATATATATGGGTTGGATACATAGATCAGATGTGTGTTTGGTTTGGGCCAACTTCTACCATCACATAAATAATAGCGTTAGGTGGAAGATAACCTATAACTGCAATATTAATAAACTTGCAGTAAACTTTTGCCAATGTAAAAACCAAAACTAGTCAGGACTTTTTGGAAAAATTGTACTGATGAACTCTCTGATCTATGTGATCTGGTAGATTACCTTACCTTAATACCAAGTCTAGAGTAGGAAAAGGACGTACATTCGTGTCGGCCCAAAATATCATCAACGTGTTAATTAAAAGTTACCATCAATATCATACTCCAAATTATGCCAATAACATGTCAAGTAGAACAACCAACTTCAATTAGTGAGTTAGATAGAGAGATGCATGCCCTTGAGCATGGTTAATTCATGAATGTATCCATATATGATGCCCTTGAACAGCTTTTTCTAATGTAGCACGAAATGATTGGATAACTATTTATCATTTATTACTTCTCATCCAATCATTCAATACCAAATAATATATGATTGGTTGTTTTCTGGATGATGTGGATGTTGCTAGATTTGTTGTGGATGGCTGGAATAATGCAGCCATACCTCTTTGTTTATGCTGGACAGGGATGCTTGGGTGCTCTTTCAGGCGTGACCTTATCATTATTTGGATCCAGATATTCTAAGAAACCATCATAATCTTCATGATCAACACCAGAACCAGATGAACAAATAACGCAGTGGAATCATTTCAACATGAATTTAAGTTGCATTTAGTTCAACTTGAGTTATACAAGTTTATTGCTTATTGCTTATTGCTTGAATTCAATTAATATTATTTATTGAAATAATATATTGTTTTTCTTTTATTTTTTATTTGGCAGGATTTAATGTTTGCTAGGAAAGGAGATTTTAAGCCTTCACTCAATACAGAAGAAGTTTATGTTATTGCATGTAATTTTGATATATAATTTTACAATCCACTTTTGATATGTAATTTTTATATTTTTTTAATTTTATATGTTGTAATTTTTTATTTTGTAATGTAATGTAATTTAATATGTAGTGAATTGCATTATTGCATGCATTTTACATGATAAATATTGAATTATTTTAAGATGCATATAGCTAAAAAGGAAATAATTGTTTTAAATATAAAAATATGTTTGTGAACATTTTTTCTTAGAACAATTGTACTAGAATATAGGCTTTTAGATAATAATAAAAAAAAAAGCTTTTCAGCATTTTTTTTTTGGGTTGAAAAATATTAAATACTAAAGGCAAAAAAAAAATCCGGGTTGAAATCTGGAACCCGGATTGCCGGGTTATAAAAACCCGGATCATCCGGGTTCCGGCCCGGGTGATAACCCGGGTTCCGGGCCGGGTATATCCGGATACCCGGTCTGGAACCCGGATGAACACCCTTAACTATTTCTATGGAAATTAATCCTCCTAACTACTAGCTAGATGTTCATGTAAATATTTTAACATGAATATTAATAATTAGATATTTGATTTTCTATGATCCATAATAATAAAAACAACAACAGTTAAAAGACGTACATTTCTCCATCTGTTTGATAAAGAATTTGATTTGACTATGAGAGAATGATTACTCTAACAACTTAGTTTCACATGTGTCTCCCGATGGCTAGAGGCATAATGATGTTGTAGGTGAGAACACTTAACCCCTCAGTACTATTTATAGACTTTTGGCCATCAAGAAATCTAAAAGTTTGTGTTTGACTGTGATTAGAGATTTAGAGTTTATCTTATATCTTAAGAGTTTTTCTTATCTTATTATAACACATCTATTAACTGATAAGTTTTGAACTATTCCAAAGTCTATCAAGATGGGTGTGTTGGACAGAGTTTAAATAAAACTCTTACGTTCTCACTTAGCCCATACGCCTATAAAATAATATTTTCCGTTCATGGGTTTATTACAGCAAATTAACCATACTGCGCAAATTTATTTCCTAAAACTTTTCATAGCTCAAATAAATACATTTTATGAGTTTCGTAATATCAATGTCAAACTAGCTACTAATGCGAGTCATGACGGTCCTCTGTTATATAACCTATAAATTCCCTTACATGTACCACAATACCAGTAACTTAGTTTAACACTATCTTTAATGAGATAATTAAGGCTAATACTGTAATGCCTTGGGTTCCAATTCATGTCTATTGTAGACATTATCTTGTCATCATTCATCCACACCATTTAATGAACATATAAAGTGGAAAGACAAAAAAACAAAAACAAAACAACCATAATAGATATCATTAAGTGTCCAAATAGAATTCAAAAACATCTACGAGCTCATTAACATGTTCATATTATAAGACTTATTATATCAACATGTTCTTTAAACTGCTTCGCTACTAGACTCTTTGGCAATGGTTCTGCTATCATAAGCATAGTACTAAAATGTTCTATGGACATTGTTTGTTTCTGTACTTCCTCCTTAATGCTTAGGTATTTGAGCTCCATGTGCTTAGCACATTTAGAATACGTATCATTTTTGGAGAAAAATACTGCAGAAGAATTATTATAATAAATTCTTAATGGCCTGGCTATAGAGTTGACAACTCCAAGCCCTGAGATAAAGTTCATCAGCCATAAACCATGCACTGTGGCCTCAAAGCATGCCACAAACTCAGCCTCCATTGTAGATGAATCAGTGATTGTTTACTTCATACTTCTCCATGAGATCGCTCCACTAGCCAACAGGAAAACATAACCTGAAGTGGATTTCCTGCTATTAGAGCAACTAGCAAAATCAAAGTCTGAGTATCCAGTTACCTCTAAATTGTCAGTTCCTCTGAAGGTAAGCTAGTAATTCTTAGTTCCTTGCAGGTATCGCAATACCCTCTTTGCTGCTTTCCAATGAGACATCCCTGGGTTACTTTGGTAGCGCCCAAGCATGCTGATTGCAAAAATTAATGTCTGGCCTCGTGCAAATCTGTGCATATATCAAGCTCCCCACAATAGAAGCATAGGGGAATTTTGCCATCGTTTTACACTCCCACTCAGACATTGTGATAGGCTAAACTTATCACCTTTTGATGTTGGAGTGTCCAACGATGAACAACTTTTCATGCCAAATTTCTCAAGAACTCTTTCTATGTAACTTTTATGAGACAATCCCAACAGTCCTTGTTTTCGATCCCGAAGGATTTTGATTCCGATCACAAAGGATGCATCACCCATATATTTCATTTCAAAGTTCTTAGAGAGAAAACCCTTGGTTTCATAAAGTAAGCCAAGATCACTACTAGCTAACAAGATATCATCAACATATAGGATCGAAATTATGAACTTACTCCTACTGACCTTTAGGTATATATATCGATCAACGATGTTTTCTTTAAATCCAAAGGCAGTAATGGTATCATTGAAATTTAAGTACCATTATATCGATTTATTAAGCCTACATACTAGGTGATTTTTGCCCTTTTCTGAGTAAACTTCTGCCTGCTCCATGTAAACCTCTTCATCCAAATTTCCGTTTAAAAATGCAGTTTTTACATCCATCTGGTATAAATCTAAATCATAATGAGCCACTAATGCCATAATGATCCTAAGAGCCCTTTTTAGATAATGGAGAAAATGTCTCTTTGTAATCAATGCCTTCTTTTGAGTGAAACCCTTGGCAACAAATCTGACCTTATATCGTTCAACATTGCCTTTTGAGTCGTGTTTGGTCTTAAAGACCCATTTACACCCTACTCTTTTACTCCCAACTCAACGAGATCCCATACTTGATTCTGATCCATGGATTTCAACTATTCTTTCATGGCAGCGATCCATTTACTAGAATCACTTCCCTCTATAATTTGTGAAAAAGTTAGTGGATCTTTACTTGTTCCAATGTCAAATTCAGATTCCTAGAGATACAACACATAGTTTGCTTAAATAGCAGGTCTCCGATCTCTCTAAGATCTGCATAAGACAACCTGTTCTGGTGACTTCGAACTTGGTTCATCAGCGGTATTATCATTCTAAGATGGGTGATCATTTACTTGTTCTAATGTATCATTGTGATGATCAATTAGAGGAACTATTATCTTTTCTGAGGATGTAGGTATAAGGTTATCTACCCGTACTTCCTCAATGATCACATATTTGGGTTCAATTCTCCCACTGATCTCGCAAAGTTCAATGAATTTGGCATTTCCTGTTTCTATAATTCTCGGACTGTGATTAGGACAGTATAACCTATATCCTTTGGATCTCTCTGGGTACCCAATAAAGTACCTGCTTACTGTTCTAGGATCCAATTTTCTTTCATGGGGATTGTGAAGTCTCGTTTCTGCTGGGCAACCCCAAACATGCATGTGCCTTAAACTTTGTGTCCTACCAGTCCATAGCGTGAAAGGAGTTTATAGAAATGACTTACTAGGAACGCGATTTAAGATATACATTACCGTCTTAATGGCTTCATCCCACAATGATTTGGGTAAGGTAGAATTGCTTACCATACTTCTAACTATATCCAATAAAGTCCGATTACGCCTTTTAGCAACATCGTTCTGCTGTGGTGTCCCTGGCATCGTGTACTGTGCAACAATGACATGTTGTCCAAGAAGTTTGGCGAATGGGCCAGGGTTATGGCCCGATTCGTCATACTTTCCATAGTATTCTTCACCTCGATCCGAGATGATGATTTTCACCTTTCTATCTAACTGCCTTTCCACCTCCATGAGAAATACCTCAAGTACTGAAATAGGTTGAGATTTCTCATGTACCAAATAGATATATTCAAATCGTGAAAAATCATCTATAAAGGTGATAAAATACTTTTCTCCACCAAAACATTCAGTGGAGAGTGGTCCACATATATCTGTGTGAATTATTTCTAGAAGCTCCTTACTTCTTGTGGCGCCCTCTTAGTTTGTTTAGTTTGCTTTCCTTTAATGCAATCCAAACACACTTCAATATTAGTAAAATCAAGATGCAGAATAATCCATTCTTTTACTAATCTCTGTAACATTTCTTTGGAGATGTGCCCAAATCTTTTATGCCAAAAATCATAATAATTTTTATTCATCATGTTTCTTTTAGTTCCAATACATGTTTTATGGTGTTGGGTATAGGTATTTTTAATAAATGTATTATCGAGGCAAAGTTGATAAAGGCCATCGGAAAGAAATCCAGAACCAATAGATAAATTATTTCTAAACAAATTGAAACTACCATTACAGAACAAAAAAGAATAACCATCAGTATCTAGTCTGGATAAGGAAATCAAATTACGCCTCACAGAAGGCACATATACTGTGTTATGAAGGTCTAAATAATGACCGGTACTCAAAACTAAACGAAAAGTTCCTATGGCTAAAACTTCAGCCTTATTCTCATTTCCCATAAAAATAAATCTCTCACTGGGGTTTGGTTTTTGGCTTGTAAGGTATCCCTGCATGGTTATGGAAACATGAACATTAGTACCCAAATCTAGCCACCAAGAGTTAGTGGGAACATTTACAAGGTTTGGTTTAAAACATACAAAAGTAAGTGGCTTACCCTTCTTTTCAAACCAAGCCTTACGTTTCGGACACTCAACTTTCATGTGTCCATGCTTCACACAAAAGAAGCATTTGCCACTGTTATGTTGAACCTGATTAACTTTCCCAGGCTGCTTTCCTTTCAGTGGTCCAGTTTATTTCATTTTGCCATAATGATATTTTTTCTTTCCAGCTTCTATAGTCACAAAATTAGCAGAGTAATGTCCTTGTTGTTTCAGTCTTGCTTGCCAACTCATTCACATTCTATTTATCTTTAATAGAATTATAATGCATCTGGAATAGACCCTACTGAGGTGGCAATGAGTTCAGAGTAAACTGAAAAATGAAGTACACCTCTACTTTCATTCCCAGGGTTTGTAATCTGACAGCAGTATTTGTCATTTCAAGGATATGCTCTTGCATTCCTTTAGCACCATCATATTCCATAGTGGTAAGTCTAGTCATAAGTGTTCCTGCTAAAGATTTATCTGCAGACATAAACCTCTCTTCAGCATTTTACAAAAAAATTTGGGCATCCTCAGTACTAGGGAGTGAATTTTATATATTTTCAGCTATGGTCATTTTCATGAACATTAGACTCAGCCTGTTTGATCTTTCTCACATCTCTATTACTACTCTCAGTGATGGGTGGTGGTTTTGGACTCGTAAATGATGAGTCCAGGTCAAGGACTCCTAAGGTGAACCTGACTGGCTCAACCCACTCAGAAAGATTAGAGCCATTCAAAACAGGAACAG
Organism: Juglans mandshurica; assembly: GCA_022457165.1. Taxonomy (NCBI): domain Eukaryota; kingdom Viridiplantae; phylum Streptophyta; class Magnoliopsida; order Fagales; family Juglandaceae; genus Juglans; species Juglans mandshurica. The sequence continues at coordinate 15,488,040 of CM039632.1, forward strand.
ATGAAGTCTGTGAGTGTAGGGATGTACGTACGCTTATTGCAAGAAACGTTTGTCACATAATGTTTTGAGTTAGACACTTATAAACAATAATCAGAATTTAAACAATTATGAATGAACTAGTAGTGTCATCAACACCCTCATTTAGGAGTAGATTTTGATACACAAAATGATCTCACCAGTATTAAATTATGTGGATGAGCTAGTTGTATCATCAGAATTCTCCTTTGGGAGTAAACTCTAACATACAAAGTGTTCCCTTCAACCTTACTTTTGATGGATGAACTAGTAGTGTCATCAAGACCCTCCTTTGAGAGTAGATCTTGACACGTTCACTCCATCATATCTACCTTACTATGTGGTTTAATGATTTGTCACCAAAATTAATAAAATCTTGTACTTTTAGGCAACCAATTTTTTCTTAGATTTTGATGTAAATCATTTGTCTTATATTAGATAAACATACATGGCATAATAATAAGAGCCAAAATAATAAATTCATACATGTATTTAATAATAATAACATGGACAAAAAAAAATTTAGAAAAATGCTTGGGAGTAGTAGCCACTGTTTGGTAAATCCAAATTGCAAACATTACGTGTCGAAACGGGGGGCTCCCACCATTTTGCACATATTTTGAATTTTCATTTCGTCCCTTTCGTTCCTCTCCCCCCATCTCCCCGCGTTTACCTTTCTTCCTCCTTTCCTGTTTCTTTCTTCCTCTTCTCTCTTCCTGTTTCTTGCCTTCTTCTCCCCCCACCCCCTGAGCTCCCGAGAGAGACGGCGATGTGATTTCCCAAGTTCCTCTACACTACACTGTGATTTCCCGAGTTCCTCTGTACTGCACTGAGATTTCAAGTTCCTCCCCCGAAGCCCCGAGCTCCTCTACATTGCGATTTCGAGTTCGCAGGTGATCCTAATGATTTCTTCTTCTCTAAGATTTCTTCTTCTTCTTCTCTAAGATTTTTTTTTCTTCTCTAAGGTTTATTCTTCTTCTCTGCGAGTTCGACACACTCAGATTGAAGCCCTCAATCCACCGACGTGAAGCCCTATTGTTTCTTGTAAATAATCTTCTTCAAGTTTTTCCATGTATTACTCATTTTTTCTCTATGATTCTAGGGTTTAGTCATACATTTCTTTTTTTTCTCTGTGTTTACAACATCTCTTTTTTCCTCTAGGGTTTAGTTATATGAGCTGTAAATTAATGGTATTTTGCTAGAAATTAATGGGGTTGTTTCTGGATGATGCATATCTAGTATTAGCTAGAGATTAGAGGTTGCATTCTATCCTGGCTAGTTTATTATTGAAGGAGGAAGAAAGCTAAAATGAATCAGATTTTAATGGAGGGTGGTGCAATGTAACCTATTGGGTTTGTTGTATATCTTGATTTTGGTCATGTATATAGATATATATTTGCCGTACTGGACATATATTGTTTTGAATCACGAACGTAGGCAATGGATGGTGCATCACCATGGGACTCTAGTCGGGTTTGTTCAAATCAAAGTGTTTGTACAAAGTTTAAGGTAAGTGTTTGTTGGGATTTCTGTTTGGAACTCGTCTCTGACCCCATGTAGATCATTCTATTCTCACATTACCAATCTTTATCTTTGAAAATGGAGGGAAACAATCTAACAGATACCTTCAAAATTTTAGGGTGTTGAGTAACTTTGGAGAGGCTTGGGAAGAAAGGTGCAACATCTTGAGTCAAATTTTAGTCTTGGACTTGCATCTAGGGAAAATATTTTCAAATTTCCAAATGTTTTCATCAATTATCATTTGCATAATGTTAATAAATTTTCAATTGTTGACCAAGGTGTGAGTTCACTTAGATATCATTATTCCAAGTTCAGGTTAAAGGGACACAGTATCATCAAGTCCAAGTTCAGAGTTATATCGAGAAGAAGCGTGTTTTGTTAAAACATAGAGACATGAGTATTTGAAATGGTTTACTCATTTTTACAAGTGCAGGAGTTCCACACAGTAATAATTGTGACATGGTGGGAAGAGAAGATAAAGTCAGAGAATTAGCGAAGAATTTGAAAAAGGAAAAACGAAAATTGTTGTGTTTGTATTGGGTTATAACATTTGTAATAGTGTTTGCTTGGTTCAGATAAATTCTTAGACTTTTTTGCACATTGTATGGATTAGATCTTGATGAAAACCTTGTAAATTCTATGTTGCTAAATCAACCTGTGTAATGAAAACAGGTTGTGCACTTCTCTATTTTTTGAAAACTTTTGCCAAGTCTTATGTAGTTGATCGACTATGATCATTTAATTTATAATTAAAGCAACACAAGTCTATGTAGATTTTTTTTTTGAGATTGTCATGCAAGGGGGGCTGAGGGTTCTTGTGGAGATTATTGGTGATCATTGAGATTATGCATTTATTAGATGTCTTTATATAGTGGCCGAAATTTTAAGAAAGAAATAGGTTGTGTTCCCTCTCGTATTGACATTGCTCAACCTGTATAAAATATGACCCACATGGGTGCACATAAATAAACTTTATGTGATGCCGTATGCTACCATAGTTATTTGCCAAAGGGAATATCTGATTCCAATAGTCCAAAAAAAAAAGCAAATTATACAAATAAAACAGTGACAAAATTGCCTGCACTAAATCAGCAAATCTAGTGCATACCATAAGCAACAAATATTTGTTCATAATGTTATATTGGCCATGATGATGGCAAGATCAGCAAATCTTGTGTTTGATTCTGCTTTATCTGGTTTTGCATCCAAGCAATAGCTATCTCACAAGCAGGGGCACATGGCATCACGAATTCCGCTAGAAACTTTGCCGCTGCTCTCATCCACTACAGTCTTGATGCCCATACTGTGCAAAGACATTCACAAACCAACAGGTTCATCATCTAACAACCATGTCCAGGTAAGTATTATAAATAAATAAATCAATCAAAATGTGTATGAGTTTCACCCCAAAAAAAATGAAAAAAAGAAACCAGGAATAACCATAAGCATCGCAAGAGAGTGACAAAAACACAAGAACTATGTCAACAGAAAATCTTTTGTGCTCAACCTAGCGACAGCCAACATTAGTACCGTCAAAAGTTCATGATGCAGCAGGTAACAGGTAATGGAATTAAAATTATCAATAGGGATAATTATAAAAGCATTGCAGAGAATGTTGAAAAGCCAAAAGATTATAAGAATATTGGTTTGACCTAACACCACGGGAACCATCAAAGGAGCACAAGCCAATCTGGGAGCAGATCTTCTTTGGGTTTGCCTGTTATATAGAAATATAAAGGCTGGAAATCAATTTAATAGTAGAATAACTGGAATATTCTGCAAAGGGGTACATAAATTTTATCTCGGCTAAAAGCAAATCAATAATGGTTTGTCCATACTGCTCGACAATTGCCTTGCATTGCTGACTAACAACTCCAGAGGCTCCAATTGCATGATTTATCATGGTAATCACAGTCTGCAAGAAAAACCACCATATATTTGAAGTAGAAGCACGTATATATAATAATACAAGCCTTTAGGACAGCAAGAACATATTTATGCATGTACAAGAACATATTTATGGTAAAGTTAAATAACATCTGGAGTAACCTTGATATAGTGTGAACAAAGTAGTGCATTTTATTTATATTATATCGAGGAGATGAAAGGGGAAAATAGAGGAAAAAATGACATAAAGAAACTCACCATATGAGCAGAGCCATCATACCAGAAAATAGAGTGTACTGACACAGGGAATGAGAATCATAAGAACAAATACACCTAAATATACCAAGAAACATCAGAGGTCCAAAAAAGAGATTGGCCCAAATAATGACATGGGGAAAAACTAGAAAAAGACAAGATAACCAAGCTAACAGTCCAAATAAAGATAACCAAGAGATTGGAAGACTGTTAATGATAGCATGTAGGAAAGACCAGCTAATTAACAAAGAGGACAACCTCATACATCCTCTACAAAGACCAGCTAATTAATAAATGAAAAGGCAGCATCATCTAGAATTTCTGCTTGAATTTCACCAGCTCTTTTTTTGTACCCATAGAATTTCTGCCAAAACATTTCACCAGCCCCACATCTGTAGTCATATCAGTGTGCATGCATACAGAGTCCTCCTCCAATGGCTCACAACCTAGAGGATTACAACAGACTATATTAGAACATACTACATTAGAAAAACCTATATTACATTCTACAAATTCTTATTGTAAAAAATATATAATATTCCACATAAGCCACCTCAATTTTAATTTTATAAGGTAGTTATAAGAACTTATTTGCAAGTTAGCCAGCACATACTCATGGTTGCTAAATGAAATCATATGCATGTCCCTAGTCAGGTTTAGTTGAGCATTCTATTAAAAGCACACATGATTGATTTGCAGTATTGTTTATATCATTAACATATTTATTTACAAATCTCTACTAAAACAAACAAGTTCCAATCATGTCTTGAAAACCCAAGTCGTTAAAAAACAATAGTTTAGGGACCCTGTTTTTCTGGAAAGAACACTAATTTTCTCCATGCCCTAAGCCACAATACCCATCTCAGAAAAAACAAAAATAAAATCTTTATGTACACATGAAGAATAGTTTACGGACCCTGTTTTCCTGGAAAGAACACTGATTTTCTCCATGCCCTAAGCCACAATACCCATTTCAGAAAACACAAAAATGAAATCTTTATGTACACATGAAGAACATAATAGTATGGAAGGGAAAATGGTACAATATTTACCTACGAAGCTGAGCAAAAAAATAGAGCACGCTATTGGGACTTCTCGCTGGTTGGATCTGTTGAATTAGCTCGCGTGGAGTGGCGGTGCTGGGAGGACGTAGGAGCGTCGCGGGGTTCATCGAGAGGAAGCCGTCTCGAGGTGGCAGTGAGAAGACCTTTCCGACGAGGGTTGGTGGCGAGGAAGGAGGGTGGTTTCGCGGGATTCAAGACAGGTTTCCTCCTTTCAAAGAGCTGGCGACGTTGGGCTGGGCTGGGCAGACGGAGGAGCGCTGCTCGGTCGCATTGATGAGAGAGACGGCATCGTCAGGAGGCCCTGGGTAGAGGATACTCAAGTGGGTTGGTGTCGAGGGAGGAGAGTGGTCTCGCGGGATGATTTTGAATAGGGATGAAAACTGGAACTGCTTTTCAAATGGAGTCAAAATGCACGTTTTGATTGAAAAAAAAAAAAAAAAAAAAACTGAAGTGGCTGCATTGTGTGCACCGCTACAGTGGATGCTATATAGAAGAACTCAAAATTTTAATATATGTATATACCAATAATAACATGTATAGAAAATTTAATAAAATTTAATACATGTATTTAACAATAATAACATGCATACAAAAGAAAAATAAAATTTTAGATTTTTTTAATATATAGGTAATATTAAAATAATAATATTATAATATAATCTAATCAGTCCAGTAGCCCAGGCCGAAACCCGGTTCATTAGTGAGGCCTTTGGTCAACAAAGACACTGGTTCGGGCCTACTGTACAGGGCTTGAAGGCCCGATTTCGATTCTAGATTTTTTTTTTTTTTTTAATTCTCTTCGAGCTGGGGCAAGGCCCAGGCCTAGGCCCTTCAGAAGTTAGAAGAAAGCCTGATCTTCTTCTTGAATCAACAATTGCAGCGCTGTGTACACATAATTGGGAGAAACCAAACTCCCTTCAATTCGGCACAACCGTGGACATCGCCGACAAGGAGAAAATGGCATGGCGTTCCCAGCCTCCTCCTACTGCCGATGTCCAACTCTACTCATGGTTGCCTTTTTTTTTTCTTCTTCTTCTTATAGGAACATTGTCGTGCGCCGTGGCCAGTGGAGCCCACTGCCACCATCTCAAATGCGTCGCGGAGGAAGTTCCTAGCCTCCTCCCAGTGCCGACAACCCTTTCCCATGACATGTTTCACAATCAGGCAAGGGCAGCGCCGGTTTGGGAATATACAGCCCTCTGCGTCGCCCCTCTATGCCACTTTACGCCGCTCTTTACATGTTGAGCCGCCGGCCACCACTCACTGGCCAACACAGCTAGAGGTGTAAGCTGGTCGGTCCAGACCGGAAGAATCGATCGGTTCGGTCCTGGTCAGACCGGACCGAAGTTGGTCCGGTTCGGCCCTGGTCCAAGAAATAGAGGACATAAGTAGGTTCGGTCCGAATCCGGTTTAGGGGTTTCCCACCCCAGACCGGACTGAATTAAAATATATATTATTTATATAATAATTGTATAATTTATAATGTAATTTTAATCTAATTTATTATCATTGAGCATATAAAATATTTTTTTATTAAGCTAGTTACATAATCTTCATTAATAATTCACTTAATTTTAATTTAGTATTTTAAATAACTTTTTTTTTATTATCTTATTTAAAAAAAAGAATAAAAAAATAATTAGACCGAACTGAACGGACCGACCAGACTGAATTCACCCCTAAACACAGCGGCTCCACCAACATATATACACGACGGTTCCTCAACCCATTACCTAGCACAGATACAATACGACAAGGGAGAAATAAGAAAAAAACTTCAAAAACCCGAAGCACTCTGCGACTCATGGCTTCTCAACTTTCTCCTCCATCATTATACACAACACAACAATCGGTTTTTTAATTCCTCAACACGCAACAACGTAAACAATATACAATATATGAAATACACCCAATCAAGGGCATATGCAAATTATGGTATACATCCAATCAAGGGCATATGCAAATTATGGTAATAGGAGAAATAGGTACACCAAAACCGAAATACATTAATGTTGTCAGTGTAACACTACCTATCCTTTCATAAAAGCAGAGTTCGACGTTTTCCAAACAACATCATAAAATATTTCGTTAGGTCAAAAAGTAATATTTTCAGCCTTTCGCAACATAATAAAATTACAATACACGAAAGCACATATTCATAGTATATTTTATCAAGATCATAAAAAATCTATAACCTAAAACTCTGATACCACATGTTAAATATTTTAACATGAACATTAATAATTGGATATTTGATTTTCTATGATCCACAATAATAAAAACAACAATAGTTAAAAGATGTACCTTTCTCCATCTGTTTGATGAAGAATTTAATATGACTATGAGAGAAGGATCACCCTAACAACTTAGCCTCACAAGTGTCTCCTGATGGCTAGAGGCACAATGATGTTGTAGGTGAGAACCCTTAGCCATTCAGTACTATTTATAGACTTATGGCCATCAAGAAATTTAGGACTTTGTGTTTGACTGTGATTAGAGATATAGAGTTAATCTTATCTCTTAGGAGTTTTTCTTATCCTATTATAACTCATCTATTAACTGATAAGTTTTGAGCTATTCCAAACTCTATCAAGATGGGTGTATGGGATACAGAGTTTAAATAAAACTCTTACAGTTTATTGGTAGTTTAATTACTTATTTAAACGATATATATATTGCGCCTATGAAATAACATGAAAGCGATTCATGATGTTGAATGTGTTCTTGATCTTTGATCTGTCTAATTGTTTTCGTTTATGGGGTTCAAAGGTATTAAGGCATGTAATTCTCATGTAGCAGCCACTGCAACAGATTGCTCCCATGAGCGTGAGCAGCACTCTGATATCCTAACAGATTTAAAAGGGAATCTTCCAAGCACACATGAGGATATGACACCTGTCTCATATCTAGAAGATTCTAATATAACCGAGTAATTGTACACCGTATGACCAAATTGTAATCAGATTGTTCTCCTTGGTATACTTGTATAAATATGGATTGGAAATGCAATGTAAAAGCTTGAATGAGATATACAAGAAATAAGAATGAAAGAGCTTTGCCTCCATTGAGACTTTTCTTGGAATACTTAGTGTGCTTGTTTTTAGCTTCTGCCATAAACTCATTATGGTATCAGAGCTACCCAAGGACTAACGTCCATACATTTTTTATGGCCAACCCAGAGTCCTTTGACATCACCCACTCTTCCCACTCTTGCCCCTCCCCCACCGTCAACCCTATCATCATCACTTCATTCTCCCATTTCATCACTATTAAACTTACACATGAGAATTATTTGTTATGGAAGGCCCAAATGGTCCCCTTTTTGAAAGGTCACCGTCTCTTTGTTTTCGTCGATGGCACGAATCCCCCCCCCCCTCCTTTGGTTGTTGACAACTTGCCAAATCCATATTACAATAACTGGGTTTTGCAAGATCAATTAAAAATTTCTACCATCAATGCCTCTTTGTCCGACACCATTCTTGCTCAAGTTTTGAACTATTCTACCTCTCAAGAGGTTTGACACACCCTTCAGACCATGTTTTCCGCTCAGTTCTCTGCATATATCATGCAGACGTAATTTCAATTAGCCACCCTAAAAAAAGGCTCTGACTCTATCACTACCTACTTTAAAAAGGCCACGTCTCTTGCAGCAACCTTGGGCACTGCAGGCCAACCACTTTCAACATCTTAGTTCGTCATTTACTTACTAGCGGGTCTTGGCAGTGATTATAAATCTCTTGTCACCTCTTTAACAACACTCCCTGACCCCCTTTCTACTCCTCAAGTTTTTAGCTACCTCTTGAATCATGAGTGTTGTATTACACATCAGACTAATACTCTATTTTTAGGGACTTCTTTTGCAGTTAAACTCTACTGTTCGGTAGCCTAATTCTAGTTCAACCTCAAGCCGTGGGTGGGGACCTTCTTTTCACGGCTGAGGCAGAGGCCATGGTGGTTTCGTGGAGGTCATCCTCCTCAATTCTCTAATTAATCCTCTCCTGGACCAGTTTGTCAGGTCTGTCAATGACCTGGACACTTTGCACTTACCTACTACTATATATTCAACCATGCGTATCAAACACTTTCTCCTCCTTCTATTGCTGCCCACCATAGCTCGGTGCCCTCCTTAGCTCCTTCTTCAAATATATGGTTCCTTGATACCATAGCAACAAATCACTTTACGTCAGAGTTTGCCAACCTGAATATGGATGTAGCGTCGTACCATGGCTCCGACCAAGTTAGCATCGACGACGGCAGCACCCTTCCAATCCAAAATATTGGTTTTGCTCAATTACAGTCCCCTTCTCGCAATTTCTTTATCCATAAACTTCTTCATGTCCTGTTAATTACTCGAAATATAATTTCTATTCGTCAATCTTGCCTTGAAAATTCAATGTTTTTTTAGTTTCTCTCCGATTTTTTTTTTTTTTTTTTGTGAAGGATTTGCGCACCCAGGCTCCACTTCTTTAGGGCCACGTTAGGAATGGCCTATACGAGCTGCCTATTGGTGTTTCCACCCCAACCACATCTGTTCCTACAACTCCATAGGCCATGCTCGGTGAACGGACCTCCTCTCATCACTTGCACTCCCGCCTTGGACGTCCAAGTCCCCGCACCACTTCTTTTACTATTAAAAAGATTCAGCTTCCTGTTAACAATAGTGCTCGCATATCACAGTGTTCCACTTGTCCCTTAGCTAAATCTCACACTCTGCCTCACCCCCCCCCACCCCCTCTCACTCACTCAAACCATTTTGACTTGTGTTTCTTGATGTTTGGGGACTGGCTCCTGTGCCCTCCTCTAATGGTTCTCGATTTTACTTACCTGTAGTAGATGACTATTCCAAATATATATGGCTATTTCCACGTCAATCTAAGTCTAATGTGTTCCAAATTTTTTTAGCTTTTCTTAATTATGTTCGTAATTTTTTCTCATCCAATATTGCATCAGTACAAACCTACTGGGGTGGAGAGTTTAGGCCTTTAAACAAAATTTTTCAATCAAATGGAATTATGCACCTTGTGACGTGTTTATATTCTCATGCCCAAAATGGTAGTGTAGAACATAAACATCATCACATTGTGGAGACTGGGCTTTCTCTCATGGCCCATGCCTCCGTTCCACAAAAATACTAGGCTGACGCTTTTTTAATGGCTATTTTTTTAATAAATCGTATGCCTACTCCCATCCTCAATAATAAATCTCCCTATCAACTCCTTTTTCTTCGTTTTTCAGATTATCAGTTTTTACAGATTTTTGGGTTTCAATGTTGGCCCAACTTGCACCCATTTAACTGTCACAAACTTGATCTTAGGTCGAAACCTTGTGTTCTCATGAGCTACAGCCCATATCACAAAGGGTATCTATGTCTTCATATTCCCACGAGCAAAATCTATACCTCACGAGATGTCCAATTTAATGAATATGTCTTCCCCTTTACTGTTAGCCCACACACAAACTCATTTTCTATACTTGGACCCTCTCTTCAAATTAGCCCAATTCCTCTAATTCACCTTCATCTACCTATTCTGACCCTCCAGCCATTACTCGGCACCATACCCTAGCCAAAGTCCAAACCCTATATTCACCTTACTGTCTCATCCCCTTCCCCGATACCAGAAGAACCCTCATCCTTCAATGAAGCTAATAAGTACCCTGAATGGCGCTCTACCATGGCCTCTGAATTCGATGCCCTTATCCTTAACCAACCTGAGATTTGTTCCCTTATTCCTCCAATCTCAATATTCTCGGGTTTAAATGGGTCCTTAAAACTAAACGGCATGCCGATGGAACCATCGAACAACAAAAGGCACGCCTAGTTGCTCAGGGGTTCCATCAGCAAGCTGGGATTGATTTTATGGAGACCTACAGTCCGATTGTGAAGTCGGTAACCATTCGGCTTCTCCGGACTCATTTTCTATACCTGAACCCTCTATTCAAATCAATCCAATTCCTCTAATTTCACCTTCATCTACCTATTCTGGCCCTCCAGCCATTACTCGGCCCAACCTGCTTCCTCAGCCCACTAACACATTACCTCCTGAGTCTTCTCATCTCTCCCCAATGCCTACCTTGGCCCAGTCTTCACCTACTCTAACTATAAGCCCATCTCCTTCCTCTCTAGCTAGGTCATCATCGCCGAGTCCCCCTCCCTTTGCGCCGCAACCTGTTTCTTTCCCAAACCCTTCTCAGCAACCCTCGTCTTCTTCCATTCATCCCATGCTCACAAGGTCTCGCAATCAAATCCATCATCCCCTTCACTGAACCAATGGCACCATACCCTGGCCAATGTCCAAACCCTCTATTCACTTTACTGCCTCATCCCCTTCCTCGATACCAAAAGAACCCCCATCCTTCACCGACGCTAACAAGTACCCTAAATGGCTTTCTGCCATGGCCTCTGAATTCGATGTCCTTATCCTTACCCAGACCTGGGATTTGGTCCTTTATTCCTCCAATCTCAATATTCTCGAGTCTAAATGGGTCCTTAAAACTAAACGACATGTCGACGGAACCATCGAACGACGAAAGGCGCGCCTAAATGCTAAGGGGTTCCATTAGCAGGCCGTGATTGATTTTACGGAGACCAACAATTCGATTGCGAAGCTGGTAACCATTCGGCTTCTCCTATCCATCGTTGTTTCCTCATCCTGGCCGTTGCACCAGTTAGAAGTTCAGAATGCCTTCTTGCATGGTGACCTGGAGGAGGATGTTTTCATGCATCAGCCGCTGGGGTTCACAAATCTAGATTTTTCCTCTCACGTTTGCAAGCTACGTAAGTCTATCTAGGGCTTGGTTCTTGAAATTGAGTAACAAATTGTTGTCTGTTGGGTTCCAAGCTTCAAAATCTAACCCTTCATTGTTTATATTTCAAAATTCAACTGATTCTGTTTTTATGTTAATTTACGTGGATGACATAATAATGACTAGTTCTAGTAATCTACTTATTTCTCAAATTCTTGCCTCTCTGAGTGCATCATTTTCAGTTAAGGATTTAGGCTCTTTGCATTACTTTTTAGGTATAGAGGTCCTTCGAAATACTCAAGGTGGTCGCCAACACTACCTGTGAGTTACTATGGCTACAATCATTACTTGGTGAGCTGTGAATTTTCTTGTTCGATCCTCCGACACTATGGTGTGATAGTCTCGATGCAACCTACCTGTCCATGAACCCAGTTCTTCCTTCTCGAACAAAGCATGTCGAACCTGACTATCACTTTGTTCATGAATGGGTTTCTGCCAAAGCACTCAAAGTATCTTTTATTTCAAGCAAGGATTAACTTGTCGACATTTTTACGAAGCCTCTCTCTACTGCTCGTTTCAATTTTCTTTGATCAAGCCTCACCATCTCTCCGGTGCCACTTGACTCGCAGGGGCTATTAAGGCACCTAATTCTCATGAAGCAACCACTGCAACAGAGTGCTCCCATGAGCATGAGCAGCACTCGAATATCCTAACAGATTTTAGAAGCAATCTTCCAAGCACAAAGGATCGAGGATATGACACCTGTCTCATATCTCGAAGATTCTCATATAACCAACTGAGTAAATGTACACCGTATGATCAAATTGTAATTAGATTGTTCTCTTTGGTATACTTGTATAAATATGGATTGGAAATGCAATGTAAAAGCGTGAATGAGATATACAAGGAATATGAATGAAAGAGCTCTGCCTCCATTGAGACTTTTCTTCGAATACTTAGTGTGCATGTTTTTAGCTTATGCCATTAACTCATTAAAAGTCAACATGAACATTAATTTTGTACATATACTAGCTAGGTAATCATCTGATCTCCGCTATTAAACTTCCAAAGCTAGAAGAAGATCAGGCTGTAATATCTATTGGTTTATAGTACTGGTGTTTTTTATCCTAAGCAAATCATATTATATATATAATATATACATATATAAGGGAGGCAGTAATAAATGCTCCATTCCAACTACTATATTACAAGAAAATAAAATAAAATGGAGATATGGGTCCAATAACTTGATCCACGCCCATTTCTTACAAGGAGGAGCTGTCATTAGTGATTTTGATATAGTCCATTTCGAACAATCATATCACGGCTTAAAAGTCTTAATAGTTTGGATTGACGGAAGAAGAGTTTCACTTCCTCTTACTCATAATTCATGATTGTTAGAAGCGAGAATATAAGAAGATAGGATGCAACAGATGGTTCAGATCGCTGACAAATGACCTTCAGTGGTTGTACTTGTGCATGGGAGCCACGACTCCCATGCACAAGTAGGGAGTAACGATGTCAATCTGATATGGAAGACCCAAGTGTACTCAACCCTCTTGTTCCGCAAGTAGTGGTAGAAAGCCTTTCATAGCGTGATAGTGGGTGGATCTCACGAGCCGCTCTTTTTGTTAATTTTCTTCCACTAGTCGAAGAAAATAGAGATCATGGGTTCAACCTGTTAGACATATCAGCTCCGATATATCAGCAGCTCATCAAGATAAATCTGTTACAATGGTTATCTAGTTGTTGTTGCAGTTATCTAGTAAATCACAGCAGATTTCATAAATATTCTGTTAGTATTCTATAGTTATCTAGTTATCTAGTTCTGTTAATAGAGTTTTTAAATATTTGAATTCTTGTATCTATCTAGATAATGTAATTTAAACTACTTTGTAATTATCTATATAAATGAAAACACTCGAGTACCTGGTTATCATTTTTTTGAGCCAGAGTTCATTCTATTCATATTTTGACTTGGTATCAGAGCATTAAATTGCTCACGCAACTCGATCCTATATGGCCTCATCCAATTCCTCTTTTGTTATCCCAAACATTACCTCTCTGGTTTCTGTCAGACTAGATGGAACCAATTATCTGAATTGGATTACCCAATTCATTCCTGTGCTTAGAAGTCATGACTTACTAAGCATTGTTGATGGGTCAGAAATCTGTCCCTCTCAATATCTTCTTGATTCCACTGGGAACTCTACTTCTGATCTCAACCCAGCTTACTTGGTTTGGCAGAAGAAAGATCAATTTATTTTGGCCTGGTTAAATGCCACTCTCAGTGAAAAGATCCTATCCACAGTCTATGGATTAACAACATCCAAAATGGTATGAAGTACATTGGCTAGCAGATTTGCTCCTCAGTCCAGATCTCGCATTTCCCACCTCAAAAGACAGCTTCAAACATTGCAGCAGGGCACTAAAACCTGCTCTGATTACTTGATCCTTGCCAAAAACTGGTCTGACCAGCTCACAGCAGCAGGTAAACCTGTTGATGAGGAAGACTTGATCTCCTATGTCATCGGGGGTCTTAATTCGATTTATAATCCTTTCATCACATCTCTTAATTTTGCCACTCGAGACAAACCAATTTCATTTTATGATTTTCAAACTGAATTGCTCAATTATGAGCAATTACTTGAATCTCAAAACAAGACCCTTCCCAATGATGGCACACAGTTTGCTTTCTTCACAAACAAACCCAAGTTTACCCATGGCAAGAAATCAAAATACCCCACTCAGCAAGGCAAGCCTTCCAACTATAATCGACCTCCTGCCAGTTCAAACAACTTCTCCCTTAAACCACAATCATCCAGCAGCCCCTTCAGCTCCACCAAATTCCCACCATGCCAAATTTGTGGCAAAAATAACCACCAAGCCCTTGACTGCTATCACAGGATGGATTTTACTTACCAAGGTCGACATCCACCAGCTCAGTTGGCAGCTATGGCAGCCCATACTCATGGCACACAAGAAGTTGAACAGCCTTGGTATCTTGACAGTGGTGCCAACAACCATATTACTTCTGAATTGGACAACTTGACCCTACAACAACAGCCTTATCAGGGCAAAGAACAGGTCACAGTGGGCAATGGAGGAGGCTTGCTCATCACCAACACTGGTTCTTCTATGCTTCTTAACTCCAAAAACAAGTTCCTTTTACACAATATTTTACATTGCCCTAAAGCATCTTCTAATCTTTTATCCATTCAGAAATTTTGCAAAGATAATAACTGTTACTTTGAGCTCACATCATCTCATTTCTTTGTAAAGGACCTACAAACCAAGGAAACACTTCTTCAAGGGCCGAGTGAAGCTGGATTGTATCCCATGTATCTCAAGCAGCTGAAACTCAAGAAATCAATTCCTAAAGCTGCTCATATTTCCTCTTTTACTGCATTACAAGGTGTCAAAGCTCCAATAAAAATTTGGCATTCTAGATTAGCTCATGCCTCTGAATCCACTGTTGCTAGGGTCATTCGAGAAACTTTGCTTCCTATTTCTGGTCCTGTAAAACAAAATAATTTGTGTGAGTCTTGTCAAGTTGCTAAGAGTCACAAACTTCCTTTTCCCGAGTCCAATAACAGATCCTCACATCCTCTTGAGTTAATACACTCAGATGTTTGGATCTCTCCAGTTGCTTCTATAAGTGGATGTAAACTCTATGTTCTATTTATTGATGACTTTTCCAGATTTACTTGGTTGTTTCCTTTGCAATTCAAATCTGATGTATTCTCTTGTTTTCTTAAGTTTAAACAAGTTGTTGAAACTCAATTTTCTGGAAAAATCAAACAAATTATGACTGACAATGGTGGAGAATACCTCTCTACTAATTTCAAAAAATTCCTCTCTACCAATGGAATTCTACATAAGCTCACTTGTCCTCATACTTCTGAGCAAAATAGAATTTCAGAGAGAAAACATAGGCATATTACTGAGACAGGTTTATCACTCTTAGCTTAGTCTCATCTTCCATCTTGCTACTGGGTTGATGCTTTTCTCACTGCCATATATGTCATCAATAGGCTTCCTACACCTGTCCTTAGCAATCAGTCACCATTCTTCACATTATTTAACAAACCACCAGATTACTCATACCTAAAGACATTTGGTTGTGCATGTTACCCTTTGCTTAGACCCTATACCACCCACAAATTAGCCTTTAGAAGCACTAAGTGTGTTTTTCTCGGGTATAGCTCAAATCAGAAGGGATATCGATGCTTGGATTTAAACTCTCAGAAAGTCTACATCTCCAGACATGTCATCTTTGATGAATTGAATTTTCCTGCTTCTGATACAAGGGCTTCAGCTGTTGCTTCCTCACCCTTGCAGGATATTTTTCCCTCCTCTGTCAGTGCCTCACAATCAAGTTCTTTCTCTAATCCCTTGCCTCCTCATTCAGTTTCTTCCTTTCCTATTGTTACACCTCCTACATTCACTATCACAACATCTTCCTTTGATACATCACCCTCATCTGAACCTATTTTTCCCAATAACACAAGCCCCCCAGCTCCACATAATGCTCCCATCTCAGAAACACAACCTGCTATTTCTCCACCTACTCTTCATAATGATCTTATATCTGAAACCCCACCTGTTTCCTCCTCACCTGATCTTCAACTTCCTTCACTTAATTCCACTCCTCTCACCACCATAAATCTGCCTACCTCCTCCTACACTCAAATCATTACACGATCCATGACCAACTCCTCCAAACCTAAACAATTTCCAGACTACCATCTCTACTACTCCACCAAATATCCTCTCCAAGCTCTCTCTACTATCACCTTACCGTCTGAACCACAAACCTATAAGGAAGAAGTAAAGAACCAGCAATGGCTTGATGCTATGCAGGCTGAATATAATGCCCTCATAGCTAATAAAACATGGACTTTGTGTCCGCGACCTTGCCATAAGAAAGTTGTCAGGAATAAGTGGGTGTTTAAGCTCAAACAAAAATCAGATGGGAGTATTGATCGCTACAAGGCCAGATTAGTGGCTAAAGGATTTGATCAAATCCATGGGGTGGACTTTAATGAGACATTTAGTCCTGTTATTAAACCAGCCACAATTCGATTGGTACTAGCATTAGTTGTTCATCATGACTGGTTTATCAAACAAGTTGACATTTCCAATGCCTTTTTACATGGTTTTCTTGAAGATGAGGTTTACATGGAACAACCTAAAGGATTTGAGGATTCTCATTTCTCTGATCATGTATGCAGATTACATAAGTCCATCTATGGACTCAAACAAGCTCCTAGAGCTTGGTTCTTGAGATTGTCACAAGCTTTACTTGCTCTCGGGTTCAATGGCTCCACAGTTGATACATCTCTTTTTACATTTCATTTGAACCACATCTTTGTTTATGTGCTTATTTATGTTGATGACATAATAATTGCAAGTAATTCCTCCTCTTCCATTGATCATCTTATTGCTCACCTTAGTGCTGAGTTTGCTGTCAAAGACCTTGGTCCCCTCTGTTATTTTCTGGGCATTTAGGTCACAAAAACATCCGAAGGTCTCCATCTCAATCAAGGAAAGTATGCTACTGATCTATTGAATCGCACAAGGATGGCTGGTGCTAAACCAGCTTCCACACCTTGCACCACAGGTTCTAAACTTTCCAAATTTTCAGGGGATCCACTTGATGATCCTACTGAATATAGAACTTTGGTGGGGGCTTTACAGTATCTCACACTTACCAGACCTGATCTATCCTTCAGTGTGAACCAACTGTGTCAATTCTTACATTGCCCAACCACTGATCATCTAGTAGCAGCTAAGAGAGTGTTGAGGTATCTAAAGGGCACCCTACAGTTTGGTCTCAACTTCAGCAAGGGCTCCTTGCAACTTAATGGTTTTTGTGACTCTGATTGGGCAGGGTCTCCTGATGACAGGAAATCCACCTCTGGCTATTGTATATATCTTGGTCCCTGCCTTATCTCTTGGTCAGCCAAGAAGCAACCCGTTGTTGCAAGATCAAGCACAGAAGCAGAATACAGGTCTATGGCATTCACTGTGGCTGAACTCTATTGGCTTCGCATGCTCTTGAAGGAGCTGCACATACCACTAACTAGTGCTCCATGTCTATGGGTAGATAATCTTGGTGCTTTGGCTCTATCTTCTAATCCCATATTTCATGCCCGTACCAAACATATTGAGGTTGATTATCATTTTATCAGAGAGAAGATATTTAACAAAGACATACAAGCAGGTTACATCTCTACAGCAGCTCAACCCTCAGACATTTTTACAAAGGGTCTCACTTCAGCCAGATTTTTGTTCCTTCGTGACAAGCTGATGGTTCGAGATCTTCCCATCACCTTGAAGGGGGATGTTAGACATATTAGCTCCGATATATCAGCAGCTCATCAAGATAAATCTGTTACAATGGTTATCTAGTTGTTGTTGCAGTTATCTAGTAAATCACAGCAGATTTCATAAATATTCTGTTAGTATTCTATAGTTATCTAGTTATCTAGTTCTGTTAATAGAGTTTTTAAATATTTGAATTCTTGTATCTATCTAGATAATGTAATTTAAACTACTTTGTAATTATCTATATAAATGAAAACACTCGAGTACCTGGTTATCATTTTTTTGAGCCAGAGTTCATTCTATTCATATTTTGACTCAACCCCCTCCCCCAATGTATCAAAAAGAAGACTTGTACGTAAGACGACGTGTATGGATCGTAAGTGGCCGAAAGGCAGTAAATCAGATCATCGCTATGCTATAGACGAAAACCAAGAAAAAAGTTAGAAACAAAACTACAAACAGTACAAGGGTGGACTGCAGTAGTAGTGGAGGGAGGGTGTATATATGGAGGTCCTCTGGTCGATCGGAGGAAACCGGCTAATTGGGTTTTGCCTGGACTCTGGAGAGACAAAGAAAGGACTCTAATTTTGTATATATTGTTTAGTTTAACTTGGGAATATATAGTAATTCTGAGGCGTGAAGAAAAAATAATAGTCAAATAAAGAAGAGATTAAAAAAAAAAAGATACAGAAACTGTAATATATATTTATAAGAATGCTTTGAGTGGTTGATAAAGTTTCTACGTGGATCATTATATATTACAGATTCATTTAACCCTACAGTACTTATATATACATATAGTGCCTGCATATAATTGGTTCTGACTTTCTGATCAATTTGACCCAAAAGTTTCTTTCCAAAATATCAAATTAGCCACAAGTATCTCTCTGATACTATAATTAATTATGTGATTATTGGCTCTTTCCAAACTTGCCAAGCATGACACATACGAGGAGACAATATATCATCTTGCCTAGTCTATACTCATTGGGACTTGCTAGTTACAAGCAGTTTGGCGTACCAAATCGCGTACCAACACTCACATAATTATTTTATTACAAAAAAAAAAATACTTTACATTTAAAATTAGTGCGCGGTTTGGTTCGCAAAATTATTTGTAAGAAGATTTTTCCATAACTCATTATAGCCACAAGTAATGGCGTCTAATGAATCAACTTATAACAACAGATAGAATAATGCATGGTCTTAATCAATCAAATATATATATATATATATATATATATGTACTTGTAACCAAAATTCTTCCTTGTTGAAAAGAACTTCATTGATGGGAGTATTGGCCTGATCAAAAGCATGTAAGCACAGTAACCATCGATCAAAGGACCAAGGCCTTTCATTGATCACTCCCGGCCTGTCTTCCTCGTTATGAAACTCAATAAGGAATCTGCTGAACCCTACCTCAGTGAATTGTATCCAACTTCAGTCCATCAAATCTTTGTCATTGTTGTCTTGAAGGCTTCTTGATTGACTGCCTTGTCTGCTATTATCATTACCACCAAAAAGACTCTCCCTTGTTGCACTGTCTTTTCCATGGTGGTAGATGGCAGCACCACCACCTTTTTTTCCTGGTCTGTGAGGCTTAATCCTTCCCATTGTTTTGTCAACTCCTCCTCCATAGCACCCTATTCAAACTAGAAAACTAGCCTAAGAGACACTCCTCTATTCTAGAGAGAAAACCTCACCCTTCCAAGGAGAGACCATATATGATTTTAGGTTTGATCCCAAATTAAGCTTCAAAGTTCTATATTATTATTATTATATAGGGATCTAAACCTAGTAATATATAATATTACATGCATGCTCTCTCGAGTGGGATTTTTTGACCTAGTTTCACTACAAGAAAACTGCTTATTTGTGGCCATTTAATTCCAGCGAAATGACTATTTACAGCCAAAATGAGTCTGTTTTGGTCACAAATAACATTTTCGCCGCAATTAAATGGCCACAAAAGCCAATTTTTCTTGTAGTGTTTATGCTTCTAATATAATATTTATTGCAAGTTGAATTTATAAAAGTACTGAAGGTCTCAGGCAATCCAATTTGATTGGTCTTCTTGAATCTCATATTCATACTTAGTGATCACAGCCTCTGCTCCAATGACTCTTACATGTAAATTAACATCCATCGATCCCCCCTAGACTTTGAGAACTAGCTATTCTAGTATATGATAAAAATGGCAGATCTAGTATATAGGAAGAAAATGGAAAATAAAATCAATTTAAAGGTAAGATATTAATTGACCTAATTAAGATAATTAACCATTAAACCTGCAATATTCTTGTTTACTTCAATTTTTTTCTTTACTACATAGCTAGGCGAGGTCTCTCTTGGATTATTCTCAAATATTTTGGTGGGATTTCTTATTATGGGGCTGAGTGGCCGATTATCTATCAGATATTTGATTTCATATCAAGAAATGATAAAAAATAATAATAATAATTAAAAAAAAGTGTATTTTTTCAATACACAAAGACTATATATCCCATTACCCATTCCCTCTTTAGTCAAGATTTTTGACAGATCCATTTCTCTGAAGTTGCACTATCCTTTGGGCTTTGGGATTTGAAGAAAAATGCTCAAAATATTGTCCAAGTTTGAGATTCTCAAACAGTAATAGTGCTGGATTTTGATTGTGGGCAAATGGTATAGAGTGATTGCTTGAAATGATTTAAGACTTTGGTCACTCAATCATTAGGCCAGACCCACC
The DNA here is from genome assembly GCA_022457165.1 of Juglans mandshurica. NCBI lineage: Eukaryota > Viridiplantae > Streptophyta > Magnoliopsida > Fagales > Juglandaceae > Juglans > Juglans mandshurica. Next base: position 15,508,584 of record CM039632.1, read on the forward strand.
AGTTGATTGTTGTCCAATATCACAATCACGGCTCTGGGCTTCTCACCCAAATCAACCCAGGCTTGCGCTGGCTCATGTTCGACCCATCTATTGATCAATGGTGATGATGGCTTAAAAACTCTGATGTACATCTAAATAAGAGTTCCTTGTTCTTTTAGTGAGTCGTTCTATTATCAGATTTTGGTTTGAATCTATATGGATTCACTTTAAATTAATAGTATTAGCCGTTTAGACTTATTGAATTTCTTAATGATGTTGGGGTCTAAGTTATTACTCCAATCTGATGTAAGTGAACGTCTGTAGCTTATTATCGTCTAGGCCCATCCTATCTTGTTTACAACCGGAAAGGTGCTACAGTAGGATGTCAAATCGTGTTAACGGGTCGTGTTCGTGTCGTATCAAAGTATGTACATTACACTTAACGGGTCAACACGAACACGACCCGTTAAGGATTTTGTGTCAAAATTTCAAATCCGAACACGACACGATAAGATAACGGGTTGACACGACACGACCCGTTACGTTTCAACCCGTTTACGTTAATGGGTTGGACATACACAATACGACACGACACGACCCGTTTGACTTAATTGATTTTATATAAATATTTAAATATAAATAATATCTATAAAAAATAAAAAACTAACTACAAGTCTAAAATTACAATCCAAACAAATATGATCCACACAATTTGTAATAATGTTCATTATTAAAATTACATCCCAAATGTAATAAACAAAACATACAATGTAAATATATTAATATTACAATCTCAAATATAATAAAAAATTAAAAACACATATCTAAACAAATTTAGAACTTGAAAAAGGAAGTGGAGCGTTCTCCCTACTCTTTAGGTCTAAGGGTATAAAGGTAAATTTAATTTTCTTAACGGGTCATAACGGGTTGACCCGTTAGTGATCCGTTAAGCAATCGTGTCTTAACAGGTCAACCCGTTTTGACCCGAACCCGTTAAGGCTAAACCCTAACCCGCTTTTATCGTGTCGTGTTCGTATTGGGTTAACGAGTCGTGTCACATATTACCATCCCTAGTGGTACTATAGTCATGCCTAATTAGGAAAGCCACCTTAGATTGTCCCCTCATATGTTAAAAAAAAGTCATTCTATTTATAAATCGAAATATAAAAACAATTTATTATCAGACTCATTACAATTATTAAAATATAATCTAAATATAAATACCTTTTCATACTAGGTGATATATTACGCCTACATGTCATAATATATATATATATATATATATATGAGTAATGTTATATACTACACTATCATCTTATTTTGATCATACTAAGTAGTATGTGGTACATTTATCAATATTAGATGATAAATAAGTATGTAATAAATGATCATTTAATGGTGATAAATGTGTCATATCATACTTAATAGGATGAAAGTGAGATAGTAATATGGTGTATTGAATTTTCATATATATATATATATATATATTTGGTATGTCAATAAACGAATTTGTAAGTATAATTTTTTTTTCCTTTCTTAGTTGGTGAGCATTAGTTAGGTAAACAAAACATCAAATACCAACCCACCAAATAAATAACAAACCGAACCACCAAATAAGTAAAACCTTGAAAGCCTCAAACCCTAATGTACGGCAAACCCACTTATAACTGTTTTTGGATAGTGACATCATCTCATTATTATTTAATATTATATTATTATTTTTTATTTTTATTTAATTTTTTATTATTAATTTTTTATCACTTTTTTACTTTTATTCACAAATTATCTGATATCGTCTTACTACCAAAAACTAGCCTCGACAGAAACCATGTAAAAAAAAAAAATTCTGTTAATAACAGATTTTAGCTTTGCATCAGAAATTCATATGGGATCGATCGATTATTTCTTTCTTTTATCCCGGAGATTCGTTATCGAGGCACGATCCCTTATTACAGAAGAGTCCACTTCACGATTTCAAGGGCCCACCAAGGCGGAGCTATCAAGTGACATGGTTCACAGGTTACCGAGTTTTCTATCCAATCTATGCAAAGGCCTTGATAAAGAACTCCATTCCGTGTATCTTCTAGGCTTCTAGCAATTCCCTCTTCCGGCTTGATGCGCAAGAAACTCTGCCAAATTGTTACTTATGATTTCATTTAGATTCGAGATAGTTTTAGATGAATTGAATAAAATATTATTAGAATATATTTTTTAATATTATTATTATTTTGAGATTTAAAAAAATTAAATTATTTATTATATTTTATGTAAAAATTAAAAAAAATTATAATAATAGATGAGATGAGATGAGATGAGTTTACAGTCCAGAGAATCTGGTAAACATTAGTTAATTACTTATAGTTTGGTATCTTTCCCAACTTAGTTTTGATGTGCTAGGCACATTGTTCACTAATTAATCTATTTTTAAATACCAGAAAAGACAAGAAAAAAACTGTATTTAATAGGAAACGTAACAACAAAGAAAAAACAATATGCTATCAATCCAAGTCACGTGCGTAGAAAAAAAAAAACAAAGGGACATTAGTCTGTATATGTCTGAATTAAGAAAAAAAATGATTAAAGAAATGGAAATTTTATTTTTATTTTAAAAAAAAGTTGTAAAGACTCATTTGGGATTTGTTAATTATGATCTATAGATCAATATATATTTTTTTTAAACAAGAATAAAAAGTTACGATTTCCCACCACTTTGTAAAAGTACTTGCTGTTAAACTCATGAAACTCACTTAAAAAAAGTGACAGCTCGAGAACATCATGCATGGTCATTGGGTGCATATATGTCCGAGAAAAAATAGATGAGTAATACTATATACAGTCGTGAAATGCATAAATGTCGTGTAGTCGTTTTGAAAAAGAATGGGATCCACTATTAAAAAATTAAATTCTTTTCATGTGGGTCTTATATTTATTTACTTTTTTCAAAACGATTGCACGACTTTTGCACACTCACGACTGCAAGTATCATTTATCAAAATAGATATAGTGAGAAAAGAGAAAAAGAAGAGTAAACAGAAAAAAAAAGTAACGCTCGACAGAACATAAATACGATTTAGAATTAGCTAAAATAACTATATGATCTACGATCTAGAATTAAGGGCTTATTGTTTCAAATGGTGCTTTGAATTAAAATATTAAAAAAATAATTATTTATTACGAGTTATTTATAATGCGAATGATGGTTTGCAACGAGAATAAGTCTATTCCAATGACAAATAATTATTTTTTTAGCAAATAATCAGTTTTAAATAATAAAAAAATTTCTTGTATAAAGCGACCGTTCATATATATATATATATACACTATATACGTCCTATCATCCACCAACACATCTTCCTAGTGCTTGTTTTCTTTTCTTTTGACTCTTGAAGATGCTTGATATATAATTGCATTCTTTTTCAATATTATATTATAAAAAACATGATCAGAAGTGACCAAAATTGGAATAGAACTCATGACTTCCTAGCGTGCATGTAAAGGCAGGCATATATGCAAATATATGTGTGATCTGTAACTATCTACCACATGGGACATTAGTAAAGGTTCCCTGTAAATTTCGCTTGAGCCAATCTAGTTGATCCTTTTCTTAAGTCATGCAAAATCGACTCGTTATAACATCAATAATCATAACTCATGATGAATTGCATGGTCGGTATTATTATAATTTTCATTCCAGATTTTATCATTCCTATTTACACATGACAATGCATGTTGTACATTTTAAATTATATTTACCACTTAAATGGAAAGCAACAAACTAGAATGTGTCACATTAGCAGGTATGACTCATTTCAATGATAATATATAAGATGAAGAACAATATTTTACACCAAAAAATAGATATTTTTCATCAATCATTGACAAACTAGATTGATTGTGCTCCAAAAATTTACAATTGCCTCACATCAAGTGTAGGAAAATGTTGTTGGTTTGGACATCCAATGCATGTATATATATACTTGAGCAAGTTGGCTAGGCGCTAGCGAATACGCGCAGCGAAGGAGGCGTGCGGGAGGTGTTGCTGCGTCCATGGGCTGCTTGTTCTGGTGCTGCATCATGGCTGGAGGCGGTGATGGTGGCTCACGGCGGTGGGGAAGGCCACTATAATGAAAAAATCGGGGGGTGGGGGGGTGGGGGTGGGGGAAGAGGTGGGGCTTGGATCTAAGAGAGGAGAGGAGGCTGAGAGGGGTGGTCGAGATGGCTCTTGGTGGCAGGCTCGTCGGAATTCTCATGGGTGGCTCACGATGGCAGCGGCGTGGCAGATCTGGGCGGTGTGCAGTGGAGACTCGCGAGAGAGAGTGTGCGAGGGAGAGAGATGCGGGAGCTGGGCTGGAGTGACGGTTGGTGACTGGCTGAGCCGTAGGCGGCTGAGGGTGGCAATGGTCGTGGTTGGAGACGGTGGAGGTGCACGGATCAACTAGGATTTGAGTGAGAGAGAGAGAGAGAGAGAGAGCGTTGGCAAGAGGGTGAGGGGCTGAGGCAAAAAGACCTACGGTGGCTCGACAGCAAGGGGAGCCGTACTTTGCGGTGGCATAACGGGGGGGAGAGGCTCGCAGTTGCCTCTCCACAGATATGGTGAGGTAAAAAAAAAAAAAAGGGAAAAAGTAACTCTCAACAAAACACAAATACGATTCAAAATTAGCTAGAACAACCATATGATCTACAGTCCAAAATTAAGGGCTTATCTTTAGGAATGATGCTTTGAATTAAAATATTAAAAAAATAATTATTTGTGACAAATTATTTATAATGCTAATGATCGATTGCAACCAAAATAAATCACAAATAATTATTTTTACAGCAAACTACTAGTTATAAATAAAAAAATTTATTGATTAAAGCGACCGTACTGTTCACGCATGATATATATAATATATACGTCCTATCATCCACTAACACATCTTCCTAGTGCTGGTTTTCTTTTCTTTTGACCCTTTGAAGATGCTTGATATTTAATTGCATTCTTTTTCATGATTTGAATCCCACTTTTTAATTATATTATAAATCACATCAGTAGCGACCAAAATTCAAAACTCACTTCCTAGCGTGAATGTAAAGGCAGGCATATATGCAAATATATGTGTGATGTGGAACAATCTACCACATGGGACATTATTAAAGGTTCCCTGCAAATTTCGCTTGAGCCAATCTAGTTTGATCCTTTTCTTAAGCCATGCAAAATCGACTCGACGTTGTAACATCAATAATAATAACTGAATTGGTCGGTATTATTATATTTCTCATTCCAGATTTTATCATTCCTGTTTACACATGACAATGCATGTTGTACATTTTAAATTATATTTACCACTTAAATCGAAAGCAACTAACTACAATGTGTCACATTAGCAGGTATATATGACTCGTTTCGATGATAATATCTAATTAGACGAAGAACAATATTATTTTACACCAAAAAATGGATATTTTTCATCGATCATTAACAAACTAGATTGATTGTGCTCCAAAAATTTACAATTGCCTCACATCAAGTGTAGGAAAATGTTGTTGGTTTGGACATCCAATGCATGTATATATACTTGAGCAAGTTGGCTAGGGGCTAGCGAATACGCGTAGTGAAGTAGGTGTGCGGGAGGTGCTGTTGCGTCTATGGGTTGCTTGTGGTGGTGCTGCGCCGTGGTTGGAGGCGGCGATGGTGGCTCAAGGCGACAGGGAAGGCCACTGTAATGAGAAAGCCGTGGGGTGGGGTGGGGTGGGGTGGGGGGGAAGAGGTGGGGCTAGGATCTGAGAGAGGAGAGGGGGCTGAAAGGGGTGGCCGAGATGGCTTTTGGTGGCAGGCTCGTTGACATGCTCATGGGTGGCAGCGGTGTGGCAGATCTGGGAGGTGTGCAGTGGAGACCCGCGGAGAGAGAGTGCGAGGGAGAGAGATGTGGGAGCTGGGCTGGAGTGACGGTTGGTGACTGGAGGAGCCGTAGGTGGCTGAGGGTGGCGATGGCCATGGCTAGAGACGACAGAGGTGCACAGATTTGCTAGGATTAGAGAGAGAGAGAGAGAGAGAGAGAGAGAGAGAGAGAGAGTTGGCAAGAGGGTGAGTGGCTGAGGGGAAAAGACTCACGGTGGCTCGACGGCAAGGGGAGCAGTACTTCATGGTGGCGTAGCGTGGGGAAAGGCTCGCAGTCGTCGCTCCACAGATATAGTGAGGAAAGAAAAAAAGAAAAAAGGGAAAAAGTAACTCACAACAAAACACAAACACGATTCAGAATTAGCTAGAACAACCATATGATCTAAGGTCCAGAATTAAGGGCTTATCTTTTCAAATGATGCTTTGAATTAAAATATTAAAAAAATAATTATTTGTGACGAATTATTTGTAATGCGAATGGTCGTTTGCAATGAGATTAAGTTTATTATCGTAACAAATAATCATTTTTACAACAAACAACTAGTTATAAATAAAAAATTTCTTATATAAAGCGACCGTACTGTTCATGCATGATGTTGATATATATAATATATACGTCCTATCATCCACTAACACATCTTCCTAGTGCTGGTTTTCTTTCTTTTGACTCTTTGAAGATGCTTGATATATAATTGCATTCTTTTTCATGATTTGAATCCCACTTTCTCATTATATTATAAATCACATCAGTAGCGACCAAAATTCAAATAGAAACTCACTTCCTAGCGTGCATGTAAAGGCAGGCATATATGCAAATAGATGTGTGATGTGGAACAATCTACCACAAGGGACATTATTAATGGTTCCCTGCAAATTTCGCTTGAGCTAGCCAATCTAGTTAATTCTTTTCTTAAGCCATGCAAAATCGACTCGTTATAACATCAATAATCATAACTACTGAATTGGTCGGTATTATTATATTTTTCATTCAGATTTTATCATTCCTATTTACACATGACAATGCATATTGTTGTACATTTTAAATTATATTTACCACTTAAATGGAAAGCAACTAACTAGAATGTGTCACGTTAGCAGGTATTTTTCATTTCGATGATAAAATCTAAGATGAAGAACAATATTTTACACCAAAAAATGGATATTTTTCATCGATCATTAACAAACTAGATTGATTGTGTGCTCCAAAAATTTACAATCAATGCCTCCCATCAAGTGTAGGAAAGTGTTGTTGGTTTGGACACCCAATGCAATGCGAATACGACTGATTTAGTTCACGTCAAGAGTACTGGATCGGACTATATTAGCATATTTCTTTTTCGAGGATAATTATTTAAAAGGTTTATTCATATTCCTGATGAAAAGGCATCAGAAAAATGGCATGATTATAGTTATAAGAGATATATGGTCGAGGACTGATTTTAGACCTTGATCATCAGGTTAGATGTTGTTTGGATCAAATGTAAAGATGAAAGGAAGCCTAGGTGTTATAAGGAATATTTAAACATGCTAATATATAGTTAGGAAAAAAAAGACTCGAAATGTGTTATATTTTTTATATAATCATGTGATAAAAAAAGTACATATTGATTAACAAAATTTGTGACGAGCACAAATAGCCCTCAACCTAGGGTTGAGCATTGACTTAGTCGGAGTACTCCAGCTTTGTCGGAGTTCAAATCTGAACTTCGACTCCGACTTGTGTAGGCTCCAATCCGACTTCGACTCGGAGCGGATTCGGATTTGGACTTTCAGTTTTGGGATTTTTTTATTTTAGTTTTATATTTAGCCCATTTAGAAAATAATTTTTGTGACCTTTCAAATATCAATTTTTTGAAAAAATTAAAAATTAAAACTAAATCATTCACTGCTAATTTATTTCTATACTAATATCTAACGTATTTTTATACTACACATATACTATAGTGTCTAATTACATGTTATCATACTATAGTATTACATATTATTTTTAGTATCTAATTACATGTTATTATATTATAGTATTACATGCTATTATATTATACTAGTGTCTAACTTATTTATAATTTATTTATATACTAAACTTATTTGTAGTATCTAATTACATGTTATTTAACTTTAGTAAATTAGTATTATGTGCTATTAACTTATTATACTAGACTTATTAGTTATTTCTATACTAGTATCTAATTTATTTCTATAAAAGACTTCTACTATAGTGTCTAATTACATATTATTATACTTTAGTAAATTAGTATTATGTATTATTAACTTATTATACTAGGCCAATTTAAATACTAGTGTCTAACTTATTTCTATACTTAATTATGTGCGGTAGTAATACTATAATGTTTACATATACTAAACTATCATTAGTCTATCTATATTATAGTATAAGTATATTATTTTATAATAATTAACTCATACTGTATATTATTGAATTTAACTATATTATTAGACACTAGTATATCATTAGTCTATCTATATTAAGTTCTAGTTATATAACTATATAATTATACTAGTATATATGATAAATATATAGATAAATATATATATTTGTATAACATATATACAATATTGGAGTTGGATTCAAAGTCAGAGTCAGAGTTGGAGGGCAAAGTCGGAGTCGGAGTCAGAGCATAAAGTCGGATCGGATCGGATCAAAGTCAGAGTCAGTCCAGCGACACCTCCGACTGAAAAATTAAAAAGAAATCCGACTCCAACTCCATTTTGTCAAAGTCTGAGCGGAGTCAGATTCGGAGTCGAATTTTCAGATTTTTGCTCTGCTGTGACACCCCCAACCTCCGCTTGGGATGGAACGGAGACTTAGAACGTTGGAACATGCAACACAAGGTTACATACCCCCGTTCATGATAGTTAATATGCAATGCATCCTAATATGCAACTAGCAGTATGCAATAATCGCAGCGGATAGAAGGGTGAAAACATAACTTATGCCAGAATAACTAAAATATCAAAATTTCATTAGAAATCATCAAGTTCAAAATACCAACATAGCATAGACTTAGGTACAAAGTTAAATCATTATCTTCATGCGATTTAAGGCATGAAGAACTAGGGCTATAAACATGATAATCAAATCTAGTCTCCTTTCGAGGTCAGGCTCCTCCTCAATCAGTCGGATCCAGTGCTCCATCTAATCCGTCCTCTTCATATCCTAACACAACTTCGATCAAGTGGAATGATAGTGGGTCAACAAGGGGTGAGATTTACACGAAATCTCAATAAATTAACAACCAACTTGCACAAGGATAAATTATGCACGCAGGATGATAAATATGCGTGCATGAAATACAGAAAAATGTGTATTTGTCTCTCATCCAGATTCCTCAACATTTTCATAAAAACAGAGACACATTTTCATTCAGAGAACATTTTTACTTTAATCATCAAGAGATAATATTTTCATCATAACATTTCATCATTTTTAACAATTCACAAATTAATCATAACGTGTGGTATCATCACAGTTCCCCATGTGTACTGTGAGTACCTGCCAGTGACCATAGTACAACTTATGTTGAAACTACATTGTCTATAGACTCATTCTCAATGCATTGGTAACATAACATATTGACTTTGTTCCGATATTCTTTAAATAGAACTCATTCAAAGCCCGTTGATTGTTCTTTATCAACGTAGGAGTTACCACTCCATTCTTAAACATTCCAGAGTGGACATATGAGTTCCACTAGGATAATTCCCCATCCTAATCTTTGGTATCGTGTCAAAATTTATTTTTATACAATGCTTAAAAAATATATTTCATGACATGTGCATATATAGTAAGTTTTTTATGTGAAATGACATTTGTAGATGCAATATGCTAAAATGGTAGAAATATCACAATGTAAATTTACACTCAATGTATCATATAACATGATATTTCATGCTCAATGTGATAATTGAAACATGAATGAGACATTTATCAATAAATCATAAAGATTTTTGCTACTCATCATCCCCACACACCACACATTTAGTTATTTATTTATTATTTATTTTAATTTATTTTTGTTTTATTCTTCTTAAACTAATTGAATTCTTCTACTCACCGTCCATATATTAAATATTTAGTAAGAGAGAAAAATAAAAAAAAATAAAAAAAATATGTGTGTGGTGTGGGGGGATGAATAGAATTTTTCAAATCATAAATAATCTATCAAGGTATAAGTTAGAGGCCAACTTACAAATTTCTTAAGTAATCAAAAAATGTCGTAGCAGCTGAAACCAAGTGCGTACTAAGTTGGAATTAATACTTCTATGGTTGAAGTTCAAAATCAAAGGTTTCAAAAATGGGTATTTAAAAAAATACCCCTAGATTTTAAAAAACGGCCGTGAAGGCCCTAAATTTTTGCTAATTGCAAATGGATTCCAAATTTAACCAAAATTCATGGACTTCATATTTTTGGAATTCTAAAACCATCTCTACCCTTGGATTTTCAAAAATCGAAGTGAAACTTGCCCAAACAGCTCCAACCCGTGGCATGCACCCTAGTTAATGCCTAAGTGTGTTTTCAACTATTGATCTCTATGAATGCTTGCATATGAGATTTTCTTTAATCATAAATGATCACTAACATCTTTAATGACATAATAAAGGCTAATTCTTGGATAATAGAGTTCATCTCAACACTTAATCATGGTTAAGATATCCTTAATCTCTACTTCAATCAAAACCGATTCATACTTTATGATCAAAACAATATAGATTCAAAACCTATCATAGCATGCTTCTAACCATAATTTAAATCTTCCATAATTATGTTAGGAAAATGATAAATCATATCAAATCATGCTTAGGACATGCCATATCTAAATTTTCAATTAAAATTATTCAATCATTCAAACTATCTCTTAATTGACTCAGTTTTAAACTAAGCTTGATAACTTTCTCAAAACTCAACCAAACTTAGTACCAACATTTGAAAACAAAGCTTGACCTGCTAACTAAGATCGAAATCAAGAAATGTACAAATTTCGTGGCCTTCCAAGCACCCAAGACAGCCTTACACAAGAACACTCAAGAACTCACTCGGTTTCATTGTTTTGATTCCTAAGAGGGAGAAGTGCTTTTCAAGGCTCAAGAGGAAGCTTGAAGCTGAGGTGTGGAGGAAATAAGAGGGTGAGGGGGCCTTTTATAGGCAGCCAAGGGGAAGGGGAAGTTGGCTTTGGTCAAGGGGATTGATGGAAGATGGTGTATGAATTTGAATTTTCCAGATTTGAACTCAACCTGTGTCATCTTGTGCAGGTCAAACAGTGCCCTAAACCACCATGATTTCACTCCTATGGTTGCTACATTACTTCTATGGGGGCTGGCCAAGTCGTGGGGCAGAGGAGAGGGGAGAAAAATCATCAAAACCACCCAAGGGGGCTGACGGGTTCAACTGGTTTTCCTTTGGCAAATTTTGATCATTGTCTTGACTAATCCCTTTGAACCATCATCATGACTGATTTGTGCAGGAGCAAGGTTACTTCTTGAAGACTTTTTTTGGTGGTATAGGGTGGAGAGTTGGCTGGCATGTGATCATGAAGGTGCAGTCTGAAATAAGGTGATGAGATGGAGGTGTCTTGCTGAAATTTCCAGACTGCCTTCTATAGTTTGTGTCCTTTTGAGCAAGGGGAATAGTGTCTTGAAACCACCATGATTTCTTCCCTATTGTGGCTACAATGGTTCTACAATGGTGGCCAGGTCATGGGGCATGGTTTGGTTGACAAAAAAGTCATGAAATCTTCCCTTGCAACCGACGGGTTCACATGGCTTCAATTTGGCAAATTTTTGTTGAGTTTTAGTTTTGGATAGTTTTGGATGGGAAAAACTGAGTTATGATAAGTGTTATTTTCCCTTCAATATTATTGATTTTATTTGATTTGTACATATTTTTATTTATTTTCTTGGATTTGAAGGAATGTGAAGATTTAGTGCAAAAAGAGAGCTTTTTGGTACAAAATAAAAGACTGCGGATCCAGACCGATGAGAGGCGACGAGCTCTGAATAGAGCCGATGAGATTTAGGTTAGGAGCCTTGTCCCGAAGGCAGCAAAGAGATTTCTCTCACCCAAAGGCTAGAAGACTTACCTCTTGGTAGGCGAGGAGATTTGAGACCAGAGGGCGAAGACCTGGGCGCGAAAACCAAGGGGCGAAGACCTAGGCTCGAAAACCAGAGGGCGCGAAGACTTGTCGCCAATATATTTTACCTTCTGGGCGAGAAGAGTTGGCGACAAGGTTCTGGGCGGTTAGATTGGACGACTAGTCTAACTGACCAACTTAAAAGTCCACCTAAACAACATCGTGGGCAACAACTAGAAAAGAAGAGAGGAGTCTTTCATCCCGATTGGGAGTCTTTCCACTCGGTAGGAGAGGAAAGGGCCGTGTGGTCTTTGTGACCTCCATGCCTGTTATATTCAGTGCACACGACATCTACCCAGTGGGATAATTCCTCCCGACTGGGATCAATCTATTGCTAACCACCAAATTCGAGTTCCACAATCAATCTGTTGGCGACCAAATCCTTCCGAGCTCCACAAATGAAGCCGCATATCACTGAATCTTCTATTTTAGATAATCCCATAAATTTTTTATGAATTTTGAACTAAGTGCCAAGATTAAGGCTAACCTTACCATCAACCCTAATGTAATTAATAATCCAAAATTATAAGCCTAATCTAGAATATTTAAGGGTTGATATAGTGGTTAATTAAGCGGGGTGTTACATCAACCCTACCTCAACCTATGTCAAATGGTTCAAAATCGGTATTTGTGAAGTCTACATACCATTCAAGATTGTCGCTTGTATCTTTGCAACCACAACATGCATCTCCGAGATAATGCCACTCATATTTACATTCACTGTATTGCTCAAAAAGCTTGCTCGGTGTGTTGCTAAGAATTTTTGCTCAGCATCATTGCTGAGGATGGCCTATCATAGTGCTCCATCGGCATACTTGCATGAAGCTGTTGGGCATCCGAGCAACTTGCTCATAAAGGCCATATGAGCCACTTACTCTGAAATGACTCCGAGAAAGGTTCTTGGAAAAATAAAAAAAATAAGGTTGCGGCTAACCACGTGATCAATGACTGATTTTGGTGCCGAGATTCCACTAGACCTAGGGAGTCAGAGTAGGGGTAACATGAGTTTTAACTGATTGTAAACTTTACTTCAACCTTAAAGACTCCATTATTATAAAGACCCTACTAGCTGGCTGCCCAACGTTTACTGTTGGGCGTAACACTAGTTGGAAACTTTTTGATTTTTTTAAAATATATTTAGTATCCTTAAGCATTAAGAAAAAATAAAAGAAATACACAATTTCATTAATAATCACTTCCTTAATCATTAAGAAAAAAAAATTAATGCATGAGCAGTAAGATTGAGGAGGCAAAATCGTGGGATCATCTAGCATTTTTCCTTGTTATAAATGGAAAATGATACTATGCCCACGATTTTGCCCCCTCATTTTGACAACTCATATATATATATATATATATATATATATATATATATATTACTTAATGGTTAAGGAAGTGACTATTAGCATGTTGGTGTATTTTTTTTAAAAAAATATTTAAATATATTTAAAAAATATGAAAAAGAAAAAGAAATAAAAAAGTAGCATTTGGCCTAAGGGGCACGCCCAGCGGTGACCACTAAGCGGCATAGTAGTAGCCCCTTATAAATTGGGGTGAAGGGGACTATTTAAGTTTTTTACACCAAGTAAAAAGACGGACTACGTGAAAGGAATGTAAGTAAGAGTAGGAACAACGTGCTGAGTGAGAGTGTCGTATGGATATACGTAAGCAAGATTGAGTGAAATTCTAGTGAATGGGATTGTGAGCAGGAAAAGAAGGGAAAAAAAGCGGGAGAGTAAATTGAATAGTGAAAAGGCGAGGAAAGGAAGAGAATGATAAGCGAGACTAGGCGAAATTCAAAAGGAAACCCTGAAGGAGAAGAGAAAAAGGGAGAAAAAAAAACCCTACCGAAACGGTTATTAGATTTTTACTGATTAATGTAAGTGGGAATTGTGTCAGTCCTATAAACAAACTTGTAAATTATTTATTCATTATCTATTATCACATTGTGGATCTGACTAACCATTTCCTGTCGATTTATTTTGGATTCATGACTAACTAATAACTAGTGAAATAATATTTTTTTATGTGATAATGAAATGTTGTAATAACATTGTTTTTGTGACCATTAACTGTTGAAATAATATTTGTCTCTATGATGATTAACTGTTGAATATTTGTTTTTGTAATGTATAACTGTTGAAATAATATTTTTTTGTGACAATTAATTATTTCAGTTCTGAATCTATTAATTAATTAGCCATGTCCCTACAAAATGCACTCATTAAATTACACCTACAAAATACACTGTTTCCAGCATGTTTCTATATCAAACTAAATGTTCAAATAAAATAAATTGCTATAAACATATCACTATATCAGGTTGATGGAATTATGCATACAAGGTTAAGCCAATTGAATATAATTAAAATGTTCAACCAGAGATGTTCCAATCTTGAGATTGGTACCATATTTGATTATGGACAGTGCAATACATCCAATGGTGTGGATGTAGTGTTGGGGGATGCATACCCCATGGCAAGAGGCTACTGAGTCATTGAGAAGATAACCATTTGTAAAGTAAAGGGCACACAACCCACTTGGAGGATAAAACCATATGTGTAGGTTACTGGATACCGTAAACAGTGACAAATATGAAAATTTGGGATAAGACAAGATAAAGATGAAAAATGAGATTGTTGATAATTACTTCATTATTTGGTATTCTCTTCATGTGATCATTATAATTCAATATGAGAATAAATTTGCTTATATTTGTTATATGTGTTGGTATCTGTGAAATTTGATGGAGGTTTATTTCTACAAATTAAATGTCTATCGATTCATTATTGCACATCCATTTTTATGAAATGAATATTATTTGTGCACTAATATATGCTTATTATAAACATAATGTGTTCATTTGTTCATTCCTTCCCTTCTATATTGTTTAGATGAAATTGTACAACAGGACATGACCGTGATAGAAGCTTCAATGAGATAGTAGGGTGGTTGTACAAAGAAGAATGAGTTATTGCAATGCAGTTTTTTATTTATTTATAGACATCGATTATTGGGAAATAAATAGAAGAGGAAAAAGAGAAAAATGATTTTTTAAGAGTGAGCTGAATGATGTTGTATTATATATTTTTATCTTCACTGTAATACCGTTGTCATATTCTAAACTTGATTTCTAGACCCCTTTTGAAATTCTGCTGGCTATGAAACGATTTTGGTTAATTAAGAAAAGAGCCCTCTTTGATTGGATCGACATGTATGTTTTTTTAGTGTGTTCAGTCGGGTTGGAAAACATTGTTGTTCTTTAGTGTGCTTGCAATAATGCTCATCTTTATTGGCAAACACTGCTATTCTTCAGGTTGCTCACCTGTGTTGGCAAGTACCTTTTACTCACCCCGATGAGGGATGGTGTTGCTCGGCCCAGAGCAAGCACTATTTGCTCGCTTTGAGTACCGGCACTTATGCTCACCATGGGCGTGATACCTTTATACTCTGTGGGCGAGTACTTCTCCTTTACTCTTTGCTCGCCCAAGTATAAGATGTTTTCGCTTGCCCGATACGAGCAATCTATATGCAGTGATTCATAAAAACACCTTTATGATTTTTTAGAATTAAAAATATTGTGAGTATTCCTATATGATATTGTTTGGAAAGAAAGAAGAAATATATATATATATAGAAATTATTTAGATCATCATCTTATTTTATACATAAGTAATTCATGAAAAATAAATATATTTTCATTACTTAACATAAATGTGAATGGAAGGAAGATATAGTCAAAGAGTTGTTCATGGAAGAAGAAGCAGAATTAATATGTAGCATGACAATAAGCAGGTTGGGAGCTGGGGATAGATTGATATGGGGTTTCACAAAGGATGAGCTTTTTCCTGAGAAGTGTTGTAACACCCCGCTTAATTAACCATTAGAGCAACCCTTAAGCATTCTAGATTAGGTTTTTAATTTTGGGTTATTATTTACACTAAGGTTGATAGTCAGGTTAGCCTTAATCTTGGCACTTAATACTGTTAAGCTAATGATTAGAAAAGTAAGCCCATTAGTGCATTTAGCAAGGCTTTTAGGACCTTAGAGCATTCATGGGCCTAGCCCAAGAGCCCTTAAGCCATGAACCCACACACTTGGCCCTTTTAAGCCCACAAGGCGCAAAGCCATGTTTGGATTTATTTCACTATTCAAATTGAAAGCCCAATACAACATACCATTGGTTTCCTTAAGTCCAAATCATACCCTAAGTACCCAAATTAAGTTTTGAAAGTTGGCTAAGACCATTAACCATCATACTTAAGGTTAGTGAACTTTAAGCCATGTTTTGAGGCATAATTTCGTCTTAATTTTTTATTAACCTTTTAATCTAAAATTTTCTTGATTTCTTATTCCATTTCATCATACTTAGACCTTACTAATACCCTAGATAAACTTCCCAACATGTCATTAAGGAAAATGACATATCAAACCCCTTTATGTGCATGGACTGTTTTGCCCTTAGACCCAATAATTTTGTGCCATTTCCTAAAAGGTAATATGGTCCTTAGACACCTCATGAGACTCCTCCATATCCAGAATAAGCTTTGGATGAAATTGGTTTCACAAACCAAACCAAGAAGCCAAACCAATTGCACCTTAGTCTAGTTTGAGTGGGAACCGATTGGGTTGAGATTTAACCAACCATCTGCCTTGGTTGAGCCACCACCCCATGCCACCTCCTTCACCACCTAAACCCCAAGGGGCCCCATGACCATCAGGAGAAATTTGACTAAGATTTTCCCACCCAAAACCATCCAAAAATAGAAGCTCAAATCTGCCAAGTAGAAACCACTTGAACCCGCCTGTTAGCATAGGTGGTTTGCTTGAATTTTTTTCAACTAAACCATGACCCATGACCTAGCCACCACTATAGGACCATTTTAGCCACAATAAGGTAGAAATCATGGTGGTTTCAGGCCACTATTCCCCCTGCACAAGAGGACACAAACTGATGAAGGTAATCTGAAATTTCACCTCCATGATCCCTTGACCACTAGAAAAGACCTTCAAGAAATGACTTTGCACCTGCACAATTCAGCCATGATGATGAGTCAAAAGGATGAGTCAAGACATTGAGCAAAACTGTCCAAAGAAAATCGCTTTGAACCTGTTAGCCCCATGGTTGGTTTTGTTGGCTTTCCTTTTATTTCTTCTGCACCATGACTTGACCAGCCCCCATAGGAGTAATGTAGCAACTATAGAAGTAAACTCATGGTGGTTTAGGGCACTGTTTTGTTCTGCACAAGATGACACAAGTGATGGAGTGCAAATCTAGAAATTTCAGCTTCTTACACCACCTTCCACCAATCACCTTGGACCAAGGCCAATGTCCCCTCCCTTTGGCTGCCTATAAAAGGCCCCTTCATCCCGTTATTTCCTCCACACCTCAGCTCCAAGCTTTCTCTTGAGTCTTGAGAGCACTTCTCTCCCTTAGAGAGCAATAGAGTGAAACTGAGTAGGTTTTTGGTGAGTTCTTGAGTGTTTTTGAGCAAGGCTGCCTTAAGTGCTCGGAAGGCCACAAAATTTATAATTTTTCTTGCTCTTGATCTTAGTTAGCATGTCAAGCTTTGTTTCCAAGTGTTGGTACAAAATTTGGTTGATTTTTGAGAAGGTTATAAAGCTTAGTTCAAAACCATGTCACTAAAGGGTGGTTTGAATGATTAAATTATTTTAAGTAGAAATTTTACTATGGCATGTCTTAAGGATGATTTGATATGATTTATTATTGTCTTAGAATAATTATTGAAGGTTTGATTTATGATTGAAAGCATGTCATGACAAGTTTTAAATCTATCTTGTTTTGATCATCAAGTATGAATCGACTTTGAATAAATTGGAGATTTAGGATATCTTAGCCATGATTAAGTGTTGGGATGAACTTAATTATCCTAGAATTAGCCATCATTATGTCATTAAAGATGTTAGTGATCATTTGTGATTAAAGAAAATCTCATATGCATGCTTTCATAGGAATCAATAATCGAAACCTGTCCTCTCAAGGTTCTCCCTTTCGTAGAGGTTTTTCAACCTGTCTCATACAAGAT
This sequence comes from Juglans mandshurica, assembly GCA_022457165.1. Classification (NCBI taxonomy): domain Eukaryota; kingdom Viridiplantae; phylum Streptophyta; class Magnoliopsida; order Fagales; family Juglandaceae; genus Juglans; species Juglans mandshurica. Next base: position 15,526,638 of record CM039632.1, read on the forward strand.
TTGTATGGTTTTCTTATCGTGGTTATGTGATTGAGTTTACTCGTGTGTCACTTTACCAATAGAGCAGGATGAAGAAGTTATTACGGTTGAAGAATATAATTTGGAGGATGCTATAGCAACTGGAGTTAGATGTTTGATCTTCAAACTTCTGACTTCAAAACATTTTAATAAAGAAGCTCTTAAGTTGACGATGAAGTGAATTTGGAGGCCCGTGAAGACGATAATTATTCGTGATCTAAGTCCAAGTTTGTAATTAGTAGAGTTTGAGGATCCTCGTGATAAGGAACGTGTTAATGGGATGGCCCCTGGACTTTTGATAAGCATCTTGTCTTGACAAGTTATATCGAGGTATGAAGCAAGTACATCAACTGGAACTGAAGGAGGCTTTGTTTTGGGTAAGAATACATGATCATCCTTTAATGGCAAGGAATGTTTATATGGGGAATCTCGTTGGTAAGGCAGTTGGGAGGGTGTTGGAAGTGGATAGATAAAGATGAGATGGCATGGGGGGAGTATATGAGGGTACGTGTGTGTATAGATATTTCTAAGCCAATTTTACGTGGAAAGAAGATCTGTTTGGGTTCTCCACAACCTGTTTGGGTGAGATTTTCATATGAACGCCTCTCAAAGTTTTGTTATATCTGTGGGAAGCTTGGGCATGGCCATCAAGACTATGATCTATGGAGTGGTGAGATGGAACAGACTGCTTTGACGCAGTTCCCTTATGGGCAGTGGCTTTGTGTTGGAGGCGCTAGAGGACATGTCAAAGGGCAGGTTCAATATAATGAGAAGAGGAAGTCGCCGGATGTTGTGGTTGCTCCGGCAGTCGAAAACCCACAAGAATCTTCCCAGAATCAGGTAGTTAATTATGTGTATTTAAATTTGCCTGAAACTGGGGAGGTTTTATCGAGGGAGTTATACAATAAAGATTCTATTTTAAGAAGTCCGTTACATAAGGAAATAAATGGGGAGGAATCTTTGGAACAACGACCAATTAGAGATAATGAGGAATACTTGAAAGATGTTCCTGCGAAGGAAAGTCAACAGGAGGGTGGCGGTGATGAAAGCCTATCTAAGGAGGGTGGTAAATAATTATTTGCTGAGAAAGGGGATGCAAATGTATCTCTTCTATCAAGACCTTATCGAAAGTGGAGAAGAGTGGAACATTCTACTATTGAGAAGGTTCTTAAAATCGAATCTAAAGTGGGAAAGAAATGTGGTCCTGATGTTGAAGGGGTGATGTGTAGAACCTTTAAAAGACTGAAAAGTAAAACTAAGAATAATGGGGGTGTAGTAACCAACTTTTTTTTGATCTTGGTGGAGGCTATTGAACAGCCCCGCCGGGAACAATGAAACTCTTAAGTTGGAATACATGAGGGCTTGGGAACTCTCGTGGTATTTGAACCCTTTGTGATAATCAAAAGGGAAGAACCTGATGTTTTTTTTTTTTTTACATGAAAGAAAGCTAAAAGTGGCTGATATGGAAAAGTGTAGAGTGAGAATAAGATTTGAAAATTGCTTGGCAATGGATGCAGTAGGTAGAAGTGGTGGGCTTGCACTCCTATGGAAGAAGGATGTGGTCTTGTCAATACTGAGTTACTCATCCTCTCATATCGATGCTGAGGTAGTGCATGACTCCAAGCAGTGGGGTCTAACTTGCATTTATGGCCAGCCTGATGCTAATAGAAGATTTGAGACTTGGAATTTAATCAAGAGACTTAGAAGGCATGCAACGGAAGCATGTATACTCTTTGGTGATTTTAATGAAATTGTCAATCAAGGGGAAAAATGGGGTGGCAGATTCAGACCTGAACAACTGTAACACCCCCTTCCCGTAGGCTAGGAGTGTCATGTATTTTTTTCATAAAATAAACCCGACAAGAGATCTCATATTTAATAAATGAAATTAAAATTTATTTTGTAGAAAAATGTATAATAAAATGTTTTCCAAAAATATTAAATGAATAAACTGAATAAATTTATGTCATAAAACCAATTTTATTCTAGAATGTCTGAAACTAAATCAACTATTTTTTTTCTTGGCTTGCCTACTCGTTTTCATCATCCTCACCCGGGTGGTTTAAAAACATGAAATAAACTAAAATGAGTTGAAGACTCAATAAGAAATCCATCACAACGTAAATATAATAAATATAAGGTTTTCATAAAAGTTTTCATGCTAGAGCTTAAAATTCATGATTGTTCATACTGATATTTATGCTATGCATGACTGATTTATCTGAATTAACTGACTGATCTGACTGGCCAAGACACTTAACCCTATGTGCGAAATTGTGCACTGGCCCCACGTCCCGCAGCCGCAAGGGGAGCCACTAATAGTATACTGGCATACTATGGTGGACCACGCTTGAGTCCGTGGCTTGCACCTCTACCCTGAAATTGAACTACATTAGTACCATGCCTCTGAATGACCATCTGATTAACTGTTCTGTTAATATTTTGCACTTAAACTTAAGATAGTTTACGTATCTTATACACATGAGATGCATGACATAATACATACATAATTATAATTTCTGAATTTGAATATGATGTAGAATGACATGATCGTATGCTATGTTGGATGATATGTTTGCATATGACATGAGTGGTGCATAAATAATGGTTGTCAATGAACTGTCTTGAATAATACTTATATATAAGCTAAACTGTAACGATCCTAATTTGTGATTAAATTACTTACCTCGTTGCGTTTCTCTTGAATCTCACTTCATAACTCGTCAACTATACGCAGTATTAACTATCACTAAATCTATCTAGGAGCAATATGTACTAATATCCTACTTAATTTAATTTATAATCTAAAAAATAGTCAAATAAATCTTTTGTTTAACACCATAATCAATAAATCCTGATATTTAAATTGCTTAACACATATTATAATTTAGTAGAATACTTAGGCTATTTTAAATAAGTCATAAAAACCCCAATTAGGCTATTTTAAATAAGTCATAAAAACCCCAATTCTTAAAATAGGTTTCCTTTCTTAACATAATTATTCAAAACTCATAAAATATTCCTTAATTTTTCTATTTAAGTATAACATAATAATTTTATTAAAATCTGACTAAATAGACAAAGGAGAATATTAACTAAAATAATAGGCTCAATAATATACTTTAAAATGTATTTCAAATTCTTTAAACACTTTCTTATAAAAATGAGTCTATGACTAATATATTTATTTAAGTAAAAACTTTGGCTTAATAACCAGCCCACAAAAAGGCAAGTCCAATTTAAAAATACTCCAAAAGGTTTCTTCAAGAGGATTTAGGGGAGGTTTACATAACAATGATTTAAGGGCATAAAAGTAATTATGGTATTAAGTGGAGGGGCTTTTTTTGGGGAAAGTCTGAAAATAAAACACACATAAAGGAAACGACTCACGACAAGACTTTGTCAAACTTGTAATTGCGTATACTTTTCAGTAAAGTAAAATAAGAGCCCAAAGAAATGAGCAATGGAACGAAATATTTGTTGGAGAAGAAAAGGGCCATGCGAGAGAAACAAAGAGCTCGAGAGAGTCGTGCAATACTCATCGAGAAAGGGTGACTGAGGTGACGGTGGCTAGTGGGGGTCACGGTGGCACAACAGGAGGCTCCTCTGAGCATGGTGGTGTGACCCTGAGAGAGGGAGAGAGAGTTCTGTCCGAAAAGCAACTGAGAGAGAGAGGAGGGGCAACGGTCGTAGGCTTACTGGGAAGACGTGGGTTTGACGGGAAACAACTAGTTGACAGTTTCTGTGTTGTCCGAGAGGTGCTCCGACGTCCTTAAGGTGGCTGGCGAAACCACTTGGACTGGCTACATCGAGGTGCTCGTCTACAAGTGTAAGAGGCCGCAAAGTGGTGCACGTGTGATAGTGCTTTGAGGTAGGCCTTCATGCTCATGCATGGTTTGGGCAGTGGAGTCGCCGCAGTGGTTCTGGTTGAGTCGCCGCGGTGGTTCTGGTTTCGTCGTCAAGTCGTGACCCTTTTGGTTGCTGCTGTCAATGCTCTGTTGAGGAGTGTGAAACAGGGCTGAGATGTGGGGGAAGGTTTGTTGAGTGAGGTTTTCTTTCTCTGTGTTGTGTTTAGTAAGAGGTTTCGTGGGTTTTATAGAGAGGGAAATGGAGGGTTTATGATAGGATTTCTGAGTTGGTTTCCCATTAGGATTTGGATTTATCACCTAGAGGATAAGGATGAGCCTTACGAGATAGGAAGAAATAAGGCTTAATATTCAAAACCAAACTCTAGTGGCTATTGCAAAATCTAAGGGTCATACAAATACCAAATAGTACTAATAACAATATGGTAATAATCCTATTAAAATTAACAATGTAAAATCTGATAAAATTATAATAATAATAATAATAACAATAGAATATTTATTGTTATATGAAAAAAAATGCATCAAACCTATCTTATGGCCTAATCTTAGGATCGGGTTGTTACAACAACAAATGGTGGCTTTTAGAGATCTGTTAGCTGATTGTGTGGTGTGGGATTTAGGGTTTTCTGGACCTAATTACACATGGTGTAATAGGAGGGAAGGCCATGCTACTATTTTTGAAAGGCTAGACAGATTTGTTGCAAACATGGCATGGTGCTAATTATATGATAATGCCTCTATGGTACATGGTTCAGCAGCATATTCTGACCATCTCCCCATTTGGTTAGATCTTGAAGGTGTTAAAAGGAGTAGAGGCAAACCTTTTAGGTTTGAGGCAATGTGGTTAGATGATGAGGAGTGCAGGGATGGACTTTGGCAGACATTAAGGGTATCAACCCTTTGGTTTGTACCCATAAGATTTATTTGGAAGCGGATGCCAGACCATCTAGGGAAATGCAAAGGAGACTTAATCCCACAATGAAAGAGGTAATGAAGAATGAAGTGCTTAAGCTATTAGATGTGGGTATTATTTACCCCATTTCTAACAGTAGATGGGTCAGCCCCATTCATGTGGTCCCAAAAAAATAGGATTGACTGTGGTAAAAAATGAAGAAAATTAATTGATACCTACAAGGGTGACCACGGGTTGGAGCATGTGCATTGACTATAGGAAGCTTAATTCTTCCACTAGGAAATACCACTTCCCATTACCATTCATGGACCAAGTCTTAGAAAAAGTTGTGGGCAATGCATTCTATTGTTTCTTAGATGGGTTTTCAGGCTATTATCAGATTGAAAAAGCCCCTAAGGACCAGGAGCAAACTACATTTATCTGCCCTTTTGGGACCTTTGCTTTTAGAAGAATGCCCTTTGGGCTGTGTAATGCTCCAGCAACTTTCCAACGATGTATGGTCAGTATATTCAGTGATTTAATTGAAAATAGCTTAGAAATTTTTATGGATGATTTCTCTATTTTTGGAAGCACTTTTGAAAAATGTTTAACTAACTTGCAAGTTGTTTTGTCTAGATGTGAGAAGAAGAATTTACTGCTCAACTGGGAAAAATGCCATTTTATGGCTCAGCGGGGTATAGTGCTAGGGTATATAGTGTCCTCTAAGGGTATTGAGGTTGATAAGTAAAAAATTGATACAATTTCCAAGCTTCCCATACCTAAAACAGTGAGAGATATTAGGTCATTCTTTGGGCATGCAGGGTTCTATAGGAGGTTTATAAAAGGGTTTAGTTCCATTTCTAAACCCCTATGTAAATTACTCATGCATGATACTGGTTTTGAGTGGACCACAGACCAACAATCTGCATTTGAGCAACTCAAGGAGTTGCTCACTACAGCCCCAATCATACAACCCCCTGATTGGTCCCTTTCCTTTGAAATAATGTGTGATGCTAGTGAATATGCCATAGGAGCATTACTTGGCCAGCGTTGAAATAAGTTGCCCCATGTCATTTATTATGCTAGTAACACTTTGAATGGGGCCCAGAAAAACTACTCAACCACAGAGAAAGAGTTGCTTGCAATAGTTTTTGCCTTATTTTGCCTTAGACAAGTTTACGGCCTATATCCTTGGGTCACCTGTAGTCATTTACACTGACCATGCAGCTTTGAAATATTTGTTGACTAAAAAGGATGCGAAGCCAAGACTGATCAGATGGGTGTTGCTCCTCCAAGAGTTTGATATTACAATTAAAGACAAGAAAGGAGTAGAGAATGTAGTGGCTGACCACTTATCCAGGCTCACCTTCACAGAGGCTGCATCTCCCTTACCTATTTCTGACTCTTTTCCTCATGAAAACATTTTGCCAGTTGAGTCTATCCCTTGTATGCTGATATTGTGAACTTTTTGGTGATAGGAATGACACCTTCACAGTGGACTACCCAAGACTTGAAGAGGTTCAAAACAGAGGTCAGGTACTTTTTTTATGATGACCCTTACCTGTTTAAGTATTGTTCTGACCAAATCATTCGTAGATGTGTTCCAAAAATTGATATACCCTCAGTTATCACTTCCTGTCACACTGAACCTTGCGGTGGACATTTTTTTACTAAAAAAACAGTTGCAAAGATACTTCAGTATGGGTTGTACTGGCCACACATGTTCAGGGATGCCTTTGAGTTTTGTAAAAGGTGTGCAAATTGTCAAAAATTGGGAGGAATCACTAGAAGGAACATGATGCCCTTACAACCAGTTTTAATCCTAGAAGTGTTTGACTATTGGGGTCTGGATTTTATGGGACCTTTCCCTCCATCCCTTGGATATATATATATATATATATTCTGGTTGCAGTGGACTATGTCTCTAAATGGATAGAGGCTATTCTATGCAAAAAGAATGACCATCATGTTGTACTCAAATTTTTGAAAGACAACATTGTATCAAGGTTTGGCATGCCAAAAGCTGTTATCAGTGACAATGGGTCACACTTTTGTAACAAACCCATGGAAGCCCTCCTGAAAATGTATGGAATTCAACATAAGGTGTCCACACCTTATCACCCACAAATGAATGGTCAAGTCGAATTAGCCAATAGGGAAATTAAACATATCCTTGAGAAAATAGTGAACTCAAACAGGAAATGTTGGTCATTAAGGTTAACTGATGCTTTGTGGGCTTATAGAACTGCTTATAAGATAATTCTTGGCATGTCTCCCTATAGACTAGTCTATGGTAGGGCATCCCATCTCCCTGTTGAGTTGGAACACAAAGCATACTGGGCTGTAAAAAGGTTTAATTTCGACATGTATAAGGCTGGTTCTGTGAGAAAATTGTAGCTTTATGAACTAGAAGAATTAAGAAAGGATGCCTATGAGAATTCTAAGCTAACTAAGGAACATATAAAAACTTTGCATGACAAGAACATTCTCAGAAAATCTTTTGAACCCAATCATCAAGTTTTGCTCTATAATTCCAGACTTCATTTGTTTCTTGGTAAACTAAGGTCTCGATGGAGTGGACCTTATATTGTAAAAACCATTTGGCCCCATGGTGCTATTGAAGTTGTGAACCCTCAAAATGGAAACACTTTCAAAGTATATGGTCAAAGGCTAAAACACTTTCTGACTAATTTTTAACTTGAGGTTACAACCAGCTTGTTGCAAGATCCCATCTACCCTACTGCTCAGTAGTGCCTTTCAGTTTGTCTTAGTTTTACTTAATTTTGTTGTTTCGCAGGTTTTCTTTTATCAGATATACTTTATTTTCTTTTTTTCTCTCTTTCTTTTTACGTACAACATGATCCAGGTATTCTTTCTGTTTCTTTCTTTGTCCCTTACCTTCAGTCTATACTCATTGAGGGCAATGCATATTTTTAATTGGGGGGTGGGAGCATAATTGTTTTTACACAATCACGAGTTAATGCACATCACATCAGTTGTCTTGAAGCTTGGGAGCAGAAAGTTCCAAATTGCTAGGCTCAAAATTTTATGCCTGAGGACAGAACTCTTGGAATTATGAGTTGCAGTAGCATCAGAGGATTGATAGGTTAATTCAAAATAGATGTTTATCCATTGGTGGGTCGATTCAGCCAGGAGTGTGTTGCTTAAAACAGTTAACCACTGGGTTACACTTACACTTGAATTACCTTGGTAACCCCATTGTACCACGAGGGAGTATTCATCACTGCAACAGTAAGGAACTCTAATGAATTATATCCTAATGGCTTAGGAAGAAATCTGAAGTGTATTAAATGAGAAAATGGACAAGCCAGAGATCAAATGAAAAAAAAAAAGAGAAAGAAAATCAATCATCATACATGATGTACGTTTGTGTATTGGAAAAGACTGCCTATTACCAGGGTCCTTACTAAATAAAAAAGTAGGCACCTTTTAAAGTGTAATAGCGTGAAAGCCACCGTTGCAATGGTTTTGAGTTAGAGTAAGATCAGTGATCTTTCCTGAACAGCTGTTTCTGATGAATCTTTAGAATGGACTTTAGTGGTCAACTTTGGAAATTCTATCACAATGCACACTCAGGGATATGCAGTTTTGGTGGCTTCTTTCCTCCTTGGCAGATTGATTGGGTAATGTATAAATATTTGTGGCGAATCAACATCAGATCTGCATTAGCCCTAAAAATTCTAAAACCAATGGATCTGATTGATGGCATGAATCTTTGAATTAAATTTTGAAGTGAAGTTGAATTTTTGCTCTCATGATCACTTTATTTGCTAGAGGCTAGCAAAAAGCTAGTTGGGGGGAATGATTAGACTTTTGACCTGAAAATCACTACAAATACTCACTTACACATCACTTTTTACTAAAGGGATAGTCCGAAGTCAATAAGAAAGGATAAAGGGGTAATATGGTCATTTTACACTCAAGATACCCATTACACCTTCATACTACACTTAGGGTAGTTTCAGCTACTCAATTACTCGAATCCTAACTCTCTACATTGTGCTTACAGATTCTACATTAGAAGGAACCGGATGGAATTAGAGAGGAATCAGTTGGGGGTCGTGGTTTTTGGTACGGGAGAAAAGGAGGAAAAAGTTTAGGGTTTATTTTCTTTCTTGAGTTTTCTCAAGGAATGTTGTTCATTTTTAGTTTGGATGAACTTGGGAATCCTGAGATGAAGGGGGAGTAATTTCTGAACCCTAATTCAAGGGAAACCGTCGAGCAGTGTTTATTTCTTTTAAGGGTTTTGATTCCCAGATTGTGGTGATTTGTTTTTCATTAACTTTGTTTATCATTCCCAAATCAAGTCAAGGTTTGGGGTTCTTTTCACCATTTTTTTGATCTTTTGTTGATAGAGAGCACGTTGTATGCTTGCATGGTGAAATCCCCATTTCTCTGAATGTGTTAACCGAAACTGGGATGATAGAAATTTATTGAGAATATCTTTTATTATTTCCCTTGTTGTGCTTACATTATTTCCATTATCCATATATTTTACCCTAGATTGGATTAACATTTGAAGAAGACCGTGAGATAACGAAATTCTTTAGATTATTCACTGTGAGAGGGTTCCCCAAGACTTAGGTTTATTTTTCCAGATAATCAAATTTCTTGTTTGTTCATTTAATCTGCTTGAGTCTGTTCGACACAATTTTATTTAAGTTTCTTTAGTGATTTGATTTAATAGAAGAGTAGACCAATCTTACTTCACAGCTATTGAATCTTTGGACAACTAGGAAGAGAGCAACTCTATTAAAGAATTGCCCCTTGGTTAACACAATGACCAAGAGGGTGTTCTTAGATAGATACATCCTCAATTTCTTTTCTTTTTAGTCCTGAAGTATAAGTTGTCTTAATCCTTGTGAAATTGACCTTGGGACCTTCACTACACATCAACACAACACCTCTTGCACTTGGGAGGTAATAAAATTGGAGAACCAATACGCACTTGATTTTAGCTGCTATGATATTTTTCTTTAATTACTCTGGAAGTTTGTAAGTTGGCCTCTAACTTACACATGACAGATTATTTATGATTTATTAATAAATGCCTCATTCATGTTTCAATTATCACTTTGAGCATAAAATATCATGTTATATGATATATTGAGTGTATATTTACATGACATGTAATATTTCGACCATTTTAACATATTGCATTTATAAATATCATTTCACATAAAAAGCTTACTATATATGCACATCATGTCATGGAACACATTTTTTTTAACTTAGCATGAAAATAAATTTTGTCCTGACCCGAAAAGTTAGGATGGGGAATTATCCTAGTGGAACTCCCCTGTCCACTCTGGAGTATTTAAAAATGGAGTGGTAACCCCTGTGTTGACAAAGAACAGTCAACGAGTTTCGAATGGGTTCTTTTTAAAGAACGTCGGAGCAAAGTCAATATGTTATGACACCTAATGCTGGTGGGTGTACACATTATGATGTTATGTTATATTATCAATGCATTGAGAATGAGTCTGCAGACAACGTAGTTTCAACGTGAGTTGTACTACGATCACTGGCAGGTACTCACAGTGCACATGGAGAACTATGACGATACCACAAGTTATGATTAATTTATAAATTGCTACAAATGATGAAATGTTATGATGAAAATATTATCTTTTGACGATTAAAGTAAAAATGTTCTCAGCACAAAAATATGTCTCCGTTTTCTGAAAATGTTGAGGAATCTGGATGGGAGTCAGACACACATTTTTCTGCATTTCATGCATTTTATATTTACCATTTTTCATGCATAATTTATCTTTGTGCAAGTTGGTTGTTAACTTACTGAGATTTCATGTAAATCTCACCCCTTGTGGACCCACTATCATTCCACTTGGAATGATAGAAGTAGTGTCAGGATACAATGAGGACGAATTAGATGTAGCACTGGATCCGACTGAGTGAGGAGGAGCTTGACCTCAAGAGGAGACTAGATTTGGTCATCATGTTTATAGCCCTACTGCTTCATGCTCTAGAATGCATGAAGCGATTAATTTACCTTTGATGACTTTAATATTCAGTTGTATTAAGTTATGCTACGATTTGACTTTGAACTTATGATGATCAATAATGCATTGAAATGTTTTAGTTATTCTAGCATAAGTTTTGTTTTCACCCTTCTATCTGATGTGGTTATTGCATACTGCTAGTTACATACTAGGATGCATTGCATATTAATTATCACAAACGAGAGTATGTAATCTTGTGTTAGATTTGTCTTGGTTTGGACATATTATAGATGACATCAAGTCTTATACATATGGCAGAAAAGATTGGAAGGTGGAGTATACTCCTAGAGAGGGGAACACAGAGGCACATTTACTAGCAAAGTTTGCTTTAGAGTTAGATTGGGGAGGGGGAAAAGGTCTGGACGGAAGAAGGATCAGATGTAATAGCAGCAACTGTGTTGAGAGAAAAAGAGTGTATAGTTTAAAACACTTGTATCAATAAGAAGAGATTGTTACTTTAAAAAAAAAGAAAAAAAAAAAAAAGTGAACCCTCCAAACCAGATCCGTTTGGGGGGCGTGACAGTTGATCTGATTGGTTTTGTTCTTTTGTGGGTATTGTAGCAGAAGAGAACTGGCTGCATTATTTCTTGTTGTCATTGTTGTTGTTAAAGAACTTCCCTAAGATGACAAAAATATTCTGGCAGCCACCACAGCACAGCGATTTTGCATCCGTTTTCCCCGTTTGATACTTTCCGAGCCTGATGAAACATTGAATTAACAACAGTTGCATTCATTCACATTTTTCTCTCGCATTTTAGGAGGAGAAAGGACAGCATTTTGTGTTCGGTTTCTTGATGTGGCAGTACTGCAATGTTATTTCCCTACCCAAGTTTGAACATGATGTTTTGCTCATGATGACTAGGGCAGAGACTATCGACTGCAACTAATATACGTAGACTATGTTAACAAATATGCCAAAGATATTGAAAAATTAAAATTAATTGACCAACATGATATAATTGAAAAAGACTAAACAACAACACATCCCCCAAAATTAGGGTTGAGCACCGATAATGTCAGGGTTGGAGTGCCTTACCTCCGACTAATCGGATTTGGACTTCCAGATTTCAGTTTTTTTTTTTTTTTTTAAATATTTTTTCAATTTCACTTTTATTAAAACATAACCAAAATTGTACAAATTATTATTATTATACATTAGTATTATATGTTATTACATGTTAATGTTTATATATTAGTATTACATGTTATTATACATTGATTATTATACATTACTAGCACATGTTATTATACTTTAGTTATTATATATTAGTATTACATGTTATTATAAATTTATATATTTGTGTTTATACATAATACATTAGTATTAAATGTTATTATACATTTGTTATTATATAATTTGTATTACATGTTATTATACATTATTGTTTATACATTAGTTGTTATTATATATTAGTATTATGTGGTAGTAATGGTTAATAGTATGGTGTTTATATATATTAAACTATTATTAGTGAATTTCGTCTATTTACATTATAGTATAAGCATATTATTTTATTATAATTTGCTCATAATATTATATTATTGAATTTAATTAACTATATAAGTTATAGTTATATAAAATATATATAATTAATATATAAAAATATATATATTTTTACAAAATATGTACAATATCAGAGTCGGAATCGGACAATCGGAATCGGAGTTGGAGTCGGTACATCGTCACCTCTGACTCCGACCGACTCCAACTTTTTTGGTTAAAAAACTCCAACTCGGACAATCGGAATTGGTGTAGAGTCGAAGCTGGAGTCAGATTTTCAGATTTTTGCTCAGCCCTATCCAAAATAAAGAAAAACCATATGTGACTTAATTTTGTCCACTTGCCTCAGGTTTTATTTTATTTTATTTTATTTTTTATACCGTATCTAACGTCTTGGGATCAAGCTTCCATAAAAATTTGATTTTTATTTTTATTAAGCATAACGTATGAACAATAAAATTTGAAATATGAGAAGGATAAAACGAAGGGAAAAAGAAAATGGAGTTAATGAAAAAAAATTAAATAAAGAAGGGGGGCAGGGGCCATTAACTCGAAGTTTAGTAACACGTGCACAAACCGCCGTTAGCAGCTTCGGTTCAACTCAGCCGCAAAATCCCCAAACGGCGACTCACGTCTCCCTTCTTTTCCGTCGTGGGACCGACCACCCAATCCATTCTTTGAAAAGAATATATATATATATATATATATATAAAATTCAATTTTTATGCACTGTAAAGGAATATAATGCCAGTACCAAGTGCTCTCTAGCAACACAGGCGAATATAAACCGAGCCAAAAGAGTGAGGGAGAGGGCAATTGGGTTTGTGATTTAGAGAGAGGTGGAGCAAGGAGGAGGAGGCAGCGAGAACTGAGGCTTTCTTATCCAATTCTTAAGCGTTTTGCTCTATCTGTTTCCCTGTACGTATTTTCTCTTATTTGATATTAGAGTTCTAAGCTTTCTCGGGTATATGTCTATCATTTATGCAACCACAGGTGAACAAAAGGGAAAGGAAATTATGGGTTATCGGTAATTAGAAATTCGAAATGGATCCAGTTTTTTGAGTTTGACTGTTGGAGGTTCAAACATCATGCGTACAGATTTGGTAAATTTGTATGCAGCGTTTTGAGTACAGTCTGGCATGTGATTCGTTCTCAATTTGTTGTTGTTGTTCTTCTTTTTTTGCCTCTTTGTTTTTTGTTTCTCTGTTGGTATTTGCCTGAGATCTGACATGGGTTATTCTCATTTTTTAGGCTGGATTATTCTATAGCTATGTTATAGGCTGTGGTGTAGCTTATATTCTGATTGTTTTGCTTGTGATACACGTTTATTACACTTCGAATGCCGTAGATGTGTTTCCGATACAAAATACAGTTTATGCATGTTGTATTATGGTGCCAAATTTAGATTGATTGGGTTCAAGGATTCGTGTGCATGCTCCTTTTTTTATTGTTTAATTGGATGTCGGAGTGATTAAAATCACATAAGTGTTTGTGTTAGTTGTTTAGTTTGGATGCATATTTGCTGGTTTTATTGCTGAGTATACACGGTTTCTTGATTTACTTAAAAGATAACAATTAACATATCTAGTGGATGTGTGTGTTTCGGTTGTGAATTCCCACTTTTATTTACTGCTTTTCTGACAATTTTTTTTTTTATGGTAAGAAAGAAGGCTTTCTTGATCGAATTTGATATTTTCGGCAACATGTTGGAGGGCCCATCCTATCATCTCATGCAGAGGGACTTGCCAAGCTCGTGTAAGCAAGACATCACATGGATTTATAATGCTCTTTGTGTGATTGAGCTCTCAAACAGCAAGCGCGTTATCCAAACTGACCAACCAGATGACCAAAATTCCACAGGGAATGGGTCAGATTCAAGTTCTCTTATCCACCAACTTGGTCGGGACATCTCGATTAACTGTCTTCTTTACTGTTCTAGGTCTGATTATGGCTCAATCTCCTCACTGAATCAGAACTTCCGGTCTCTAATTCGGAGTGGGGAGCTATATAGACTAAGGAGGGAAATGGGTATTGTAGAGCATTGGGTTTACCTCTCTTGCAGCCTTCTTGAATGGCAAGCATTTGATCCATGTCATCGCCGTTGGATGCATTTACCTAGAATGCCTTCAAATGAATGCTTCATGATCTCAGACAAGGAGTCGTTGGCCGTTGGTACCGAACTTCTTGTTTTTGGAAAGGAAATAACATCCCATGTTATTCGTAGATATAGCATTTTGACAAACACATGGTCATCCGGTATGAGCATGAATACACCCAGGTGCTTGTTCGGTTCTGCCAGTCTTGGGGAAATTGCAATTTTAGCTGGTGGTTGTGATCCGAATGCCAATATCCTAAATTCTGCTGAGCTTTATAATTCAGAAACAGGAACTTGGGAGACTCTTCCAAGCATGAATAAAGCGAGAAAAATGGGCTCGGCCGTTTTCATGGACGGGAAATTTTATATTATGGGGGGGATTGGAGAGGGCAACTCAGAATCGCTTAGATGCGGTGAGGTTTATGATATGAAGACAGGGGTATGGACTGTGATACCTAACATGTTCCCTGGATGGAATGAAGGGGCGGGGGTGACTGAGGCACCTCCTCTTCTTGCTGTTGTAAATAATGTTCTGTATGCAGCAGATTATGCACAAAAGGAGGTGAGAAGATATGACAAAGAGAGGAACTTCTGGTTTACAATTGGGAGATTACCTGAGCAGGCAGTTTCGATGAATGGTTGGGGATTAGCATTTAGGGCTTGTGGAGATCGGGTAATTGTTATTGGGCCTAGGTTAGGCGGAGGGATCATTGAGCTTAATTCTTGGGTCCCCGATCAAGGCCCACCGCAATGGGACCTGCTAGCCACAAAGTGCTCTGGCAGTTTTGTGTATAATTGCGCTGTGATGGGATGCTGACATGTCCAGTTGAGGTATTACGTTTGTGCTGTGTGGAGTCATTTCTGGATGGAATTTATGGTCTTCGTTTTCAAGGAGATGGGATTCCAGCTTGTGGGTAACCTCTGCCCTCCTTTTTTGGGGGAAATATTGGGTGTCAATTTAGAGTCATAGATACTTTCTTAGAAGGTGGTCTGGAGGTTTGGTTTTCTTTTTCCCTTTTTTTCTCTTCTTTTTCTTTCCTATAATTGCTTCTTTACTTTCCCTGTATGCTTTAGTTACCATGAGACCTTTCCAAAAGTTGGCATCATGTAGAGGAGGCACAGGTGAATAATCTGAAGTCCTGCTAAATGTTTTAGCTCGTGATGACTACTTAAGTAAATTTTATTCAGGCATTAACAATTGTGCAAGTGTACATTGATTCTCAATTGCTTAACCTTTTCTTAAAGTGATTAAGAACCCTATACGCACCCGCCAGAGAGATAGAAACAGTGGCTTGTGTATCCATTCTAATTATGTTTTCATTATATAATCTTCTATATGGTTTTAGGGTAATTTTATGTTAATTGATCGATGTTTTAGGTCAGTGTGCCATTGATAATAATTCAAATAGTTGGTATATCTTCTGATCTTGTTGGCTTTATGATGACATGTTGCTTGGAAGCATCTGGCGGACATTTTGCTTCCAACAAGCCAGGTGTTAAACTCAAATTTGCTTGGTGCTAGAAGGCATGTGACACATAAACAGTACTATGTTACATTAAATAAAATAAAATAAAAATTAATTCAAATATATGGACAAACATTGGAGTTTTATAGGAATGTGTCATCCATAAAGAAACTTAGTTTCTATACACTGTTTAAACTCTTTGGTTCTGGAAGGTGTTAAATGTTAATTAATATAATATATATATATATATATATATTTATATACTATACAGACAGATTATGGTAAAATTGAGAATCACGATCTAAGACAGCGTAAATTATTAAAACGTAAATAGATAGATACTATAATTTAAAAAAAAAAAAAAAGTTTCGTGGTTATTATTCATTGATGGGGTAATTTTTCTGATCCTCACTCAATGGATTGAAGCATAGAAGGGTTTTTCTGACTATGCCTTAGCTCTTGTCTTGAGCACCTAGAGAGACCTTGCATAACTTTTGAGGCATCATGGAGTTATAGCATTACCTTGTTCAGGTGAGTTTTGGAAAAAGCTTCTATAACTTTGCGTGGCTGAGGTAGAGTAAAAGATTAGCAGCAGCAAGTATACATCAGGATCTCTGTCCTGTTTGATGCTGAGATAGCAGTTTAAGCTTTCATTTAACCTTTTTTATTTTTAATCGAGATGGCAGTATGTCTGCTGGTTTTATGGTTTTGCACTTCATTCCTGATTATACTCACTGGTGGTTAACTTGAGCAGAAGTAGAAATAGCCATTTCTGGGACACATCGTTTCTTTGACACAACTTAACATTTATCAGGGTCAAGTGATAATCTTATTTACTTAATGCAATTGCCAAATCATGTATGCCTACTTGATGACATTATTGTCTGGATCATTGTTGATTCAGTTACCATTTTCCTTACTAATATTATTGTTATCATATTCATTCAGATGAATGGTATACATTAAGCCTGTTTTTTCACTTCTTTGGGTCGGGGAAGAAAATTATTTCCAATTCCCAGTATGAATCTGTTTTGGAGTGAATTATACAATATCCTGGACTACATCTTACTTCTTTACATATCTGATTGACATTTATTAATATTGCTATCAATTTGTTATTTCTTGATTTTGTTTCCTTAGAGAACTTCCCAATACAAGGAAATAAGAATACGGTCGGATTTATCCATTCTTTATAATGTTTTCATTGCACTAAAATATAAAGGTTATGTATCACATATTGATGTTTTGGAACTGAACATGGATTGTGTTGTTTCTAGAATCAACAAATTAAATCTGAATTCTAGTAACTATATTTTAGCTGCACAATCAAAGTCGTCAAATTTGCTTAATTGACCTCGAATTCGAGTACTAGAAAATACATTTCAGGACTTCTGCATTGTGGAGAGGGCTGTTGGGGTTATCCCATTTTTTTTGGTTAAAAGTTGTACTGTAAAGGTTATGAGATATAACCAAGAACGTCCAGGTAAGTGAGTTTGTTGTTATTGATCTAAAAGTCACTAGCTATGGGATGTGTATTTAGAATCGACCTGTTGCACACAAAAACTATAAACCTGAAACTTAGTGCATGTGTTGGAATTTTGTTCAAATGAGAGCACAAAAGGGCCATACGAGGAAAGCTTTCTAGTCTTATTGTTAGCTATATGAGTACTTGACAGGTCTTTTGGTTTGTCGAAAGGGCTCTTTCGCCCATTGTACTGGAATTTTTACCTATGGTGTTTTTAGTATAGTAGAGTATTCCGAATGGATTATGCATTTGTGCTACATATCAACCCAAATGTAGATTGACACTCAATGCATAATTTATCTTTTAAATTTTTTTCTCTCCCTCTCTCTTTCTTTATTATTTCTCTCTTCTTCATTTCATCTATCTTATTCTTTATCATTTATCTCTCTCATTAGTTTATTTCATTAATGAAACAGAGAAAATGTCTTTCTTCCTCTCTTTTTGCAGCAAATGGTTGCATTTTTAAGCAGCTGAAAGGATTGCACATTATTTTAGGGGTGGATACATTTTGATTGTTCACTTTACATCTCAAACTATCAGAACCGATATATCGCATCTTTTAACTAAAGACTTTGATAGTTTATATATATATATATACTAGCGGTGGCTAACGTGCAAAGCACGTTTGCCATGTCTGCCTAATTAAAAAAATAAATAAATAATGATTTCTAATATTAAAATAGTCTAATGTATATGAGTAAAATTATTATTTATTCATATTCATCATTTATTATGAAATTTAAATTATATTAAAAATTTAAATTAATTATATAGTTTTTTTCTATTAAAAATATTCGGTAAAATTTCATCATTTATTTAACGATGAAAAATAATATTTTATAAATTAAAGTTGATTTTAAGTGTATGATATAATATTATTATCTTAAAAATGTTCAGTAAAACTTTATCTTTTACTTAATGATGAAAAATTAATATTTTATAAATTAAAGTTAATTTTAAGTGTATGGTAGAATATTTATATTTTAGTTATTTGTTTTATGTTAGTTTAAATCAATATTTAAACTTCGTTAGATTAAATCTGAAGATTAAAGATGAAGGGTTGTAATTTAAAACCTAAAAACTAACATTTTCCCCATGCAAATTTGCCTAATTTAGTTAATTAAGAATATTATCATATTTAAATTATGTTAAAACTCTAATTATTTATATGATTTTAATTTCATAAAAATATTTAGTAAAATTTTATCATTTATTTAATGATGGAAGATTAATATTTAATAAATTAAATTTGATAGTTTATGTATAATATGATATTTATATATTAATTATTTAAATTTTAAATTAGTTTAAATCAATATTTAAATTTCTATTGTTAGACCAAATCTAAGAATTTAAAATGAAGAATTGAGATTAATTTCTTAAAAATATTAAATAAAATTTTATTGTTTATTTAATTTATTTCAATATTTTTAATTAAATTAATATTTATGTATAAATTCCATAACGAAATAACTGGATAAATTCCTATAATTTTTTCCTTTCTCCATCACTTTTCCCTCCCCTCTCTCTCTCCTCCCTCGGCTCACGCGTACGCGGTACGCTGCCCCTCCTCCCAGCCGAATCTTCCTCTACCCAGCCCGACGCCGCCGTGCGTTGGTGAGCCTCACCGCCTCTTCCACTGGCACCACCTCACTCCGGCGAGTCCCCCCACACCGGTCTCCCTCTCGGCTGTGCACAGCCCGAATGGGTTTGATGCTGCTGCGCCGCCGTACGCCATCCTCCGGCGCCACCACCTCCACGGTAGCCTCCTCTCCCACCGGCCATCCCCCTCCAACGAGCTCGGCCTCCATCTCCGTGCCGTTTGCTCCCACGAAATCTACCTCTCTCTTGCACTGGTTCTCCACACCCACGGCGGAGCTCCACCTCCTCTGGCCACCGCACCACCACCGGGACCTCCTTTCACCACCGACCACCTCTTGTAGCCGTCCTCACGCCCGGCTGAGCCACCATGGATGCTCACCTTCCTTCACGGACGCCCACTTCCCCTTAGGCCACCTCCACCACCGTAATTTGTGGTGATTTTGTTAATTTGTGGTATTTTTGTGAAGATTTTATGATGATTTTGTGATTTTTCCGTGTATTTTTGTGATGATTTTATGGTGATTTTGCTGTGGTTTTGCTTCGGTTTTGCCTCTGTGGTTTTGCTTCGACGATGCAGAGAGGGACGAGATTTGTAGTTTTGTGATATTGCCTTGTGGTGATTTTGTTAATTTGTGGTATTTTTGTGAAGATTTTATGATGATTTTGTGATTTTGCCGTGTATTTTTGTGATGATTTTATGGTGGTTTTGCTGTGGTTTTGCTTCGGTATTGCCTCTGTGGTTTTGCTTCGAGGATGCAGAGGGACGAGATTTGCGGTTTTGTGATTTTGCCGTGTTATTACTGTTGATGTCACAATTCATTACTGTAGATGTCACTGTTCATTGAGTGATAGGCTCTTTTAAGTATAAGGAGATATAAGAGGCATAAGGAGCCCCAGAAAACCTCACTAAGGCAAAGGAAAGCCATCAATACAAACAAAAAGACACTAGCACCTAATATAGGGAAGACCCCATTTATCCGTACCAATGCCACGAAAACGTCTCCCCCCAAAATCCTCATCTTGAGAATTTATACTCATACCTTTAGCACCTTCATTCGCCAGAAAATTTGCCACCATGTTAGCTTATCTATAAATATGATGAACTCGGACATTTAACGATTGAAACAAAACAATAGTCTCTTCCCATAAATACCAAAACTTACAAATACCCGATCTAAACCATCCTACTATCACCATCGAATCTTATTTCACAAGGAAATCCCTCAAACCAAGTTGATGACACAACTTTAATCCATCAAGAAAGGCTCCACACTCCGCAACCGTGTTAGTGGCATGTCCTTAGAAATGAGAAAAGGCCGCAATAACTTTACCATAAGAGTCTCAAAATACGCCCCCACCTCCAAACAAGCCCGGATTATCACATGATCCTCCATCTACAC
This sequence comes from Juglans mandshurica, assembly GCA_022457165.1. Lineage (NCBI taxonomy): Eukaryota > Viridiplantae > Streptophyta > Magnoliopsida > Fagales > Juglandaceae > Juglans > Juglans mandshurica. Next base: position 15,547,050 of record CM039632.1, read on the forward strand.
TAATTTCACTTCCCCCACTACCGGTTCAGCCCATGCTATTTTTCTTACTGGAATCACTCTCTTCGATTTAGTGATATGAAGTCGAACTTATATAATGCTTGGCATAATGAAAGGCAGTTTTCCCCTAGTATCATTGTCTAGTTCTGCAGACTTCTAATGGGTGTCTCTTGTATCATTGAATATGATTAATATCCCATACATTCAGCAGGTCCAAAGGATGCCAAATGATTATGTATTGTACCCTATCAATTTCCCGATGGAGAGAGGAGGGAGGGAAAGGGTCTGATTCTTTACTGCATTTGCAACATCATAATGCGAACAGAAGCATTCAAACATCCCTTTTAAATAGAAGTTTAGCCTGGGACTCTCTGCATGTACGTGCAGCAATACATTTACCTGCTGAATAAAAACAAATATTACGTACAATCATGCAGCCATGGGAAAACGGGCTAGTGTGATAGCATCTTTACTTTCTGGCTGTGAATTAAATTTTTTTTTCCTTAAATGCCTGGTTTTGTACTTTCTTTCCCTTTCTTTTTTTGGAATGGACTATTGCAGTATAAAATGAAAATAATTAAAAATATGTATTTTCCCCTTTTATATTTTAAACATAACATATGTTGGGTCCTTGTTGGTTTGAGTATCACAAATGAAAAATATTTCTCATCAGTTACTATTCACTACTACACATACCCTATACCTTAAGAAAAATACTCACACTATGAAAAAAAAAATTATAGAGATGTGGAGTGTGAGAGTTAACAATAACTGATGCATAACATTCATCTGAATGAATATGTTGTCTCTACTCTATAAATTTCGTTTAAAATTTTGATCATTTCTTTTTTTTTTTTCTTGCTAAATTTCATATGGGGTGAGTTAAAAAATAATACCACCGTGATAAGCATGTTTTTGGGAAAAGAATTAAAGTCCAAGAATACATTAGAATAAAAAATATCATGATGTCAGGATATAAATTTAATGATTTAATTTAAATATTTTCTTAAGCTTAAATTTTTTAGACAACGTAGTGATTTAAATTGAGTAGAAATTTCAAACTCAATCATTGAATAAAAGTCTAAACCAGAATTAAAATAATTAATAATGTAACAAGTACAATAATAAAGTGCCATAGATATCGAAGCATTAGCTTTAATTTTCTTCAGACAGAGGCCTGGCATATAACATCATTTTAGCACTCCCTTTACTTTTACTTTCTCCTCCAAACTGATAAAAAAACAAAAATGAAAATGAAAAGAAAGAAAGAGGAGAGGAAAACGACGTTTCTATTTCTAACAAAGGGTGGACGTGGTTGTCAATTTTCTCGGGGGGGGGGGGGGCATAAAACAAAAATACCCGCAAATTACAATGCAGTGCTGACATGAAAAATGTCATATCAATTCTTTTTTCTACACTACTTCAAAGATAATGTATTGAAAAATTGTCACACTTGATGATTCAAGTGGGCCCAAATTGTCAAACCTAACCTTTTTGTTCAAATTTAGAAATATTCAACCATTATCACCATGTTAGAGCATATCAAACTTTATTTTATTTCTTTTACTTTAAAATATTTTTCTCCTCCCACTACATTGTTTTCAAGGAAAGTTGCAATATTAAAAAAAAAAAGTAAAGTATTTTTCAAGGAAATTTTTTTAAGAAAAATATAAGTGAAAATGATTCTGTTACAATTATAATAAATCTTGACATATCAAAACATAATGTCATCTACTAAATAAAGATTTAAACAAGGGTGATGAAAGTTACTTTAGATGATGATTCAAGTGGGTTGGAAAGTGAAATAAGCAACAAATAAATGACACGTCATTGTCTTATGGCTAAAGATGACCTTGAGATATGCATGAAATCGTCTATAAGCAAAAATAAATGATTTCTAGACAGTGAATATTCAAGACACATGACGAATATAAAACTAAATTCATTGTTCTTACATCCAAAGATTGAGGACACGTGAGATTTAGAAATAACTCGAAAAGAAAGATCGTGAGAATAAGTAAAATTAGTTAAGAATCTTTTCTCATAGTTGAAAATGTGCTACTTGTTGAAAGTTTAAAGCATAAGAGTCAATTATGTGATAAAGGTTTTATAGTTACTTTAAAAAAGGATAAGTGCATGATTTTGAATGATCATTATTCCATTATTTGTTTTATTTCATTTAGAAGGAATAATGCTTATACAATTGAATTTGAAGAAATTGCCTTACAAGATGCTATTTTTTTTTTCAACTCAAAATAAAAGTAATTTGCTATGCAATAGGAGGCTATGTTATGTCAACATGGAACTTATTTCAATACGTTAAAAAATGATATTTTTAGAGGTTTACTAAAAGTAAGTTTTTTGAAAAATGCTTTAGCCACAAATGTTAGTTTACTTTTGTAGACTTTTTTTTGTGTGTGTGTGTGTGGCTGTAGTAGCACTTCTCAATTTTTTAAAGACAATTTCTGATGCATGCCAGTTTGGTAAATAAACAAAATTCTTTTTTAAAAACTAAGAAACATGTTTCCACTTCTAGACCATTGCAACTGATACATATGAATCTTTTTGGATCAAATATAGTTGCAAGTTTAGAAGAAAAAAATTATGCATTTATTATTGTTGATGATTTCTCTATATATACTTGGGTCATCTTTCTTGCTCATAAAGATGAGATACGTAATGTCTTTACCAAGCTATGCAAGAGAATTTAAAATGAAAAGAGCTATATTATTTCAAGTATCATAAGTGATAGGGAGAAAGAGTTTGCTAATATAGATATTTACTCCCTCATTTTCTTTTACTTTGATTTTTATCATGTAAGCAAATTCTTTTTATTGTTTATCATTTAAAACACACACACACACACACATATATATATATTTCATTTTCATCTAAAAAATATCTTGAAAATATTTTTAAACCAATTTTTTCATATTTTGATTTTATTTTTAATTTTTATTTGGCTTATATATTTTTGTTTAGTGTATAGGACTAAATTATTTTACATTGTATATAAAAACAAATTGTAAATATAAAAAAATATATGGATATTATAAATATATTGGTAGAAATGAAATATTTAAAAAGAATAAAAAATAATATTTAAATGATATAGAAAAAAAATAGATAAGTTAATAGATGACATATTGTAAAAATCAGTATGTAAAATAGAAAAAATAAATTTTAACAATAAATTTTAAATGATAGGATAAAGAATTCATTGGAAGTGATCTTATTACTTGAATTGGGACAAACCTCACTTTTGGGCTCAAACTTCTCTCACTAGGCCTTGCGGATGACAGTCCGCATATTAGTTGTCCTTCAATTCCAAGTGCCCCTAGATTGAAGTAGATGACAAAGGAATATAAGACCTAGTTTTCAGTTCAAATACAAAGGTACTCGTTGGACAGTAGCAACATCAGACTTTTCAGTCAGTAACATTGTAGACAACAAGCAATCTTGTACAATGAACTTACCCTACCAAGTAAACATATGTTGTACATAGAACAACCAGTTCTCATCCTTTTCTGTATGATCTCCACCACCACCACCAGCCTTTTTAGCAGTCGTCTTCTAATTCGTTTGCTTCTAGGCCAAATAGTTCAAAGAACAAAAATAGTTATGATAAAGGCCAATAATGGGCATATGTGTCAAACAAAACAAAAACCTTGGAAGACTTAGACAGGGCAAGTCAGCCTTGTCAAGTGAATATATCTTCTTAAAAGTGCTTTGGAATGTGATGCTCCCAATCTCGGCTTGGGATTTGACAAATATTAAAATGTCAGGATATGCAACACAAGGTAATATACTTCCGTACATGACTATTAAAAAATACTAATAGCCTGCTAGAAATTCAACCGAGGTATTTCTTTAGGCTTTAGGAATCTTGTGAAAATCTGAAAGTTTTCACGAATCGACCCATTGGCATAGGTTTTAGTCTGTTAGCATAATCAATTTTATTACTCATTATGGTGCCAAAATCACGATTTTATTTATTTGAGGTATTTAGGAGTGTGAGAATGAGAAATGGTCTGCACCATTAGCTTCGTAACCATTTTCAATTTCCGGAATAATGCTTGTTCGAAAATATGTTTTGATTATTTCGAGGCATTTCAGAGTTGAATTTCGATAAACAATTTACACATTGAGGTTAGTATGAATATTTATGATTTGCAGTGCAAAATTATTTTTCACTTTTTCGGAGTGAATAGTAATCTCGACGTTAGTACCTAAAGTAGTGTTTTCAAAATCATATTGTGGAATGTCCAAATTAGGTTAAAGAAGTTTTATTTTGACCCTTGACAAGATCTTAGCCACACTTGGTGATAGTATTGGATACTTAGCATTAAGAGAAACCATGAGATGAAAATGTGAAAGAAATCAAACTTTGTGATCATGCTACCTAAGCCAAACACTATTTCATCCAATCATCCAATTTGTGCCAAACTAAAGAGGGCTTCAACTCTAGTAAAACCACAAATACTTTTTTGTTTTGAAATAAAACCTCCTCATTCATTCAAATATCATTGTTTAAAATGCAAAGTTCTCTCAGTAAACAATCCGAGATACAAACTGGTATATCTTCTATCCAAATCTTTTATATTCCTATGTGTAATGCTTCTTTAGCAAGAGTATGTGCTGCTGTATTTATATTTCTATTTGCATGCTTCACTGACCAGTTAGGCCACTCCTTCAATTGAACCTTCAAATCTTCAATGATGCTGCCAAAATAAGATAAGTCTACAATCTGACTGTTCACTACATTAACAACAACCTGAGCATCCCCCTCTATAATCACTTTGTTAAACCTTACATCCTCGCATAACTCCATGGCTTTCCTTAGTGCCCAGCCCTCACCTATAGCAGGTTGTTCCACATAACTTTTCGAATCACAACAAGCTGCCATCACCTCTCTCCTATCATTCCTGATTATCACCCCTAAACCCACCTTCCTTGACTTCACATCTAAGGCTGCATCCCCAATTGTCCTTAAAGCAATCCACAATAGGTGGATTCCATCTTTGATCCAAACCTCTTGTATTGCATCTGTTATCTGTCATCTTCATGTAAGCTGTCTGATACTCCTCCAATCTGTCTCTAGCTGCTCTAATCACATTGTTATGACTTAGTAGTTTACTTTAAAAAACAAAGGTGTTCCTCCTATAGGATTGGGCAAAATTTCAAAAATTCTGACTCCGCCCTACATCCACTCCGATTCCGACTCTGACGGAGTCGGAGTGGTCGGATTTCAGAGTCGGAGTTCGGAGCTACTTCGAAATGAGTTCGGAGTTGGAGTCGGAGTTCGGAGCTTCATGGAGCTCCGACTTCCGACTCCGAAATTTTTTTAAAACACCCAGATGTAAAACGACGTCATTTTACATCTAGGGTTTTCTTAAAAAAAAATGAACGACGCCATCCCACGTCTCCGTTTTATGGAACGGAGGGGGCCAAAACCTAGGAGCCCCCCTTCCCTTCTTCTTCCTTCCTGCGTCTCACGTCTCTGTTCCAACTTCCTTCCTGCGTCTCAGACTCTCACGTCTCTGCTCTCTACTCGTCCGCGATCTGCTGCCGTGCTGCGTCTCACGTCTCTCTCGCATCTCACATCTCCATTGCCACTGATCGTCGTTGCTCCTCCGTGCGACTTCAAGTCGAGCTTCAGCATATGGTGAGAGTGACGGGTTCCGAACTTCCGAGCCCTAGAATTAAATTTAGTAGTTTAATTAATTAATTTTATGTAAACGTCTCTCACTCTCTTGTGAATTGATATTTTGTTGTGATTCGTATGACTTGATTTTGTAAATTTGTAGTAAGGAAGTGTGTTTAATGAAATGTATGATGTGTTTGTAATTTGTTTTGTATGCATGTATAGTGTTTGATAAAATGTGTAAGAGATGTGTAAGAGTCAAGAGATGTGCATTGAGTCAAGCTGGTTCATTTGTTATAAGTTTCTTTAGAGATGCACTGAACACTAACAGGAACATAAATTAAGCAAGCAAATTCTTTGGGGGAAAAAGTAAAGTAAAACCTGAAATAGGTGCTACAGCCCATCGATGGATAGTCAGCGCCTTTTTAATACTAAATGCGGACAATTAAAATTAGTTGGATGTGAGATACATGTTCCTTATAAGGTACGTTCTGTCAAGAGACACGTGTCCCGCATCTAACAATTTTGAAACTGGACCAATTCAAAACTTAACTAAAATAGGGTTGGCGTCTGAGTTTGATGAGCGTCACCTCAAGATGAGTAGATTCTAACAGAGCAGAGGGTGTTATATTACTCTAGGTTCCAATACATGAGCCAAATGGTCCACTCAACCAATCCCATGACATAGCCTGGTATGCATGCACTTGGTACCCCAATCGATAGCCCATGAAACCATCCCAATTACAAGACATGTCACCCACTGCACCCAATTCAATTTTGCATTGCCCGCTAGGATATTTTCAATCTCAATAAAAGCAAACTGCAGTACAAGAATAATGATCACAGCCACCACAAACAATTGGTTACGATGAATGCCACGAAACACATTCTTCTTCTCCGGTTCCCTTGCATTCACTAGGTTAAATACTTGACAGAGAACAAAACTATTGAAAATCATGTGCATAGAGTCAATTAAAACTATTTATTTTTATTCAGGAAAGATGGTGACAAGATCTTATTGTTTAAAAATGGGCTCTTCATAGAAGCTGCTTGTCGTCATATATGTGAAATGGATTGACGGATGATTATGAGGAATTATTTTTTTATTTATTTCATTTGCAATGGAGAGTGTTTGTTTAATCTGTTTTTAATTTGTTTTTAATCTGATATATGAATAAATGGAATATATGTGAAATGGAATGACGGATGATTTTTTAATATGTTTTTACTACTTACCCCTATGTTATGTGCCCCCCTTGCAGATATGGATTTGTCTCTCTCTTAAGAGAGAACAAAGAGACGTGTATAAATAGATATATGAATAAATATCTAGCTAGTTTAAAAAGAAGTAGATTCTACAAAGATGTTATGTTATGAACAAAATACATAACATCTTCTGATTTTCTTTCTTTTTCTTTTTGAGTGTTGGTCTTATATCTATACTATATATATATATATAGGTGGAAGATCTTTTAATTCTACTCACATGCTGACGTAAATGCAGCTTTTTTGTTCAGAGTGTTGTGGATTAGAATGGACGTATTCATCATTTATTTATATATCATGTAAACTATATATATATATATATTGGCCTATTCTGATTATTGGCCAATATATATGTAAACTATATATATATATATATTGGCATATATATATTAGACTTCATCAATATCTAGCTAGTTTAAATTGTGAACCTTGTCTGATTATTGGCCTATTCTTCTCTCTCTCTCTCTCTCTCTCTCTCTCTCTCTCTCTATATATATATATATAGGATTCAAGTCTTAATTTATATATGCGTGTTATCTCATTTGGATTATTAAACTAATTTTTTTTTTCATTATTATTTTTTCAGCTTCTTTGATTGTGACATGGATCGTCCACAAAGGGATGTGGCGGATGCCAATGCTACAACTCCTACACCGGTGGGTACTTCCACCCCTAGAGCCACATCTAGGGCAGCTACATCTCGAGCAGCTACTTCTTGTGCGAGTAGTCGACTCACACTCCCAGTTGATATAGAGGATGAGAATATGTTCAACGAAGAGGAAAAGATGCCCATTGAGCAAGATCAACCACCACGACCTTCTAAAAAGAGGTCGTGGACATGGGAGCATTTCACCAAAATTCTTGGTGATGTTGCGAACCCGGTAGCAAGATGTCATTACTGTGGATCACTTTGTGGATGCCATTCGAAGAAGCAAGGTACCAGTGTATTAATAGCACATCTAAATGGTTGCCAACGATATAAGATAGCGAAGGGATTGCAAGCCACTGATCAAACCAACCTTAGTTACCAAACTTCTACAGTCACTGATGGTACACAAAGTAAGAAATTGGTCATCCCTCAATATAGTGAGAAGATGTTGAGGGATATGCTTGCAGAGATGATAATTATTGATGAGATGCCATTTACCACAGTCGAGAAAAGAGGCTTTCAAAAGTTTCTAAATTTTGTTGAGCCACGATTTCCGATTCCATCACGGTATACAGTGATGCGAGATTGTATGAAGAGGCATGCGAAGGACAAGGAGGAGATGAGGAAGATGTTTATTACCACTGGCCAGAGAGTGTCATTTACGACTGACACATGGACTTCCATACAGAACGTCTGCTACATGTGTATCACAGTACACTACATTGACAGTGAGTGGATTTTGCATAAAACAATTATTGGTTTTAAAGAAATTGTGGATCATAAAGGTGCATCCATTGGGGCGAAGATGGATGATTGTTTAAAGGATTGGGGAATTCGAAAAGTGTTGTGTATTACAGTTGACAATGCCAGTGCGAATGAAACAGCAATTGATTGGTTTAAGCGGAACACGACAGTGAGAGATGATGTCATTCGGGCCCACGAGTTTATTCACGTTCGATGCTGTGCTCATATCATTAACCTCATAGTTGTTGAGGGATTAAAAGAAGTTGATGATTCCATAACCCGAGTCCGCAACATTGTACGATATGTGAGGGGTTCCCCACAAAGGCTTGCCAAGTTTAAGGCAATAGCAGAAGATCTGAAGATTGAATGTTCTAGTATGCTGTGCTTGGACGTTCTGACTCGATGGAATTCTACATACATGATGTTGGATGTGGCACAGAAGTACCAAAAAGCATTCGAGTGGATGGAAGTTGAGGATGGGGGCCTGAGGTATGCCTTGTTGGAGCCAGCAGGACAGGGTCTCGGTGCGCCGGACGCACATGATTGGACCAGTGTGAGTTATTTTGTTGAATTTTTAAGAACTTTTTATGAGATAACCATGCGGCTATCTGGATCCAAATATACGACTGCAAACTCATTTTTCAGCGAGCTCTCGGAGCTTCACTTCCAGTTGGAAAATAGTTGTACTAACTCTGCTGGATTGTTATCTGCTATGGCTACGAGGATGAAGATCAAATATGATAAATATTGGGAGAATATTGAGAAGATAAATAGACTGCTATTTGTGGCTGTGATCCTTGACCCCAGAGTTAAGTTAGCCGTTTTAGAATTTTGGGTAAATTCCGTCCTCGGGGCAGTGAAGGCTGCAGAGTTTATTAGATTGCTAAAAAGTGATGATGATGACTTATATAATCACTATAGTACTAGTGCTCAGCCTTCATCCGCAGTTGGTAGTTCCTCACATTCGAGGCCGACAGGATCGACAGTTTTCTCAGGTGATACTGACCCATCTGTAGGGGTTAGAGGCCATCGTATTATACGGCAGTATCATCAACTCATGTCAACAAGGAATATTATGCATTGTACATCTGAGGTTGAACGATAGTTTATGGAAGCTGTCAAGGCACCTAGTGATGTATTTAAGTTATTAACTTGGTGGAAAGTTAATTCCACCAAGTATCCAGTCCTTTCCCGTGTGGCCCGAGATGTGCTAGCCATTCCTGTCACTACGGTTGCCTCAGAGTCGGCATTTAGCACTGGAGGTCGCGTGTTGGATGCTTATCGGAGTTCATTGTCACCGTCAACCGTGGAGGCCCTCGTTTGCACACAGAATTGGATAAGTGAAATGCCTATTGGACTAGATACCGTTGGCGTTGATGCCGAGAGCTATAGGCTTGAATCGGGTAAGTTTATATGCTTTTAAATGATGATTCAATTATTTTTAATGTTTCTAACTTCTACTTTTTATGATTTTATAGATCTAATTGTGAACCCTAACATAATTACCGATGATTGAGAGTCTGGAACGGACGCCACTTGAGAGTTGGGATGGAGTTGAGAGAACCCCCTTTCTTGGTAAGAATCAAATTATTCTTTTACCATGTTCAATTTTTTATTATCAATTTTTTTTCATTTATTGATTGCAACTTTTTATCTTCATTTCAAGCATGACCAATGGAACAAAAAGCATTTGAGTGAAATCCGTGTTTAATTTTTATGTAGTTATATTTCAAGGCTGAGTCATATTGTTATTACGTTATAAATGAGACTGTTATAACTTATGGCTACATCATACATGTTATTTACTTTTTAAACTATTTATATAGTTATATTTATGTAGTTATATCCCGAGCAAAGACGTGGGATAAGTACTCTTTATTCTATAATTTCTATTAGTACTTATCCATCCTCTCTCAAATGTTTATAATTTATTATCCAACAGAAATTAATCGAATTATACAAATTCGTACCATCATTCTTCTCTATAAAATTTGTGTAATTGGACTCATGAGTCATGAGCACTTTTAATGCTAAATTTCAGGCGGACATAAAACAAATTAAAGATATAATCAAAATTCAGTAACAAAATCAGAAGGAATATTTAAATTATTGAAAACTCTTGAATAAACTAAATATTTGTAGATGGTTCACTTTTAAAAAAAAATATATGTTGCTCACTATCTGAAACGAAATTGAACAACAAAATTTAAATAATAATAAAAAAAGAACAGAAAACAACAACTAGAAATTTATTTCTGAATGAAGTTCAGAAATTTAATTCGGAGTTGGAGCTCCGACCTCCGTTCGGAGTTTCGATCGGAGGTCGGAGCTCTGAACTCCGATCGGAATCGGACTCCGACTCAGTTCAGAGTCGGAGTCGGAGGGGAAATTCGGCTCCGACTATTGTCGGAGTCGGAGGTCGGAAACGACAACTCCAACTCCGTTGGAGTCGGAGCCCACCCCTATCCTCCTAAGCCATAATCCTCTCATAACTACTGCAGTTTCCTCCATCTCAGACTGTGAGAGCTTCTCTGCCATCACTTCCAGTAAACCATGTAGATCCCCTTCTCCCACTTTCCATTTCTAAACTGGCTTGATAGACTCTGACCAAACATCGTTTGCAGCAGGACATTGCCAAAGTACATGTAGAACTGTTTCTTCCTCTTGCAAACAGATAGGGCACCTAGCATCTTCAACAATCCTCTTAGACAACAAAATTTTTCTAGTAGCTAAGAGATTATTCCCTGCCTTCCATAGGAAGTTTTTTGTTATGCCAGGAATTTTCAGATACCATATACTCTTCCAAAACTTTCCCAGACCATTCTGCTATGAGGGTTCACCTATTGAGGCTCTTGATCTTGATTCCTCCAAGTAGTAGGCAGATTTGACACTAAACGTACCTTTCTTTGAAGGTCCCCAAATTAGTCTATCATACACAACCCTCTTACTTAAAGGAATGCTGCATATCAGATCTGCCTCTTCCTTAGAAAAGATTGATTTTATGATACCCTCATTCCATGCCTTCCTCTCCTCAATCATTAGATCCTTAACCTTAACACAAGTGTTCAGAAAAGGATTAGGAGTTTGAACACTGAAAGAAGATGGTGTTGGCAGCCACCTTTGACCCCATATATTACTCTTTTGGCTATCCCCCACCATCCATCTTAGTCCTTCCTTAAGCAGGTCCAGAGAACTCCAAATACTCCTCCATATTTGAGATGGAGCTCTGCCCAACTTTGCTTCCAGCAGAGATGAACTTCTAAAATATTTTTCTTTAAAGATAGTAGTAGCCATAGAAGAGGGGTTATGGAGGATTCTCCATGCTTGCTTGGCCAGCAGTGCTGTGTTGAAGCTTGCTAGATTTCTAAATCCCAAACCTCCACACCCTTTTGACTGGCTCATTCTCTCCCAACTTCTCCACAGTATACCACCAGAATTCTTCTGATTTTTCCACCAAAACCTGGCCAGCATTGTAACACCCGGACCCAATCAAGCCCAATTTTATTTATTTATTTATTTTTATTTTGTTTTAGTTTATTCTATATTATTTTACTATTCTCCACACGTTTATTTTTCCCGCATGTTTTATTTTGTTTTCTTCTCTTTCGGTCCTTATTTCTTAACTCCCGTAAAATTTCCTCTCGTCCACTCCATGCACACACACGACACATCAGCGCACACGTCTCTCTCTCGGCTCTCTAGAGTTTTATTTTTTTTGCTCATCCTTTCATCTATATATTTGCCCGTTCTTCGTCCTCAACAAAAACCTAGAGTGCCGCTTCTTCTTTTTCACGCTTCAGCCTCCTTCACCATGAGCCCTTCCCCATAGCGCAGCTGGACCACTGCCCCAAACGAGCCAAGCCCATAACGCAGCACGGTATATGCCGTGGCGCTGCTGCACAGCTCACCCACTGCATCATAGTGCAACGTGAAGACAACCGCACAGCACCCTAGCCACTGCCACGACCGAGCCCAGCCTAAAACACTCGAACCACATCCCGCACAATGGGAACCACCTTGATGGTCACTGCTCTGCCCTGCACCACCGCACTAAGCCGCTGATGCGCTGTGGGACGTGAAGGACTCTGTTTTCACACGCCGAAACAGGGGAAGCATCCCCACCGTCTTCGATGCCACTGCAATCAAACGATGCCGAAAAGCAAGTCTCCACCGCCTAGTGATGTCCAACGCCACCATCCGAAGCCCCATGCACGCCGCGTGATGCGTACAACTCTCTCTCTCTCTCCCTCAGTGTTATTCCACCGCAAGCCACTACAAACCACCATCTTTTGCACCGGAAACCACTGTAAAAGTAGCAGCAATCACTGGCTGTGAGACCCTCAGGCCACCCCAGCAGTAGCATCTCCTCACGGTGAGTACCTCCCTCGATTACTCCCTCCTTTCTCTTCGCCCTCTCTCGCTCACTTTTCCCTCTCTTTCTCTAGTGCCCAGCGCTGCTCGACGGAAGCTTCGCCGCGCTGCAGTCCCTCCAGCTAGCCCCATCGCACCTCACCCTCGGCGCATGCCTTGGTTTCCCTTGGGTAACCTCCTGCCGTGCATGTTATTCGATTTATGTAGGTTTTGTTTTGGTTAGTTTTCAAGGAATTAATTGAAATTACTGTAATGCCCTTTACTACATATTATATTAATGGGCTTTTATATTTTATTATGTATTAGTACACTGTTATTTAATTATGATTACAGAAAATTATTTTAACATGTTATTAAGTAAAGTTTTATTTTAAAAGTAAATAATATTGGAGTAATGTTGTTTTTGCACTTTAGATATGATTTAGTCTATTTGAAAAATAGTTGTGGTTTACTTTAAAATATTTTGGGATAATTATATTATCTAGTATTAAACTTTATAAGTTGTTTTCATTAATAAATAAGTTAGAATTTTAATTGTTTTTAGTCGAAGTTATCAAATGGACAATGGCGATTTTAGAAAAAGATGATATATTTTAAGATTACGAAAATTTAGGTTTTGAGGAATTAAGTAGGTTATTTTAGAACTTTAGGATTAAATATCGAAATAAGTGGTTGATTGGAAATTTATGGGAATTACTTGATTATTTGATAGGTGACGATTGTTAATTGTTTGACATTTTGAGAAAAATTTTGAAAAGCTAAGAAGTTCAGGTAAGCGGGGTTCCTATGCTAGACTTTGCATTTTTGGAAAATATACATATTTGCTTATGAAAATAAATTTGAACTACCTCAGTTATTTGTTCAGCATTACTCATGAGATTCAGTTTAAGAAGAAAGTATATTTTTGTCATGATTGGTGTGAACATGAGCTTATTTCTGACATTCTGTTTCTGAACTTTGAAAAAGAGAGCGAATATGAAATTTATGCATAAATTATGTTGTGATATGATTTTTGTTCTGTTCTGAAGATTTTCTGTACTCTGATATGATCTGATGTGATTTCTGGAAACCTCTGGCATAACATTCTGTTTCTGTTTCTGTTTCATTCTGACCTCACCACGGGTGTAAAACTGTGGCCTCTGTTCGGGTTGGTACCAACTTTTCTGTTTTTGGTGCACCCACTTTGGAAATAAAGTGGTTTTCTGGGTAGTCTTTCCTATGTGCACACTCGGGGCTCCGAGAATGAATAAGGGGAATATTCACATTCTGTTTCTACTCAGTTAGCTACTGGGGTTTGCACAACCCTACCACGGGGGTTAAACATGGTATTTTTTCTGATATGATAAGATAAGATGTTATGTTTCAGTTTATGCTATGCCAAAGGGATTTTGATTATGAATATTTTTGAACTTTCGCTCTTATATTTTTTATAACATGTTGTGATGCTACATTTTGGAAACATTAAATAGATTCTGCATTCTGAAAGAAAATATTTTGTTTTGCATTTTGATTTCTGTAAATGCTCATGTTTATCACTAGTATATGTCTTCTGCTTACTAAGTTGTTGATAACTCACCCCTTATCTCCATATATTTTTCAAATAATTTTGATGGTTCAGCTGGAGAACAAGAGTAGAAAGTTTAGCAAGGTGTGATGATCGTAGTGGAATAAGTGCCTGAGGGTACAAATGCTTATTTGAGGGTCGTAGTTAGTAAACTAATTTATTTTTCGGGTATTTGATTTAATGAGTTGAGGATGTTTTCGAGTTTTTGGAAAATTTCTAATTTATGTTATTGGGGATTTCTTATTGTCGCCATGGAGGAACTTAGATTTTTTGTTTGATTAAGTGGATTAATATTTTATGGGATTTTTTGGATTTTATAGTTGTGTTATTTAAGTTAATTTTAAGTATTAAGAGCTAACTCTCTGGACCTCTGGGAACGGGGGGTTACAGTTGGTATTAGAGACAGGTTTGAATTCTGCATACTATAAACCTTGGAGGTTTAGATATCTGTGGGTTCATAGGATGAAAAAAATTTCAGTATAGGAATTTGAGGACTATAAGGATGATTATGTGGATATTTAAGGTTTTAGATTTTGTAAGACTTTATAATTGAGTTTTGAGATTTTGATGTTTAGGGATTTTAGATCCGACAAGCTTACTTTGTGGGCTATAGGAGATAATTTTTATAAGATTAATTCAAGGTTTAGGTTTTTGGTGTTAGATTCTAAAGAAAGCCAGTTTGAGCGATGTTGGGTTTACAATTATAGATGGTAGGAAGGACTATATGAGTTGGTTAAAAAAAAGAAAAAAGAAAAAAAGGCTAAGAATGTGTAAAACAAGTTCAAGATTTTATTAATTCATTTATTTTTTAACTTGTTTTTAAATATTTTAGCTGGTATTTATATTTTGTTTATACATATTTTATTTTCTTTCCCTAGATCAATTAACCGAGTTTAAGATCTCAGGATGGCTGCTCGTCATCGAGTTTTAAACTTTGGAGATTTGAGATTCTTCAGATTTTATGGACTGAATATTTGGAGGTTTGAGGTTTAGAGATAGTACATACTTTAAAATTAATTTTGAGGAGATTTAAGGTCGTAGAATTTTGCGGGTTTCAAGATATGATTTTTGATGATATGTAAGGTTTTAACACTTGCGGACATATGGAATAAGTTCCGCAAAATCTGAGGTTTTAGATTTTGCATATTTTAAGGAAACAAATTTTTATGGCATTTGAGATTTTAGTAGGCGTATTCTGTGGACTGTAAGAAATAATTCTGACAGAGTTTAAGGTTTAGGTTTTATGTTGACTTCGGGGAACGAATTTTGATTAGGAACTGGAGGTTTAAACTTGTGATATTGATGTATTAGAGGCTACATACATGTTGGGAAATTTTGCGAAATTAAATTTGGGAGGCTACATACTGGTAAAATGTGGAGGTTAGTTCTTTTCCGAGGTATGAGATTCAATGTTTTTAGGACTATAAGTTGTTAGAGTGAGCAGCGGAAGCGTGGTTTGGTGAGTGATATGATAGTTTGAGAGTTTATTTCGTTATTTATTGAGGCTTTATATTAGGTGGAGAATTTGAAATTTATTTTTGGGTATTTAATTGTATTATTGAGGTTTATATTCTAGACTTTAAAAGGCAATGTGTGCAAACGTATATGGCTAGAGAAATTATGGGAGAATACGACCGACAATATTGGAGGGTTAGAATTTGGAATTTTAGGTTCGACAAATTTTGGATTATTAATTAGGTTTGAAAATATGATTGACGTTTGAGGTAGGCATGGAATGGTTGTAGCGGATAAATTTTTGGACTTTGCTTTAGGTGTAACAAATTTTGAGGACGAAAATTTTTTTTTAAGGGGGGGAGAATGTAACACCCGAACCCAATCAAGTTCAATTTTATTTTATTTATTTATTTATTTATTTTTATTTTGTTTTAGTTTATTCTATATTATTTTACTATTATCCACACGTTTATTTTTCCCGCATGTTTTATTTTGTTTTCTTCTCTTTCGGTCTTTATTTCTTAACTCCCGTAAGATTTCCTCTCGTCCACTCCATGCACACACACGACACATCCGCGCACACGTCTCTCTCTCGGTTCTCTAGGGTTTTATTTGTTTTGGTCATCCTTTCATCTATATATTTGCCTATTCTTCATCCTCAACAAAAACCTAGAGTGCCGCTTCTTCTTTTTTACGCTTCAGACTCCTTCACCGTGAGCCCTTCCCCATAGCGCAGCTGTGCAGTACCTGGACCACTGCCCCAAACAAGCCAAGCCCGTAACGCAACACAGTATAACCCGTGGCGCCGCTGCACAGCTCACCCACTGCACCGTAGTGCAACGCGAAGACAACCACGCAGCACCCTAGCCACTGCCACGACCGAGCCCAGCCTGAAACACTCGAACCACATCCCGCATGATGGGAACCACCTTGATGGCCGCTGCTCTACCCTGCACCTCCGCACCAAGCCGCTGATGCACTGTGGGACGTGAAGGACTCTGTTTTCACACGCCGAAACAGGGGAAGCATCCCCACCGTGAGCCACGTCATCAGCCCCCTCAACTTCGATGCCACTGCCATCAAACGACGCCAAAAAGCAAGCCTCCACCGCCCAGTGATGTCCAGCGCCACCGTCCGAAGCCCCATGCACGCCGCGTGATGCGTACAACTCTCTCTATCCCTCAGTGTTATTCCACCGCAAGCCACAGCAAGCCACTGAAAACCACCATCTTTCGCACCGGAAACCACCGTAAAAGTAGCATCAATCACTGGCTGTGAGACCCTCAGGCCACCCTAGCCATAGCATCCCCTCATGGTGAGTACCTCCCTCGGTTACTCCCTCCTTTCTCTCCGCCCTCTCTCACTCACTTTTCCCTCTCTTTCTCTAGTGCCCAGTACTGCTCGATGGAAGCTTCACCGCGCTCCTGCTCTTCTGCCGAGCCACCGCAGTCCCTCCAGCCAGCCTCGTCGTGCCTCACCCTCTACGTGTGCCTCGGTTTCCCATGGGTAACTTCTTGCCGTGCATGTTATTCGATTTACGTAGGTTTTGTTTGGTTAGTTTTCAAGGAATTATTTGAAATTACCGTAATGCCCTTTACTACATGTTATATTAATGGGCTTTTATATTTTATTATGTATTACTACAATGTTATTTAATTATGATTACAGAAAAGTATTTTAACATGTTATTAAGTAAAGTTTTATTTTTAAAGTAAATAATATTGGAGTAATGTTATTTTTACACTTTATATATGATTTAGTCTATTTAAAAAATAGTTATGGTTTACTTTAAAATATTTTGGAATAATTATATTATCTAGTATTAAACTTTATAAGTTGTTTTCATTAATAAATAAGTTAGACTTTTAAATGTTTTTAGTCGAAGTTATCAAATGGACAGTGGCGATTTTAGAAAAAGATGATATATTTTAAGGTTATGAAATTTTAGGTTTTGAGGAATTAAGTAGGTTATTTTATAAGTTTAAGATTAAATATCGAAATAAGTGGTTGATTGGAAATTTATGGGAATTACTTGATTATTTGATAGGTGACGATTGTTAATTATTCTTCATTTTGAGGAAAATTCTGAAAAGCTAAAAAGTTCAAGTAAGTGGGGTTCCTATGCTAGACTTTGCATTAAAATAAAATGAGCTGAGGTTGATTTTTGGAAAATATACATATTTGCTTATGAAAATAAATTTGAACTACCTCAGTTATTTGTTCAGCATTACTCATGTGATTCAGTTTAAGAAGAAAGTATATTTTTGTCATAATTGGTGTAGACATGAGTTTATTTCTGACATTCTGTTTCTGAACTTTGAAAAAGAGAGCGAATATGAAATTTATGCATAAATTATGTTGTGATATGATTTTTTTTCTGCTCTGAAGATTTTCTGTACTCTGATATGATCTGATGTGATTTCTGAAAACCTCTGGCATAACATTCTGTTTCTATTTCTGTTCCATTCTGACCTCACCACGGGTGTAAAACTGTGGCCTCTGTTCGGGTTGGTACCAACTTTTCTGTTTCTAGTGCACCCACTTTGGAAACAAAGTGGTTTTCTACGTGGTCTTTCCTATGTGCACACTCGGGGCTCCGAGAATGAATAAGGGTAATATTCACATTCTATTTCTGCTCGGTTATCTACCGAGGTTTGCACAACCCTACCATGGGGGTTAAACATGGTATTTGTTCTTATATGATAAGATAAGATGTGATGTTTCAGTTTATGCTATGCCAAATGGATTTTGATTATGAATATTTTCGAACTTTCGCTCTTATATTTTTGATAACATGTTCTGACGCTGCATTTTGAAAACATTATTCTGATTCTGCATTCTAAAAGAAAATATTTTGTTCTGCATTCTGATTTCTGTAAATGCTCATGTTTACACACTAGTATATATGTCCTCTGCTTACTGAGTTGTTGATAACTCACCCCTTATCTCCATATATTTTTCAGATAATTTTGATGGTTCAGCTGGAGAACAAGAGTAGAAAGTTTAGCAAGGTGTGATGATCGTAGTGGAATAAGTGCCTAAGGGTACAAATGTTTATTTGTGGGTCGTAGTTAGTAAACTGATTTATTTTTCGGGTATTTGATTTGATGAGTTGAGGATGTTTTCGAGTTTTTGGAAAATTTCTAATATATGTTATTGGGGATTTTTTTATTGTCGCCATGGAGGAACTTATATTTTTGGTTTGATTAAGTGGATTAATATTTTATGGGATTTTCTGGATTTTATAGTTGTGTTATTTAAGTTAATTTTAAGTATTAAGAGCTAACTCTCCGGACCTTCGGGAACGGGGCGTTACAAGCTTTACATTGATCTCTTTGCACAACCTTTTTGGCAACATGAAGACACTCATAGTGTAAGAGGGAATAGCTTGTAGAATAGCTTTGATCGTTACTTCCTTTCCTACCCCTGAAAGAAAGAAGTTCTTCCAATTGTTAATCATTTGCCAAACTCTTTCTTTTAAGCTTCTATATGTGTTATACTTTGATTTACCTACCATAGTAGGTAGACCCAAGTACTTATCATAGCTTCCCTGCACAATAGGCCCACCTTCCAATAGAATCTTCCTTCTATCTTCCAAAGGAGTATTAGAATTGAAAAACACTGCTGTCTTATCCTTATTCAGAAATTGACCCAAGGCTTTTTCATATTTGAGCAATAAATCCTACATCTTCCTCCATTCTTCCACACAAGCTCTTCCAAATAAGATACAATCATCTGCAAAGTGCAGATGATTTACCCTTAATCTTCTTCTCACTACTGAGATTCCTTTTGTGTTCCCTCTAAGATCTGAATTGTGGAATAAGGAGCTCAAATCCTCTGCACATAAGATGAATAGATAAGGGGATAGAGGGTCCCCTTGTCTATGACCCCTTGAGGGAAATAAAACATCTCCCGGTGTGCCATTGATTAACACAGAGAAAGAAACTGAGCTAATACACTTCAAGATTAAATATGCCCACTCATCACAGAACTCAAGCCTTTTCAAAACAGCACTCACATAAGGCCACTCAATCATATCATAGGCCTTGGACATATCCAACTTGATAGCCATACTGCCTTGTTTACCCTTCTTTCTCACCTTCATCGAATGTAAAACCTCATAAGCCAACATAACATTATCAGTTACAATCCTGCCAGGGATAAAAGCACTTTGATTGGCTGAAATTGTTACTGACAACACTTCTTTGAGTCTGTTGGCTATCACTTTGGAAACCATTTTGTAGATGACATTACATAGGCTAATAGGCCTATATTCAGTAACCAACTTAGGTTCCTTAGACTTGGGAATCAAAGTAATAAACGTATGATTAACTGAAGAAAAAGGAATCTTACCATTCAGCAAATCCAAAACTGTCAAACACACCTTATCACCCACTATTGCCCAATGGTTTTGGTAAAAACAAGCACCAAAACCATCAGGGCCTGGTGACTTCAAAGGAGCCATACTTTTAATAACCTCTTCTATCTCCAGCTTGCTAAAAGGTCTTCTTAATCTTTCATTCATCTCACGTGTCACCCGAGGTACTATATGCTATAGACACTCCTCCATAGCAGCTGTGTTAGGATTTGAGGTGGAGAAAAACCTCTCAAAATAAGATCTGAAAGCTTCATCAACTTCCACCTGACCCCTGAAAACTTTACCTTGTTCATCCCTCACTTAATTGATGCTATTCTTCCTTCTTCTCTGGTTTGCACAAGCATGAAAAAACTTTGTATTCCTGTCCCTCGAGGCATACTAGTTCCTTTTGGCCCTTTGCTTCCACTTCAGGTCCTCCTTCTCAAGCAAAAGCCCAACCTCCCATTGCAGCCTTTTAATCTCTTCTGAGTTGTGCCTCCCCTCATTATCTTGAAGCTTTTTTAGGTATTCATTTTTTTCTTTAATATCTTTCATCCTATTCACTTTGTTCTGGTTATTCCACATCCCAAGTTCCTTACTGCAATTATCCAACAGCTTTGTGAGATTCATAGTCTGCTCACCCCTAACCACCCTTCTTTCCCACTCCCTTCTAATAACTTCTTCACATTCTTCATCTTTAGCCCATCCAGCTTCATATCTAAATACTTTCTTGTCTCTCCAAACTTTTCTACCTTTCTTACACAAAGTTAGCAGCAAAGGCCTATGATCTGAGCATCTTCCTGCCAACTCCTCCACCAGTAATCTCTATGCAATTATGCCCAACTTGGATTGGCCATAGCCCTATCCAACCTTTCTTTAGTAAAAGTATCATCCTCATGTTTATCACTCCATGTGAACTTGTTCCCTCTCCAACCAAGGTCAGTAAGATTCCCTTTCTCCAAAGCCAACCTAAATCTCTCCATCAGCTTCTCCTGTCTTGGATTTCCCCCCACCTTCTCATCATTGATTGCAATTTCATTAAAATCACCAAGTAGACACCACCATTGATTCACCTTAGGTTTTAAGGACTCAAAAAAATCCCAGGCTTCAGCCCTCTAAACAGTTTCTGGCTGCCCATAATAACCTGTAAGTGTCCAACTACCCTTATCTTCTTCCTCTAAAATCCTCACATTTATATGCCTTTGTTTGTAGTTAAAAACTTCAACTTTAACCACATTGTTCCATAATAAAGCTAAACCACCACTTCTCCCTACTGACTCCACAACAAAACACCCTTCACATTTTAATTTTTTCTTCAAATAGTCAAATCTTTCTGCTCTTAATTTAGTCTCCATCAAAAAGACTAAATTGGGTCACTTATCCTCTACCAAATGGTAAAGGTCCTAAACTGTCTGAGGATTCCCAAGCCCTCGGCAGTTCCAACTTAGGATTTTCATTGGGATTGGCAGGGCTGTTGAACAGTCTCTGCCAACTCTTGGTAAAAATCCATCCCTCTTTTTTCATTACGTAATCTGCCTTCCTTGTGCTTCCCACTCTCCCCTTCTTCTTCTTCTACCTCATCTTTTAATCTTTTTCTAGTCAACAAGCCATCCTTCTTAACAACTACCTGCTCCTTCTCTCTAGCTTTCCTCTTCCACCCTCCCCTTGTCAAAGGTTTCCTACTAGACAGTTCTGGTCCACCCCCAACCCACACAACTTTAGTCACCTTCTCCTTTTCCCTCCTATCCTCTCTTAGCTTTTCCTTCACATTCTACCCTTCTACCACTTGAGTGTCTTTTACAATTTCCACCTATTCCCCTTCACTACCCTCTCCCCTAGCCCCTACAAAATTATTCCCTTTTCTCATCTCAGATAACATACCCCCAATGACTTCCTCCCCTTTATCCTTTTTATGTCCCTTCTCATTCCCCTCATCTCCCACATTTGAATGAGCACTACTATCCCACCTCCTTTTGTCCTTAAATCCCTCTCTTTCCTTCACTCTAAACCCTGATCTAGCCTCAGCCCTCAACCATGATCCATATTGTTCCTTTCCTTCCCCTTCCCCTACACATCCAAAGCTACCATGAACCATACATCCACAAGCAAGACAGATTCTAGAAAATTTTTCATACTTTAAAGGAATCCACATTTTTTCTCCTTTAATAGTAATAAATCTACCTTGAGCCAAAGGTTTGTGGATATCTAACCTGATTTGGACTCTAAGGAATCTACCCCATCCACTGCTATCTGAGTTCACATCCACTTCCTATACCTTGCCAATAGTCTTCCCTATCTGCTTCCCATGGTCCTTATCCATACAAACAAGAGGCATCTCATGCATTTAGACCTAGAAACTCTCTTGCTCAAACTTCAGACTCTATGGTGGTGTGAATTCCTAGAACATCTTCTGTGATATCCTACTCCTTCTTCTTACGTACAGTTCTTCCTTCTTACGTACGTTTCTTTTTTCTGACGTATGTTTCGTCCTTATGATGTAAGCAAATCCCGAAGGCAAAGATTATGTGATCGTCTGGCTTTCTCACTAGCGACTGCGAGCCACGTTATGCGTGTCGAACCATGATGCCGTGCCTCGAAAGATATCGTGTGACTTCTAGGGCACGCCCAGTGTTTTAAATATGCTGGAAATAATTATAAGGAGTATTTTCAATGTTATTGAATTAATATTTGATCTTAAATACGACAATCATAATATTCTTGAAGAGCTCCAAAAATATTATAATTGCCGGAAATCATTTTAGTATTATTATTAAAATGATTTCAATTATTTAAGATATTATGAGATTTAAATTATGTTGAGAACTTTTATTAATTAAATGGTTAAATCCTTTTAAATATGTTAAGTGAGACTTCATCATTTTATTAATGATGAAGAATATTATTTTATAAACTAAAGTTAGTTTATAATAATATTCTACCTTAATTCCTCAAAGTGCTTTTAATTAAGTTAATATTTACGCATGTTCAAATCAGTATTTTAATCCCTCGTTGTTAGATCGTTATGTGGATCCCCAGACGAAGGGACTGGGTTAAATACCCAGAGCCCCTCTCTTTCTCCCTCATTTCCCGCAGCCCCCTCTCTCTCTCCTCCCCCTCTCCCCAGCGTACAATGTACGCGGACTCCCCCTCCACGCCGAAGCTTCAAGGTCTCAGCCTGGCGCCGCCAACCCTCACCGCCGGCACCATTAGCCTCCCCTCCCTTCGGCGAGTCCATCCATGCCAATCTCTTCCTCTCACGCTCTCTCTTCCTCTCCCTTAGAAGTGTGAAGCCCAAACGGGCTCAAGGTCACTACGCCGCCGTGCGCCGCCCTCCAACGCCACCACCTCCACGACAGCTTCCTTTGCCACCGGCCACCACTCCCCAGCGAACTCATCCCCTCTTACGCAGCCACCTTCCCTCCGTCGCACACACGCACTCACAAGGAGACCCACGCACGGCTTCACCGTGCGCGGCCCCTAACGCCGCCCTGCGCAGCACCCACGGCCACCTTGTGACACCATGGACCTCCTCTCCCCTTCCCTGAACTCCTCCACGTGACCCACGGCCGGAAGCTCCCTCCTCCACCTCACAGTTCCCCTCTCACGCACCTCACGGGTTGCACGCCGTGCACCACCGTGCACCGCCACCTCTAGCCTCCTCAGGCCGCCACCCACGAGAGCACACTCTCTCTCACTCTCCCACGGCTTCTCCTCCACGGTTTGGCTAGATCCACCACCGTGAGCCACCGTGTCGCCACCTCGATGGCACCTCGAGATCCATCGCACCTCCCTTAGCCAAGCCCTAGGTCCAAGCCACCACTTTATGTGGTGGGTAATCACTGCACGTGATGGACAGCCACTGTGCGTGATTGACCGCCACTGCACATGGCTAGAGCCGCCGTGTTATGCCCCTCACCACCATCACAAGGCCATCATGAGCCCTTCCAAAACCACACCTAGCTATCTAAACACCTAAACAGTTAACGTACGTGGGTCAACTGTCACGTACGACACTGTAGACATCATCGGCTATGACGGTCAACGAGCAACGCACGGGTTATCCCGTCGATGGTATAACCCTCTATCTCTCGTATTTATGTTAGATATTGATTAGTTGACTAGGTTGTGGACTGTGCTGTTAGTATTAATGGAGTTGTGGCATTGTGATGTGGTGTTGTTGGATGAACTGTTGGGCATTCTGTGTAGTGAAGTGTTGGGCTTATCTGTGTTGTATGGAGGTGCATTGTGCCGTGTAGTGTGCTGTGAAGTGTTGTGGACTGTGCTGTGTAATGCATTTGTGGGGTTTGTGCTGTAATTATGGAGTGGTTGTGCTGTGCAGTGTAGTTGTGGGGCATGTGTTGTATGGATGGCGTGGCGTTGTGTAGAATGGGAAGAGTACACGCTGGGTGTACTTAGTATGTGGCGTAATGTGAGACAAGGAGAGTATATGTAAAATATACCCTCCTAGCATATGGTGGAACGGGATGAGTACACGGAGAAGTGTACTCTATGGGTAGTGCGTGTAAAAGGAGTACATGTGGTGTGACGCCCCCAAATTCCGCTTGGGATTGGACGAACATTTGAAGCGTCGAGACAAGCAACACAAGGTTACCTGCCCCCGTTCATGACATATAAGATGCAATATTCCTAACATGCATATAGCATTATGCAATATTCACAACGGATAATTATTTTCTTTAGGAATACTATGCACCAAACTGAAATATCCCAAATACTTAAAACATACTTCATACATAATGACATACTTAAAAACTGATATCACAACATTAGTCCAAAATGGTTGTGATCAAAAGAGTGATGGAGATTGAACTCCACAAATACAAGTAGTAATCTGAGGTAACTACTGTACTAACACCTACGTCGCATCGTCGCTTAGTCGACCGTTTCCAGTTGGTCGATTCTCGATTCTCCTTCAGATCCTATAACAAGATCTACCATTCGGGGGGAATGGTAGTTGAGACTACCACAGTGAGATTTGATTACAAATCTCAGCAAGTTAACAGGAAACTTCCACACAGGTTAATGATGCATGCATGGCAGTAAAAGCATGAATGCATAATCAAATCATAAGTAATCATAGCATAACTTGACATACAACATAACATAACTGGCATAACTTAAACTGAAACTGAAGCTTAGCATGAACGTGATTTGAAACATAACATGGACTTGAAACATAGCATGAACATGAACTTGAAACATAACATGAACCTGAGCATGACATAACATAAATGTGAAATTGGAACATAACGTAAACGTGAACATAACATAACATGAACTTGAAACATATTCTTGTCTCATGGGATTACCATGATTGCGTGAACGTAAACTTGAACATAACATAACGTGAAACATGACTTGAACTTGGAATCTTATTCAATAGACTTAATCATTAAAGTGACCATATGGGTGCTACACAGGTCCCCTTGAGCCGTGTGTCCCTGCCGATTACCGCATCACATCACAGGTTTCTATACTAGCTGTGAGTGCGTTAATACGTACTTCACAGTTGTTGTGGCCCCACGTATTCTACGTGTCACAATTACTGTGTCTCACGTAGTGTATACTCCACAGTTGTTGTGGCCCCATACTTCATGCTCCACAGTTGTTGTGGCCCCATGACTTATTTGTTTGTGCCACACTTGCTGTGGATACACGTAACATAATGTGTGGCACCATCGGCGTTAGTGTCTGGCGCGCTCCGGTGACCAGCTAATTAGGCCCCATTCGCAACCTGTTGACTGTACTTCGTCAACCCAGGGAATTTCACACCTATTTAGACACTCCAGCGTGAACAAAGGAGTTCCACTAAAATATTACCCCATCCTAGCGCTTAGGGTCGTGATTGACATGAATAACTTAACTGGCATACATAACATTTCGTAACGTGATGTAACATGAACATGACATAAACGTGACATAAAAGACGGAAATCCTGACGTAGCGTAACGTGACATGAACGTAAGACGACAGACATGACATACTTTGAAACATAAATATAACAGAAAATATTACGTAACATGACTTACATGTAACAGACAATATTCTATAACTTGGCATGACATATAACAGACAACATTTCGTAACATAGCATACCATGTAACAGACAACATTTCTTAACATGACGTAACATGTGACAGTGAATATTACATGACATGAAATACATGTAACATATGGCATACTTAACTTAACATCACATACTTGCAAGGTATAGCAATACGTGATAGAATATCTTGTGTACAGATGAATAATTCATGACAGAATAAATTCTATGTAACAGATAAATATGTAATGACTTGGCATGGCACATATAATAACATGCATACATACAATTTAGTTCTCTTACTTATCACACATACACATTAAATTGATAGTAAGTTAAAAGCTAACTTACCTCGATCTTTGCGCTTCGAGACAAAACTCAAGTGTGATCACGAGAAACTGAAAGTAGCGATTTCTAAAAATTAGAACTTAATCACTAACAATTAGGAATATGGAGAAATATCAACTTTGAGTAAAATTACCATTTTACCCTCTACATGTGGAAAAATGACCATTTTACCCCTAACTTAAGGATTTTGCATCCTAACTCCAAAAATCACCAAAATTTACATACCTTATGTAAATTTTGTCCTAAGCTCAAATATCAATTCAAAAAAATTTAAAACTAAACACAACCATTAAAACTCTATAGGTTCGAAACTTACAAGGCTATTTCCCTTGATTTTGTTGTAATTCTTTCAAATTGCAAAACTCATGATTAAACCAAAATTTTTCTTTTACTATACTCATAACATATTCCTAAGAATAATCATGTTTTGAATCATGAACAAAAGTCATCAAAATCACTAAGACCATACTTGAACTTTTTGGTTTTTCTTCTAAGTTCAAAACAGAATTTTGTTTCTAACTTGTTTTGATCAACCTCTTGATCCATGAATTAAAAAGATGTGATCTTCAAACCAAAACATTACATGGTTTAAAAAGATGTTCTAAAACAGATCCAAGTATCAAACTTAAGATCACATGGTTAAACATCAACCAAAACATAAATTTAGCCAAGAACATCATCACTTTGGACTAACTGAATACCTCATTGCATAAAATTTCATATCTTTGAAAATAACATCAAATATCTTCAAAATAACATTTTTACATGTATATAAGAGGCTTAGTATCTTCCAATAAAAATATCAAAGCCATTGGAATAAGATTAAACCATAAAAGATTTAAACTTTCTCAAAACAGAAACTGTTTTGCCTCTTCCAGTTTCTAAGTTTCTAGACCTAAGAAAATATTTCACCAAAACTTTTAATCATGCAACAAATCCTCAACCAATAATCATATACACATGTTAACAGTACTCCATAAAAATTTCGGACCAAGATCTATTTATTAGCTTGGTCAAAAACTCCAAAATATAACACACTCTCCAGTTTCTTGCCCAGAATGACCTTTATGGGGTCTAAACAACTTTTTACCAATCAAATGATATCCACATGGAGCGAATAAGATATCCACGTAAACTAGACTCCAAAAGAAACAACTTTAATGCAGGAAACTTTGCGAGAAAACACTTACAAAAGCTTCGAAATGGGCGTTCAAAAGAGGTAAGAAAAACTGTCCGAGAGTGTCTTTTGTGTTTTATGAAGGAAAAGTGTAAAGGAGAGTTGCTTTTCGTGGGAAGTGGACTGGAGAGCTTCTTACACAAGCTATGTAAAGTGATAGGACTGAAGTAATGGTTGAGTGTTGGCCTTTTCTTCTCATAAAAATCAGACCAAGATCTTTTCTCAAGGTGGAGTGTGAGAGTGAAAGAGTGAGGTGGCCCTTTAGCTTTGTCTTTCAAGAACCTTCTAGGCCCTTCTTGCAAAGATCTGGCCAGCCAAGTGGGGGTACAAAACTTAGCCATGAAGCAATCCTATGGTGACCAAATTCGTGGGCCTTAATGGGCCTAAACTGAAAGGGCCTAAATTTTAGGGTTTAAAGAGGGTTTGGGTTGCTATCAAGCCCAAATCCAATATCACTTGGTCCAATCAATTTCTCAAGGTTAACAAGGTTGGATAATGATGTTCTAACACAAATTTGAAGGATTAATAGTATGTGGAAGTGATTTAATCAAGTGATTAAACACAATGCTATAAATCGGATTAGAAAATGTTTAGAGGCCAACTTTAGGGTTTTGGGGAAACCGTTTAGGGTTTCGATTTCAACAAAGCTTTTGGGCTTTCAATTGGATTCCCACCATTTAGGGTTTCACTAGGATTGAAAACCTCTTTGGTCTGGCACAATTTGGTTGAGCAGATGAAACAAGGTTTTGCTTAAGTGGCATGATCTCACACCTTGATTGCTTCAAATCCAACAAACATTCCTCATGGTGCCATGTGTCTAATATTATTCACTAAGTGTGGCTAAGATCCTGCCAAGTGTCCAAATAAAACTTCTATAATCTAATTTGGACATTTCACACTATGATTTTGAAATATTGCAATTGGTGCGCTTATCGAGGTTACTATTCACTCCGAAAAAGTGAATCATAAACTTAACACTAAAAATTCCTAAATATTCATATTAATCTACAGTGAAACTATTATACCGA
The DNA here is from genome assembly GCA_022457165.1 of Juglans mandshurica. NCBI lineage: Eukaryota > Viridiplantae > Streptophyta > Magnoliopsida > Fagales > Juglandaceae > Juglans > Juglans mandshurica. The sequence continues at coordinate 15,575,714 of CM039632.1, forward strand.
AATTCAACCTCGAAGTGCCCCTAAAAATAAATTCACAATTTCCAACAGACGTTTCGTCCGGAATTATGAAAATAGGATATTGCGCCATAAAATTCTAAATAATCTACTGAGTCTAATGGCGTAGACCATAATGCATTCTGACACTTCTAACCACCTCAAATAAATAAAACTTATATTTTTAGTACCATAGTGAGTGATAACACTGACTATGTTGACAAACTAAAACCTATGCGATTGGTCGATTCGTAAAAACTTATGGGATTTTCACGAGATTCCTAAAGTCAATAGAAATTCCACCAATGAATTTCTAGCGGGCTGTTACATGTGGAATGTACTCCATGTGGTGGATTGATGCACCATATGGCGTGTATGCCATATATGTTGGTATCGGAGTATGACCCTTGTCCCTCGAAGCTGGTGATCAACGTGTTATATATGTTGATCTTAGGTGATAAGGGGTAGAGTACATGTGTAATCTGATTAGACACATGTGCCGGACGGATTCACCATATGTAATGGGTAATCTATCCTGAGTACAGTTACACGGTGCTTAAGCCTCAGAGTTGGCTTAGAGCCGTGTGGCTTGTCTGGATGGGAATGAGGATTAGTATGGGCTAAGGTGCATGAAGACAGTGACGAGTGTACTGTCTAAGGACGGGATGGGTGACTTAGTTGATCTGAGTCATGCGTCGGAATGTGGTTAATGAGAAGAATGAGACAGAGGTCTTAGTGTCTTAATCCTAAGGTGAGTCATAGGATCCACTTTAGTGAATAAGCATTAGAGGCAAGACCTTGAGTTGGAATATGGGGTGACTGTAATGGGTTCCCGAAGGTTTTAACTTAGTAAGGAACACATAAGAACACGGGATAGAATGAGAGTGTTCCAAGTATAGCGTAGTTCTATTTATAGTTCAAGTTGCTTATGTACTAGATAGAGAATGACATTAAGGTTATGTGTATGCATGTAGGTTGCCATCTGACAAGCATGAATGGACTGCATGACATGCAAGTAGCATGGAGTCCAGGTAAGTGTTACGTTCATACTCTTCTAGAGTTTTCCAAGATGCAAGAAACGATTTTCCTTTAAGATGCTCACGAAAAGAAACGAAAGACACTTTAAGAAAGAAAATGCTAAGTATTCAAACGTATAAGTATGTACGACCCCTCCTTGACAGCCCCTTTTTACGCAACCAAAGTATTAATTGTACGCATGTGAATGGATGACTATACGTTGTATCTATTGTATGTATTTTCTATGAAAATCTATAAACTGATGAAGATGCATGAAGGGCATGACAACGGATGCTTTTGTGGATCCTACGAATCGACGCTCTCATGTGCTCCACGAGATGACTCTCGTTGATACCATGAGAGGCGACGTTCAAAGGTGACGCTTATGGGATGCCATGAAAGTTGACGTTTAAGCCCATGTATGTTCTCAAATGAAGTTTTCAAGAACGAACTGTTAGAGAAAGGATAGAACTGAAATGAACTGAAAGACGAAAAGACAATTTTCGGGCTTACGCCCCAAACGAAATTTTCTCATGAAAAGAAATGTTTTCTCATGAAAAGAAAGGACTGATGAATGAAAGAATGGACTGAAAGAAAGCTCAAACTCTTTCGAGCTGACATGAACGAACGAAAAGCAAAGAAAGAAATGAAAACATGAATGTATGAAGATACGTAACGGCCACATGAATGAATGAAAAGGGTACCAATGAATGGGCAGATTGCAATGCCGGGTAAGTAGTACTGGAAGTGCACCCAGTGCTGCCCCCTATGAAAGGGATTCCCAACCTGTGGCCACGGGCGGAATCCGGTTCCAAAGGAAGACAGCTAACTCCAAACACACGGGGCGTAATAGTGTGTACTGGCCTATGAAAGTGATAAGAACGAATGGATGTATGCATGTATATACGAACGCACGAATGCACGAATCTTTAAGAAATGAAGGCACTGACGGGGGATACGTTTTAAAGAACGGAAATTTTTTTTGAAAGAAAAGTCCCGTCCAGTGACGTTTTCAAAAGAACGCACGTAAACATGCACGAACTCTTGAAGAAATGAAGGCACTGACGGGAGAAATGTTTTACGAAAAGGAAGCCCATGTTTAAAAGAGAGAAAAACCCCGTCCAGTGAAGTTTTCAAACGAACGCATGTATGACACGTATGCACGCACGTAATAGTATGTACGAGTGATGAATGCATGAATGAAAACCAATATTGTTATATTTTTAACGGTATGAAGTAATGCTTACGAGTCTTCGACTCATTTTAATTTTTATGCATGTCCCTCCCCCTCACAGGACCTGCATGATCAAGACGGACACAGCCCATGGGGAAGAGCACGAAAGTCTAGGTATGAGTTTTAAACGTACAAGAGGCCTTTTTATTATAAGATTTATGTTTTCCGTTGTAAACCTCTTTTATTGTCAAAGCATATTTTAATCTATAAACGTGGAGTCTCACACCCTGGGCATGCAAGTGAAAAGTTTTAAATAGGACGGTAATTCCTGTCGTTCTTTTATAAAAATATTTTGGAAAAAGTCCCACCATAAGGACGGGCGTTACATCTTCAGTGCAAGCAAATGAGAATCAAATAGCCACGGTCTACCACTCCATACCTTTTGCTTATCTGCATGATTTGCAAAGGTAAGGGTGAACAAGTTATTCCCCGCCTCAATAAACTTTGCTGGCTTACTGATTCTCCAAACTTTCATCGTTGTTGATTCTAAAACTTCCTTCCTAATACTTAGCTCCACACAGACCTTTCCAACCAAGCTACACTCCCCTTTATATTGAATTTCCTTTGTAACCGATTCATTAATGGCTATTACTACCCCTTCCTCCTCTGTCAAACAGAATCTCTCCCATTTCTCCTCTACCTCATTCATTTTCTACCACCCTTCTCCTCCTCCGATACGGTTCTAACATAATTCCTCTAAAGTTTCTAGGTACCAACAATGTCACCGTACCTTTCCTCCTGCTACAACCACCGTGAGCACCGTACTATCCGCTGCACCTCAGCTACGTACCACCTACCATTAGTTTCGTAACCATTTTCGATTTCCGAAATAATGCTTGTTCGAAAATGTGTTTTGATTATTTCAAGGCATTTCAAAGTTGAATTTCGATAAACGATTTACACATTGAGGTCAGTATGAATACTAGGATTTTGTAGTGCAAAATTAGTTTCCACTTTTTTGGAGTGAATAGTAATCTTAGCGTTAGCACCCAAAGTATTGTTTTCTAAATCATAGTGTGGAATGCCCAAATTAGGTTAAAGAAGTTTTATTTGGACCCTTGACAAGATCTTAGCCACACTTGGTGATAATATTGGACACTTGGCATCAAGAGGAACCATGAGATGGAAATGTGTAGGAAATCAAGGTTTGTGATCATGCCACCTAAGCCAAACACTATTACATCCAACCATCCAATTTGTTCCAAACCAAAGAGGGTTTCAACTCTAGTAAAAATCCAAATACTTGGAATCCAATTGAAACCCAAAAAGCTTGGTTGAAACCAACACCCTAATGGTTTTTACAAACACTAAAGTTTGCCTCCAAACCATAAATGAACCCGATTTTGGTTTTGTGTTTAATCACTTGATTAAATCATTTTTATATGTTATTAACCACTCAAATTCATGTTATTACATCATTATTTATTCTTTAAACCTTGTTCATTTTATTGGGCCAAGCAAAATTACATTTGGGTTTGATAGCAACCCATCCCCCATTGAAACCCTAAATGGAAGCCCATTTGGTTAAGGCCATTTGCTTGTTTATTTTCGCAGATAAGATGAGATGAGTTGGGATTAAAGTTAAAAGTTGAATAAAATATTATTAGAATATATTGTTTTATTATTATTTTTTGTTTTGGAATTTGAAAAAAAATGAATTGTTTATTTTATTTTGTGTGGAAATTGGAAAAAGTTATAATGATTAGATGAGATGAGATGAGTTGAGAAGTTTTGTGAAAACAAACGAGGCCAGACCCACGAAATTGAGTCACCAAGGCATGGATTGTTGAGGAAGGTTTCCCCTTGCCAATGACAGTCCAAACACTTCCCAAAGTAGCCCGAAATAGTACATGATGTGAAGGCTAAAGGCCACCTCACTCCTCCCTCTCACATGACAGCTTGTGGTAGAAAACCATGGGCTGGTTTTGCCCGTTGTTTTGACTGACACACCCATCACTCTAACTATTATTAACACCCCTCATATCACCCTCCAGATGGTAAGAGGCGTCTAGGTCTTTTCCCCTTTCATTTGGTCACTTTCCAACTCTTTTATTGGCAAGAAAACCAGAGAAGCTCTCGGATAATTTTCTAATTTACCTTGCTTGAATTTCTTGAAGTAGTTGTAAGTAGTTTCTGACGAAGTATGCTTCACAAAATTTATTTCTCTTCAAGTCTAGTTTCTTTTGGTATGATTTACGTTGACTTTGGTGGTCAATTGTTCAGCAAAAGGTTGGTTTAAGTATTAATAGGTCATTCTGGGTGATAAATTGGATAGTGTGTGATATTTTGATAATTTTGATCAAGTTATTAGCAAGATCTTGGTCTGATGTTTTTAATGGAGTATGTTAACATGATAATGTATAATATGGATAAGATTTGTTGCATGTTATAAGCTTTTTATGAAAGTTTTACTTAGATAAAAAAGTTGAAAACTGGAAGGATGAAAACAAATTATGTTTTCACTAAGCTTGAATATTTTGTTGTGAAAACATGACCCAATGTCTTTGATATTTTTATATGATGATCCTAAGATTTTCATTTACGTGTTATGATGTTCTTTTAAGGACTTTTGGTGTTGGTTTTGAAGATAAGGTTTTTATGCATGAAAAAGTTCGGTTAGGTCATGTATTTGAGGTTTTCAGGTAGATTGATGTTTTGATTTAATTTTAGCCATGCAATCCTGAGTCTAATGCTTGGATCTATTATACGACATGATTTTTAACCATATGAGGTTGTTGATTTTTAGGTTATTTCATACCATGTTTTGGATTAAAGGGTCTGATCAAAATCAAACTATAAAGGAATCGGTTTTGGTGAAAGTGTTAAGGCTGAAAGCTTTGTGATGTATTTTTTTTTTTTTTGTAATTTTGTGGGTTTTACTTGATGATTCAAAGCATGTTAGTACTTATGAGTGTGTTATGAACATATTGGAAGTATGATTTTGAACTTTTGGAGTTCTTGGAGATGTTTTGAAAGGAGATAAAACCTTGAGAATCAAGGGTTTGAGAATCAAGGGTTGTGTTTATAGTTAAAAGCTTGAAAATTTGTATTAAAAAGATTTGTGATTTTGTGAAGTGAATTTTTTGGTTGTTCTAGTATGCTACTTGAACATAGGATATGATTTTCTATGTTGCAATAATTTGGTTTAAGCATGAGAAATGAGGTTGGATAGAATTGCACCAAGAATCAAGAGATTTGGCCTATGCGTGTTCCAACCAAGGCATGTTTGATATAGTTGTAATGTGTTTTAATTTTCTCTAATTAGATATTTGGATTTAGGACAAAATTTACATGATGGTGAGATTTGGAGTTAGGATGTGAAATCCTTAAGTAAGGGATAAATGGTCATTTTCCTATATGTAGAGGGGTTAAATGGTAATTTTACTCTAAGATAGTATTTTTATGTTCCTAAACTATTAGTGAGGAGTTTCTGATGTTTAGAAATCTCTACTTACAGTTTCTCATGTTTCGTGCATTTTTACTCCGTGACACAACGATCACTATAACTTACTGTCAGATTACTGTGTATGTATGTTGGTAAGGGGATAATTGGTTATATTCTTATGTCATCATATATACTATGGTATGCCATGTCACTACATGTATGTCTATTGCACATTTTATTCTGTCATGCAATATTTATCTGTTACACGTTATGCTATGTTACAAAATCCCAATAATATAGATTGAATCAGAAGTTTCAAAACATCAGGTAGCTTAATCTTAGTACAAAATATCCAATTCTCCTAAAGGATCTAAACCAATTGCTTCATGTGTTTTATAGCACGAAGGCTTAGGCCTAGAAGTATCATAATAAGATCAAGTCTCCTGTCGACGTCTGGTTCCTCCTCAATCCTCTTGATCCACTGGTTCATTGGGTCCATCTGCGTCTACAACTTCTATCATTTTGGGTCTACAAGGGGTAAGATTTACTTGAAATCTCAGTAAGTTAAATAATCAACTTGCACAAAGATAGACTATGCATGAAGAATGATAAAATGAAATGTATGCAAATGCATAAAAGTTGTCTTTGTCACCCATTCAGATTTTTGAAGGAAATAGGTTGTTGATGCACATTTTTTTACAGAGAAAATAATTTCATTTTTGTTATAAAACTTAATCTTTCATTATAAAATCATGGAATTAACGTAACGTATGGTATCGTTACAGTTCCCCATATGCACTGTGAGTACCTGTCGGTGACCGTATTACAACTCACGTTGAAACTACGTTGTCTATAGATTTGTTCTCAATGCATTGGTAATATAACCTAACATCATAAAAATCATAACATATACACCCACCAGTATTAGGTGTCGAAATCTATTGACTGTTCTTCGTCAATCCAAGGGTTACCACTCTATATTTAATCACTTTAGAGTAGATAATATATTTATGTTTTTGAGTATACTTGCATTTGGTTACTTGTTTTGATTAATGAAATGATATTTTGTTACTTGCCATGATCAGTTTATACCTTGTATGTTCATATGATACTTGCTAGAACTTTTGGTTGAAATTACATGTTTGGATCATTTCTTCATGTGTTATGTTCATGTTATATATCATAATGTTCTAATTATTTCAAGCTAGTCACATGAAGCATTCCTTGCATATTGAGTACAAGTAGATGCCATTGTTATATGAAAAGTTGCATGGTGTTATCACAAGTACATGTCACATGCTTTTGGGTTGTGCATTAAAAGAAAAAGATTTTTGTCACGACCCAAATGCTAGGATGGGGCATATCCTAGTGGAACTCCTCTATCTACTCTGGAGTGCCTAAATTGGAGTGATAACCCCTATGATGACGAAGTACAATCAATGGACTTCGAATGGGTTCTTATTAAAGGATTATGGAGTGAAGTAGCTGCACCTAACGTAACGCTCGTCCTTGTGGTGGAAGTTCTTAAATAGTTTTAGAAAATTAGATAAAAATTACTGAACCTTTTAAAACTTTTTCTCTTTCCTTCCCAGGATATAATAGATTCTATGTTTAAAATTAAAACATGCTTTGTATATTAAAAGAGAATTTATAGCGGAAATCAATGAAGTCCTTTTATAAAAAAATATATTCTTTCATACATTACATAATCATGCATAGACTTTTGTCTCCCTTCCCTTGGGCTATGCCTATTTTGATGCTTCTTCCTTATTTAATCCTGGGAGGGGGAGGGACATACATAAAAAAACAAGATGAGTCGATTACTCAATAAGTATTATTTCAAACTATAAAAGCATACTAACATAGGTTTTCATTCATGCATTTATCATTCATCTACATACTTTACTAAAGCATTCATTTCCTTTGAAAACATTACATGGTGGGGTTTTTCTTTAAAAAGATTTTCATTTCTCATAAAAAATTTCCCACACATTGTACATTCATTCATAAAGAAACTAAATCATTCATCTAGTCAATTACTCTTATCACTTTTTCTCTGGTTGGTATACACTGTTACACCCCATGTGTTGGGTTAGCGGTCTCTTGGACCCGGATTCTACCCATGGCCACAGGTTGGGAATCTCTTTCAGTCAGGGGGAAGCACTGGGTGCACTACCAGTAATACTTACCCGATATTGCAATCTTCCCAGTCCATTGGTACAATCATTCATTCATTCAATCATGCTCATTACATAGCTTCATACATTAAAACATTCATCCATTTCCTTTCCTTTCCTTTCCTTTCATTCATTCCTTTCAGTCATTTCCTTTTCATTTCTTTCATTCATCAGTCCATTTTATTTCATAAACATCATTTCAAAGCATTAAATGAACATCATCAGTAAACATCATTTTATAGCATCCTTTAAACATCCTTTCATAGCATCATTTAAACTTCAGTTCATAGCCTCATTTAAATATCCTTTTATAGCGTCATTTAAATATTATTTCATATTCTCATTTAAACATCATTTCTTAGAATCTAGCATAAACCTTAACAATTCATTTCATGGAACATAAATACAATAAGCACTACATATAAATCCCTTCACATGCATACAACTATTATTTGGGGTGCATCAATAAGGGCTGCCAAAGCTATTACATACATATATCTTTAAACATTAATATTTAGCATACTTTCATAAAACATTATTTTATTTCATAAAACATTAAAAGGAGAAACATTTCTTTTTCATTTCCATATCATTAGAAAACTCTGAAGGATCCCCCTTTAATTATGGAGGCCCCGAAGAGTCCTAAGCGGCTTGAGGTAGACAAGAAGTTTATCTGCGAGGTTTTAGAGCTTTTTGCTGACATCCAAAAAAATTATGAAGAAGATGGATTTTTAGACTATAGTCATATTAATACATTTGGATAATTTAAGGAAAAGGGTCAAGGTTTAAGACCCATATATTGTATTGGAAGATTTCTAAATCAAATTACTTTTGAGATTATTAGTACTTTATTTTGGTACCATATTGAAATTGCTCAAACTCTTTAATTAGTTTGAATTTTTCCGTTGTAATTATTGCATATTGCTAGAAACATGCTAGGTGCATTGAATGTTAAATGTCATGAACGAGTGGTATGTGACCTTATGTTACATATCCCTACGCTTTAGTCTCCGTCAAATCCCAAGCAGGATCTGGGGAGTCACACATGTTCTTAATCAAAGCTTAAAAACGTGTTAACACCTTAGATTCATGTAACGCCCCGTTCCCGGAGGTCCGGAGAGTTAGCGCTTGTAACCTAAATATCAACTCAAAATCGCAAATATAAATAATCCAGAAACTCCATAAAAAATATTGATTTACCCAATCCAAATATCTATGTTCCTTCATAAGGACAATACATAAATTCTTAATCAAATAAATTGAAACTCTCTAAAAGACTCGAAAATATCCTTAACCCATCAAATCAAAATGATTGAAAATAACCAAATTACTAATTAAGACTCTCAAATAAAAACTTGTACCCTCATGTACTTATTCCTCAGCGAACATCAAACCTCTATAATACTGCCTACTCTTGCTCTCTAGTAGAACCATCAAGATTATCTGAAAAAATGTTTAGAGATAAGGGGTGAGTTATCAACAACTCAGTAAGCAGAGAGCATATACCAGTGTGTAAACATGAGCATTTACAGAGATCATAATGCAGAACAAAACATTTTCATTTTCAGAGTCGGAAACAAAACATGTTATCAAAATATCAGAGCGAAAATTTAGAAATAATTTCAAAAATATCCTTTAGCATAGCATAAATGATCATCATCATCATCAGAATATTATATCAGAACAGAAGCCATGTATAACCCTCGTGGTAGGGTTGTGCATCTGCGGATAGCCAAGCAGAATATAAGGGCTGGTTTGGGGGGTGGGATGAGACACAAAATTCTCATCTCATCTCATCTCATCATTACACCTTTTTCAAATCCCCATACAAAATATAATAAATAATTTAACTTTTTCAAATCCCAATTCAACTTTTTCAAATCCCAATACAATAATAATACTAAAACATAATATTTTACACACTAAAACAAAACACAAAATTTTCATCTCATCTCCCAAACCTGCCCTAAATCATTCTGTCACCAAGGTGTGCACTCAAAACAAAGACCACTACTATAACCCGTGGTAGGGCCGTATACATTATTATAACCCGTGGTTGGGCTGTATCCACTATTATTACCCGTGATTGGGCTGTATCCATTATTATAACCCGTAGTTGGGCTGTATCAAATATTATAACTCGTGGTTGGGCCGTATCCACTATTGTAACCCGTGGTTGGGCCATATGCCACTATTATTACTCGTGGCAGGGCCATAACTAAACAGAGCAGAAGCAGAATCAAATTCAGAATCAGAGAGTCATGCCAATGGTTTTCAGAAATCACGTCTTATCCAAACAGAGTACTGAACAAAATCTTCAGAACAGAACAAAATTATATCACAACATAATTTATGCACAAATTTCATATTCGCTCTCTTTTTCATAGTTCAGAAACATAATATCAAAAAATAAGCTCATGTCTACACCAGTCATGATAGAAAATACTTTCTTCTTAAACAGAATCTCATGAGTAATGCCAAACAAATAACTGAGGTAGTTCAAATTTATTTTCATAACCAAATATGTATATTTTCTAAAAATCAACTTCAGCTCATTTTATTTTAATGCAAAATCTAGCATAGGAACCCCGCTTACCTGAACTTCTTAGCTTTTCAGAATTTTCCTCAAAATGTCGAACAATAATTAATCGTCACCTATAAAATAAGCACGTAATTTCCATAAATTTCCAATCTGTGTATTTCAATATCTAAACCTGAAATATCTATTTTAATACATTAAATCCTAAAATTTTCTTAACTCTAAAATATCATCACTTTCTAAATTCATCATTTTTCACTTAATAACTCCAACTAAAACATTAATTTCTAACTTATTTACTATTGAAGTTCAACAAAACAATATAATATTGGATAACATAATTATATCAAAATCTATTAAAGTAGACAAAGTAAAAATGTTTTTTAATTAAAATAGACTTAATTAGTTTTAAAGTATTTAAAATAAAACTAAAATCTTATTATAATACACTACTGAAATTAGTAATAGAATACTAAGCAATTTATTTTGAAAAGAAAAGTATTTGTTTATAGACTTTCTTATCACTCAAATAGAGCCATGCAAAACAAGTTTAATATAAATGAAAAAAAACCCATGAGCTATCCTTGTGACAAGGGCGATTTGGGAATGTAAAAAAAATATAACCATGGGCTAGCTGTTTGGGAAAAACTTGAACACAGAAGGAAACTAATGTAACACCCGGATCCAAAAATTTGTATAGTTGGACATTAGATTGTTTATATATTTTTATTTATTTATTGGAGCTTGGTATTTTAAGTTTTTATTTTACAAACTGGAGTAGTGATTTTATTTTATTTTATTTTCTTCACACGTTATGTTTTCCCGCATGTTTCTTATTTTTATCTTCCTTCTCTTTCGGTTTTATCTCTTTTTTTTCCATAAGTTTATTTTTTTCTCTTTTCGTTCACGTCGTGCATGCTCACACACGTTCATCTCCATCCGCTCACACGTCTACTTCTCTAGGGTTTTATTTTCTTGTTCCTCCACTGATATATTTAAATATACGTACGTTTCGACGATGCTTCCGCCGCTGCCTTCCTTCCCGAAACCTTAGCCCAGTATATTTTTGTTTTTCTTATTCTTCCTCCTCTGTGCAAACCAAGCTCACCCTCTAGCTCGGTCACGACCCACGCCGTCCCAGCATCATCGCAGCCTGTCCTCACCCTTTCGGAAAGCACCACGCCAGTTAACCGTAAGCCAGACCACTGCCTTCCCACGCGACACCGTAAGCCAGACCACCGTGAACCACTCCCACCGTTCTATACACGTCCTCTTACCGCTTGAAGACCAGCAGCCGCACAGCACCCAGCCACTGCCTCGATCGAACCTAGCCCGAAGCACACGAATCACATCCCGCTCGACGGAAACCACCGTGTGATAGCCACTGCAGGTCCCCTGTTTTTAGCAACCGAAACAGAGCACGTCGAGCCACAGCCCAGCCACCCAAAGCGCCAACTCTCTCCGCGTCGTCATTACCTGCCCAGAAAACACCGGCCGTTGCCACCTCGTGTCCATCGTTCGTTGACCTTCTCGATACGTCACGGTCTTGTTTTCTCTCGCGGCACCCTATCCGTCGCGTCTCAGAGTGAGTTTCATCCCTCTCCCTCACGTTTTGCCCACCCACTTCATATTTCTCTCTCTATCATTTGCAACTGCCCAGGCGCCGCCCTCACCGCCGTCGACCTCAGCCAGTCCCTGCGCCATCACACGTTTCCTTCTCAGTGAGTGCCTCGTGTCCCTGTTCTTGCGGTTTTTGCACCGAATTTGCATGAATGCTTTTGCAGTTTACGTGATTTATTTTGCATGGTATTTGAAATGAATTACCGTAATGCCCTTTATTGCATATTATATTAATGGGCTTTTATTTTTATTCTGTATTAGTAAACTATTTTTTTATTTATGATTACCGAAAACTATTTTTAATATGTTATTAAGTGAGGATTGATGTTAAGAGTCAATAATATTGTTGTATTGTTATTTCTACATTTTAAATATATTTTAGTCTTTTTAATAATAGTTATGGTTTATTTTAAAATATTTTGGGATAATTATATTACTTAGTATTTAGTTTCATAAGTTGTTTTCATTAGTAAATTTAGTCATAGTATTAAATTAGCTTTGACGATTTTAGAAAGTGATGATTGGTAATTTTAGGTTTTGAGGAATTAAATAGATTATTTTATAAGATTAGGATTAAATATCGAAATACGTGATTAATTGAAAATTTATGAGAATTACGTGATTATTTTATAGGTGACGATTAATTATTGTCCGACGTTTTTGAGGTATTTCGAACAAGCTAAGAAGTTCAGGTAAGCGGGTTTCCTATGCTAGACTTTGCATTTTAAAATAAAATGAGCTGAGATTATTTTTGGAAAATATACATATTTGATGTTGAAAAGAAATTTGAACTGCATCAGTTATTTGTTCTGCATTACTCATGAGATTCTGTTTAGGAATAAATTATTTTCTGTCATGACTGGTGTAGACATGAGCTTATTTCTGACATTCTGTTTCTGAACTTTGAAAAATAGAGCGAATATGAAATTTGTGCATAAATTATGTTGTGATATGATTTTTGTTCTGTTCTGAAGATTTTCTGTACTCTGATATGATCTGATGTGATTTCTGAAAACCTCTGGCATAACATTCTGTTTCTGTTTCTGTTCCGTTCTGACCTCACCACGGGTGTAAAACTGTGGCCTCTGTTCGGGTTGGTACCAACTTTTCTGTTTCTGGTGCACCCACTTTGGAAACAAAGTGGTTTTCTGCGTGGTCTTTCCTATGTGCACACTCGGGGCTCCGAGAATGAATAAGGGAAAGATTCACATTCTGTTTCTGCTCGGTTAGCTACCGGGGTTTGCACAACCCTACCACGGGGGTTAAACATGGTATTTGTTCTGATTTGATAAGATAAGATATGATGTTTCAGTTTATGCTATGCCAAAGGGATTTTTGATTATGAATATTTTCGAACTATCGCTCTGACATTTTGAAACATTATTCTGATTCTGCATTCTGAAATGAAATATTTTGTTCTACATTCCGATTTCTGTAAATGCTCATGTTTACACACTAGTATATGTCCTCTGCTTACTGAGTTGTTGATAACTCACCCCTTATCTCCATATATTTTTCAGATAATTTTGATAATTCAGCTGGAGAACAAGAGTAGAAAGTTTAGCAAGGTGTGATGATCGTAGTGGAATAAGTGTCTGAGGGTACAAATGCTTATTTGAGAGTCGTAGTGAGTAGACTGATTTATTTTTCGGGTTTTTGATTTGATGAGTTGAGGATGTTTTCGTGTTTTTAGAGAATTTCTAATTTATGTTATTGGGGATTTCTTTATCGTCGCCATGGAGGAATTTAGATTTTGGTTTGATTAAATGTATTAATATTTTATGGGATTTTCTGGAGTTTATAGTTGTGTTATTTAAGTTAATTTTAAATATTAAGAGCTAACTCTCTGGACCTCCGGGAACGGGGCGTTACAACTAATGTGCAAAACGCAACTCCAGACCAATAACGCAACATAGGCGTCCATGCCCACTGCGAGAGTGGAGCCGCGACGTAGCTGGGTGCGGTGGGCAGCGATGATCACGACGCCGGAGTAGAGAGAGAGAGATCTAGAGAGAGAGAAACCAACAAATGAGAGACAAAAAAAATAAAAGCGATAGAGTAAGCCGAGAGAGTGTGACACGAAGGTACTGTTGGTGGCTTACCGAGTGGGACGCGGCGGATTGGAGTGCTGTGGAGTGACCGTCGGTGTTCTTTGTGCCGGTGGTAACGACATGGAGGCGCTGGCACCGTGTGTGGTGGCGTTGAACGACAAGGCCACCGAGCTGTGCTGCTCTGTTTTCGGTGGCTAAAACAGGGGAGTTTTCGGTTCACTTTGTAGGTGGTTGTCCTCGGCAATATGGTGGTGGTGCAGTGGTGTACGGCGGAAGAGTTGGAGCTCCAGTGAGGGTCAAGTGGAGGTGGCGCATGGCGAGGCGGTGCTGCGATCCGTGGAAGTGCAGTGCGTCGGTTTTGCATGGGGCGGCGGCTTGCGTTCTGGATGTGTAGGCAGTGGCTGTTCCACAGTGGTCCCGTGGTTGACACTAGGAAAACTGGCTACTGGGCTTCACGGGATGGTGATGACGACACTGAAGTTGGACGGTGGGAGAGGCATGCAACGCACCAATGCGGTTTATGGTAGTGCACGTACTTTGTGGGTTAGGATAGCAGAGGCTGTTGTTCTGCCGTGGGGTTCACGGTTTGCCAAAGGCTGGGTGGTGGGGCTACCACACGGTGGTTTACATTGTGCAAGGAGGAGCCGTGGCTGCTGTTTGCATGGAGAGGAGAGGCTAGCGGCGGCTTATTTCTATTACTTGAAGCAAGTGATGTCGAGAGGTGGTATGGGAGAGATGCAAAGTGGCAACCCTAGATTTGATGGGTGAATTTCTACGTGAGATTTTTATATAAGGAAAAGCTAGTAAACCCTAGAGAAGAAAATGCGCATGACGTGAAGACGTGAATGTGGTCTGATCTTTGATCTCACAGCTTGGTGTTTGGGCATGCAAAAATTCGAGCTTTCTCTAAGAATTTTAGCCCCGAAGTCTATTTTTAAAAAAAAAAAAAATCAAATGGGCTTTTCGCACATAAAAATTCATAATTTTTGAAAACAACTTCGCACTGGGCCTGGGTGTTACAATTCAAGTCATATATAATCATATCTTCATCATATAACATAACCAACACCATCATACAACTAAATAACACAATAAGAGACATAGCATGATGTTCCTAGCCTTTCCTTTGCATATGATCGCTAAGAACTTCAACAAATTATATATCCTAATTTCTAACATGGTAAGTACTCATTTCTAGATGACATTAAATATGACTAAGTAAATAATTCATGATATCACAAGATGAAACTTCAATCATATCAAAACCCAAAACCCGAAATCATGCTTTATGCTTAATCTAAAATATTGGACTAGATCCTGAAATAACATGTTGTTTTTCAGAAATATACACCATGATCATCATAATCAGGCTTTAACTAACTCATGTTATTGCTGCCTGGCATGAGTAACATATGCCAATAACTAAAATCCTCAAGCTTGCACCAGAATTATGCTTTGAAGTATGTACTACATAAAACTCAACTTAAACCTCGGTTTCATGATTCAAATCAAAGCTTAATATGTTGATCTAACTTTCAATAAAAGGAGTATGAAGGGTCTACTCACAAAACTGAAGCTTTGATGCACATAAGAATCAACTCTCCAAGGGTGTTTACACTAGCTCTCGGGTTCACTCACTTTTGAGGATTCTAAGGAAACTTTGGTTAAGAGAAATTGTGTTGCTATTGGTGATGGCATGGGATGAAGAAAAGAAGGGAAGGTGAAGTTATAAGCCTCGGTTTTTAGAAGTGAAATGAAGGTAGACTTGAAGAGATTCTCGGTGAAGTGAAGTGTATACTAGAATCATTACAAGTAGGTATG
The DNA here is from genome assembly GCA_022457165.1 of Juglans mandshurica. Lineage (NCBI taxonomy): Eukaryota > Viridiplantae > Streptophyta > Magnoliopsida > Fagales > Juglandaceae > Juglans > Juglans mandshurica. The sequence continues at coordinate 15,591,552 of CM039632.1, forward strand.
CAAATGTGTGTGCAGTCCATTATTACCCTAAGGACAGTGACCAAGTGAGTGGAAATGGTCCACAGGTTTCAGGTTCACATGTGGAGATCAGATGAGGTTTTGGTTTCCCAAAGAGAACAAATACAACTTGGCTGGTTTTGGCTCCAAACCAGTCCAACCCTTCTCGGTTTTGATCCCTTCATGTGCTATGATCTATGAACTATTGGAGGTGCTCTCATGGTGGCTTTTAAACGTGAAGATTAGTGACTGGATGGTGGACACATGTTGATGGTTTGCAGAGAAATGAAGAGAGTTTGAGTGGGGTGCTTCAGCCGAGAAGTGCACATGACCTCCGTCTCCTTCTTCAATCAGCTTAGACAAGTGTAGGGTAGGAGATTGGGTTGACATATGAGTGTCTTGAGAATCTTTTTCAGACCTAAGGGATAGCTCAAGAGGAAGGGGAGAGGGGCTGAATCGTTGCAGAAAAGATGTGAAGACATTGGTATACTCGATTGCTTATGTTCCCCTTCCTAGATGCTCTTACTCGATAGTGGCAGGACTGAAGGCTCTCAAATCAAGTGTTGTTCTTAACCATAAGTTTATGTCTACAAAATGTTGTTCTAATATCAATGAAAGAGAGACTAAACTATAGAATATCTAAAGGGATAAACTTAAAGAGATTCTGCTGCACATTTCCCTTCTTGTTTGGTTTAGTTTCAATGTGACAAAAGTCATGATTAATGATATGGCATAATGAGATGCTTCTCTAAGTTTCTTAGAGCTGAAATAATAGGGTCTAATTTAATGATGGGGCCGAGCTTGGCAGAAAATAAACAAATGGGGCACACGTGCTTGTGTGATGTGCTCTCTTGATTAGCATAGTTAGGATGAGCATCTAAAGCAAACTTAAGTCAACAAATTTATTAATTTGGGTAGTGAGAATACCTTAGAAGTGTTAAGAATGTTTGTGAATAGTAGTGAAAAAGTAATAATAAAATAATGAATAGTAGTAAAAAGCAGGTGAAAAGTAATGAATAGTAGAAAAAATAGGTGAAAAGTAATAATAAAGTAAAAAATAGTAGTGAGAGTATTTGAGAGTACCTGAGGTACTCTTGGCTGCCAAACATAGCCGTGTTTCCTTCAAGCTAGGCTTCAACATGTTTCTCAGGCTTGGGCCTAGCTTTGGGCTTCAAGTTCCATTAACTTAGGCCTTACCTTGGGCCTCAAGTGTTTGCTAAGTTGGGCCTTACCTTGGGCAACCTTGGGCCTTTCCTTGAGTCTTACCTTAACAAGCTTGGGCCTCCAAGTTTCTACTAAACTTAGGCCCTTTTCTTACTAATCTAGCCTCCAAGAGTTGATAAGAAGTGGTTACCATATCCATTGAGGTGGCAATTCCTCCTCATGCAACATGCCATCCTCCCATTGGCCACATGGCATCACATTTTCTAGGCCTAGCTTTAGCTTCAAGCTCCATTAACTTGGGCCTTACCTCGGGCCTTGGGGCCTTTCCTTGAGTCTTACCTTAACAAGCTTGGATCTCCAAGTTCTACTAAACTTAGGCCCTTTCTTATTAGAGAAAAGATATTTGCAACCGTGAATTGTGCAACCGCCACGTAATTGCTTTGAAAAAAGTGAATAAAACATGAGACCCATATAAAAAAAATTAATTTTTTAATAGTGGACCCCACTATTTTTCAAAGCGATTACGCGGCGTTTACGCACTTCACGGTTGTATGTAGAATTACTCTTTCTTATTAATCTAGCCTCCAAGAGTTGATAAGAATTGGTTACCATATCCATTGAGGTGGCAATTCCTCATGCAACATGTCATCCTCCCATTGGCCACATGGCATCACATTTTCTAAAAAAATTTATTGCTCTATTAATCTCCAAAAATTCGGCAATGGTGGAAGTCATGTTGTCAAATTATGGTCCTAAATCACTCAATTATAACCAATAAGTTTGGTTCTCTTAAGGATCATAGGCCTTCGCATTTGACTTAATTCACATGACCGTTGTCATATAGTCCAAGATTTTGTCACAAGAATCCTTAGGCTCTTGTATTTATAGTGCGGTATCACATGAAACCTTACAAAATAGATGAGAGAAAGGAATTATTTCTTTCTACACTATAATTAGCCATGCTATCGGCAAGATAATTCTCCTCCTTTATAAACATGAGAACCTCAAAAGAAATATACGTTGATATTTAAAGAGGTGTGCGGCACCTTTTCCCATACAGAGCCTCATATAGAGCCATGCCTATCCTTGAATCGAAACTATTATTGTAGGCAAATTCCACTAATGGTAGATGAGTGATCCAACTTCCTTTTTGGTCTAAGACACAATCTCTTAGCATAAATTTATAATGTTCGTTCTTATGGTGGGAGTTTAGAAAATAATTTAAGAAAATGAGATGGGAGTTACTGAACATTTTAAAAACTTTTCCATTTCCTTCCTACGATATGAAAGATTCTATGTTTTAAAATTAAACATGCTCTTTAAATTAAAAGAGAGTTTACAGCGGAAATCATTAATTAAATTAAAAGTCTTTGTACAAAAATGTACTTTCATACATTATATAAAACGTGCCAAGGCTTCTGTCACTCTTCTCTTAGACCATGTTTGTCCTGACTCTTCTTACTCATTTTGTTCTTGAGAGGAGGAGGGACATACATAAAAATAAAATGAGTCGAGTACTCAGTAAGTATTACTTCATACTGTAAAAATATAATAACATAGGTTTTCATTCATACAATCATCATTCCTCTACATAGTTTACATAAAACATTCATTTCATTTGAAAACATTACAATGTGGGGGTTTTTTTTAAAAAGGTTTTCCTTTATCATAAAAAATTCCTCACACCTTGAACATTCATTTATAAGGAAACTAAATCATTCATAGATTCATTTACTCTTTTCACTTTTCCTCTGGCAAACACTAGTACACCTCGTGAGTTGGGGTTAGCAGTCTTTTAGACCCGGATTCCACTCATGGCCACAGGTTGGAAATCCTTTTCAGTTAGGGGTAGCACCTACCAGTACTACTTACCCGACATTGCAACATGTCCAGTCTATTGGTACCATCATTCATTCATTCAGTCATGGCCGTTACGTATTTTCATACATTAAACATTCATTCATTTCTTTTCATTTCCTTTCATTCATTCCTTTTAGCCCTTTCCTTTTCATTTCTTTCATTCATCAGTCCATTTCATTTTATAAACATCATTTAAAAGTATAAGCATAAATATCATCATTTAAACATCATTTCATAGCATCCATTAAACATTCCTTTCATAGCATCGTTTGAACTTCCTTTCATATCATCATTTAAATATACTCTCATCACATCATTTAAACATCATTTCTTAGCATCAAGCATAAACCTCAACATTTCATTTCATAGAAAATAAATACAATAACTACTATATATAACATTCATTCACATGGATACAACTATTACTTTGGGTGCATAAATAGGGCTTCCAAATAAGGCATTTACATACATATTCCTTTAAACATTAATACTTAGCATACATTCATAAAACATCATTTCATTCTCTTTCATTGCATAAAAGAACATTTTTCATAAAAGCTTTTCATTTTCATTTCATATCATTTAGAAAAGTCCATAAGAGTATGAACATGATACTACCTGGACTCCATGCTATATTCATTTCATGCAGTCCATTCATATGAGTGTTAGATGGCAACCTACATATATACATAACTTAATGCCATTTCCTTTTCAAGTGCATATGCATCTAAAACTTAGAAATGCATAAAACTACCATTGACTTAGACTTCCTTCATTTAGACATACTCTATTATCCAATTACATCCTTCATACTTTCCTTTATCACTCTTCTCTAAATTCTCAAACTCATAGCTTAGGACTTACTTGAGGTCACCTTTTCAACACATAGCATTCTAGTTCAAGTTTTTATCCTTTAAAGTGAACCTCATTGATTCACTTTAAAGGTTAGGACACACTATCACATTCATCACACTCTTCCTACCAAACCATTCATTCCGATGCATAACTTGAACCAACGAAGTTATACATTTCAATCCTAGTTAATACATACATCTCTTTCTCTATTCATGCATAATCTAACCATCATAATCCAAACCAAGCATAATACACAACTTTAAGCCAACTCTGAGGCTTAAACATCGTGTACTCTTGCTTAAGACAGACTACCCATTACATATGGTAAACCTATATGATACATGCATCCAACCACTTCATTCATGTACCCTACCCCTTTATTATCAAAGATCAACATATAGTCTCCCCAAACACCCACTTGCTTTTACAAGCTGCCTACTAGCCAATACAATCCCAACCAACATAACACTTCACACAACACGTCCAACTACATAGTTTATCCCGACACTTCATACGACATACAACCACATCATAACTACACAACATCCAATCATTTCACACTGTTCACAACCACCTATCAAACTGCACACTGATCCCATCACCTCACATAGCATCCGACCTCTTCACAACTACACAATCACCCCATCCTTCACACAACACAACTTCACATTAAATCCCATCACTTCATAACATACCGCAATATCACCACTACATTACAACTGCACAATAACCCCGTCACTTCACACTATGCACAGCCACAACACAAACTACACAATAATGGTCATCACTTCAAACTACACAACCACATCACAAAATACTCCATAGAGCATCGTTCACAGTAATCCGACCACTTCACAATCACAATCATACCACAAACTTCACATTTAGTCCCATCACTTCACAATCGCAATTATCAACAACAGAGCACCATTCATAACACCAACAAAGCTTCACAAGCATAATCAATTATTGAGGGAAATAGATAGAAATTATACCATAGTGAGTGGTTGAATTGTTGTGCTGCTTGCTGTCCGACAAGGTCTCACAGTGGTGGTTACGTACGTGCAAGGTGGGGCTGTGTGTGGTGTTGCCAAGGTGGTCACTACTGTGACCTTAACAATAGAGGCTGAGAGGTGGTTGGGTAGTGAGCCATGTGCGGAGGGTGGGTGCTTCATGGTTCTGGTTGGCCATGTAGGGTGAAGACAGAGAGATTGTTGGCCTTGTAGTGTGGTAGTGCACGACGGAGAGAGAGAGGTGTGTGTGTGTGTGTGGAGGTCGATCGAGGGAGGAGGGGAAAATGGGATCAGGTGATCTGCTGTGAGGGGTGTTGGGGATCTCGATTAGGTCTCACGGTGGAAGGTTCACGGCGATGGAGAGGAGACAGCGATGGCATTATAGGCTTGCGACGGTAGAGTGAGGAGGCAACCCGTGGCTGGTGAGATACAGAGGGGCTAATGGAGGGAGAAATCGAGAGAAATAAGAGAGAGATCTAAGTGAGGGATGAGAGGGGGTGGTAGTGCTGGAAGAGCAGGGGCTGAGGCCATGGGTTGAGAGAGAGAGAGACATGGGGGATGGGTGTAACAGCCCGCTAGAAATTCATTGGTGGAATTTCTATCGACTTTAGGAATCTCATGAAAACCCCATAAGTTTTTACGAATCGATCAATCGCATAGGTTTTAGTCTGTCAACACAGTCAGTGTTATCACTCACTATGGTGCTAAAACTATAAGTTTTATTTATTTGAGGTGGTTAGAAGTGTCATAATGCATTATGGTCCACGCCATTAGACTCAGTGGATTATTTAGAATTTTATGGCGCAATATCCTATTTTCATAATTCCGGACGAAACGTCTGTTGAAAATTGTGAAATTATTTTTAGGAACACTTCGAGGTTGAATTTCGGTATAATATTTTCACTGTAGGTTAATATGAATATTTAGGAATTTTTAGTCTTAAGTTTATGATTCACTTTTTCGGAGTGAATAGTAACCTCGATAAGCACACCAATTGCAGTGTTTCAAAATCATAGTGTGGAATGTCCAAATTAGATTAGAGAAGTTTTATTTGGACATTTGGCAAGATCTTAGCCACACTTAGTGAATAATATTAGACACTTGGCACCATGAGGAATGTTTGTTGGATTTGAAGGAATCAAGGTGTGAGATCATGCCACTTAAGCAAAACCTTGTTTCATCTGCTCAACCAAATTGTGCCAGACCAAAGAGGTTTTCAATCCTAGTGAAACCCTAAATGGTGGGAATCCAATTGAAAGCCCAAAAGGTTTGTTGAAATCGAAACCCTAAACGGTTTCCCCAAAACCCTAAAGTTGGCCTCTAAACCCTTTCTAATCCGATTTATAGCATTGTGTTTAATTACTTGATTAAATCATTTCCACATGCTATTAATCCTTCAAATTTGTGTTAGAACATCATTATCCAACCTTGTTAACCTTGAGAAATTGATTGGACCAAGTGATATTGGATTTGGGCTTGATAGCAACCCAAACCCTCTTTAAACCCCAAAATTTAGGCCCATTCGGTTTAGGCCCATTAAGGCCCACGAATTTGGTCACCATAGGATTGCTTCATGGCTAAGTTTTGTACCCCCACTAGGCTGGTCAGATCTGTACAAGGGCCTAGAAGGTTCTAGAAAGACAAAGCTAAAGGGCCACCTCACTCTTTCACTCTCACACTCCACTTTGAGAAAAGATCTTGGTCTGATTTTTATGAGAAGAAAAGGCCAACACTCAACCATTCCTTCAGTCCTATCACTTTACATAGCTTGTGTAAGAAGCTCTCCAGTCCACTTCCCACGAAAAGCAACTCTCCTTTACACTTTTCCTTCATAAAACACAAAAGACACTCTCGGACAGTTTTTCTTACCTCTATTGAACGCCCGTTTCGAAGCTTTTGTAAGTGTTTTCTCGCAACGATCCCTTCACGAAAGTTGTTTCTTTTGGAGTCTAGTTTACGTGGATATCTTATTCGTTCCATTTGGAGATCTTTTGATTGGTCAAAAGTTGTTTAGACCCCAGAAAGGTCATTCTGGGCGATAAACTGGAGAGTGTGTTATATTTTGGAGTTTTTGACCAAGCTAATGAATAGATCTTGGTCCGAAATTTTTATGGAGTACTGTTAACATGTGTATATGATTATTGGTTGAGGATTTGTTTCATGATTAAAAGTTTTGGTGAAATATTTTCTTAGGTCTAGAAACTTAGAAACTGGAAGAGGCAAAACAGTTTCTGTTTTGAGAAAGTTTAAATCTTTTATGGTTTAATCTTATTCCAATGGCTTTGATATTTTTACTGGAAGATCCTAAGCCTCTTATATACATGTTAAAATGTTATTTTGAAGATATTTGATGTTAGTTTCGAAGATTTGAAATTTTATGCAATGAGGTATTCAGTTAGGCCAAAGTGATGATGTTCTTGGCTAAATTTATGTTTTGGTTGATGTTTAACCATGTGATCTTGAGTTTGATGCTTGGATCTGTTTTAGAACATCTTTTTAAACCATGTGATGTTTTGGTTTGAAGATCACATCTTTATAAGTCATGGATCAAGAGGTTGATCAAAACAAGTTAGAAACAAAATTCTGTTTTGAACTTAGAGGAAAAACCAAAAAGTTCAAGTATGGTTTTAGTGATTTATATGACTCTTGTTCATGATTCAAAACATGATTATTCTTAGGAATATGTTATGAGTATAGTAGAAGAAAACTTTTGGTTTAATCATGAGTTTTGAAATTTGAAAGAATTACAACAAAATCAAGGGAAATAGCCTTGTAAGTTTCAGACCTATAGAGTTTTAATGGTTGTGTTTAGTTTTAAATAGCCTTGATATTTTGGTGATTTTTGTAGTTAGGATGCAAAATCCTTAAGTTAGGGGTAAAATGGTCATTTTCCCACATGTAGAGGGTAAAATAGTAATTTTACTCGAAGTTGATATTTCTCCATATTCCTAATTGTTAGTGATTAAGTTCTAATTTTTAGAAATTACTACTTTCAGTTTCTCGTGATCGCACTTGAGTTTTGTCTCGAAGCGCGAAGATCGAGGTAAGTTAGCTTTTAACTTACTATCAATTTAATGTGTATGAGCGATAAGTAAGAGAACTAAAGTGTATGTATGCATGTTATCATATGTGCCATGCCAAGTCATTACATATTTATCTGTTTCACAGAATTTATTCTGTCACGAATTATTCATCTGTTACACAAGATATTCTGTCACGTATTGCTATACATTGCAAGTATGTCATGTTAAGTTAAGTATGCCATTTGTTACATGTATTTCATGTCACTTAATATTCACTGTCACATGTTACGCCATGTTAAGAAATGTTGTCTGTTACATGGTATGCTATGTTACGAAATGTTGCCTGTACATGGTATGCTATGTTATATGTATGCCATGTTATGAAATGTTGTTTGTTACATTTATGTTTCAAAGTATGTCATGTTTGTCGTCTTACGTTCATTTCACGTTACGCTACGTCAAGATTTATGTCTTTTATCTCACGTTCATGTTACGTCACGTTACGAAATGTCATGTCTGCCAGTTAAGTCATTCATGTCAATCACGACCCTAAGCGCTAGGATGGGGTAATATCCTAGTGGAACTCCTTTGTTCACGCTGGAGTGTCTAAATAAGTGTGAAATTCCCTGGTTGACGAAGTACAGTCAACAGGTTGCGAATGAGGCCTAATTAGCTGGTCACCGGAGCGCCCCAGGCACTAACGCCGATGGTGCCACACATTATGTTACGTGTGTCCACAGCAAGTGTGGCACAAACAGATAAGTCATGGGGCCACAACAACTGTGGAGCATACACTACGTGAGACACAACAATTGTGACACGTAGAATACGTGGGGCCATAACAACTGTGGAGTACGTATTAACGCACTCACAGCTGGTATAGAAACCTGTGATGTGATGCGGTAATCGGCATGGACACACGGCTCAAGGGGACCTGTCTAGCACCCATATGGTCACGTTAATGATTAAGTCTATTGAATAAGATCCCAAGTTCAAGTCATGTTTCACGTTATGTTATGTTCAAGTTTACGTTCATGCAATCATGGTAATCCCATGAGATAAGAATATGTTTCAAGTTCATGTTATGTTATGTTCACGTTTACGTTATGTTTCAAGTTCACATTTATGTTATGTCATGCTCAGGTTCATGTTATGTTTCAAGTCCATGTTATGTTTCAAGTCACGTTCATGCTAAGCTTCAGTTTCAGTTTAAGTTATGACAGTTATGTTATGTTGTATGTCAAGTTATGCTATGATTACTTATGATTTGATTATGCATTCATGCTTTTACTGCCATGCATGCATCATTAACTTGTGTGGAATTTTTTGTTAACTTACTGAGATTTGTAATCAAATCTCACTGTGGTAGTCCCAACTACCATTCCCCCCGAATGGTAGATCTTATTACAGGATCTGAAGGAGAATCGAGAATCGACCAACTGGAAACGGTCGACTAAGCGACTATGCGACGTAGGTGTTAGTACAGTAGTCACCTCAGATTACTATTTGTATTTTGTGGAGTTCAATCTCCATCAATCTTTTGATCACCATCATTTTGGACTAGTGTTGTGATATCAGTTTTTAAGTATGTCATTATGTATGAAGTATGTTTTAAGTATTTGGGATATTTCAGTTTGGTGCATAGTATTGCTAAAGAAAAAAATTATCCGCTGCGAATATTGCATAATGCTAGATGCATGTTAGGAATGTTGCATCTTATATGTCATGAACGGGGGCAGGTAACCTTGTGTTGCATGTCTCGACGCTTCAAATGTCCGTCCAATCCCAAGCGGAATTTGGGAGCGTCACAGGGTGGTATCAGAGCAATACGTCTCTGGGTTTAAATCCATATGTCCTTAGGAAATGCACCAAATATTAGGCTTGAAATTTTAGTCTTCATTAGGCTTGAATTTCTTGAAGTATAGGAGATAGTATGTGGTTGTAACACATGTACTCGTGTGATTTAGGAAGTGACATGACTTGAGGTAGGACACCTCAAAACCCTGAGGGAGTCACAAATTAGGATAATCAGAATCCCCCGCTGGATGGAGGATTAGCTGAAGCTGTACGTTTGCTAACTGACATGCTTAGACAATAACAACTTCAACAAGCACATGTACCTAGACCCGAAGTCAGGGATTGTCTGTGTGGGAAGTTCTTGATCCATCGTTATCTAAACTTTTCTAGTAATGAAGAGCCTCTAAAAGCCGAGAAATGGATTATGGATCTCGAAAGGACTTACAAGATCTGTGGATGTACTGAGGACCAGAAGGTTCTATATGTTGTATACCTATTCTAAGGAGAATCTGGAATATGGTGGGATACACAAAGGCAACTTCTAGTTAGGGAACTAGGAATGTTTGGATGCATTGTCTTGGGAGAGATTTGAGGAAGTGTTGACAACAGATTTCTTCCCAGATTCTATCAAACAGCTAAAGGCGCAGGAGTTCCCAACTTAACTCAAGGCAGTTTGACCGTAGAGTGGTACGCCGCTAAGTTTATGGTGTTAGGAAGGTTTGCACCACACTTGATTTATACTCAAATGATGCAGGCACGAAAGTTTCAAGCTAGACTTCAGCCATGGATCCGTAGCCAAGTAGCTTGCCTAAGAATAGAGAATTACCAAGAGTTGGTAAATGTGGTCGTGATAGCAGAGGCTAAGCAGAGAGGTCTAGCGATCTAGCTCAATATCGAACGAAAGAGAACTTCATTGTATGCTACTGAAGAAAAATCCGAAAATGAAGGAGATGTCTACTGGACCAGATAAGGGAAAAGGCATCAAGACTGGAAGTTCATTGCCGATCACATACCCAATATGTGGGATGTACGGAAAGAACCATAGAGGCAAGTGCAAACTTACCTTAGGACTCTGTTTCTGATGTGGCCAACCTGACCACTTGATCAGAAATTGTCCCAAAAGAGGCCGGAGAAATGGAACTGTTCCCTTTGGAGATTTCAAACCAAAGCCATGACCTCCAGTGCTAGCTTAAGTGTATCCAGGTACTTCTAGAGACACAGATGCTGACGCCCAAGGAACTGAAGGAGTTGGTGCTGTCACTGGTATTTTTCTAAGACCTCTATATTGTTAAGCTTATTTAAGGTTGATTAGATTGCAATTGATGGTACTATTGCATTATTGATACTTTGGGTAAGTTAAATCATTGAGGTTTATAACTTGTACGCAGTTTGATTCAAGTGAGGCCCTATTTTTATTGATTATGGTATTGCACGAGAGTTCAGTTCGTACTTTGAATTGTTACCAGGTGGTAAGAGTAACATTTCTCATTAAGAGTATTTCTATTCATACCAGTGTAGATATGGAATACCTTTTAGTAGTACGAGGAAGGATATTCAAGGTTGATGAATTAGTATCCCAAGTATTTGGAGTTTGTTTTGATTCGAAGGTTACAATGAAATTTGTGTTCGGAAGAGTTCAGTGTGTGGGAGAAGCTTTGGCTTTAGTAGGATTCACTTATGATAATAGTTTTATCCAATCGCGAATAAATGGTTTCTGGCGAAGCACCGTGTTTGTGGAAACCTAGATTACCCTTATATTGGAGACATTTATATGGGGAGTAAAATCTTGTCTTAAGGATTTACGTGAACAGTAAGAACAAATTCTTTGGATTAGAGTCAAAATAAGAGACATCTCATGATGGATAGAAGAGCTATGTCAATCATAAGAGAGAAAGTCTTGAGTTAAGGTTAATAGCTGATCGTTTATCGAGGTACCATCTAGGAGGAGGAACATTTCGTTTTGATTATGAAGAAGTAAGCTAGTCCAAGACAGATGGAATTCCTTGAGGAAATAGGGAATGTGAATTCAGTGGTGTATGGATTAAATTCTTCCAAATTGAACTGCATGAATACTTGAAATTTTAGATTTAGAGTGTATGCTGGTACGACTTGACCTACCTTGTGGAAGGATTCCAGTACAAATTGATATGATTTGAGAGAGAGAGAGAGAGTTAAGAATGGTAGATATATATACACGTTGTGGATAATTCTTTGAATAGTGAAGATAATAGTGATTTCTTTTAAGCAAGGATTCAGTTTCCTAGAAGGTCAGCCTAGAAGTCATTAAGTTTAGGTAGTAATCTTTGGGATTGTTATACCCTAATGTTATAGTGATAGTTATTTTGTATAACCAAGTGATGGTTGTAGATAAGAATAGTGTTGACTACGAGAAGAAGGCGTTACCTCAAGAAGAACGAGACCTGCCCCTTGGGCGTGATGAGGCATTCAGTGATGGGCAATAAGTTGGTAAGCAACTTCTTCTTTTGAGCATATTTTACGTTTGTACTTACGTCGATTTCGAGGACGAAATCTTTTTTTTAGGAGGGGAGGATGTAACAGCCCGCTAGAAATTCATTGGTGGAATTTCTATCGACTTTAGGAATCTCATGAAAACCCCATAAGATTTTACGAATCGATCAATCGCATAGGTTTTAGTCTGTTAACATAGTCAGTGTTATCACTAACTATGGTGCTAAAACTATAATTTTTATTTATTTGAGGTGGTTAGAAGTGTCAGAATGCATTATGGTCCATGCCATTAGACTCAGTGGATTATTTAGAATTTTATGGCGCAATATCCTATTTTCATAATTCCGGACGAAACGTCTGTTGGAAATTGTAAAATTATTTTTAGGAGCACTTCGAGGTTGAATTTCGGTATAATATTTTCACTGTAGGTTAATATGAATATTTAGGAATTTTTAGTCTTAAGTTTATGATTCACTTTTTCGGAGTGAAGAGTAACCTCGATAAGCGCACCAATTGCAGTGTTTCAAAATCATAGTGTGGAATGTCCAAATTAGATTAGAGAAGTTTTATTTGGACATTTGGCAAGATCTTAGCCACACTTAGTGAATAATATTAGACACTTGGCACCATGAGGAATGTTTGTTGGATTTGAAGGAATCAAGGTGTGAGATCATGCCACTTAAGCAAAACCTTGTTTCATCTGCTCAACCAAATTGTGCCAGACCAAAGAGGTTTTCAATCCTAGTGAAACCCTAAATGGTGGGAATCCAATTGAAAGCCCAAAAGGTTTGTTGAAATCGAAACCCTAAACGGTTTCCCCAAAACCCTAAAATTGGCCTCTAAACCCTTTCTAATCCGATTTATAGCATTGTGTTTAATTACTTGATTAAATCATTTCCACATGCTATTAATCCTTCAAATTTGTGTTAGAACATCATTATCCAACCTTGTTAACCTTGAGAAATTGATTGGACCAAGTGATATTGGATTTGGGCTTGATAGCAACCCAAACCCTCTTTAAACCCCAAAATTTAGGCCCATTCGGTTTAGGCCCATTAAGGCCCACGAATTTGGTCACCATAGGATTGCTTCATGGCTAAGTTTTGTACCCCCACTTGGCTGGTCAGATCTGTACAAGAAGGGCCTAGAAGGTTCTAGAAAGACAAAGCTAAAGGGTCACCTCACTCTTTCACTCTCACACTCCACTTTGAGAAAAGATCTTGGTCTGATTTTTATGAGAAGAAAAGGCCAACACTCAACCATTCCTTGAGTCCTATCACTTTACATAGCTTGTGTAAGAAGCTCTCCAGTCCACTTAACACGAAAAGCAACTCTCCTTTACACTTTTCCTTCATAAAACACAAAAGACACTCTCGGACAGTTTTTCTTACCTCTTTTGAACGCCCGTTTAGAAGCTTTTGTAAGTGTTTTTTCGCAACGATTCCTTCACGAACGTTGTTTCTTTTGGAGTTTAGTTTACGTGGATATCTTATTCGTTCCATTTAGAGATCATTTGATTGGTAAAAAGTTGTTTAGACCCTACAAAGGTCATTCTGGGCGATAAACTGGAGAGTGTGTTATATTTTGGAGTTTTTGACCAAGCTAATGAATAGATCTTGGTCCGAAATTTTTATGGAGTACTGTTAACATGTGTATATGATTATTGGTTGAGGATTTGTTTCATGATTAAAAGTTTTGGTGAAATATTTTCTTAGGTCTAGAAACTTAGAAACTGGAAGAGGCAAAACAGTTTCTGTTTTGAGAAAGTTTAAATCTTTTATGGTTTAATCTTATTCCAATGGCTTTGATATTTTTATTGGAAGATCCTAAACCTCTTATATACATGTTAAAATGTTATTTTGAAGATATTTGATGTTATTTTCGAAGATATGAAATTTTATGCAATGAGGTATTCAGTTAGGCCAAAGTGATGATGTTCTTGGCTAAATTTATGTTTTGGTTGATGTTTAACCATGTGATCTTGAGTTTGATGCTTGGATCTGTTTTAGAACATCTTTTTAAACCATGTGATGTTTTGGTTTGAAGATCACATCTTTATAAGTCATGGATCAAGAGGTTGATCAAAACAGGTTAGAAACAAAATTCTGTTTTGAACTTAGAGGAAAAACCAAAAAGTTCAAGTATGGTTTTAGTGATTTTGATGACTCTTGTTCATGATTCAAAACATGATTATTCTTAGGAATATGTTATGAGTATAGTAGAAGAAAACTTTTGGTTTAATCATGAGTTTTGAAATTTGAAAGAATTACAACAAAATCAAGGGAAATAGCCTTGTAAGTTTCGGACCTATAGAGTTTTAATGGTTGTGTTTAGTTTTAAATAGCCTTGATATTTTGGTGATTTTTGTAGTTAGGATGCAAAATCTTTAAGTTAGGGGTAAAATGGTCATTTTCCCACATGTAGAGGGTAAAATAGTAATTTTACTTGAAGTTGATATTTCTCCATATTCCTAATTGTTAGTGATTAAGTTCTAATTTTTAGAAATCCCTACTTTCAGTTTCTCGTGATCGCACTTGAGTTTTGTCTCGAAGCACGAAAATCGAGGTAAGTTAGCTTTTAACTTAGTATCAATTTAATGTGTATGAGTGATAAGTAAGAGAACTAAAGTGTATGTATGCATGTTATCATATGTGCCATGCCAAGTCATTACATATTTATCTGTTACACAGAATTTATTCTGTCATGAATTATTTATCTGTTATACAGAATTTATTCTGTCATGAATTATTCATCTGTTACACAAGATATTCTGTCACGTATTGCTATACATTGCAAGTATGTCATGTTAAGTTAAGTATGCCATCTGTTACATGTATTTCATGTCACGTAATATTCACTGTCACATGTTACGCCATGTTAAGAAATGTTGTCTGTTACATGGTATGCTATGTTACGAAATGTTGCCTGTACATGGTATGCTATGTTATATGTATGCCATGTTATGAAATGTTGTTTGTTACATTTATGTTTCAATGTATGTCATGTTTGTCGTCTTACGTTCATTTCACGTTACGCTACGTCAAGATTTCTGTCTTTTATGTCACGTTCATGTTACGTCACGTTACGAAATGTCATGTCTGCCAGTTAAGTCATTCATGTCAATCACGACCCTAAGCGCTAGGATGGGGTAATATCCTAGTGGAACTCCTTTGTTCACGCTGGAGTGTCTAAATAAGTGTGAAATTCTCTGGGTTGACGAAGTACAGTCAACAGGTTGCGAATGGGGCCTAATTAGCTGGTCACCGGAGCGCGCCAGGCACTAACGCCGATGGTGCCACACATTATGTTACGTGTGTCCACAGCAAGTGTGGCACAAATAGATAAGTCATGGGGCCACAACAACTGTGGAGCATACACTACGTGAGACACAGCAATTGTGACACGTAGAATACGTGGGGCCACAACAACTGTGGAGTACGTATTAACGCACTCACAGCTGGTATAGAACCTGTGATGTGATGCGGTAATCGGCATGGACACACGGCTCAAGGGTACCAGTGTAGCACCCATATGGTCACGTTAATGATTAAGTCTATTGAATAAGATCCCAAGTTCAAGTCATGTTTCACGTTATGTTATGTTCAAGTTTACGTTCACGCAATCATGGTAATCCCATGAGATAAGAATATGTTTCAAGTTCATGTTATGTTATGTTCACGTTTACGTTATGTTTCAAGTTCACATTTATGTTATGTCATGCTCAGGTTCATGTTACGTTTCAAGTCCATGTTATGTTTCAAGTCACGTTCATGCTAAGCTTCAATTTCAGTTTAAGTTATGCCAGTTATGTTATGTTGTATGTCAAGTTATGCTATGATTACTTATGATTTGATTATGCATTCATGCTTTTACTGCCATGCATACATCATTAACTTGTGTGGAAGTTTTTTATTAACTTACTGAGATTTGTAATCAAATCTCACTGTGGTAGTCCCAACTACCATTCCCCCCGAATGGTAGATCTTATTACAGGATCTGAAGGAGAATCGAGAATCGACCAACTGGAAACGGTCGACTAAGCGACGATGCGACGTAGGTGTTAGTACAGTAGTCACCTCAGATTACTACTTGTATTTTGTGGAGTTCAATCTCCATCACTCTTTTGATCACCATCATTTTGGACTAGTGTTGTGATATCAATTTTTAAGTATGTCATTATGTATGAAGTATATTTTAAGTATTTGGGATATTTCAGTTTGGTGCATAGTATTGCTAAAGAAAAAAATTATCCGCTGCGAATATTGCATAATGCTAGATGCATGTTAGGAATATTGCATCTTATATGTCATGAACGGGGGCAGGTAACCTTGTGTTGCATGTCTCAACGCTTCAAATGTCCGTCCAATCCCAAGCGGAATTTGGGGGCGTCACAATGGGGGTGCACGACAGCAGGCTACGGGGCCACTGTGGGTTGCTACGCCGGTAGCTTGGAGCGTGGGAGAGGGAGAAAAGAGGAAAGAAAAGGGATTCGGGTTTTACTCCTAGCCCTACATCTAGGGTTCCTAACCTAGATCCAATAGTAGAGATTAAGCTAAGAGGAATAAAAGAGGACTAAATAGAAAGTAAAGACTAGAAAATAAATGGAAGGTAAATATACTAAGTATTAAAACCAAACTTTTTATTCTTGATCAGATAATAATATTCTTCATCATAAAATAAAATGATGAGTTTAATAAATATTTCTTGGGAGAAATAAAATCATCTAAATAAATAGAGTTTTTAACATAAAATAAAATGGTGAATATTACATAATATTTCTAAAGAAATAAAATCATTTAAATAAAATGATTTTCTAAAACTATATTATTTTCGGGCTCTAAAAATATAAATAGGCTTACTTTAAAAATTAGGCTTGGTTCAATAATACTAAAAACACCCTATTTAAAATAATTTTGGACATTTAAAATATTTGGAAGATTTTAAAATACTCGGCTAGCTTTGAAAATCATTTGCTAAATTTAAAACACAAATTTAAGATTTAAAACGCAAAGATGAGACTCGTGACCAAACGAGAGAAAAATGAGCAGATGGTCACAAAATTCCAATTTGGATGGTTTCTTCCAATTGACCATCTGTCTGTGGATGAAATGTTGTACTAAAATCTAGTCTGGTCCACATATCTTCCTACAAGCTTCTCAAAACTTTTGAGGTGAAATGAGGATCTCTGTCAGATATGATGGATACCAAAACCCCATGTAGATGAACAATTTTCCTGATATATGGCTCTGCCAGATTATCCATTGAACTTCCAAATCTAATTGGTAAGATTTAATTGGCAAGTCGGGCACCTAGTTACCAATTGCACAATCTTTCTCTTCATATTATTCCACCAAAGACTTAGTTTTAAGTCTTGGTACATTTGTGTACTTACAAGATGTACATAATAAACGGATTGATGGGCTTCATACATGATGGTCTTCTTGATTTCCTCATCGCTAGGGATACAAATCCTACCTCTGCATGTCAAGATTCCCTTCTCTGAGAGTTGGAAATCTTCGTTTCCATCCTTGTCCCAGAGTTATGTTTTTATTCGAACAATCCGGGGATCCCTCCCTGGAGCCTATTTGATGCGATCAGTAAGGGTGGGTTGGACAGTAAGGCTTGCTAAATTCGTGTGATACCCCCATATGATATGGATAAGGGTAGATGGTGTATGAGATCCCACATTGCTTGGGTAGGAGAAGTTTTTGCTCTTTATAAGGTTCCAATTGAGCTCTAATTGTATCATTGACTAGTCCTTTTGGAGTATAGGCTATGTGGTTTGGGCCTTCCATTGGGGCGTTACAAATGGTATCAGAGTAACGCCCCAAATCCGGGTGGCTTGGAGAATTACTACCTGTCACTTATAAATATGTTTCCTAACACAACTAAAATAAATCTCCAAAAACTTTATTAGCAAAACTCAATCTCATGTCTTCTAAATAAAGACCTTGAAAACTCCACAGTCATTACCGCAACAAAAATAAACTAAGGAGTCCACAATCTCCTGGTAGTCATAACAAACCAAACTGATAGTTTCGTAAGTCTTACTAAACCCAAGGTAAAATTAACTCTAGGAGAAATTAAATCTAAAGAACATCATAAATTCCTTCTTTTAACATTCTCTCCTCAGCTTAATCATGCTCACCAATCTAATCCAGGTCCTCAGTTGGACTCTCCACATCATCTGAAAATATTATGAAGATAGAGGTGAGTTATCAACAACTCAGTAAGTAGAGTACATATGCTAGCGTGCAAACATGAGCATTTACGAAGTACAGTATGCAGAACAAAATATTTTACAGAGTTATCATGCAGAACAAAACATGTTTTCAAAAGTAATAGAGCGGTGGTTTTAAAACAAGTAAAACCTATAGTACTTTGGCATAATATAACTTGAGCATCATCATCACATCAAAACAGAGCATCTTACAGAGCAGAGATCATGTTCCACCCCCATGGTAGGGTTGTGCTATCCCCGGTGGCCAAACCGGGCAGAGATAGAGGTGAAATCTTTCCCTTCTTCTTCTCGGAGCCCCGAGTGTGCACATAGGAAAGACCACAATAAAACCACTTTGTTTCCAAAGTGGGTGCACTTAGAGACAGAGAAGTTGGTACCAACCCAAATAGAGCAGAGCATAGCAGAGTAGAGCAGAGCAGAGACATAGTCAGATACAAAATCAGTATACCATGCCAAAGGTTTTCAGATGCCATATCAAAATAAAACAAAGTACCAAAACATAATCAGGTCTTCTTACATACTGAAAACAAAAGTCGGAGCATCTTTCTAAATAAATGCACAATTTTTCAGAATTCTCAAATATCTCTCTTTTTCAGATTTCAGAGACATCATAACAAAATTTAGCTCATGTCTACACAATGCATGTAAAAAAATAATTTTCCTTTTCTACACAGATTTCATGAGTATGCAAATAAACGACCGAGGTTGGTTTTGTTTTTCCCAAGTTCTTATTTCATCACAAAATATGCAAAGTTTTTAGAAAATCAACCTCAGTCTCAATAATTCGTGTAAAGCTTAGCATAGGAACCCCGCTTACCTGAACTTCTTAACTTTTTCAGAATTCCTCAAAAATGTCGAACAATAACAATCGTCACCTATAAAATAATCAAGTATTTCCCGTAAATTTCCAATCAACTACTTATTTCGATATTTATACACTTAACTTCTAAAATAACCTATTTAATTCCTTAAAACCTAAAATTCTATTAATTCCCAAAATACCCTCATTTTTCCCAAAACCATCAATATCCACTTAAACGAATTCATACCGAATAAGAATTTAATCAAGCAAGTATTAAGACAATTACGGAACTCAATAAAAAGTAATATTTAAAAATATCTAAAGTACCAACGACGCATCATAAAATACTTTGACTACTTTAAAAATCTTATAAAATACGTCATGAAAAACTCCTATATTAAAAATAGGTTTACTTCCTTTTGTTAACAATATTATTTACACAAAAATAATATTTTATGAGTCTTAAGACAAAACTCATTTAAACATAAACCCAAAAAGACCACTCATCCGAAAACATACACCAGTAATAGTACTCAAATATTTGGTTAACAATTTACCTATATATATATATATATATACACTTATCAAAATCAAAACAATTTACATATATATATATACACTCCTTAAGAGAAAGACTAGCAGTGAACGGAAACAAAACACAGAAAAACTGAAGTAGCGACCGCAGGGACTTACACCAAGAGAAGTTAGGGACCACGTGCGATGGCTGGGCTAGAAGTACCTTGGTGGCGCTGCTGTCAAGCTGGGAAGGGCGTAAGGTGGCGAAGCTGCCTACACTGGGCGGCGAACGCGAGAGAGTCAGAGAGAGATGAGCGGGAGGGAGAGCGAGAAAGGCAGAGCGAGAGATGGCGTGCGGTGGCGACGGGATTGCGTGCAGTGGTTTCCGTCTTGTAGAAAGGGTTGCACCGTGCGATGCTTGTGGTGGCTGGGTAGCTTGCGGTGGGTTCGCTTGACGAGTTGCGGTTTAAGGTGAAACCGGTGGTGGGTTGCTCTGTTTTTGGCATAGCAAAACAGAGGAAGTTTCTGGGCAGTTGGGGCGCGGTGGTTGGGTTGTTTTCATGGTATTTCTGACGTGAGGCAGCGCCTTACGAGGTGGTTGAGGAGGAGAGTCATTGTCTGATTCGCGGAGGAGGGATAGAGGCGTGACAGAGCTGATTCCTTTTTGACGATGATCTTGACTGGTTCAGTGGAGGCCGACGAGTGCGTGGGATAGGCTTTCGTTGAGGGCACAGTGGCGCTGGGCCGTGGGGGCTGACCTGAGGTGGTTGGATGGTAGAGTTTCCAGGTGCCTCGCGACTTGGTGTGGAGAAGATAGATAAATAGAGAGAGTTTGAGAGGATGGACGGAAATGAAATAAGTGGAGATAATGGAGATTAGGTGGACGAATCTTCAGAAGTGTAGAAACTGAAATTGAAAAACGGTTGAGAAGATAAAATGAAAGCGACAAGTGGAAGCTCACAGTGAACGACGTCGTGGGGGTAGGGGAGGTTACTCAGCTACGTGAAAACAAGAGAGAAAAAAAGAAAAGAAACAAGAGCATCCAATGAATGGCCTTGGGTTTAATGGGCCCGGGTGCTACAATTCGCATCTTGGTTTGAGATAACCTCCTAGCTTAGTCTCTCCTTGTCCTTGATTATCTCCTCTGGTATTTTTGTTAGTGATGATCATGATGATTTGCGACTCAGGGCATCTGCTACGAAGCTAACTTTTCTGGGATGGTAATTGATACTACCATTGTAATATTTAATTAGCTCCAGCCATCTCCTTTGCCTTATATTCAGTTCTTTCTATTTAAAGAAGTATTTGAGATTCTTATGATCGGTGTGAATTTCATACCTTTCCCTATATAGGTAGTGCCTCCAAATCTTTAGAAGAAAAACCATTGCTGCCAACTCGGGATCATAAGTGGAGTAATTTTGCTCATAGGCTTTTAGTTGTCTGGAGGCATAGGTGATCACCCTTCTGTGTTGCATCAGTATGCATCCTAGCCCGTTCCTTGACGCATCGCTGTAGATAGTGAACCCTCTAGTTCCCTATGGACGAGTTAGGACAATTGCTGTCACCAATCACCTTTTTGGCTCTTGGAAGCTATCCTAACATGCATTGGTCCATACGAGCCTTGCAGTCTTCTTGTTAATGCAGTTAGGGGAGTCGCAATCTTTGAAAATCCTTCAACGAACCCTCGGTAGTATCCGGCAAGTATGAGGAAGCTTCGAATTCAGGGATGTTGGTGGGTCATGCCCAATCAACTGTTGCTTCTATCTTGCTTGGGTCTACCGAGATTCCTCAACACTAATAACATGCCCCAGGAAAGCCACTTTCTTCATCCAGAATTTGAATTTCTTCAATTTTGCGTACATTTTCTTTTCATGCAAAATTTGTAAAAGAGTATCAGAGTTGACCAGTGTCCTTGGAATAAATGAGAATGTTGTCTATGAACACCACCACAAATTTGTCTAGGAAGTCTTTTAGTGTTTGGTTCATCATGTCCATAAAATCAACTGGTGAGCTCGTCACTCCAAACGGTATGACATGAGATTCTTAATCGAGTTATTCTGCTTAGTAGTCATACATCACACATCTACTAATGTGGGTCTTTATTTTCTAATTTTTAATTTTTTCCCTCTGCAATGTGGGGTGTAGGGCTGCTAAGTATTATTACTCTTCTTAATCTCTGTATTGAGTCCTGAATGTTGTTTTTAGGGCGGCTTCTTCTTGATTTTGATTTGTTGGTATTGTTATCTTAGATCTATCTTTGAAAAATTGCTTGCACTCTAGAGCTGATCAGATAAATCGTCAATTCTGGGTAGCAGGTACCAATTTTTTATCATTACTTTATTTAGCTTGCGGTAGTCAATGTACATTCTCTTGATTCCATCATTCTTTTTGACAAAGAGTATTGGCGCTTTTCACAATGATACACTTGATTAGATAAATCCTTTGCTCAGGAGTTCTTCAAGTTGCTGCTTTAATTCTTGAAGTTCTACAGGTGCCATTTTGTAAGGAGCCTTCGAGATAGGAATTGTTCTTGGTAAAAGCTCAATGAAGAACTCTAGTTCACTATTTGGAGGTAATCCTGGTATGTCTTTGGAAACATGTCCTCAAATGCTCGCAAAACGGGCACATCTCCTGGTGCAATTTCCTCCTTGGGTGGTTCTCTGATACTTGACAAGTAGCCAGAATAGTTATCCTTGAGCATTTTCATTGCTTGGATAGCTGATACTAGTAGGGGAGGAGATCGAAGCTTAATTCCTGTAAAGCTAAATTTGGATTCGTTCAGCCGGGTGAAGGTTAACTTTTTGTTAAGGTAGTATATCTTGCATGGTTGGTAGATAACCAATCCATTCTAAGAACGAAGTCGAACCCACTCATGTTGTAGACTACCAGATTTGCCCTTAAGTTTACCCCTTGGGCAAATATCGTTGAATTCTTTGCCATACTCTTCTCCACGATCATGCAGCATTCTACTAGCTCCATATAGTCCTTTAGCCGTAAGCTACATCTGCGATCTTGAATTCGAAAGTTCGACCCTTCTTCAAATCTCATGGTCCTCTATTCTTCATTTGGAAATAGGTAGGGTGCAAATTGGGGCAACTCTGGAAATTTGGCTGCGTACTCTTCCACCATCAAGGATCCTTGTTTTAGATTGGGAAATTCCCTTACCCAGTTTTCCCTGACAATTTGTGTATACTATCTGTCAAGGAACTCTTGCTTGAATTGTGTCCATGAGACGTATCCTTCTGCCAAGGTACATCAACTGCTCCCTTCTGGAAATCCACCATCTCTTTATGTCACCCAAGAATTTGAACCTGACAAAGTTAGTCTAGTTTAGTATTGTGAATATCTCTTCAATGTTAAGGACCCGATTCTTCATAGCGGTTGGTCCTTCATTCCCATTAAAAATAGGTGGTTGTAAACAACAAAACTGGTCAATAGTGGGATCTTCCATTCTAAGAAAATAACTTATTTGTTATGAAAACTCATAAAACGTTTAGTATAGGATTACATGGTAACATCAGTAGAAAACCAATTGATAAAATTAATAAGATGTATAGTGTAAACTTGTCTAGGAATTGTGCTCTGATACCTGTAAGCTATCACGCCCCCAAATGGACCTTGGTTAGGAGGCTGATCAGACATCACATTCAAGTTAAATTGTGGAAATATATTTATTTTTCATGAATTACTGTATAACATAAAATGAAGATATATATATATTTCTTTCCAGATAATATAATATAGGAACAATCACAATATTTTTAACTCTTAAAAAAATGAAAATATTTTTATGAATTACTGTGCACGGTTGCTCGTATTGGGGGCGATCTAAAAGCATCTCACACCCAGGCAAGCAAAGAGTGCTTGCCAACCAAGCGAGCAAAAGAATAGTAGTACTCACCAACTAGGCGAACAAACTGATGAATAACACTGAAGAGTAACAATACTTGCCAACCTGGGCGAGGTGCGAAATGCAACATTGCACTAGAGTGAGCAAAGAGTAAAAGGGAAGTGCTCGCCCATGGATTAAAATGGTATGACGCCCAAGGACCTGCTGGGCCTTCGGATTGATCCAGTAGAGAGGAAATGTCAGGTAACATAGATGAGACAGTATTGGACTGAAGTTCTGCACCACATACTAAATCAGATAGAGTTAGTTGTTTACTCAAGGGTGCATTAGGAGTCGGATTTTCTATATGTGCTGATGGAGAAGAATGAGAGCATATAGTGGCTGTTGAAGAATCCCATTCTTTGAAAGTAGTGACCAGAAAATCTGAACAAGACTTGTTATTGGAGACTTGAGTTTTAAAGTGAAGATAATCCTCATCAAATGCTACATGTCTGGAAATAAATGTCCTTCTTGTAGGTGGATAATAACACCTATATCCTTTATGTCGATCACTATAGCCCAAGAATACACAAGAGAGTGACTTTGGGTCAAACTTACTTGTCTTTTGATCCCAAACATAAGGATAACATCTTGAACCAAAGACACGAAGAGATCCATAATCTGGTGTTTTGTGATAAAGCATATAAAAAGGGGACTCCCATTTTAAAGTGATAGTAGGGAGTCTGTTGATTAAGAAAACAGCTGTGGTAAATGCTTCTACCCAAAAACACTTGGGAACATCAGCATGCAACATTATTGTAAGACCCAACTCTCTAATATTCCGATGTCGCCTCTCAACAAATCCATTCTGCTCAGGCGTGTATGGACAGGATATTTGATGTAAAATACCAGAATTTTGCAAATGACTAATAAAGGCATTATTCAGAAATTCTCCTCCTCCATCTGTTTGTACCACTTTTATGGTTTTCTCAAACTGTCTCAAGACATATTTCTCAAATAGTAAGAATTGATTAAAGAAATCTGACTTTTGCTTTAGAGGAATCAGCCAAATGAATTTTGTAAAATCATCCACAATTGCAGCATAATAATGAGATTTATTCATTGAAGGAATAGGAGCAGGCCCCCACAAGTCAATATGAAGCTTATCAAAAGGAGCAATTGTTCTAGACACTGAAGCAGAGAAGGGAAGCTTAGACATCTTCCCTAACTGACAACTCTCACAGACTTTATTCTCTAACTTATTCGACAATATTTTAATAAGACCCTTGCTTTGAAGATTAGCAACAGCAACTGCTTGAGGATGCCCGAGCCTTTGATGCCATAGATCCCTTGTTACTGCTTGAAACCTTGTTGAAAAGAAAGCAGCTGGTGAAGCCCGAATGGTGTAAAGATTATCCTGCTTGAGTCCCTTCATTAGAACTCTTTGTGTCACTCGATCCTTGATCACAAAATGCTCATTAGAAAACTCACAGTTTACTGGATAATCATTAGTCAATTGTCCAATAGACAACAAGTTTTTCTCTAGATCAGGAACCAAAAGAATATTGGGTAAAGTAATTTTAGAAGATCCTAACCCGATAGTAGCATCACCAATGTGTGTAATTCTTAGAAAATCTCCATTTCCAATTAACACATGATCTGAACCAACATAAGGCTTTAAGTTAGATAAAATACCTTCATGAGAAGTCATGTGAGCCGAAGCTCCTGTGTCAGAAATCCATTCATCATTGTTGGTTTTTGAGACAATATTGAGAGCTGCAAATGCTTGAGGCAAGTTGTCAGGCTGAATTGAGTGATTAAACCTGTGCCAACAACGAATTGCAGTGTGGCCTCGTTTATCACAGATTTGACAAAGAAGTTCACGATTAGACTCACGGGTAGAATTAGTTGACACATTTGGAGAACCTGGATTGTTCAGTTTCACAGTTGCTTGATTAGCAGGAGAAAAACCTTTACCTTTTGAGGAGAAACTACTTGATTGCCGAGATCCCTTGTTGTTGAATTTTGAGTTATTTTTCTGACCATAAAAGGCAGTGTAGACTCCTGAGTCAGGAGAGTGCAAGCTAATCCGTGTCTCATAGCTTTGCAATAAAGGCACTGCTTCTGCATAACTTGGCATAGGAGGTTTGAGCATAGAAGTGGTAAAAGGTTCATACCTTGCTCCCAAGCCATTTAACAGAGAGAATACCTTGGTTTTGTCATCAACAGGAAAGCCAATAGCAGATAAGCTATCACACACACCTTTGAATTTACGGAGGTAATCATTCAAAGGCATATCAGAGTCTTTCTTCATGTGATTGAGTTGTTGTGTAAGTTGAAACTGTCGCTCCTGAGAAGATTGAGCATATGCTTCTTTGAGAGCCCTCCATACATGTGCTGAAGTGTCCAGGCCAATGACAATCCCAAGAGCCTCTTCAGATAATGTTCCAATGATCCAGCCTCTGAGTAGTCGATCAGCAGTTTTCCATTTCACAAATTCTGGGTTAGGAACAGCTTGATGATTTGAACCCTCTGGAGGTGGAAGTACAGCTTCAGGGATAGTGACTTCTCCCGTAAGATAAGTCACCAGTTCTTGACTCTCTGCTAGAGCAAGGACTTGCTCACGCCAAAGAGGATAATTTTCAGACTTGAGTCTGAGAGTAACAAAATTGCCAACATTCAATGATACAAAAGACATGTTTGCGAGAAAAAAAAAAATTGCCCTCCTCACAATATGAATTCTCTGATACCAAGAAGAAAATCAATAGAAGTCGATGATAGAGAAATCTCACCACACTTTCAATCGTGGGAGTAACATTGTATTTATATAGAAAAAATAATATACAAAAACTGTATAAGGTATAGCAATACATGGTAATGAACAACTGTAAAGGCTATACAAGGTAAGATTTAGCAAATTACAAGGAGTGAAATCTGCACTATAATTAATCATATGACTGTCAATGAGATGGAGGTAAATCAGCCTACAATCTCTTTGCTACACTCTTGGCATCCATATTTGTCATACTGCTTTCCATACTAATGGTTTCCATATCAGGAATGGTGTTGATCAAAGGGTGAATATTATCAAGGAGCGCTTGCTTTGGGGCTAGCAACACCATCTCGAGCGAGTTAAGAGTGCTTGCCAATGTAGGTAAGCACACTGAAGAATAGCAGTGCTCAGCAATACAAGAAAGCACACTGAAGTTTAACAGTGTGCTCACTAACACAGGTGAGCACAAGGAAAGGTAACAGTGCGAGCAAACAGAAAGATAGTAGTTCTCGCCAACCGGGCGAGCAAACTAGAAGAGTAATAGTACTCGCCAACTCGGGTGAGCACACTTAAACACGCATGTCAATCCCACCAAAGAGGGATGTTTTCTTAATTAAACTAAAATCATTTCATAGCCTGCGGAAATTCAAAAAGGACCTGAAAATCAATTATAGAATATTGACAATGATATTACAATATAGGCAAAAATGTATAATATAACTTTATCCGATTAAAAAAAAATTCATCTCTTACTTTTTTCTTCTTTTGTTTCTTCTCGGATAAACGAAGTCTAGTAATAGTAAAAACCATATTGCTATAGCTCATTCTTCCTCGTACAACTATGCCACCATCTCATTGAAGCTTCTATCACGCTCATATCATGCTATATATACAGTTTCATCTAAAAAATATAAAAAGGAAAGGGTGAGTTCAACAACTCAGGAAGTGAAATTCAGTATTGGCAATGTGAACAAATGAGTAGATTATAATGAGCACATATTAGTGCACGCACATATAATATTCATCTTATAATAATGGATGTGCAACAATGAACAGATAAATATTTAATATGTAGAAATGAGCTTTCATCAAATATAGTAGATACCAACACATAGAAAATATCAGCAAATTCATTCTCATATTAAATTATAATGAGCCATGATCACATGAACATAAACTAGGTACTGAAGCTGTAACACCCTGAACCTTTAGGTTTCTAAATTTGGAAAGTAATGATTACACTAGGATTATGGTTTCTAGATTTTGAAAATAAGTTTGGACTTAGCCCCACAAATGGGCCCAAGCCCATTAAGATCAAGGGAGGGCGATCAAGTCCCAAGCACTATGCTCGCCCAAGCCCATTAAAGAGCCCATGGGAGTAAGCCTTCTAGATTAATATAAAAACCTTTTTAAATTACAACTCCTATTTCAAGTATCACTCCTAGATTAAGTGAAACTCCTAGTTCAAGTGTAACTCCTAGGTTAAGTATAACTCCTAGTTTAAGTACAACTCCTAGGTTAAGTATAACTCCTAGTTTAAGTACAACTCTTAGTTTAATCATAACTCATAGTCTAAATGCAACGCCTAGCTTCATTACAGCCCCTAGTCTAATCAAGACACCTAAGGAAACCATATTTCCTAGCCCTATCCGAAAAACCTAAGGAAGACCTAGTCTAAGTTAAAATCCTAAATGTCCCCTAGCCTTAGTCGAAAACCCTAAGATTGATCTAGTCCAAGTCAAGAGCATTAGCTCTAACTGAAAACCCTAGGATGACTAAGCCACCAAGCATGTATTAGATCCCCCTAAAGCATGACTAAGACACACACACACACAAACATACACATGCGCACGCGCGTGCGTGTCACGGGATTAAACCACCATATAGCCAAGCATATCATTATCCATAACCACTACCGCTATCATGGCACCATGACCCTCAACTACACACTTATTGTAGGTCCTAACTGTGCATGTTAGAGCACCTATAGAACCGGCCATAGGCCCATAAATCAAGGGAATTAGGGTTCTGAAACCCTAAACCTCTCGACTTCCCCATCCATGTTAGGTCTTGGATTGCCCTTAGGTAAATACTCACTCCACTAGATGCACTAGAACCCTAAGTAATAAGTATGTTAGAATGAGAAGGAAAGAAAGAGGGAGTCCCGTGAACCTTAAATCGAATATGTATTGCTCGCCAAAGACCTAAACCCAAACATGTTATAAAACCCTAAACCAAGCATAATCTAAGCCCTAAAACCGAGCATGTCATGAGCCTTTAAACTGAGCATGTCATAAACCCTAGACCCGAGTATGTCATAAGTACAAAGCCAAGTATGTCACATAGTTATAAGCCCTAAGTCGAGTATAGTATGAACATGAAACCAAGCACGCCATAGCATAGTATCAAGTACATATATTGATAGGATTCAGAAAGTTTACGTGATTACTTAAATTGTTATAGGACTCAATTGAAAGGTTTGGAGAAACGTTGAACAGGTTAGTTTGCATAAGGATTGAAGTAAGTGACTGATCATATTCTTTGCATATTGCTTTATAGTAAACAATGAAAGCCTTTTTTCACAAGTATATATATGCAGCACATGTTTTTAAACGTACATATGTATGTATAAACCTTTTCTTCGAGAGCCCCATATTATGAACCCAGTGTAGGATGATAGATTGTAACACCCGGTTCCACCGTGAAAACTGAACCCAAGCCCAGACTAGATGGAAGCCTAGCCTTCATGAGAAACCGACGCCGTTTAATGTAAGCTATCTCCCTATCAATTTTTTTTTTTTGTCGTTCTTTTTTGGACCTTGACGGTTACTCCTCCTATATCTTTCCATTCAATTTTTTTTTCACACCTTCGAATCCCTCTCCACCTCAAGTACCACCTCCCCACGCCTCTGTTATTATTGGTTTCTCCCTTTTAAGTTCTCTCCCAACAAACTTTCTCTGTCCGTTTCTCTCATACTCTCAGTTCTCTCTCTCAGAGTCTCTCTCATTCACAGCAAACCTCCATGCAGACATCGTAGCCCGGGGACATCACTCACTACTGCGGCATCGCCAACCATTCTGCACGGCCACCATCACGCCAACCTGTGGCTTTCACAGATGGACCCACTAGCCACTGCTCACACTCTCAACCCCAAAACCACCATGCTGTCACTGTGAGACCCCCCTGCAGACCACTAACCCCCACGGACTTGCACCACCCAGCCACTGCCTCGTTCACACCACCACCATGCAAGCCTCCCACATTCCCTCGATTCCACCTACTTTGCCGCCACCCTTCACCGTGAAACTCAAGCCATCATCGCACGCTAAGAGGCCTCTGTTTTCACATGCCAAAAACAGAGCATGCTTTCCTTCTAACTTTGCCTCCATGCAAGCCACCTCAATGTGCACTCAAGCCTTCATCAACCCTTCCCGCCGCCTCAACCTTGCATCAAGAACCCTACGGAAACGAAGCTCCGTCACGCCCAACCCTATTGAAATATGTGGTCGATTGGGAATTTAAGAGTATTACGTGATTATTTTATAGGTGACGATTAATATTTGTTTGGCAGTGTTGAGGAAATATTCAAAAGACTAAGAAGTCTAGGTAAGCGGAGTTCATATACTAGTTTTGCATAAAAGAAATTAAATGAGGTTCACTTTGAAAATATTCATGTTTATTTTTTAAAAGAAATCTAAAAACGACCTCAGATGTTTGTTCTGCATATGCATAAATTCTATAAGAGAAAGTATTTTCTGTCATGACTGGTGTAGACATGAGCTAGTTTTGTGCATTCTATTTCTGAACTATACAAAAAGAGCGAATATGAAAGTCTAAAAGTTTTTGCTATGAATAAATAAAGATGTTTTGGTGTCTATTTATTTCGAACATGTGAAATGATGTGAAGCTTTTCAG
The DNA here is from genome assembly GCA_022457165.1 of Juglans mandshurica. Taxonomy (NCBI): domain Eukaryota; kingdom Viridiplantae; phylum Streptophyta; class Magnoliopsida; order Fagales; family Juglandaceae; genus Juglans; species Juglans mandshurica. Next base: position 15,621,807 of record CM039632.1, read on the forward strand.
TATTTTGTTTTGATATGATGTCATCTGAAAACTTTGGCGTGAAGTTCTGATTCTGTATCTGAATGTGATCTGTTCCGATAATGTTTCGTTCTATTTCTGTTATAACCCTACCACGGGGGTGAAATATGGTATACGGCCCAGCCACGGGTATAATGATGGTTTATAACCCTACCACGGGGGTGAAACATGGTATACGGCCCAACCACGGGTATAATGGTGGTTTATAACCCTACCACGGGGGTGAAATATGGTATACAGCCCAGCCACGGGTATAATGTTGGGTTATAACCTTACCACGGGGGTTAAACATGGTATTTGTCCTGATGTGATGTATGAATATAATGTTTCAGTTTGGATATGCCAAAGGATTTTCTTTTGAGAACAAGTTGGTTTTTCTGAAAATTTTGCTCTGATGTTTTGTACTAGGGGTGAGTTCGGTCCGGTCCGGTCCGGTCTTGGGCTATTTTGTGGACCGGACCGGACCTATTCGGTCCAAGAATTGTCCACCCTAGACCGGACCGAGTCACATATAGGACCGGTCCGGTCCGGTCCAGTCTAGGGTCGGTCTGGACATGTCTAAAATGGGCCATTCAGCCCATCTAAATCTAATTTTTTTTCGGCCCAATTTCAATTTTTTTCGGCCCACTTCAAATTTTGTACATTTTTTTTAGCTAAAACTACTAAAAAAAGCTTGATCTTGAAAAATACAATGATAAAAAAAAAAAAAAAAACTATTCTATATAAAAAACTAAAAAAACCCAAATATTATGCTATTAGCCTATTAGGTATATATAGTTATAACTTATAACTTTTAGTGATATTAATACTATACTATTATACTAATATTATGCTATAATACTATAACTTTTATAATATGCTATTAAATTATTAATACTATTATACTATAACTCTTATATGAGTAAAGTTATTATAACTTATAATAGTTATATAGTTGGTACTTACTACTTAGTTATTATGAATCATGAATCCATGATTAGTATAAGTTATAACTATATTATAATATTAGTATACTATAACTATAGTCGTAGACTCTTACTCTATATTAGACTATTAATATTTTTTTTTATATACCATATTAGAGTATAGAAGACTAGAAGTAAAGTCTAGACTATTAGTATAAATATTAATATTAGTATAAAATTATAAATATTAGTATTAGACTATTAGTTAATAATTATTTAATGGTGAGTTAGTGATATGTTAAATGAGAATTATATAATTAATTTTTTTTGTTCAATTTTAATTCGGTCCGGTCCGGTCCGAAAAATCCATAGACCGTGGACCAGACCGAATTAAGTCGGTCCTATAAAATTCGGACCAAGACCGACCGGTACCATTCTCGGTCCGTTCCGGTCCGGACCGAATTGGTCGGTCCGGTCGGTTTTTCCGGTCCGGACCAACCGAATATCACCCCTATTTTGTACCATGTTTTGTTTAAGCATTTCGTAAGTAAATATGTTATTTCTGCATTCTGAAAGTAATCTATTTGTTTTGCATACCGAACTTTATAAATGCTCATGTTTACATGCTAGTATATGCTCTCTGCTTACTGAGTTGTTGATAACTCATCACTTATCTCCGCAATTTTTTTTCCAGATATTTTGATGGTTCAGCTGTGGATCAAGATTATTAGACATTGGGTGAGATGATTTAAGTAGTGGTTTAGGCATAGGAAGTTTTATGAGTATTGTATTTTTTTTATTTTATTTAAGAAGTTTTAGTGTGTTATGATGACTTGGTATTTTGGAAAATTGGTTATATTGTGGAAATTAGATTGAATTGAATTTTCTATATGATATTGGGAATTTGGAGTTTATTTTTTATATTGTTGAAATGTGAGTTTAAGTGTTAGGAAATAACTCTCCTACCCGAGCGGGACCGGGGTGTTATAGTTGGTATCAGAGACAGGTTTGAATTCTGCATACTATAAACCTTGGAGGTTTAGATATCTGTGGGTTGATAGGATGTAAAATTCCAAATGGGTAGTGTAGGAGCTTGAGGACTATAAGGATGATCATGTGGATATTTAAGTTTGAGCTTCTGTGAACCTTATGATTGATTTTGGATGAAATTTGAGGTTAGAGATTTTACTTACTATAATAATCGATGAAAATTGAGGGTTGAGGTTCTGCAGACTATAAAACCTATGAGGTTTAAATATATGGGGGTTTTAAGAAGTAATTTCAGATTGGAGGTATAGAAATTTGAGGATTTAGATTTTGCAGATTCTAAGAAATGATTTTTATAATACTTCAGGTTTTAGATCTGGTAAGCTTATTTTGTGGGGTGTAGGACATGACTTGGATAAGATTGAAGGTTTAGATTTTAAAAGTATATTGTTACTGTGGTTGCGTGTACATTTATATATACATAGGTGTTGTTATAAATTCAAAATATTTTATACATATTCATTTTGTGGTTAAAACCATTTGCATATGTTTATATGAACTCTATATTTTGAAACGTTTATAAAAATGCAAGTTTTTCAGATCCCACATCGTCGTCAGTTATGAAACATTTCGGATCTAAACGCGACTGAAAATGAAAGAGTGTTCAAGAGTATAAATGAGTGTGATGAAATTCAAGGGGTGAGATTCTACAGACTATAATGAGGAGTGTGATGATATTTAAAGTTTGAGATTCTGCAGATTATATGGATAGAGTTTTTTTTTCGAAATCTAGGGTTTAGAGATGCTGTATATTTTTTTAAGGTGATTTTGATGAGAGTTAAGGTCTTAGAACTTGGCAGATACCCAAATATGATTTTTTTTTATGATATATGAGCACTTGCGGATTGATGAAGTATGTCCCATGAAATATGAGATTTTAGATTTTTGCATATTTTAGGAAAACGATCTTTTTTAAGACATTCGAGATTTTAATTCCGGTAGGCGTAATTCTGTGGACTGTAGGAAATGATTTTGACAAGATTTAAGGTTTAGACTTCTGCTTGACTTCTTGGAAAGAGTTTTGGTTAGGAACTTGAGGCTTAGATTTGTGATATTGATGTTTTAGGGGCTACAATCATGTTGGTATAATTTCTGAATTTGACTCTGGGAGTTAAAAATGTTTGGACTGGGTAAATGTGGGGTTTAGCTTATTTTAGAGCTTCGGGAGTGAGTTACGATGTGTTTATGACTACAAGTTGTTAGAGTGCACAGCAGAAGCGTGGTTTTGGTAATATTATAGTTTGAGAGTTTATTTCATTATTTGTACGAGGTTCATGGATTATGTGGAGAGTTTAGAATTATTATTTTGGTCCTTAATTGCATTATTGAGGTTTATATTTTAGACTTGAAATTGCAGTATAAGCGAACGTGTATGGCTAGAGGAAATATGAGAGAATATGATCGACAATATTGGAAAGTTAGATTTTGGAATATTAGGTTCGACAAAATGATGGATGATTGAGGTAGGCATGGAATGGTGGTAGCGGATAAATATTTAGGTTTTGCTTGTGGTACTAGCAAATTTCAAGGACGGAATTTTTATGAGGAGGAAAGAATGTAACACCTGGTTCCACCGTGAAAACTGAAACCCAAGCCCAGACTAGATGGAAGCCTAGCCTTCATGAGAAACCGATGCCGTTTAATGTAAGCTATCTCCCTTTCAATTTTTTTTTTGTCGTTCTTTTCTGGACCACGACGGTTACTCCTCGTATATCTTTCCATTTAGTTTTTTTTTTCACACATCCTAACCCTCTCCACCTCAAGTACCACCTCCCCACGCCTCTGTAATTATTGTTTTCTCCCTTTTAAGTTCTCTCCCAACAAACTCTCTCAATTCGTTTCTCTCATACTCTCAGTTCTCTCTCTCAGAGTCTCTCTCGTTCACTGCAAACCTCCATGCAGACATCGTAGCCCGGGGCCATTACTCACTGCTGCGGCATCGCCAACCATTCCGCACGGCCACCATCATGCCAACCTGTGGCTTTCGCAGATGGACCCACTAGCCACTGCTCACCCTCTCAACCCCAAAACCACCACGCTGTCACTGTGAGACCCCCCTGCAGACCACTAACCCCCACGGACTTGCACCACCCAGCCACTGCCTCGTTCACACCACCACCATGCAAGCCTCCCACGTTCCCTCGATTCCACCCACTTTGCCGCCACCCTTCACCGTGAAACTCAAGCCATCATCGCACGCTAAGAGGCCTCTGTTTTCACTTGCCAAAAACAGAGCATGCTTTCCTTCTAACTTTGCCTCCATGCAAGCCACCTCAAAGTGCACTCAAGCCTTCATCAACCCTTCCCGCTGCCTCAACCTTGCATCGAGAACCCTACGGCAACGAAGCTCCGTCACGCCCAACCAACCATCACCAACATTCCTGGGAAGCAGAAATCGAAACTGCTCTGGTTTAAGCCCTTAGAACAGAGCAACACCACAATCTGGAGTCATCGTGAGCCACCGTCACAGCACCTTCACCCCTCTCGACTACTCCCTGTCGGCATGATCTTCATACTCTATCCCTCTCTCTGAGCTCCACCGCTTGCCACGGAGGAGACTACCGCGATTGTATCTCGCCAGCCCAGCCCCTTGCATCTTCACGTGTTCACTGCTCTCCCTCGGTGAGTGTTCTTTTCCTGTTACGCCGTGCTCTCTCTCTTTTACGTTAACTCTCTCTCATTAATTTGGCTCCCACTCAGTGCCTCGCCAACGCCCTCACAGCCGCCGTCCACCGCCCTGCTCGCCACTCGTCATGCTCTCCATCTCTCGGTGAGCCTCCACCTCGTGAACTGTTGTTCACGATTATGTTTTCTTAATAGAATTCTACTGAAGCTTAGCGTAACTTAGTCATGCATCATATATTTATGTCACTAAATTACTTGGTTACCCTTTGAGTTACCACTATAGTAATCTGTCTTTAAACTTTAAACTTTAAACTTGTAATAGAGGACTCTATTTTAATTATGTTTCCAGTAATTTAAATTATTTTTAAAGTAAAAATTTCTTTAAAAAAGTAAACGATCTGGTGTAGGTTTATTTCCCCTGGCTTAGTTTTATGATATTACAAGTTTGCCCTTTAAGTACAAGCCAAATCATAAAATGGTTTGAGTTCATATCTTTCGTTGGGTTGATATTACGACGGGTGTCAGTATGATTTCAGATAATTTTTATGTTAATGTTATGGGAGTTTCATCTTATTTTCTATTATTAAAAAAAAATGTTTCTAAAGTGTGTTAAATTTGTTATTTCCTTTCGAAAGAATAATTGATAACGTTGTATGTTTACTATGATCTAGTTTATTATATTGTTGATGCATAATTTAAAATATTTTGGTCTAATTATATTATCTAGTAACAGATTTTATAGTTACACTTCAATAGTAAATAAGTTAGCTTTTTAGTGTTTTAGTCGAAGTTATTAAATGGACATTGATGATCTTAGAAAGTGATGATATATTTTGAGATTATGAGTATTTTTTGTTTTGAGGAATTAAAATAGGTTATTTTAGATGTTTAGGCTTAAATATTGAAATATGTGGTCGATTGGGAATTTAAGCGTAATACATGATTATTTTATAGGTGACGATTAATATTTGTTCGGCAATGTTAAGGAAATATTCAAAAGACTAAGAAGTCCAGATAAGCGGGGTTCATATACTAGTTTTGCATAAAAGAAATGAAATGAGGTTGACTTTGAAAATATGCATGTTTATTTTTGAAAAGAAATCTAAAAACGACCTAGGATATTTGTTCTGTATATGCATAAATTCTATAAGAGAAAGTATTTTCTGTCATGACTGGTGTAGACATGAGCTAGTTTTGTGCATTCTGTTTCTGAACTATACAAAAAGAGCGAATATGAAAGTCTAAAAGTTTTTGCTATGAATAAATGAAGATATGTTGGTGTCTGTCTATTTCGAACATGTGAAATGATCTGAAACTTTTCAGTATTTTGTTTTGATATGATGTGTCATCTGAAAACTTTGGCATGAAGTTTTGATTCTATATCTGAATGTGATCTGTTCCAATAATGTTCCGTTTTGTTTCTGTTAAGGCCCAACCACGGGTATAATGGTAGTTTATAACCCTACCACGGGGGTGAAACATGGTATACGGCCCAACCACGGGTATAATGGTGGTTTATAACCCTACCACCGGGGTGAAACATGGTATACAACCCAGCCACAGGTATAATGATGGTTTATAACTTTACCACGGAGGTTAAACATGGTATTTGTCCCGATGTGATGCTATGAATATAATGTTTCAGTTTGGATATGCCAAAGGATTTTCTTTTGAGAACAAGTTGGTTTTTCTGAAAATTTCGCTCTGATGTTTTGTACCAAGTTTTGTTTTTGCATTTCGAAAGTAAATATGTTGTTTCTGCATTCTGAAAGTAAACTATTTGTTCTGCATACCGAACTTTATAAATGTTCATGTTTACATGCTAGTATATGCTCTCTGCTTACTGAGTTGTTGATAACTCAACCCTTATCTCCGCAATTTTTTTTCAGATATTTTGATGGTTCAGCTGTGGATCAAGATTATGAGACATTGGGTGAGATGATTTAAGTAGTGGTTTAGGCATATGAAGTTTTTATGAGTATTGTATTTTTTTTATTATTTTATTTAAGAAGTTTTAGTGTGTTATGATGACTTGGTATTTTGGAAAATTGGTTATATTGTGGAAATTAGATTGAATTGAATTTTCTATATGATATTGGGAATTTGGAGTTTATTTTTTATATTGTTGAAATGTGAGTTTAAGTGTTAGGAAATAACTCTCCCACCCGAGCGGGACCGGGGCGTTACATAGATACTTTAGATGTTAGAGTTTACACGACTGATTGTCTGATTGAATACTATATTGCTTGAATTTTTATTTTAAAGGATGAGAAGTAAGGCAAAGGTTAGTGTAAAGAAAAGAGAGAGCAAGTATGAATGCATGAGGTTAATGAACTAGCCATTTGAGGTTAGGACAGATGGGAATGTCAGAATGCATTACTGTCAGAGCACCTAGTCATGGACGAAGATAGAAATCTAATTTAGGGGGGCCAAGACACATGTAAAAAAAATGTATAAAAATTTTTGAAAAACTCCATATTGGTAGTAGAAGCAGGTTCAACTTCTGAAATACCTACATGTTTTTTTTCTTTAAGTTTTTTGGTTCAGCCTAAATCTTTCAAAAATAAAAACGTCCCATTAACAATTCATTACAAAGATTAGATGAATACAAACAAAACCCACAAAAAGAGTCTTGCCAACTAATAAAATAGGAAAAAGTAAAAGAAAAATATTTGTATAACTCAATCACTGTACCTTCAAAATTAAGAACTTGTGTTCTTAATCAGTAGAATTTTTTAAAATTTTTCTTATCTTGTTTATGATGATTTATCATTGAAATACTGAGTCTTTCAAAGAAGAATATAGTCACAACACAGAAAAATTGGCAGCCACCCAAAAAAAAAATCTAAACCCTAAGGTTTGTTTTTAAAATATGATTTTATTTGAAAGTGAAAAATTATATATAAGTTGGGGACGTAAATCGGCGTATGGACTACTAACTCAATGAAATTGATCATATTTTAGGCCCACATCATCATATTTGCTTTATTAAACTTTTTTTGTTTTGAAACCAAACTTGTTTCTCATTACTGCAGCAAATGTTGGATACATGGAGGGGCTTCCTCTAGAGTGATGCTCTCCTCAGAGAGTTTTACAGCATCCTTTGCTAAACTATGAGCCATACAATTTGATGTTCTAGGTACATGATGAAATGACCAAGATTTCAGTCCTCTAAGTTCTGCTTTAATGTCTTGAATCATCAAACCTACTGTGCTCCAGTCTCTTCTCTCTGTGTTAATGTCTTAAACCACATTGAGTGCGTCACCTTCCAATATGAGGTTTTGGAGCTGTAGATGTTTGCATAAGATTACTGCCTTTAGAGCCGCCAAAGCCTCAGCCAGCTTTGCCTCCGGAAACAAAGTCCTTTGAGATCTCATGGTAGCAATTACCTTACCTTCCCAGTTCCTCACCACCACCCCTATGCCTATTTTGCACCTTGATCTGTCAACAGCCGCATCCCAGTTTGCCTTGAAGCCATTCACTTGTGGAGGATTCCATTCTGCTGCTTGGGGTCTGTCACTATGTCTGGAGGGACAGCTTGTGTTTGCATCTTTAAAATCTCTCAGTTTCTAGTAACTGTTATAGATGAGCTTGGAGGGGTTCTCGAATTTCTTCTCAAACACCAGTTCATTCCTTCTCTTCCATACTTGGTACACTGTGGTTGCGAAAACTTCGACGTCTCCCTCGCTTACTTCTGATTCTAGATGGCTAAATAAGTCCTTCAAGGAATGGAAGCTGACTTTCATTTTCTGAAACTTCCTTGAGCAGATTCCCCATACATCCTGCACCGCAACACATGACCATAGTGCATGAATTACACTCTCGGGTTCCCTTTTGCACACTGGACAAAGATTTGATTCCATGATCTTCCTTTTGTTGAGATTAAGATTTGTCGGCAGCGAATTGTGACAGGCTCTCCACAAAAACATTTTTACTGCATTAGGGACCTTTAACTTCCACATATGAGTCCAGCTCTATCTGCAATTCACACATTGTGAAGTTTGTCCTTTTACCTGTTTTTCCATATCCCCAAGGAGATGGTATGCACTCCTCACAGTGTATAACCCATCTTTGGTGCACCTCCATACCTGTTTGTCCGCGATACCCCTCCAGCTGATGGGAATCTTAGTTATATTGCTAATATCTTCCTCACTGAGCATGTTCTTTAGAAGGTCCAAGTTCCAACCTTTCGTCTGGTCATCTATCAATTTGTCTACTGTCCAGTGTTCCATTCCTTCAACCCGGGGAGTCTAAACCTTATAAGAGGTTGGTTGCTAGATCCACTTGTCCCTCCACATGTTAACATCCTTTCCATTCCCAATTCGCCATATCAAACCCTCTTCAAGGACTGGTTTGGCCTCCATCATACTTCTTCAGACATAAGATGGACAGCTACCGATTCTTGCATGCAAAAAATCAGTTCTATGAAAATACTTGGCTTTTAAGACTTGAGCCACTAGAGAATCCTTTTGTTGGATCAGTCTCCAACATTGTTTTCCTAATAGAGCTCGATTGAAGAGATCAAAGTCCCTATAACCGAGACCCCCTTCTGTTTTGCTCTTCCCTAACAGTTTCCAAGGTAACCATTGAGTTTTTGTTTTGTCTCCTCTGCTACCCCACCAAAATTTCTGCATTAGATAATTAATTGCCTTGATGATAGCCTTGGTGAGTTTGAATATACTCATGCAGTATGATGGAATGGCTTGCACTATTGACTTCATAAGTACTTATTTTCCTGCATTAGAGATAAACTTCACCTTCCAATTATTCATTCTGGATCTGATGGAGTCTAGGATTGGTCTAAAAGAGGAGAGTTTGTTCTTCCCCACATAAGATGGAAAGCCGAGATACTTCTCAAAATGGCTTGCCTCCTTCATTTTGGCTGTCGACAGGATCACCTGTTTAGCGAGTGCAGGGGTGTTTTTGCTGAAATAGATGGAAGATTTCTCCAAGTTTAACCTCTGACCAGAAGCTACCTCATAAGAATTGAGAATCCCAAGCATTCTACTCCACTCCAGGGCGTTAGCTTTGCAAAATAACAGACTATCGTCTACGAAAAAAAGGTGATTTACCAACAAGGAGCCTCTAGCAAAAGGGAAACCCGAAATAAAACCTTTTCTCTCAGCTACATCCAGATTATTACCGAGTACTTCAGTGCATAAGATAAAGAGATAAGGGGATAGAGGATCCCCTTGTCTCAATACTCTCGTTGGTGAGAAAAAGTTCTAAGGTATGCCATTAATCAATAAGGAATACCTGATTGAGGACACACATTGCATGATTAAATCAACCCACTTCTTTTCAAAACCCATCTTACGTAGGACAGCTTCCAAAAAAGGCCATTCTATACGATCGTATGCCTTACTCATGTCCAGCTTCATTGCCATATAGCTCTCTTTTCTGTTTTTCATTCTGTGCTCCATGGAATGCATAACTTCATAGGCTACTATTATGTTGTCGGAGATTAATCGACCAGGAACAAACGCACTCTGCACAGGTGAGATCAATGCTGGCAAGAAGGCCTTCATTCTGTTTGCCAAGACTTTTGAGGCTACTTTGTACACTACATTGCAGAGACTAATAGGGCGGTATTCCACCACCTTTTTTGGGTTTCTTTTTTTGGGAATCAGTACAATGTATGTCTCGTTCAGGTCTTTCATCCTCCCGTTCGCTCCAAGGACTTCTTTTACAGCCGAGACAACCCCCTCACCTACTGTTTCCCAATGATCTTGGTAAAAACCTGGTGAGAATCTGTCAGGGCCTGGGGAGCTCAAGGGGTTCATCTCGAATAATGCTTGTTTAACCTCTTCCCATGTACATGTTTTGGTGAGTTGGGAATTCATCTCGGGAGTCACCACTGGGTTCAAATCTCTCAGAATTTCAGGAATGTCTCTCGGGTTTCAAGTCTTGAATAAGTCTTTGTAAAACTTTTGGAAAGTCTCACATATCCCTTCTGGATTGATTGCACAAACCCCATCTTCGTTAATGATCCTGGAAATCTTCTGAACTTTCCTTCTCTCGGAAGCACATTTGTGGAAAAAACTTGTGTTTTTGTCACCATCCTTCAGCCAATTTTGTTTTGATCTTTGCCTCCATTTTATCTCTTCCTCTTCTAGCAGCATATTCACTTCGTCTTGTACTTCCTTAATGGTCTCATTGAAATCACCTTGGTTTATTCTCATCATTTCCTGAATAATGCCAGTCCACCACTCCTTCCAATGCTATCCACTATGAAGCTGTTAGTAAAACCCAACTTGTTCCTTATCTTCTCTATTTTGAACCTGTTACTCTTCGTTTCAGACAAAAATACTATTGTCGAGCCTCTTTCCTTCACCAGGAAGTGAAGTTCATTAACTATCCGAGGGTTCCCAAGCCCTCGGCAGTTCCAGCATAAGAACTTCATGGAGATTGGCAGTGCTGCTTAGCAGCCACTGCCTTGCTATACCCCTCTTTTGCTTCTCCATAGGCTCCATGTTTGAGTTTCTTGCCCACCTCTCCAGATGGAGCATGTAGTTTTTTCCTCTTTTGTCCTGTCTTTGCTTTGTCAATTTCCATATCACACATGATGTTCTTACTCCCCGTATCTAGTCCATCACGTGCCCTTCTCTTCCAACGAGTTGTAACAGAAGATCCTCTCAATTCAGTCTGTGCTTTGTCTTCTAAGGAGACTGGTTTGGTAGATGGCACAATGGGTCCACGATCTGTGTTAAACTCCACGTGCTTTACTAAATAAGTAATGGGGACTTCTCTCAAAGTCGAAAGGTTTTGCTCTTCTGATCTCGAGGCAGGCTCTTTTCCTCCCAGAGATGTATCTACCCCTGCCAACTTGGAAACCACTTCCTGTCCTTCCACGTTCTCAGGGTCAGTCTGCCTTTTCGAGCCAGTAGGATCTCTTTTGCTGGGACACAATCCCGAACTTCCTTCTGCATTTATTACACCCTGAGCCTCTTCCACATATTCTGCCTCGAGAAGCTCCCTTCCTTGTGGCTCTATTCCTGGCTGGTTTCCGTCATCTTCTTTCCTGTTGTCACTCCCCGAGCTCCTACCATTGCCCTGTTCTTTCCTATCTTGGTTACTTCCAGTCGAGGTTGACCTCAACTTTGCCCTTAGCCAGGGGCCATACTGTTGTCCGAAGCTCTCCATGCTCGACTTCCCTCTATCCATGCTCTCACACATGCCCGTATCATGTTTAATCACCCCACATTGGTAACAAAAGTTTGGTAGTCTCTCGTATTTGAACGGAATCCAATACTTGGTTTCCCCCAAACTGATAAACTTCCCTCTCTCCAACGGTTTAGTGATGTTTAAGAGGACTTTAACCCTTAAAAAGCTACCCCAACAAAGCCCACTGCTATCGGTATCCACCATAAGAACCTCTCCCACCCCTTTACATAAATTAACGCCAGTATTAGAGTTCATACCTGCGAAAGGCAGGTCATGACACTGAATCCAGAATGGCTCTTCCTGAAACTTCATCTCCATCCAAGACTTTGATTCTTCACAATCTTGCATGCAAACTAAGTTCTTGTCAAAGGACCAGGGACGGTCCTTCATTATCCTCCTCTTATCTTCTATCTGTTTACACTCCACCAGGAACTTACTGCCTATTTCTTTGTAAAGAACTTTACCCTCAACCTGCCAAATTTGGGTTAGTGTACTCCTGAGCGCACCTCTGTTAGCCTCCTTTTCAGCCACTACCAAAATTACAAAGCAGTATTTACTTTTTGTTGCTAAGAGTCTCACATCTTCCACACTTATCGCCACTTCCTCCTGTTCCTCTTCCGTAAGCTTCAAATTCTCACACATTTTTGAGATGTCTCCTTCCATTCTCTGGCCTTCACAGACAGCAGTCCCGAAGGATGAAAACCTCTAGGTTTACAAAGAAACTTAGAGGCTAATTTTATCGAGTTTTTCGCCTCGGGGGACGGGGGATGGGCAATTAGAATTGGGACGGACAATTTTATTGAGTGTTTAACTTCATTTCATAATCCCATATAAATATATGTGGGGTTATTTTTTTAACTTTAAAAATTTTTGGGGGGTCGTGGCCCCCTTCCCCCGTGTAGATTCGTCCCTGCACCTAGTTATGATCCATTATTTACTATAATACAATTGCTTTTTAGTGACGGTTGGAAAATTATGACAATTTTCAAACTGTCAATAAAAAAATTTTTCTGTGACGGTTTCTGGAAACCTTCACTAAAAACATATGAGATTTTTTTTTTACGTTCGAACGTCACATGTACATTCGAACATTGTGGCTACTTACTTGCGAACGTGAAATGTTTTGGCGCCAACTTCAAACGTTAGTAATTAACGTTCGAATGGAAAATGTATTGCGCCAACATTCGAATGTCAATTACTAACGTTCGAACGTTAATTGTAAATTTAAAATAAATATGACTCTAATTTAAAAATTATATAGTTTTTATAATGCATAATTTGTGAACAAGTCTAAAAAATTGACTTGTATATATTTATATATACACAATTTGTAATATATAAATATATATTTATTTTTATATATATTTGTAGTGCAGTGATTTAGTATTAAAGATGAAAAATATAACATTAAAGAATTGAGAATTGAAATTAAAAAACCATAGAAATATTAAATAATATTTTTCTTTACATATAATAAAAGAAAAATATAAAAAATGATCGAATTTCTTAAACAATACTCAGATGATAGCGTTGTTCGCGAAACAACACATTCTCATATAGAACTCCTGAACCATTGATGGGTATACCTTCCCCCTCAATGTGCAGATATTTCCCCAGCCTCTACTAACGAAAACACCTCTCGCTCTACCATAACAGTACGAGTCCCAATACAAGCAGTGTCCTGAGTGGTTCATTCCCTCCCTCGTTTCCTATTATGCAGAGGATGAGTTATATCCTGAAAATAGAAAAGGAAAAAAATTATTTACATTGATGTATTTTTTGTGTTAATTTTAAGCTGCTCTGCATTAACGTTCGAACATAGTAAAAGAAAAGTTCGAACGTTCAGATAAAACGTTCGGACGTAACGTATAACATACACGTTCGAACGTAAGCAGTAAATAAATTTAAATAACGTACATTCAGACGTTTATATTATACGTTCGAACGTATGAGTTTTACGTGCAAACGTAAAGGATTCATATCCGAACATTGAAGCATAAATAAATTTAAAAAGTACTACGTTTGAACGTTATAATTAAATGTTTAGACGTAAATTTTACGTCCTAAAAATGAGCATTTTTCACCAACATATTCACAAGTGATTGGAGATGATGCCCAAATACACACCTTGAGCAAAGAAGAATTTAATAAGTAACAAAGAATATCTCGAACAAGCGGGTTATATGAAAGAAGTTTTATGTCACAAAAAGTTAGTATTTTTCTCAACTTTTCAAAAATAAAAAGAGATTATATTGAAGAGAAATATTATGAGTATCTAGAAAAAAATACATATATATAACTATTATATTAATAAATACTAACTATGAAGCTAAAAGTAACGTTCGAACGTAAATTTATTACGTTCAAAAGCTAATATTATATTCCCACTCGATTTTCTCATATATGTGATGATCTTCCCATGTTCGAACGTTTCAATCTAACGTTCGAACGTTAATGGAGATATATGAGAGGAAATCGATATTATTCGAACGAACGATTATAATACGTTCGAACACGAGAAGAAAAATGCGAGAAATTTCTCGCTCGATTTAGGCACCTCTGTGATGATCTTAAACGTTCGGACGTTAAGAATTTACGTTCGAACATTAGAGTAAACGTGCGAATGTAAATTTTCTAACGTTCGAACATGCAAAATAAAAGTGCAGGAAATTTTCCGCTCAATTTAAGAACCTCTGTGATTATCTGAGACGTTTTGGACGTTAAAATTTTACGTTCGAACGTTAGTCGATGAAAATCAATGGGAATTTATTAACGTTCGAATGCCAAATTTCCTAACGTTCGAACGTGAAAATAGAAGTGCGGGAAATTTCCTGCTAAATTTTGAAGACTGTCAAAGGAAAATACGTTCGAATGTGTATAGAAAGCGTCCGAACGTTATCCGTAGAAAATTTAACCCAGTTTTTTAACGTTTGAACGTCATCTAAAAATTGGGCGGGATAATATAACGTTCGAACGTACAACTTAAACGTTCGAATGTCATTCAAAAATTGGACGGGATTATATAACTTTCAAACGTACAACTTAAACGTCTGAACGTTCCATCTAAAGATTTTGTGATTTAATGAATACACGCATGGGAGGTAGCAGACTCATTTCTGCTTCTCCCGTGCGTGCAACAGAGAGAGAGACGGTGAGAGATTAGGGTATTCGTGGGTTAGTGAGAGAGAGGGTTATAGTGAGAGAGAGTTGAGTGAGAGAGGGTCGTGGGTTAGAGAGAGAGAGTTAGAGTGAGAGAGTATTAGAGTGAGAGAGAGTTGAGTGAGGGAGGGTTTATTAATATTTTGCACCTCTAATTCCATTGATTTTGGTATGGAAAAACTATTTGTCTTTTATATTTTCTTGAATTTTATGATATTTATCTTGTGTTTTTGTTATATATATGCTTCTAATAAGTTATTGTTGTATTTTTTTTAAGGATTGGTTGTGATTATTGGCAAGTTGGAAGCTTTTGATTTGTAAGAGGATATTATGAGTGCTACGTAAATTTCTAAACTTTAACAATATGTTTATACGTTTTGTGATTATTGTTTTAGAATTTTGTGAATAGTTTGTGAGCTTATGGTGTTTATTGATAAATTAACATGTGTAGAAATATTGTTGTGAGAATATTGTTGTTGTTGTGATATGGATTTGAAATATTGTGATTATTGTTTGTGAATTTTTATTGAATATGTTTATATGGTTAGAAATATATTGTGTTTAGGTTTTGGATTGATGTGAAAATTTTGATATAATATTTTTTAATTTTTTTGAATTTGTGAGTGCTAGTTATATTTCTAAAGATACTCAAATATGTTTATACATGTTGTTGTGATTTTATGCTTACTCTTGAAATAATTGTGATTATTGTTTGTGAATTTTGTGAATAGTTTGTGAGTTTATCATGTTTATTGATGAATTAACATGTGTAGAAATATTATTGTGAGAATATTGTTGTTGTTGTTGTGATATGGATTTGAAATATTGTGATTATTGTTGGTGAATTAGGATTGAATATGTTTATATGGTTAGAAATATTGTTTTTAGGTTTTGGATTTATGTGAAAATTTTGATATTATAATTTTTTATCCCTTTTTTTAATTTGTTCTTTAACAAGAAAATTATAAGTTTAGGATCTTAATTAAGTAAAGATTAAAAACATTTAATATATATTTAATATGAGAATTAATATTTTAGATTTAATAAGTATATATAATATATTCATACTAATTTAGATAGAATATGATTATTATTCAAATTATAAGTATATTATAAAACTTAATTAAAACTTAATTTAAAAAAAAAAGTATATAACTTAACTATATATAAAATATAATATACATATAATAACTATTATTAATAAACCGTCAATTAAATATTCTTACCATTATGAGGTTTCAGACCATTATATTATTAAATATATATATAAAGAAAGAAAGTAAAATACTCTTAAATAAAAAAGTTCTGAACCTACCAAATAAATAGAGTTGGAATAAATAAATATACTTATTTAAAAGAAACTAGAGAGTAAGTAAATAAGGATCAAATAAATGCTTATATAAAAATTATATACTTATGGTCTATATAAATAAATAACTCACTCAGTTAAGTATAATAATTAAAATTATAATTTAGGAATTATAATATTTAAAATTATATAATAACTTTTAAAATTATATATAACAATTATAATAACAATTATATAATAACAATGAGGGAGAATGATCTTGATAAATGTCTATCAATTTGCTTGACTGTTATAGTCACTCCGGCCTTGACAACTCTCCTCCGGTCTTAACAACTCCGACCTTGAGAGTTGTCAGGACTGGAGAGTCTATGACAGTTAAGCAATTAGACTACAAATGCACATATTAGATCCGTCCTGACTGTCCACGATCATGCCAGTTCAAGGTCATTCCACCGTCTTGCTGAAAAAATGGTAATTAAAAAATTATAGAATTCATTTATTTTTCTAATATTTTTTTATTTAAGTACTAACATTATCTTTTTAAAATTGCTAATGTTGCTTTGTTAGAAACGTGATGATCCTGAAAATTTTTTCCTCATTCATGTCTATGTTGCTGCTCACATTAATGAGCATAGTGAGTGGATGGATCCTGTCACTGGAGATAATTATGTTAGCAGTGTTAATTTTATTAAATAAATTATGCAACATGTGAATAATTTATTTTTTATTTCTATTTCTTTTAATATGTTATTTATTAACGATCATTACCTTTCAAATTGTAGGAAAAAATGATAGAGATACAGTCGGCTTCTGGGGAATTCTCTCTTAGTGACATAGACATATTCACGCAAGTGCTCGGGGTGCAGTCTAGTATGGCAAGAGGTTTGGGACAATATATCAAGCATAGATGTTCATCTTCCTCAACCTCATCGACTTCACAAATTAATAATCTTACCAAAGATTTAAAAGCTGCACGACATGAGAATGAGTATCTGAGGTCGAGACAACAAGAGTAAGAGTCTCTCTTAGAACGACAGTCTCATTTAGAGAACGTGTTTGCAGGACCAACAGAGAGACCAGGAGGAAATAATACGCAATGAAGTCCAAGAGCAAGTGCAACGGTAGATGATGGTGCAAATGGAGCGTGTTATGTCGTTGCAACAGAATCACGGTGGACGAGGAAAAAAGAAGAAATAAATTTTATTAGTAATGGTGGCTAGTTTTAATCTCTAATTTTAAAATTTTGTAAGATATTGTTAGTTGTTAATTGATGGTATATAATATGATACAATTGGTATGCTTTTAAATTTTATGAAATTAGTATTTCTGATCTGTACGTTCGAACGTTGGTTCACATTCGAACGTGAATACATAAAATTGTGTAGTAACATTTGAATGTATGCCTCTACGTTCGAACGTATTGACCCTCAAACGAACAAACATTCTAATCATTAAACGATTAACGTTCGAACAAACCTCCGAATGTAGCACTTGCATTTGAATGCTCCTTCGTTTACATTCGAATTAACGTCCGAACGTTAAATCATTACGTTTGAACATTGGTCCGTTAATGTTCGAACGGAAATTTGAACGTTTATTATAATTAACGTTCGGACGCATAAATGTTCGAACGTAAATATGATACGCTCGAACTATAATCAATGAACATCAACTTCTCTCATTCAAACGCCAATCGGTTGGGTTACCATTCGAACGTTCAACGAAACGGAACACCTCCAATCGTCACTAAAAATATTTTTAGTGATGGTTCAACAGTAAACCATTACCAAATGTTTTCTGTGATGCACATTAGGTGACAGTCGTGGTGACGGTTTCAAACCGTCACCAAATATCTTTATTGACGTTTTTGGTGACGGTTTCCTCTATCACAAAATACAAATTGTGTTGTAGTGCTTGAAGTTTCGGTTCTTAAGCCGATTGCTCCGGGACTAACCTTTGATCGCGACCCTAACACACTAGGATTAACAGTCTATAACATCCATAATGATGAGGTTAAGGTAACAAATAATTAATGATTAACGATGTTAAGGACGATGAATGCTTATACTTGAAGATGAGGTAAAGCGTTTCTTAATGCTTTAAAGTTATTGTTTTATGTATGTTGATGTTTTACTTATGCTTGAAATGAGTTTTTAAAAGAATGATGCTTTAAAAGAAAACCCTATGCTTATACTATCATGATATAGTTCTTACCAAGTATTCAAGTCATTTTAATTATTTTTAAATGTTTTTTCACACCAAGTGAGGAAGAGTTAAAGGGACATACGGGTGAGGATGTTGTTCAAGAGGTTGGTATTGACAATTGAAGTTTAAGAAAGAGAATTTAGACTGTCTTTACTATTATATGATTGATGCTTCTGCAAAGTTTAATACAAATTTGACTACTATATTTTAAGTAAGTATTATTGAACAAGATGTTTATTTTAAGAGATTTCTTTTACCAAAATATTTAGTGAGGAGTTGATTTACGGGATCTTTTAAGCCTTGTGCAAGTTATGTATGTTTTAATGTTAGTAGCATCTGGTTCATTTAGCTCAATGAGCCTTAGACAGACAAGGTGTTACAGAAGCAATTATCTACAAGCTCATTCTTATATTTAATTTGTCTTATCCCAAATTTTCACATTTATCATTGTTCACGATATCCTGTAAGCTGCACCCATGGTTTTAACCCCCAAGTAGGTTGTGCACCCTTTACGCCCCATGTAACATCCCGCTTAATTAACTCTTGATTAACCCTTAAGTACTCTAGATTAGGCTTTTATTTTTGGGTTAATTACTTTCATTAATGTTGATAGTGGGATTAACATTAATGTTAGTACTTAGTGTTAATGAGCTAAGGATTAGAGAGGCAAGCCCATTAGTAATTTTGGTGAGGCTTTTTAGGACCCAAGTACATTCATGGGCCTAGCCCAAGAAAACCTTGAACCAAACCCTTAGAAAATCAAGACTAGTCTTGGTCCAAGTATAGGAAGGCATAAGGCTTTTGGTGTAGATTGGACCCTTAGCCCTTTTCAAGCTCATATGGCCCAAAGCCATGTTTGGATTCATTTTATCATTCAAAGACCAAAGGCCCAATACACCATACCATTGGTTTCCTTAAGCCCAAATCACACTCAAAGTACCCAAATTAAGTTTTGAAAATTCGCTAAGGCCATTAACCATTATACTTGAGGTTAGTGCACTTTAAGTCATGCTTTGAAGCTTAATCATGCTTAATCTTTTCTTAAACTTTTTAATTTAAATTTTCTTGAATTAATACTCCCATAAACCATGATTAGACCATTTTAATACCCTAGCTAAAACATTCCTCATGTTATTAAGAAAAATGTCATAACAAGCCCAAACCATGCTTCAATCGGTTTTGTTCATTGCCCTTTGTAATACTTGGACTGTTTTGCCCTTGGGCCCAACATTTTTATGGTTTATCCTCAAGGATAATATGGTCCTTAAACACCTTATGAGATCCTACCAAACTCAGTTTGAGCCTTGGACGAAATTGGTTGCATCAACCAACTCAAAGAATCAAACCGGCTGCACCTTGGTCTAGTTTGTGTAGGAACCAATTGGATTGAGTTTAAACCAACCTCCTGCCATGGTTTGCACCACCACCCCATGCCACCTCCTTCTCCACCCAATCACTAAGAAGTCCCATGACCATCATGAAGGATTTTTACTTATTTTTGCTGCCCAAAAATATCCAAAACCGAGCTGATTTTCTGCCACTACAAAACCACCTTCGTCCACCTGTTTTAAAGGGTGGTTTGAGGTATTTTCTGCCATCCAAATGATGCCCCACGAGCTGGAGTAATCTACAGGACCCTTGAAACTATTGTGGAGAGGAAATGATGGTGGTTTAGGGCACTATTTTATTCTGCACAAGTGACCTAAGCTCATGCAAGCAAATCTGGAAATTGTCCAGATTTGAGCACCTCCCACTTCACCCAATCACCAAGCACCCAAGCCAACATCCCTCACCCCGTGGCCACCTATAAATACTTCCCTCCTCATTGCATCCACACCACAGCTCCGAGCACCATCTTGAGCCTTGAGAGCATTTCCCCCTCTTAGAGATCAAAAGAGTGCAAACCGAGTGAGTTTTGGTGAGTTCTTGAGTGTTCTTGTGTAAGGCAATCTTGAGAGCTTGGAAGACCACGAAATTTGTAAGTTTTCTTCCTTTTGATCTTAGCTAGCATGTCAAGCTTTTTTTCCAAGTGTTGGTACGAAATTGGGTTGAGTTTTGAGAAGGTTATGATGTTTAATGCAAAACCGAGTCAATTAAAGGAAGGTTTGAATGATTGAATATTTTTAATTGGAAGTTTAGCTATGGCATGTCCTAAGCATAATTTGATACGATCTATCATTATCCTAGCATGATTATGGAAGGTTAAATTTTTTATTAGAAGCATGTCATGATGGTTTTAAATCTATCTTGTTTTGATCATCAAGCATGAATCGGTTTTAAGCATATTGGTGATTAAGGATTTCTTAGCTTTGATTAAGTGCTGGGATGAACTTGATTACTCAAGGGTTAGACGTCATAATGTCCCTAAAGATGTTAGTGATCATTAATGATTAAAGAAAATCTCATATGCATGCATTCATAGTTGAAAATACACATAGACATCAACTAGGATGCATGCCACGGGTTGGGACTAATTGGACAAGTTTCACTTTGAATTTTGAAAATCTAAGGGCATAGATGGTTTTAGAATGCCAAAATTATGAAGTCCATGAAATTTGGTTAAATTTGAATTTCGTTTGCAATTAGTGAAAATTTAGGGCCAACATGGCAATTTTTGAAAATCTAGGGATATTTTTGTAAATACCCAAATTTTTGAAGCCTTTGATTTTGGACCTATCCATAAGATTATTAACCCTAACTTAGTATACACACGATTTACGCAGCTACGACGCTAATTTCGAATTTCTCTGGAAGTTTGTAAGTTGGCCTCTAACTTACACTTTGATATATTTCTTATGAATTATTGATAAATGCTGCATTTATTCTTCAATTATCATTTTGAGCATAAATTATCATGTTATATGAAATATTAAGTGCATACTTACATAACATATGACATTTTCACCATTTTTGCATATTACATTTATAAATGTCATTTTTGCATGAAATTTACTAATATGTACATGTCATGAAAAATATTTTTTTAAAGCATAGCACGGAAATCATTTTTGTCACGACCCCAAAGGCTGGGATGGGGAATTATCCTGGTGGAACTCCTCTGTCCACTCTGGAGTGTTTAATAATGGAGTGGTAACTCCTGGGTTGACAAAAAAAATCAACAGGCTTCGAATGGATTCCTTTTAATGAACGCCGGAGCGAAGTCAACATGTTATGACACCTAATGCTGGTGGGTGTACACGTTATAATTTTTATGATGTTATGTTATTTACCAATGCATTGAGAAAGAGTCTATAGACAACGCAGTTTCAACATAAGTTATACTACGGTCACCGGCAGGTACTCACAGTGCATATGGGGAACTGTGACACTACCACACGTTATGTTATTAATTAAGATAATGATGTATGTCTATGATGAAGAAAATTTATGATTTAATTTTTATGAAGAAGTTATGTCTTTTTAAAAAAACAAATGTTGAGGAATCTGGATGGGAGACATGCATACTGATTTTCCGCATCACATGCATTGCATATTTATTGTTTTTCATGATTGATTTATTTTTGTGTCAGTTAGTTGTTTAACTTACTGAGATTTAGAGTAAATCTCACACTTTTATGGGATCACATTCCACTCGGAATGATAGAAGTTGTGTCAGGAATCGACCAGGACGAGATTGATGGAGCACTGGGTTCACATGATTGAGGAGGATCCGGATTTGGAGAGGAAGATGGATTTAATTTTGATGTTTATAACCCAAGTCCTTTATGCTATCGATCGCATTAAGAAAATTATATGACTTTGCATATAAGTCTATACTACTTTAGTATTTTGAACATGATGATTATCTAATGAAGTTCTGATGTTTTAGTTATTATGGCATATTTTCACCTTAACCTTTTATTTTCGCTGCGATTATTGCATACTAGGATGCATTGCATATTAACTGTCATGAATAGAGGTATGTAACCTTGTGTTGCATGTCCCGACGCTCTAAGTATTTGTTCCATCCCAAGCGGAGATTGGGGGCGTCACACCCCTTCATCTCACAGGGTTGTCCTCACATAAGATTCAGTGGCCTCTTGATATGGGGTATTGTGACGCCCCCAATCCCCGCTTGGGATGGAACAGAAACTTAAAGCATCGAGACATGCAAAACAAGGTTACGTACCCTCGTTCATGACAGTTAATATGCAATGCATCTTAGTATGCAACTAGAAGTATGCAATAATCGTAGCAGAAATAAAAGGTTAAGGTGAAAATATGCCAGAATAACTAAAACATCTCAACTTCATTAGATAATCATCATGTTCGAAATACTAAAGTAGTATAGACTTATATACAAAGTCATATCATTCTCTTAATGCGATCTATAGCATAAAGGACTTGGGTTATGAACATCAAAATTAAGTCCAGCTTCCTCTCCAGATCCGGCTCCTCCTCAATCATGCGAACCTAGTGCTCCATCAATCTCATCCTGGTCGATTCCTATCACAACTTCTATCATTCAGAGTGGAATGATAGTGATCCCATAGTAAGTTAAACAACTAACTGACACAAAGATAAATCAATCATAAAAAATGATAAATATGTAATGCATGTGATGTGGAAAATCAGTATGCATGTCTCTCATCCAGATTCCTCAACATTTTTTATTTTAAAATATGGAGACACGGGTTCTTACTCAGTAAGTAATTTTGTCATCAATTTTTTAAAAGACATAACTTCTTCTTAAAAATTACATCATAAATTTTCTTCATCATAGACATACATCGTTATCTTAATTAATAACATAACGTGTGGTAGTGTCACAGTTCCCCATATGCACTGTGAGTACCTGCCGGTGACCGTTGTATACTTACGTTGAAACTACGTTGTCTATAGACTCGTTCACAATGTATTGGTAAATAACATAACATCATAAAAATTATAACCTGTACACCCACCAGCGTTAAGTGTTATAACATGTTGACTTCGCTTCGACGTTCTTTAAAAAGAACCCATTCGAAGCCTGTTGACGATTTTCATGCTATGCTTTTAAAAAAATATTTTTCATGACATGTGCATATATAGTAAATTTCATGCAAAAATGACATTTATAAATGTAATATGTAAAAATGTTGAAAATGTTATATGTTATGTAAGTATGCACTCAATATTTCATATAACATGATAATTTATGCTCAAAATGATAATTGAAGAATAAATGAAGCATTTATCAATAATTCATAAGAAATTTATCAAGGTGTAAGTTAGAGGCCAACTTACAAACTTCCTGAGAAATTTGAAATTAGCGCCATAGCTGTGTAAATCATGTGTATACTAAGTTAGGGTTAATAATCTTATGGATAGGTTCAAAATTAAAGGCTTCAAAATTTTGGGTATTTACAAAAATACACCTAGACTTTCAAAAATTGCCATGTAGGCCCTAAATTTTCACTAATTGCAAACGAAATCCAAATTTATCCAAATTTCAAGGACTTTATATTTTTGGCATTCTAAAGTCATCTATGCCCTTAGATTTTCAAAATTCAAAGTGAAACTTGTCCAATTAGTTCCAACTCGTGGCATGCATCCTAGTTGATGCCTATGTGTATTTTCAACTATTGATCCCTATGAATGCATGCATATAAGATTTTCTTTAATCATTAATGATCACTAACATCTTTAGGGACATTATGAAGTCTAACCCTTGAGTAATCAAGTTCACCCCAACACTTAATCAAAGCTAAGAAATCCTTAATCACCAATATGCTAAAAACCGATTCATGCTTGATGATCAAAACAAGATAGATTTAGAACCTTTCATGACATGCTTCTAATCACAAATTTAACCTTCCATAATCATGCTAGGACATGCCATAGCTGAACATCCAATTAAAAACATTCAATCATTCAAACCTTCCTTTAATTGATCCAGTTTCGCATTAAGCATCATAACCTTCTCAAACCTCAACCAAATTTCGTACCAACACTTGAAAACAAAGCTTGAAATGCTAGATAAGATCAAAAGGAAGAAAACTTACAAATTGCATGGTCTTCCAAGCTCTCTAGACTACCTTACACAAGAACACTCAAGAACTCACCAAAACTCACTCGGTCTGCACTCTTTTGATCTCTTAGAGGGGGAAATGCTATCAAGGCTTAAGATGATGCTTGGAGCTATGGTTTGGGTGAAATGATAAGGGGAGGGAAGTATTTATAGGTGGCCAAGGGGTGGAGGATGTTGGCTTGGGTGCTTGGTGATTGGGTGAAGTGGGAGGTGCTCAAATCTGGAAAATTGCTAGATTTGCTAGCATGAGCTTAGGTCACTTCTGCAAAATGAAATAATGCCCCAAACCACCATCATTTCCTCTCCACAGTAGTTTCAAGGGTCCTGTAGATGACTCCAGGTCGTGGGGCATCATTTGGATGGCAGAAAATCCCTCAAACCACCTTTGAAAATAGGTGGATGAAGGTGGCTTTGTGGTGGCAGAAAATCAGTTCGGTTTTGGATCTTTTTGGGCAGCAAAAATGAGTCAAAATCTTCATGATGGTCATGGGAGTTCTTAGTGATTGGGTGGAGAAGGAGGTGGCGTGGGGTGGTGGTGCAAACCATGGCAGGAGGCTGGTTCAAACTCAATCCAATTGGTTCCTACACAAACTAGACCAAGGTGCACCAGGTTTGGTTCTTTGAGTTGGTTGATGCAACCAATTTAGTCCAAGGCTCAAAATTAGTTTGGGAGGGTCTCATAAGGTGTTTAAAGACCATATTACCCTTGAGGATAAACCACAAAAATGTTGAGCCCAAGGGCAAAACAGTCCAAGCATTACAAAGGGCAATGCACAAAACCGATTGAAGCATGGTTTGGGCTTGTTATGTCATTTTTCTTAATGACATGTGGAATGGTTTAGCTAGGGTATTAAAATGGTCTAATCATGATTTAAGGGAGTATTAATTCAAGAAAATTTAAATTAAAAAGTTTAAGAAAAGATTAATCATGATTAAGCTTCAAAGCATGGCTTAAATTGCACTAACCTCAAGTATGAAGGTTAATGGCCTTAGCCAATTTTCAAAAGTTAATTTGGGTACTTTGAGTGTGATTTGGGCTTAAGGAAACCAATGGTATGGTGTATTGGGCCTTTGGTCTTTGAATGGTAAAATGAGTCCAAACATGACTTTGGGCCATATGAGCTTGAAAAGGGCCAAGGGTCCAATCTACACCAAAAGCCTTATGCCTTCCTATACTTGGGCCAAGACTAGTGTTGATTTTCTAAGGGCTTGGTTCAAGATTTTCTTGGGCTAGGCCCATGAATGTACTTGGGTCCTAAATAGCCTCACCAAAATTACTAATGGGTTTGCCTCTCTAATCCTTAGCTCTTAACACTAAGTACCAACATTAATACTAATCTTACTATCAACCTTAATGAAAGTGATTAATCCAAAAATAAAAGCCTAATCTAGAGTACTTAAGGATTAATCAAGAGTTAATTAAGTGGGGTGTTACAGGTATAAACCCCCCCCCCCGAGACTACATTCACACCTTTGGATGTATTGCACTGTCCACAATTAGATCTGATACCAATTTAGAATTGGAACATCTCCAGCTAAGCCTTTTAATTATATTCAATTGATCAACCTTGTCTTCATAATTCCATTAGCTTGATATAGAGACATGCTTAAAGCAACATCTTTTGCACAAGAATA
The DNA here is from genome assembly GCA_022457165.1 of Juglans mandshurica. Classification (NCBI taxonomy): domain Eukaryota; kingdom Viridiplantae; phylum Streptophyta; class Magnoliopsida; order Fagales; family Juglandaceae; genus Juglans; species Juglans mandshurica. The sequence goes on from CM039632.1 coordinate 15,647,884, forward strand.
TATGTTGATATAGAGACATGTTGGAAGTAGTGTCTTTCGTAGGTGCAATAATGAGTGATGGAAAAAGCGACATAAGCTTGTTAGTTTTAACCATTTTTCAATCATTTAAGATTTAGCAAATAAAAGCTGTAATGACAAAAATAATTAACATCATAGAACAATTAATATTTCTACATTCAATCCTAAATCAGCAGCAAATAGTTAGTTAGAACCACAATAATATAATAGATAATAGGATTGACACAGTCCCACCTATATTGATGACGATATTTTTTTCTTTCTTCTTCCTTTTTCTTTGTTCTTGCCCTTCCTCTTTCTTTATTCATCTCTTTTCTTCTTTTTTTCTCTTGCCCAAAACCTTATCATTTTCTCTCTCTCCTCACCTCTCTCTCTCTCTCTCTCTCTCTCTCTCTCTCTCCCACACTATTTATAGGCAACAAGCCTTGCAAACAAATTAAGTGTCAAAAAACCTTATCCTTGACACTTACAACATTGGGTATGTTGGGAAACATTTCAGCCACCTACCTTTTTTTTTTCTTTTTTTTATTCCTTAGTAGATTAGATTTTGGTTGTCTTAGTAGATGGGATTTCCGCTATCGGGAATATATTATCTAAAGTCTGATACCCAATTAATCCTCCGGGTATTACAAACACATGAGCATGAAACTCACCACCTAAGCAACTAAGGGATGAAAAGTGCTCGTAACCTAAATGAGCACCATGAGAGTGTAAGTGTTTGTAACCTAGGCGAGCACCACGGGAGACAAAGCTCGTATCCTAGGCGAGCACAAGCAAAGTGCTAGTATCCCATACTAGCACTGCAAGAGGAAACTTCTTGTATCTCAAGCGAGCAAAGGCAAGGTGCCCGCACTCTAGGTGAGCATCACAGGAAGCAAAGTGCTTGTATCGTAGGCGAGTACTGCGGAAGGCAAGGTGCTTGCACTCCAGGCAATCATCCTAGTGAAAGTCCTACCATGACAAGCACTTCATCCTATTATATTTTTTCCATGCTATTCATTTTTCGCCCTATCTTCCATTTCCATTCTATTGCTTTGTTTGTTCTATCTTCTTTTGTCTGTCCTATGCCATTTTCCCGTCCTACATTCAATTTTCATTTTTCCGTTCAATAGCTTTTGTCCATCCTATCCTTTTCCATTTGTGCTATGGCATTTTTCATCCTATCTACAACAAAAAATTATTAAAATATTTATATATATATTAAATAAATTCTAATTATGAGAATACTATTTAAATTATAAAGTAGGTGTTTACTGCTCTGGGTATTACTTAAGTTGTCACAGCCCATATGTTTTTGTATATATACACAAAGAAAAGGAAATATATACTAGACTAATAAATCTCATTCCTGAGGTCCTTGCCTGTGGTTCGAGCATGGTTGTCCTTGCATGCCATGGGGCGAGCAACAATACTTATTTCGTTGCTCACCTCATTATCACTCACTTTTATATATAGGATTTAAGTTGCCCGCCAAGGCGCGAGCAATTGATTCTCATTGGTGCTCGCCTAAGGTACGAGCATAATTGTTGCCTTTGCTCGCCAAGAGGCTAGCATCCTTACTAATTCTATTGCTTACTGAAGTGGTGAGCATTAGTATTTTTTACGTTACTTGTCGAGGTGGGGAGCACATTACTCCTTATGTTGCTCGCTGAGCTGGCGAGCACTATGGTCCTTTGGCATGCTCTCCAAGTTTTGAAATTCCAGATTTGATTCTTGAGAAGGAACTGAGTTTGTTGTAGAAAGTATACACAAGTTTGACTAGAAACCGATGGCCTTCATTGAAGGGTATTCAATTGCACTAAGTGAGGTGTTTGTGTGGGTTGCACAACTTTGACATGCCTCATATGTGTATAACATGTGTTGGCATTTGTTCCTAGTCTAGTTCTACTAATGTTTGATCTAATTCAAGGGAAGAGATGCTTGGTTTTTCAGAAAATTTCTTAAGAGGAGTGAGATTTGAGTCAATCGGCCAATACCTAATTTATATGCCATTATGTTGTGTTTTTGTCCAATAATGTCATACCAATTTCATAATTTGTCCCATGAATAATGGTGGAAGGCAAAACATGGCATCCAAGGTGTTCTAGGGAGCCACATGGTTCAGTTAATACATATTTTCAGATTGCTAGGTGGTGAAACCTAAACGGCAAGAGTGGTAAGCGAGATTCTTGGCTTGGTCTCCAAGTTTGGGCAACTTTGGCCCCAAGTTTATGTGTTAGGCTAGGCTTGGTTTTGGGCTTTGGGTTGGACCTTCCTATTGGGCCTTAAGTACAATTTTTGTGCCTTAATATTGGGCCTTTGGTCTAGCTTGTTGGGCCTTTCCTTGGGCCCCACTATCTTACCAAATTGGGCCTCAACTTTGGGCTTCATCTTGGGCCTCATCTTGGACTTCACATTGGGCCTTACCTTGGGCCCATCTTTGGCCTTTCTCTTCAAAAGTTTGATCTATCATTTAACTAAGCTTGAGTCCTCCTCATATCCATCTAAGATCCATAACATGCTATAGGTTCATATTCAAGCCCATTGATCCAAGAGTTTCCCAAAGATCCTATCTTAAGTAATGGAAGTCATTTGGCTAAATCTTAACCCAAAATACTCAAAAAGATCATTTCTTCTAAACGTCCATACAATCACTTAGTCCAATTCATTAGTCACTATTGCCAAAATCCCAATGTCTTCTTGGTCCCTTTGCATGATTCGGTGGGGTGTTACATCCTCTCCCACTTGAAAGAACATTTCGTCCTTGAAATTGAAAAGTATGGTATCAATACATATAAATGTATAAAAGGTTAGAACTTACCATAGAAGCTAAGGTTCTGCATTGGTTGGGGAGTCTGCTGGGGGTGAGTGAACCTCATCATCTTCAGGCACTTCATCCTGGGTAAAGTACATGAGTTCTTCACCAAGTGGGTCATAGTACATATTTATATATTCTTCTAAATCTCTTAATTCCAATAAATATTCTTCCTCATACTTAGGTATCCTTCTTCTTGGAAACGATAGAGGTGAGACGATGAGTCGGATGATCTTGATGTTTTAGGTGAGGGAATTCTAGGTACCAATGGCTCTCGAGGTCCTAGTCGTTCCTCAGCTACATGACTTGATTCTGGCTTATCAGTTGAAATGTTAGCTATGCTTCAGAGTGTAATCTAGTAGTGCTACTACATTTAGGATGAGCGGTTTGGTTTGAAGTTTTGTGACTTTGGTGTTCTTCTTCACAGCGGCGTTCCCAAGGGGCTATTGTTGCATTTGCCCAAATGAGTGGGTCTGGGGGTGATTGTGAACCCTCGTGGGGTAATATTGTCCTCATCCTTATATTACCTTGCCCATCATGGCCTAACACATGCGTTCTATGATATTCTAATTTCTCCTTTTGTTGCCAGTAAGAGGCAATCAAACCATCTAATTCTTCTTGTTTCTCTCTCCTTCAATGTTCTTCCGAAGTAGCCTTAGGTGTCTAGGTGATAGAGCGAGTCAGTGTGTTGTGTTTTTAGTTCAAGCCATGTTAACTGGAAAAGAAACAGAGAAAGAATTGAATCCATACATTAACCAAATGAATTTTTAATGATATCCCTCTCGTTCCCACAATTTTTATCATGCAACACAAAATACATATATGCATACAACAATCCATAAAAGTTATAGAACAAACATACTATATCTCAAACAGATAAGAATATTTTGCTTTCATATCATCTTCCTTTTCCTATGTAGCCTCATGTATGTCATGATTTTTCCATAGGACCTTCACTAATAAAATCTTTCAATTTCTTAGTTCTTTGTCCATTCAATCTAGGACTTGGATAGGAACTTCTTCGTATGAAAAAATTAGTTGCAGCAAAATATTCTCTGGGCTAATGATTGCAGGAAACTGATTGCCAAAACTCTTCTTGAGAGAAGATATATGAAATGCATCATGGATACCTTGGAATTCAATCGGAAGGTTTAGTTTGTAAGCAGTTACCCACTTTTTCTATTCTCTCATATGGTCTAACATATCTTGGGCTCAACTTACCTTTCTTTCCAAAGAAAATTACTCCTTACATAGGTGATACATTGATATAAACCCAATCACCTACTTCAAATTCCAATTTTCTCATTCTGTGCTCAGCTTAACTTTTTTGCCTGTCCTGGGCTACTTTCATTTTCTTTTTTTATTAATAGAATCTACTCTTTCATATTCCATAAAACCTATGGATTTATCTTCTCATTTCCACTCAAGAATCGATAGTGGTTGTAACTCACTAGCTAGCTTTGATGCACTACTTTTATCATTTTACACACTGAACATTTATTTACAAATTCGGCCATGCCTTTTTTCATGCCTTCCCACCAAAAACTTTGTTTCAAATCCTAATATATTTTTGTACTGCCAGAGTGGGCTGTGTATGGAGTTTGCTGTGCTTCTTTCATAATCCGATCCTTTGTCTCATAATTAGTTGGAATTAATTTTTGATTCTTGAAATAGAACATACCATCTTCACCAATCCAAAATATCTATGGCCCTTCCCCTTTTTCAATTTCTCGTCTAATGTCTAACAGCTTGTTGTCATCTAACTGAGGCACTTTTACCTCATTCCAATCTAAGGGCATGATTTTTGGCATTGCAACAATGATTGTATCTTGTTGAAGGCTCCCAATTAGTAATCTTCTCATGTTGTTGAAGGTTCCCAATTAGTAATCTTCCCATGTTGTATACAAGAAAGTCCATTTCTGGGGCACAAATTGAAGAGTTTTCAGCTTGCATTTTATGGCTTAACGCATCTCCAACCACGCTAGCTTTACTAGGGTGATACTTAATTTTACAATGATAGTTGCTAATTTTTTCTAACCACCTTCTTTGCCTCATGTTTAGATTCTTCTGACTGAATAAGTATTTAAGAATTTTGCTGTCAGTGAATATTTCACAAGATTCCCCATATAGGTAACGCCTCCAGATCTTTAAAGCGAAAACTACTGCTACTAATTCCAGATCATGGGTAGGGTAATTTTGTTCATGATTCCTCAATTGACTAGAGGCATCAGTGACAACTCAGCCTTCCAACATTATCACACATCCAAGCCTTGATTTGGATGCATCACTATACACCACATAAGGCTTATATGGTTCTAGCAATGCCAGTACAGGTGCAGTTGTTAATCTCCTTTTAAGTTATAGGAAATTTTGCTCACATTTCTCTATCCAGACAAATTTGGCATTCTTTCTAATTAAGCTAGTGAGTGGTCTTGAAAGTTTGGAAAAACCTAACACAAACCTTCTATAGTATCTAGGTAGACCCAGAAAACTCTTAATTTCATGCACACTAGTAAGACGCTGCCAATCCAATACTGCTTCTATTTTGCTATGATCATCTATCACTTCTTTACTTGAGATACATACCCTAAATATTTTACTTCTCTCAGCCAAAACTCACATTTATTAAGTTTGGAATAAAGCTTGTGCTCTTTCAACTTCTCTAGCACTAAGCTGAGGTGTTCCTTATGCTCTTCATAGCTCCTAGAATAGATCAATATATCATCAATGAGTACGACAACAAAACTATCTAGATAGGGATTGAATATTGATTACGCCCAAAGAATAACACGGTAGTTGTAGCACAGCTTTGGGATGTCGATTCCACAAAAAGACAAATTAAAAGAATAGCAGAAGGAACAAAGAAACTAAAAAAAATATTAAATCATTAATGGAGAACAAAAATTAATTTTAATTACAAATTAAAGTGAAGCAAAGTGACTAATGAAAAAAATACTCAAATTTGACGAACAGTAAAGCATCAGGAATTCCTTGCACAAATCTAGTATTTTAATTATTCTTAATTCATTGAATAACTCAATTGGGAACTCAATTCCCAAAATTCTCAATCCGAAGGTATACATTTATAAACTAAGATTAAACCAAATGTAACCCTTTGAAAAATCATTCACCACTTTTAAAATACATAAATTATTATCACTATTGAGAAAATCTAACGACAACAATATATTCAGGAAGCGATATTGCAGCTAAAAATTAAATCAATATAATAAATAATTGATCCAAACATAATCAAAGAGCTAATCCATTCAATAGAAAAAGCATGACTGAATCTAGAAACAGAACAAATTCTATGATTATTCGGAGAAGAAAATATCAACAATGAATTGAGAATGATAAAACAAAAGAGCTTTAGTAATTGAAAATCAAATACATAAATCAAAAATAAATTAAAAGTACCATCTAATGTGCAAGTTCATCCTTAGCCCTACTTGAGAATTTAGTTAGCCATAAATATAATGGACAACAAAAATCTCAAGGGAAAAATAAAGCAAACGGCCGCCATGGAAATTAATTTCATTGTTTCGTTCTTCAAAAAACTCCCAATTTCGTGCTAATGAAATGCTTATATAGGGTAGGAAAGAAACCCTAATGTCTTTCATGTTCCCGCATACAATATCGCCTAAATTGTAGGATTCAACTTGGCCGCCATGTACTCACTTCAGAAGTTTGGATTTAGAATTCGTTATTCGAGCAACTTTGTAGCATTTTAAGATAGATTTCCAACACATCAAGAGTCGCATCAATTTGATATTTGAGTGGAAAGTTATGATTAAAATACTAAAGTATGTATAGGTTGTCTTCTAGTGAATTTCGGACTGACTTTTTCTCTTGATCTGAATTACACTCAAACCCCATCATTATCCTTATTTGAAGAGTCTTACACTCGTTGAAAGATCTTAGGTTATTCCAACGTCTTGCCCACTTGAAAGTCTTTTGAATTTGACTGGGTTTGGACTTGTTCTTTTATAAACTTTGAAATTAAATATAAAAATCTACTCAGGAGTATCCCAAAGTAAATAGAAATTCAATTCAAGAATACACATTTTTTCTATTCACATTTTAGCATTTTAGTCCAATAATAGGGTATTTAGAGTGCACTTTCCTACACTCATCACACCCCCCCCCCCAACTTGCTTATTGCTAGTCCCTAGCAATTTTCATGCTAAAACAACGAAGGAGACCAAAGAAAATCACACACAAAGGCCACCAAGTCACACTTTCCAGATTCACATATAAAAGCAATCTTAGGAATTCAATAACTCTATCACAAGCAATCCACCTTTAGCAATCCACAGAGTATGTGTGTGTTCCAAAATATATCCATCTAACCAGAAGCCCTAATACATGCAACATCAAGAACATCTCAAGCGAAAGGTTCAACTCCATAACTCACTGGTATATAAGTGTTTCATGTGAGGATTCTCTTTATGGAGTTGACAATGGGTGTACAGACACTCTTATGGGGAATTAGGCAATTATGTACAAGCAACAAGCAAACATTGATTATATGATAGGAACACTAACAAATGAGATTTCCACCACAATTTCCAAAAGCTTACTTAGGATCAGAACGGTCAATACAAAAGGTTGTAACATGGCTTGGGTTCAGGGTGATATAAAAAAAAAGATGAAAATGATTCAAAAACTTCCAAGTACATACAAAGGGAATCTTATTAAATATCTCAATAGAACACACTTCTGACTTGATGTACTCTCCAACTTTTCAGATTATCGAATAATAATGCTTTTCCTTCCTCTTTCTCTTCTCTTTCTTTTTTCTTCAATAATTTGATGAACAAACACATGCCACTTTGGTATTCTTGCCATTTCTACCCAACCTTGACTTTTTTTTTAATTGAAAAACTCAACACAAAATAAAGAAAACACAAATTCCACACCTAATATACACTTGGAAGTAAAAAGGGTAAAAAAATCAGTATATAGGCTATACTCCAATGTGTAGAGGCATGGATGATGTGCGCATATGAAAACAAAAAGCTACATGTATTTATTGGCTGAAAGTTAGCTACTAGGAGTCTATGATGGAAATGGTTAGCTTGAAAGGCTCAAACGTTGATCCTAAGTTGACCTTCGTCATATCTCAAGTATATTCATCATCTTACCACAAACCATATAATGATATTCTCAAAATAAGTGCCCAATTCAACAGATCAATGAAAATATGCGTGTGATGCAAATTAAAAAATTTTGACACATGAAAATATGCCACAGAGTTCCAACAAGCATTTTAAATACTGAATTTGCACCACCACCCCAACTTAAATGAAACATTGTCCTCAATGTTTAAGAATCAAATTTGAATGGAGAGTAACTAAAAATGGTAGAATACACCTGATGAGTGACGTGGGTAGCTAGCTAAGCACAAAAGATGGTAACCTGAAATGACAAAATGAAACTAACCTGCAAACAAAAATAAAGAAACCAACAACAAACAAAAAGGAAAAAAAAAGAAAGTAAGAGAAAACAAAAATAAAACAAGATTAACAAAACAAATAAAAAAATATATACATGCGTGGTGTGGTCAAGGTTGATAGACCGGGTCTGCATGTGGAATGTCTTCCACTTTAGGCACTTGCCTATCAATACGGATTTTAAGGTGTTGATCATTTACTTTAAAGATCCGGCCATCCCTAGGGTCCTCAGTTTCTATTGCCCCGTTTTCAAAAATATGCTTCACTACAAAGGGGCCGGTCCACCAAGACCGAAGTTTTCCTGGGTGCTTGTGAAGTCTAGAATCATATAAGTGTACTAGGTCATTAGGTTTAAACGTCTTCCTACCAATATTTATATAATGAAATGCTTTCGTTTTAGCCTTATAGATTTTAGAGTTCTCATAAGTATCATTTCTCAACTCCTCTAACTCGGTCCTGAAATTTTCTAAGCTTACCAGCATTCAATTTCAAAAAAATACTAACAGGAAAAGTATCACCTCGGCCAAGAAATGCATGATTAAGACTTGAGGGCAGTGACTTCAATTCCAATTTGGGGCTATACACGCTTGAAGAAATCTACTTTTCACTTTTCTTAGACAGCTCCTCAAATTTTGATTGCCAAATATGTGGGCCATAATCCTGAGGTTAATAAAAAATAGCACAAACATCAACAACATCAGATGAATCATTCATAGTATCAAATCCAGAATTAACAAAAAAACATTCAAGGGAATTTGAATCATGAGTTGTGTGAACTTCCTAATCTATGAATGTGTCAATTATGTACGTTTGGTGGCACTCGTCATCCTTTATTGGTTGTTTTTCAATATGGAAAATATTCAGCTCAAGAGTCATATTCCCAAAAGAGAGCTTCATTAGACCATTCCTGCAATTAATAAGAGCATTAACAGTAGCGAGGAAAGGTCTACCTAAAATTAAGGGGATTTTAGAATTAGAGTCAACAACATAACTAGTATCAAAGATTAAGAAATCAACAGGGTAGTAAAACTTGTTAATTTGGATCAAAATATCCTCAAATATTCCTCTCGGTTTCTTAACTGAACGGTTAGCCAATTGAAGCACAACAAAAGTTGGCTTAATTTCGCCCAAACCAAGTTGTAAATAAATGGAATAAGACATCAAATTTACACTAGCTCCTAAATCTAGCAACGCTTGCCCAAACTCATGATTCTCAATATGCAATGGTTAGACAACCAGGATCCTTGTATTTAGGAGGAACTCACTGCTCAATTAGAGCACTAACTTGCTCTGTCAGGAACGTTGTCTTCTTCACATGGTGCTTCCTCTTAACTGTACACAAATCCTTGAGATCTTTTGCATAAGTAGGAACTTATTTAATTACATGCAAAAGAGGAATATTGATTTTTACCTGCCGTAGATTCTCTAGGATTTCATTGTTAGAATCTAGAGTTCGCTTGCTTGATTTGAAAGCTTGAGGGAATGGTACCTTAACTGGGCTCTTAATTACCTTGGCTTTCTTGGGCAACTTGGCACTATCATTGCTTTGTTCCTCTTCAACATCCTCTGGCTTATCAGTTGTTGGGATGTGTATGGACTTACCACTTCATGTCATAAAGGCATCGATCTCCTTCAAATTTCCTTGAGCCATATATAGACCTTCGGGTGCAGACTGAGCTTGAGAAGTGAACTTACCTCGCTCATTCACACTCAAGGAGCTCATCAATTTGGACACTTGGCTCTTTATCTCTTTATTTTCTTCAACAACCTGCGTAATCAAAGATTCAAACTTTTGGTTAGTTTTACCCTATGCCCCAATAAAAGCATGCAAAGTGTCTTCTAAATGACTCCTAGAAGATGAATGTGCATGATATGGTGCAGGATATGATCTAGGGGGTTGTCCAAGCGGTTGGTTTCCAGACTTCCAGCTAAAATTGAGGTAATTGCGCCACCCCGGATTATAGGTATCAGAGTAAGGTGTCAAAGGCTTATTGTACATACCTAAGGCATTAAATTGTTCCTCATACATCACTCTCATCTCAGCAAGTGTGGGACACTCTTGGGCGAGGTGATCTACCCCGCCACACACAAAACTTGGTCCAAAATACTCTACATTGATTAGCTACGTGTGTTGGCTTTAAGTCCTTAGTCTTTAACACCTCTAGCTCCCTATTGAATATCTCAACCTTTGCCTTTAGGTTATCCTCTTCCCTGAGATGGTAAATTTCACCACCATTTGAGTTTCCCGCAGGTCGTGACCTATCTGTGCTCTCAGTAGTACTAGGTCCAGTCCAAGTGTGAGTTTTTTTAGCAAGCACATTGAGGTATTCTATGGCCTCATCAAGATCTTTCTGTACGAACTCACTATTACACATCATCTCCACAAATTGGCGCTCTCTATATCTATGCATGCAAGGTAAAAAAAAAAATACTAAAAAATAACAATACTATAAAAAGAAAGAATAAGAAAAAATATTGCATCAATCTAAAAGAATGAACGGAGTTACTGTCTTTACAAACTGTTGAAAAGAAAAATGATCTAGCAATCCTTCTACCGTCTCCCCGGCAACGGCGCCAAAATTTTATTACGCCCAAAGAATAACGCGGTAGTTGTAGCACAGCTTTGGGGTGTCGATTCCACAGAGAGACAAATTAAAAGAATAGCAAAAGGAACAAAAAAACTAAAGAAAAATATTAAATGATTAAAAAAGAATAAAGATTAATTTTAAATGTAAATTAAAGTGAAGTAAAGTGACTAACGGAACAAGTACTCAAATTTGACGAACAGTAAAGTGTCGGGAATCCCTTGCACAAATATGGTATTTTAATTATTCTTAATTCATTGAATAATTCAATTGGTGGGAACTCAATTCCCAAAACTCTCAATCGGAAGGTATAAGTTTATAAACCAAGATTAAACCAAATATAGCCCTTTGAAAAATCATTCACCACTTTTAAAATAAGTAAATTATTATCACTATTGAGACAATCCAACAATGAAAATATTCTCAGGAAGCGATATTGCAGCAAAGAATTAAATCAATATAGATAAATAATTAATCCAAACATAATCAAAGAGCTAATCCATTCAGTAGAAAAAGCATGACTAAATCCATAAACATAATAAATTCTATGATTATTCGGAGAAAAAAACATTAACAATGAATTGAGAATGATCAAACAAAAGAGTTTTAGTAATTAAAAATCAAATACATAAATCACAAATAAATTAAAAATACCATCTAATGTGCAAGTTCATCCCTAGCCCTACTTGAGAATTTAGTTACCTATAAATATAATGGACAACAAAAATCTCAAGAGAAAAATAAAGCAAACGGCGGCCATGGAAATTAATTTCGTCGTTTCGTTCTTCAGTACTGAGCCATCTCCCTCCTCTTCAAAAATCTCTCAATTTCGTGCTGATGAAATGCTTATATAGGGTAGGAAGGAAATCGTAATATCTTTCATATTCCCGCATACAAAATCACCTAAATTTTAAGACTCATCTTGACAGCCACGTACGTGGTTCAGGAGTTCGAATTTATAAATCCTTATTACAAACAACTTTGTATCTCTTTACAATAGCTTTCCAACGCATCAAGAATAGCATCAATCTGATATTTGAGCGGAAATATATGATTAAACTACTAAAGTATGTACAGGTTGTCTTCTAGCAAATTTCGGACTGACTTCTTCTCTTGATCCGAATTACTCTCAAACCTCATCATTATCTTTATTTGAAGAGTCTTACACTCGTTGAAAGTTTTTAGGTTGTTCCAACGTTTTGCCCACTTGAAAGTCCTTTGAATTTGACTAGGTTTGGACTTGCACTTTTATAGACTATGAAATTAAACATAAAAATCTACTCAGGAGTATCTTAAAGTAAATAGAAACTCAATTAAAAAATACACATTAATTCCTATTATTTATATTCATATTTTAACATTTTAATCCAATAATAGGGTATTTAGAGTGCACTTTCGTACACTTATCAAATACTCTGTTCATCATATCCATGAATGTTGTAGGGACATTAGTCAATCCAAACGGCATTACTAAGAATTCATAAGGTCCGTACCTTGTTCGAAAAGCAGTTTTAGGGATGTCATGTTCCCTAATGTTAAGTTGGAGATATCCTAATCTTAAATCTATCTTTGAAAACACTGAGACTCCTTGTAATTGATCTAATAGGTCATCAATACGTGGTAACAGATACTTGTACTTTATCGTTACCTTATTCAGTTCCATATAATGAATTCCCATTCTCATTGATCTATCCTTTTTCTTAACAAATATACTGGTGCTCCTCAGGGTAAAGAACTAGGGTGAATAAATCCTCTTTCTAACAACCCTTCCACTTGGACTTTTAATTCTTCTAATTATGCGAAGCCATCTGATAAGGTGCTCTATGAATGGGAGTTGTGACAAGTTCCAGTTCTATAACAAACTCTACTTTTCTGTCACGGGGTAGTCCTAACAAATCATCTGTGAAGATTTCAGAAAAATTCTCAACTACAAGTGTTCCTTGAGCTCCCTTGTTCTTGTCGGTCTCCTCAATTATCACAGCTAAATAGGCCACTTCATCAGCTTTAACACATTTCCTAGATTGCATGGCTAATATGGTTGAAGGTTTGACTTTTACAGTTTTCCCACATAGAGACTTCTACTAGCATCAAGTAAGTCGAATCTAATCTCCCTTTTTCAACAATCTATCTTAGCGTAATGCCTAGATAGTCAATACATTCCTAATATTAAATCAAATCCCAAGGTCAAAGATAATGAAATCTACTTCCATAATTCTTTCCTCAATACTTATACGACAACTCCTAATCACTTGAGTACATTTGATAGTACTTCCATCTGGGATTGTTACTACTATGGTCTAGGGCAGTAATTCTGTCGGCAGACTACATAGTCATGTAAATTCTGGTGACACAAAGGATTGGGTTGCTCTAGAATCAAATAGTGCACATGTTGTATATCCAAATAGTCGAATATTACCTAAAGTAGGATAATAACTACCATATGTTTAGTGGTTAAAGAAATCAAATCTTCTAGCAGTAAGGAGGAGTTATTAGAAAAGTATCAGTAATGACTTCGAGTTCTTCAACCTCCTGTGCATTGACATTGACATCCCTGGGGGTAATAGTGTAAACTCTAGCTTGGGTAGGTGTTTTCTACCTCGGTTTTCTGGTTGCAATGGGGACTCCTTCTCCTTGTGCGTTTATTAGGAAGATCCCGAATCATATGGCCAAGCTGTCCACATCTTAAGCACGTTCCTAATCCAAACCTGCATTCTCCACCATGAGTCCTTCCACACCTTTGGCATATAGTAGATGGAGCTATCATTATATTCTTTGGCTTGTTGGCTCTAGACATTATTCTCCTTCCTGAAAGCTCTGTACCCACGTGGAGTCTATTGATAGTCCTTTCCTCACTAGTCCCTCTTCATAAGCACAAGTTACACACATGCCCACAGTCGTAAGAAAACCGCCAAGCAGACCACCTTGATCCGCTAGAAGTTTCTATTACCACTAGGGCATACCTCTCCTTACGATGAACTCGGAAGCATCGCACCCAAAGCCAAGGCCCATGAAGGGTTGCAGCCAATCTTCCATGGAAAACATTCCTAGTAGGGTGAGCAGCTGATTGTGGCGATCATACAACTATTGACGAGAAACGGTGACGATGCTGAGCAAAAGCAAGGGCAGTGACCTTCTTTATGGTTACTTACTCTCAGACTCTGGATTGGGAGACTACTATTTGCATGTTGCAAGTACCGTGGCTTTTTTTTCTTTGTTGTTAACTAATGCATTCGTAAACTATGCTCACCCATCCTCATGGGGTTTATCGGCGGCCTTGGGCTCTCTAATCCCTCCTCACAACAAATATGGAGGTCCCCATGGCCGAACCAAGCTGCTGAAAACCACATTTTAGTTTGCTAAATTTTGAAGTCACCACAAGGCATGCCCAAACCACGTCATCAATCGTGGAAGCTTTGCTAGACGTCAATCACAAAATTTTTGCCCACCACATCAATGGATGCTATTGGAACTGTAGGACCTTTTCTTCTAGCTCATCTTCACTGGGTACACGTGACTAGCAACAAGGGCGAGTTGCTCCACTTTATGGCCGCTTGACCTAAACTGGTAGACCCCTACCACGGTCACTCCTCGCCAATATGGCTACTACTTTCTTTGAACAACAGCGCGGTAGAGCCCTGCCTTGTAACGTGGTCAATCATTGCTCCATCCATAACAGCATAGTCAAGTGCTGCCTTGTAACACCCTGCTTAATTAACCATTAGATTAACCCCTAAGCACTTTAGATTAGGTTTTTAATTTTTGGGTTATTACTTACATTAAGGTTGATAGTGAGGTTAATATTGGCACTAGGTACAATTAAGCTAAGGATTAGAGAAGCAAGCCCATTAGTGATTTTAGTAAGGCTTTAAGGACCTGAGAGCATTCATGGGCCGAGCCCAATAAGCCTTGAACCAAGCTCATAGGGAATGCAAGACTTGGTAGCTAGCCTTGGCCCAAGCTTAAGGAAGGCATAAGGCCTTTGGGCCAAACTTGGTGTAGAAGGGACCCATGGCCCAATTAGGCCAAGTCAAACCTTTTGTGATGCCCCAGATTTTCACTAAGATTCCATTCGTAATTCTTGTGGATATTATTTATCTATTTATTTATTTATTTATTTATTTGGGTTATTGGCTAAGTGTGGAAAGAATTCTTTAGGCCACTTTCTATTTTGTTGGATTGGATCTTGGAGTTCTAAGTTAAAAAGCCCACAAGAGTAAAATAGAAGAAAAGGCCCATAGAAGTTCGGCCCATCAAGGACTTTGGCTTTGAAAGGCTCAAGTTTACCCTCTAGGCAAGGAGATGGCGTCACTTGGCTTCAAGAAGGAGTTTTTGGTCATTTTAGAAAATCACTTCTCATTTGAAACTTTGAGAAAAGACAAGGATGACACTTGTCAAGCATGCATTGGATTTCTAGAAAAAAAAGTGGAAGAAACAAGGGAGGATTTGGCTTTCTAGAAGAGTTGGCCAAGTGCCATGCATGCAAATGAAAGGTGAAGAGTTTTGTCTTGGAAAAGGGAAAAATCTTGCATAGGGAAGTGGAACCTAGGGAAGAAGCACCTAGGTTAGCACATTGGTCCCACTTGGCAAACATGCTTGAAGGTTTCTAGAAGAAGCTAAGGAGATGGAGGAGGATGTAGGGTTCGGCACACACCTTGGGCACACGCCCATTGCACCTACCTACATGCCACATGTCTCACATGCACACCTCACATCTAGATACATTAAACCTGGATATAAAAGTGGATGAGAAAAAAATGAGGGGACATGGTTTCGGGAACCCCAATAGACTACACAAGCACCAACAAGATTTTTGTGAGTTCCAAGGAGTTGTGCACGCCAATCACCCTCCCAAGCACCTCCACCTCACGCCACTTGTTCTTAATGAAGAGTTCCAAGAAGATTTTGCATAGAAAAGACAAATGTGAGATTTTCTAAAGGATTTACATTGGAACACTAAAAGACTTTTGGATCCCTAAGCAACACGCCCACCCAAGTTATTTTCTGACATTTATTTTTCCATTTATCATTCATGCATAAGTAGAGGAAAAGGTTCTAGAAGGGAGTGGAAGAGACAATGCACAAAAATTACTCTGGTACCCCTAGATTTTGGCCACCACATTGCCACATGTCATGTTTTGTGTTCTTGAGAAGCATAAGGAAGTTGGAGAGCCACCTAGGGAACATGCATAGGAAGAAGAAACTTCTTGCTTAGGGAAGAAGATGCATGGGAAAAGGAAGAGACGCATGGGAAAAATGAAAAGACGCATGGAAAAAAGGAAAAGACACATGGGAAAAGGAAGACACATGGGAAAAGGAAGAGGCGCATGGGGAAAGTGAAGGACGCATGGGGAATACGCACCCACATCCTACATGCCTCTTGCCACTTGGCAAGTATGCACAAGTCTACAAGGTTCAAGCCTAGGGTTAGGATTTATCAAATGGCAATTTTGCCCTAGAGATTCATTGAATCTGGACCATATGGGGGACCATACCCAAGGAGCCTCTTAGGATTTCGAATTTTGACAAGATGTCATGCCACATGTCACTCATGCAAAGGATCTTTTGGATTTCCCAAGGAGAGACAAAGGAGGGGCTTTGACACATGGTGTCCATGCAAGAATATTCTTAGATCTCCTGGGAAAAGCAAGGATGAGAGGATTTCAACTTTTCCAAAGAGCCACGCCACTTGGCAATATTATTCTTTTCAAGAATACTTTTGTGTTCCCTATAGCCTAGCCTGAGCACCACTTGTCCTACATGCATAAAAAAAGATGCCACTTGTCCTACATGCATCATAAAAGACACCACTTGTCCTTCATGCAATGGGTCACTAGCAACCAATGGGATTTTGTTGGAGAACTCTATATAAAGGGAGAGGAGTCACGCCCAAGGGCTTTTCTCTTTTGTCATTCTCGGGTTTTACATGCTCTCATTCTCTTACACGACCACTTAGAGATTTCCTCCACTTTCTCACACTTTCCTTCATACCAAACAAGGGAGGCTTGTTTCAAGAGAGGGATTTCGGCATTTACAAGGAGGAACCATAGTAAGAACTCAATTTCCGTTTGTTTCTATACACGTCACATATTCAACTCAAGATGAGTTTTGAGCCTCAAGGGAGTTGGAATATGGTGAAACACACACAATTTCCACACTTGCTCATGGGAAACGAATTAGGGTTTTCTAAAAGTGTAGAAAATCGAAAGTTTGAAGGAACAAGTCCTCTACACATTCAGCCACACTCATGTATTTTCACACTTATTCGAGATTAGTCGAAAATACAAGGAAGTTGAAGGGTTTCTTGATTCAAAACCCTAGAAGACGATTGGTTTGGGACTTCTTAAGCCTTAGTGATAACCCTAGAAACCCTCACACACTCAAAAATACTGATCAGGGTTTTGGAATCCTTATTCTAACGAGTTATATTTCGATTTACAGCTTGCTATTTGTTTCATTTCGTGGATTGTTGTAAGAATACACTCAACTTACTCTTGGTTATATTTGTATATGATTGTGTAAATCATTTCATTGTTATGTTTGCTTTGTTTTCCATTTCTTGTTTGTTGGTTTGAATATGCTTATATGATCTTGGAATATGAATATTACATGAATGGTATGACTCGGTTTTAAGATGAAAGTGGCAAAAATGTTCAAAGCATGTTTCGGTTTTAAGGAAAACATTGTCGTTGATTTCTATGACTTGATGATTCGGTTATACCATGTCTTAGAAGTTTCAGATTTTGACCAAACACCATGATTTTATGCTTTGTTTTATTATGCTTTGATTTCTAAGCAAATATGTTTGAAGAAGAAGCATGTTTAAGTGATCAATCTTCATGTTTTGCATCTATAAGTTTCGGCCAAGGCCCTTTTCATGGGTCCATGTATGTGTTTTAATATCTAATATGGTTTATGTTATCATGCTATGAAATGAATATGTTGTGCTTGGTTATTTCATGCACGGCATTTCATATGTCATATGTCAAGTGTAAGTACGCATGTTATAAGTCTCATGTCACATGCATTTGGGGAAAGTGTTTTCAAAAAACTTGTTTTCAAAGAAAGTGTTTCAAAGAAAGTATTTTTCAAAGAAAAGGGTTTAAGAGTTTTATCACGACCCCAAGTGGTAGGGCGGGGGAATGTCCTAGTAGAACTCCTATGTCCATTCTGGAGTGCTTAAGAATGGAGTGGTAACCACTGGGTTGACAAAACCATCGACGAGCCTCGAATTGATTTTTTTCAAAGGATGCCGAAGCAAGGAAGCGCCTAATGCTAGTGGGTGCATAAGGCATGTAAACCGATGAAGTAAGGTCGAGTAAATATGAATCTCTATTTATGACGTATTCATCACGGTGTACAGACCGTTGATTGTGCGATAACTAGCAGGACCACACGGTGCTAAAGGGAATCGTGTTGTGTCTACCCTCTTAACAAGGATAAGAACTCATAAGATAAGGATCACTTGATGAAAATCTCGTGATATGATAAGGATCAGTTGATGAAAATCTCGTGATATAATTAGGATCACTTGATGCAAATTTTGTGATATGTTCTGATAAGGCAAATTTTGATTAAGATCAACGTGAATAAAAAAGTTAAGAAGTTTTTCTGAAAAGCTAAAGTCTCTGTTACAAGTCTTTTGAAAATGGTTAAGTTCATAAGTCAAGTTCGGGTCAAGTTCATAAGTCAATTACATGTTCATGCACGCATTTCATGATATACCTCTTGTATGCTTGTGTTAACTATTGTATATTGTGTGTTTACTTGCTGAGATGTGATGGCCCGAGTTTCGTCTAGGCTTGGCCCTTAAAATTGTTCTAGGTTGCCATTGTATTTTAGGAGTCTTAGAAGCCTTTGATGTAGTGATTTAAGCCCAAGAGAAGAGCGACTCTAGTTACCTTAGAATTTCGGCCTTACTTTGGAATTTAGGTCCAATGGTTTAGGCCAATGATCCAATTCTAAAGTTGTTAAGTATTATGTGACCCAAGAATGTTTTTGCTTTGAACCTAGTCCTGAAAGTGGGCTAAGGGGGAAAGGAGGTGTAAGAAAGCACCAAAATTGGCTTACACGCCTAGCCCATTGCTTTTGGTCCAAAAATCAAGTTCCAAGGTAGGTTTCGTGGAAAGGGGAGCCTAGGGAAGTGAAATGGTATCTTTCTAGAAGCTTTGCATAGGAAATTGGAAGGAGGCCTTTAGGATTTCGAATTTTGCTAAGTCTTTGCCATGTGTCAAACATGCACCAAGGTTCTAGAAGACTTTTGGGATGAGACTTTTATCAAGGTCAAGTTTGCCCCTAGGGTTTTAGGCTAGCATGCCCCAAACATTCCTTTTGCTTGCCACTTGTCACTTAGTGTGTTGTGGACCAATGAAATGTGAAGGGTCACCTAGGGAATGAGCATGGGGAAGATGAAGCAACACCTTGGGAATGGAAAGTGAGAGGGACGGCTAAGGCTAGGGCACATGCCCGTGCCACTTGTCCTCCATGCCAAGAGCCCTTTGTTGGAAATAGGAAAGGTTATGCACGGTTTTACTAAGTTACCCCTTGATAAGATGTGGACCTGTTAAAGGAAAGGAAGGGCATAAAAGGGAATGTGATTTTCGGCCAAGGATGGAAGCCCACATGCCACCTCCAAGATTTGCCCCTTCCCAATGCAATCTAGTGGGGAAGGAACCTTGCCACTTGTCTCACATGGAAAGGTTTTGATTCAAACAAGGAGGGAAATGAAGGGTCACTATATAAGGAGAAGGGTACACGCCTAGGAGGCTTTTCCTTGCCATTTTTCGGATTCTTGCATGAGTTTCCACTCTCTCCACTCAATTCTCTCAAGTTCTTTCAAAAGCTCTCTCCCATTCTCTTGTGTTTTCTCACCAACCAAACAAGAAAGATCCTTGCAAGAGAAGGATTTCGGCACAGCCCCAAGGATTTGCAAGGTAAGATTCTGTTTTCCTAAGTCTAGTTCACACACAAATCCTTTCTCCATCAGAAAATGAGATTCAAGTCTCATTAGACTTTGAGAAACGATAGAACACACACTTCCTACCATTTTCTTGGAAAATAACCTAGGGTTTTAAAGAGAAACCCTTGAGACCGAATAGTGATGGGGGAATTTATCCTCCATGTTTCAACCATCTCATGTATTCTTGGCTACCTTAGGTTTTGTTCTACCTCATGTATGGAATGAAGAGGGTTTTATCCTAATAACCCTAGAAGCCGAATGGTTTAAAGCCAAGTGATGCCCTAGAAACACACACACGCACTTAAGAACATGAGTTAGGGTTTTAGATGCTTTTTCTAATATGATATGCTTTTTCTATTATATGGATTTCGTAAGTATACACTCAACCTACTCTTGGTTAACACTTGTATATGATTATGTAAATCCTTTCATTTCCATGTTTGTTTTGTTGGTTATTCCTGTTTGATTATTTGATTATGTTAAAATGATCTTGTATCAATCTATGGAAGGAATTTCATGTTTGGAATTTTTAATGAAAATGCAATGAAATACTTGTATATGTTTCGGTTTTCATATGTTCAAGATTGATGGATTATGTGCTATGATGTTTCGGCCATAACATGTGTTGTATGTTTCAGATCTTAGTTAAATGTCATGATTTCATGCTTTGTTTTATCATGGTTTGATTCCTATGTTATATGCTTGAAGATTGGAACATGTTTAAGTGATGAATCTCACAATTTTTACCCCTAAGTGTTTCAGCCTAAGCATGTTCCCATGGTTTCATGAATGTGTTTAGATGTTTCATGTGTTTTATGTGATCATGCTATGAAATGAACATGTTATGCTTGGTTGTTTCATGCACGGCATTTCATATATCATATGTCAAGTATAAGTAAGCATGTTAAGTCTCATGTTACATCCATTTGGGGAAGAAATGTTTTCAAATGAATGTTTTCAAATAAGTATTTTCAAAAGACTCTTCAAAGAAAATGTTTTCAATCAAAAAGTTTTATCACGACCCCAAGTGCTAAGACGGGGGAATATTCTAGTGGAACTCCTCTGTCCACTCTGGAGTGCTTAAGAATGGAGTGGTAACTCCTGGGTCGACGAAGAATAGTCGACGAGACTCGAATGGATTCTTTTTAAAGAATGCCGAAGTGAGGAAGCATCTACCGCTAGTGGGTGAATAAGGCATGTAACCCGACGAAGTAAGGTCAAGTTAATATGATTTTCTGTATATGACGTATTCATCACGGTGTATGGATTGTTGATGGTGCGGTAACCAGCAGGAACACGTGGTGCAAGGAGGGGAGCCATGTTGTGTCCACCCTCTGTACAAGTATAAGAGCTCATATGATAAGGATCACTCGATGAAAATCTTGTAGTTCTGATAAGGCAAGTTCTGAATAAGATCACGTGAATAAGAAAAAGTTAAGAAGTTTTTATGAAAAGTTTAAGTCTCTGTTACAAGTCTTTTGTAAGTGGTCAAGTGCATAAGTTAAGTGTTGGGTAAGGCATAAGTCATGTACATGTCCATACACGCATATCATGATATACTTTTTGTATGTTTCTATTAACTGTGGTATGTTGTGTGATTACTTGTTGAGATTTCTCAAAATCTCATTGTGGTAGTTTCTGCTACCATTCTCCAACTGGAATGGTAGAAGTTGTAACAGGTACCCCAGATACACAGGAAACATGAACCAGGACGGTTCTCTAATAGAAGAAGAGTTTACTGTTTAGGCTCGTCAAGACTACTGTGATACCCCATATGATATGGATAAGGGTAGGTGGTGTATGGGATCCCACATTGCTTGGGAAGGAGAAGTTCTTGCTCTTTATAAGGTTTCAATAGGGCTCCAATTGTATCATTGACTAGTCCTTTTGGAGTATAGGCATGTGGTTTGGGTCTTCCATTGGGGCGTTACAAATGGTATCAGAGCCTATCCCAACTAGAAATGTGGGACTTGAGCCGTGCCACCTATAATGGACAGGCCCGACGAGGACGTCGGGAATTTAAGGGGGGTAGATTGTGATACCCCATATGATATGGATAAGGGTAGGTGGTGTATGGGATCCCACATTGCTTGGGAATGAGAAGTTCTTGCTCTTTATAAGGTTTCAATGGGGCTCCAATTGTATTATTGACTAGTCCTTTTGGAGTATAGGCATGTGGTTTGGGCCTTCCATTGGGGCGTTACAACTACACTACGGATGCACTAATTCACACGGCTAAGTTACTCAGGGAGATCTTACATATATTAGTGAGACAGAGATTGACACTATGATCTATCAACCCTTTAAGAACTTGAAGTTTTGGTGGAACATGGATCAATTGTCTACATACTTAGAGCGAGCCTTTAAGGCTTCAGCTGATGCAAAAGTAATAGCAAAGGATTTAGGTTTGTTACCGCCCGTGCCTTGACAATCCCATGGGGTTTTTTGGTGTCTATCTCCCGATGGGACGATGGTTATGAAGAGTACGGGAGTATAAGTGTTTTGTGGAAAAAGAGAGAGAGAGAGAGAGAGAGAGAGAGAGAGAGACAAAGAAGGCAACAACATTTATGGCCATCTTTTGTGGACTTATGTTTCTTTTGTGGGATTCCCCATGTTTTGGGACCTTTAAAAGTATGCTTTATGCTTATGGGATATTTTGCCTTTAAGGCCTAAATCCGACTTTTATTAATTTTTCCACTGCATCGTTATTGCATATTACTAGTGTACTTAGCTGCATAGCATATTATATATCATGTACGAGGGGTGTGTTGCCTTGTGTTACATGTCCCAGCATCTCAGTCAACGTCTGATCCCTAGCGGGGGCTGGGGGTGCCACATGAGATTTCTCAAAATCTTACCGTGGTAGTTTCCACTACCATTTCCAACCTGGAATGGTAGAACCTTTAGCAAGACTAGGAGTAGCGAGTCAAGATAATAATGAAGGCAAAGGATGAGCTCAACCCAGAGGAAGAACGGATCTAGTCATGACCTGGAGATAGCTGAGATTAGAAAGATGCTTTAATGATTTATTTGTTAAGGCCTTTTTAGACAATACTTGTTATCTTAAGTGCAAACAAAGAGCTTGATACTCTATTGCTAAGAAGTGTGATTTAAAGCTATGAATGAAGAAGTTGAGATGTTAGTTTTATTCTGGTACAACATTTAAATTACTTATTCCGCTGCGATTTAATGCATACTGCTAGTATACATAGGTGCATTGCATCTTATCAGTCATGTACGAGGGGTATGTAGCCTTGTGTTACATGTCTCGGCATTACAGTCACTGTCCAATCCCAAGCGGGGGCTGGGGGCACAACACCTTTTCAAACCCATCTTAGTGGATCTTCAAGTTTCTTTTCAACCCTAAAAATCTGGAAATGAGGCCTTTCTCATTCAAGCCCAATAGCCCATAAGCTATGAACCCGCACACTTGGCCTTTTTAAAGCCCTCAAGGCCCAAAGTCATGTTTGGGTTTATTTCACCATTCAAGACCAAAAACCTAATACACCATACCATTGGTTTTCTTAATCCCAAATCATACCCTAATTACCCAAATTAAGTTTTGAAAATTGGCTAAGACCATTTTTAACCATCATACTTGAGGTTAGTGAACTTTAAGTCATGCTTTGAAACTTAGTTGTGTTTAATCTTTTCTTAAACCTTTTAATTCAAATGTTTTGAATTAATACTCCACTAAACCAAGATTAGACCATGTTAGTAGCCTAGCTACACCACCCCACATGTTATTAAGAAAAATGACGTATCAAGCCCAAAACTTGCATCAATCGGTTTTGTCCATTGCCCTTTGAAATGCTTGGATTGTTTTGCCCTTAGGCCCAACAATTTTGTAGTTTGTCCTCAAGGTTAATGTGGTCCTTAAACACCTCATGAAACCCTCACAAACCCAGTTTGAGCCTTGGACTTAATTTAGTTGCACAAACCAACTCAAAGAACCAAACTGGTTGCACCTTGGTCTAGTTTGTGTAGGAACCGATTGCGTTGATTTTGAACCAGCCACCTGCCATGGTTTGCACCACCACCCCATGCCACCTCCTTCACCACCGAATCCCCAAGAGGTCCCATGACCATCATGAAGGATTTGGACTCAATTTTGCTGCCCAAAACCATCCAAAACCGAACTGAATTTCTGCCACTTCAAAACCACCTACATCTGCCAGATTCCAAGAGTGATTTGAGGGTTTTTCTGCCACCCAATGATGCCCCACGACCTGGAAATCTCTACAGGACCCTTGAAGCTACTGTAGATAGCAAATCATTGTGGTTTCAAGCCATTATTCCCCCCGCACAAGGTGACATAAGCCCATGCACACAATCTGAAAATTTTCCATACTTGTGTACCTCCCACTTCACCCAATGACCTTGGAAAATACCCCTCTTGAATCCTATAAATACCTCCCTCACCTCCTCGTATCCTCCACAACTCAGCTCCAAGTTTCCTCTTGAGCCTTGAGAGCACTTCTCCCTCTTAGAGATCAAAAGACCGAGTGAGTTCTTGGTGAGTTCTTGAGTGTTCTTGTATAAGGCTGTCTTGAGTGCTTGAAAGGCCACAAAATTTGTAATTTTTCTTTATTTTGATCCTAGTTAGCATGTCAAGCTTTGTTTCCAAGTGTTGGTATGAAATTTGGTTGAGTTTCGAGAAGATTATCATGCTTAGTTTAAAACCGGCTCAATTAAGAGATGGTTTGAATGTTTAAATGATTTGAAGTGGGAATTTAGTTATGGCATGTCTTAAGCATGATTTTATATGATTTATCATTGTCTTAACATGATTATGGAAGGTTTAAATTGTGGTTAGAAGCATGCCATGGTAGGTTTTGAATCTATCATGTTTTGATCATCAAGTATGTATCGGTTTTGAACATACTGGTGATTAAGGATTTCTTAGCCATGATTAAGTATTGGGATGAACTTTATTATCCACTATTTAGCCTTCATTATGTCATTAAAGATGTTAGTGATCATTTGTGATTATAGAAAATCTCATATACATGCAATCATAGGGATCAATAGTTGAAAGCATACTTAGGCATCAACTAGGATGCATGGCACGAGTTGGGACTTTTTGGGCAAGTTACACTTTGAATTTTGAAAATCCAAGGGCATAGAAGGTTTTAGAATGCCAAAAATATGAAGTCCCTGAAATTTGGTTAAATTTAAAGTTCGTTTGAAATTAGTGAAAATTTAGGGCCTAAATGACAATATTTGAAAGTCTAGGGGTATTTTTATAAATAGCCAATTTTTGAAACCTTTAATTTTGAACCTCAACCATAGAATATTAACCCTAACTTAGTATACACATGATTTACACAGCTATGCCGTTATTTTCAAATTTCTCTGGAAGTTTGTAAGTTGACCTCTAACTTACACCTTGATAGATTATTTATGATATTGATAAATGTCTCATTCATATTTCAATTATCATTTTGAGCATAAAATATCATATTATATGATACATTGAGTGCATATTTACATGACATGTGAGAATTTCACCATATTGCATATAAATGTCATTTTCACATGGAAACTTGCTACATATGCACATGTCATGAAAAATATTTTTCAAGCATAGCATGAAAATAATTTTTGTCACGACCCCAGAGGCTAGGATGGGGAATTATCTTAGTGAAACTCCTCTGCCCACTATGGCTTGTTTAATAATAGAGTGGTAACCCCCGAGTTGATGAAGAATAGTCAACAAACCATGAATGAGTTCTTTTTAAAGAACGTTGGAGCGAAGTCAACATGTTATGACACCTAACGCTGGTGGGCGTTATGATTTTTATGATGCTATGTTATAGTACCAATGCATTGAGAACGAGTCTATAGACAACATAGTTTCAACGTGAATTGTACTACGGTCACCGCCAGGTATTCACAGTGCATATGGGGAACTGTGACTTTACCACACGTTATGATGTTAATTATAAATTACTAATAATGATGAACGTTTATGATAAAAGTCTATAATGAGGTTATGTTTTTAAAAATGATGGCAAAAATGTTTATTGAAGGGAAACCTGTGTCTCCATTTTTCTAAAATATTAAGGAATCTGGATGGGAGACATGCATATTGATTTTCTTTCTACATTTCATACATTACATATTTATCATTCTTCATACTTAATTTATCTTTGTGCACATTGGTTGTTTACTTACTGAGATTTTGAGTAAATCTCACCGCTTGTGGTACCACTATCATTCCACTTGGAATGATAGAAGTTATGCCAGGTCTTGAGGAGATCGAGCTAGAAGGAGCGCTGGATCCAACTAATTGAGGAGCCGGATCTTGAGAGGAGACTAGATTTAATCCTGATGTTTATAGCCCAAGTCCTTCATGCTTTAGATCGCATGAAGAGAATGATTTTACTTTAACTCTTAGTTGTACTAAGTCTATGCTACGTTGGTATTTTGAACTTAATGATTGCTAATGAAGTTGGGATGTTTTTAGTTATTCTGGCATATTTTATACTTACACCTTTTATTTCTGCTACGATTATTGCATACTGCTAGTTGCATACTAGGATGCATTGCATATTAACTATCATGTACGGGGGTATGTAATCTTGTGCTGCATGTCCCGGCGCTCTAAGTCTTCATTCCATCCCAAGTAGAGGTTGGGGCGTCACAGCGGTGGTATCAGAGCAGTTCCTCTCTAGGTAAACCCACATGTCCTTAGGAATTTTATGCCTGAATATAGTTTAGTCTTGCATAGGCATGAATCCTGCAGTTAAAGCTTCGTCTGATACGCATACATCGCAGGAGTCAGAAGGATTAAGACAAAATGACACGTGGCAGACAAGAGAGGAACACTAAAGGATCTAACACTCGTAGTGATCAAGATCATTGTTTTGATGGAGGACGTGATTTGGTGGACGCGATTCATCAAATGACGGAGACTATGAAGAAGCAGTAGCAGGAAGTAATCCTGAGACAAAACCAGCAACGCCCACAGATTGAGAACCGAGGGTGTTCATACAAAAAGTTCCTGATATATAGATACCCCAATTTCATGGGAACTAAGGGACCCATGAAGGTCAATAAGTGGCTATTAGATCTCGACAGGACCTTCGAGATCAGCGGCTATACTAAGGAGCAGAAGGTGCAGTATACGGGGCACTTGCTTCAGGGTGAAGCTAGAATCTAGTGAGACACCAAGAGGCAACTTTTGATTAGAGAATTGGGAAATATCACCATTTTGACCTGGGAGAGGTTTAAGGAGGAATTTGACAGTCGTTTCTTCCCAGAGTCAATGAAGACTCAGAAGGCTAGGAGTTTGCCACATTGGTACAAGGCAATCTCATTGTTGAACAAGTATGCTACGAAGTTTATGGAGATGGGAAGGTTTGCCCAACACTTGATTGCTACTAAGAAAATGCAACCCAGAAGTTTCAAGGAGGGCTGAATCCTAGAATACGCAGTTATGTGGTTGGATTCCACATCCACAACTTCCAAGAGTTGGTTAATGTGGCTGCAATAGCGGAGGCGAAATAGTCAGATCAGACTCGAGAAAAAGAGGGCTTCTACCTTCACTATTGCGATAATAATACTAAGAGGATGATTATTCAAGGAGATAACAAAGGGAAAGGCATTATAATAGCTCCACCTGTCACCTGTAAGAAATCTGGAAAGAATCACAGTAGAGAATGTCGTGTGGGCTTAGGAGTATGTTACCGTTGTGGTCAGTCAGGACATATGATCCAGGAGTGCCCACAGAATGTTCAAGGAGGAAAGAACATTCCTAACAAACGACCCAATCAGAGGCTACCTGCTCAAGCCTGCGAGTACGCCATCACCCCTGGCAATATCAGAGAGGAAATCCCCAAGGAAGAGGAAATAGAAATTATTACTGGTATTTTCCTTTAATACCCCTCTTTAGAAATTAGCTTTTTAAATAGCCGCTTAGTACTTCTTAGTTGATTACACCTTAGGTAAAATCACATTATACGATTACATGGCTTGTGCATTATTTGACTCCGGCGCTACGAAATCTTTTGTGTCTACGACGTTTGTGCGCACATGTAACATGCCGACTCAGATGCTACCTCAAGCTATAGTAGTGTCAATTCCTTATGGGAGCACGATCACCTGTACCTGCATGTTGAAGAACTGCCCTCTAACTCTGAAGGGAAGATTGATGGAAGTCGACTTGATCATCTTCGATCAACTAGGGTTTGTCATGATACTAGGAATGGACTGGCTATCCAAACACTGCACTAGGATAGACTGTCGGAATAAGGAAATTATCTTAAATTCACCCAAAGGTGGACATATCCATCATACAGGAAGGATTGTAAAGGCTACCCCATCTTTGATTTCAGCTTGTCAGGCAAGGAAGTGCATCGCTAATGGTGCCATGGCCTACTTAGCCCTCATAGTGGAAGATTATGGTGGTAATAAGGAGATTCGAGGGATACCTGTAGTTGAGGAGTACCCTGAGGTTTTCACCGACGATCTACCTGGACTACCGCCCGATAGAGAAATTGAGTTCACCATAGAACTAGAGCCCGCAACAACCCCTATCCATAAAGCCCTTTATCGTATGGCCCTTTTAGAACTGAAAGAGCTAAAGGAGCAGATAGAAGAGCTATTGGAGAAAGGCTTTATCCGACTTAGTTCATCACCTTGGGGAGCGCCAGTTCTGTTCGTTAAGAAGAATGATGGATTGTTAAGGATCTGTATTGACTATAGGGAATTGAACAAAGTAACGGTTAAGATCAAGTACCCGTTACCACGTATCGATGACCTACTAGATCAATTGCAAGGAGCATCGGTGTTCTCAAAGATAGACTTAAGGTCTGGTTATCATCAGCTCAAGATTAGGGAGAATGATATCCCTAAAACGGCATTTCAAACTAGATACAGACATTACGAATTCCTAGTGATGTCCTTTGGTCTAACCAATGCCCCTGTATGATGAACAGAGTATTTAGACCCTATCTGGATAGCTTTGTTGTCGTATTCATCGATGATATATTGATTTATTCAAGGAGTAAAGAAGATCATAAGCAGCATCTCCATTTGGCACTAGAAAGGCTGAAAGAACATCATTTATATGCCAAAATAGCAAGTGTGAGTTTTGGCTCAAGGAGGTGAAATTCTTAGGGCATGTAATCTCAAGTCAAGGAGTATCAGTCGATCCCAGCAAGATCGAAGCTGTAGTAAACTGGAAGCGTCCAACGAATGTGCACAAAATTTAGAGTTTTCTGGGATTAGCTGGCTACTATTGACGATTCATGGAGGGATTCTTTAAGTTGTCAGGACCCCTCACCTTAACCAAGAAGAATGCTAAGTAGGTTTGGACTGAGAAATGTGAGCAAGGTTTCGTGGAACTCAAAGAAAGGCTCATAACTGCACCAGTACTAGCCCTACCTGAACCCCATAGACCCTACGTGATTTTTAGTGACGCATCCAAATCGAGACTTGGATGTGTGCTCATGCAAGAAGAGCGAGTTGTCGCTTACGCGTCACAACAACTAAAGAACCATGAGCAGAATTACCCCACCCATGACCTAGAGTTAGCCGCCATAATTGTTGCTCTAAAGATTTGGAGGCATTACTTATATGGTGCCAAGTGCAAAGTCTACACCGATCACCAAAGCCTCAAGTATTTATTTAGTCAGGAGAATTTGAATATGAGGCAAAGAAGGTGGTTAGAAACTATCAGCAACTACCAGTGTGAGATTATGTATCACCCTGGCAAAGCTAATATAGTGGCAGATGCGCTGAGTCGAAAAATGCAAATAGATAATTCCACAGGCCTTGCCTTGGAAGTAGAGTCCCTTCTACACAGCATGAGGAATCTGCTGATTAAGGATCTACCTGCCAAAGTATCCCTAACCGCAGCACAAGAAATTGTACCGATGGAATGGGAAGAGGTGAAAAAGCACCAGATACAGGATCCCAAATGGGTAGAAATCTGACAGAAGGTAGAAGGAAAGGAAGGACTAGAAGGTTTCACCTACAAAGATGATGGGTTGTTATACTACAAGCACCAGAAAGTTATCCCAGTTGATCAAGAGATCAGGGATAAGATACTGAGGGAAGCACATCAAACTCGATATACGGCTCACCCAAGGAGCACAAAGATGTATCAAGATTTGAAGCGACATTTTTGGTGGGAAGGATTAAAGAAGGACATATAGGAATATGTTAATATCGATTTGTAGAACAGTCAAGGTAGAGCATCAAAGACCCGTTGGAGATTTAAAGCCACTTCCAATCCCATAATGGAAATGGGAGGACATATCCATGGATTTTGCGGTTGGATTACCAAGGACTTCGAAAGGAAACAACTCTATTTGGGTCGTGGTCGATCGCTTGATGAAAAGTGCTCACTTTTTTGCAGTGAAAAATACCGACTAATAAGTGTTATTTTTATGTGATTTTTATCACTCTTTTATTTATTAAAAGTGTCACTTTTCCTTTAATTCTATTGAATTTATTTTATTTCTATATATTTTTCTTTATTTTCTTGGATTTAAAGGAATGAGAAGATTTAGTTCAAAATGAGAGTATTTGGGTACAAAAGAAAAGACTGTGAAGCCAAACCGACAAGAGGCGACGAGATCTGAAAATGTAAGAAGACTTACCCCTCAGTAGGCGAATAATCTTTCCTCTTGGTAGGCGAGAAGACCCAACCGCGACCAGTATAAACGATCAACTTAAGCAACCAACCTAAACGACATCGTGGGCAACAACTAGAAAAGGCGAGCAGCTTTACCGCTCGGAAGGTTGGCGAGAGGGTTCTATCATCCCGGTTAGAAGTCTTTCCTCTCGGTAGGCGAGGAGACCAGTTATATTCAGCGCACACAACATCTACCCGGTGGGACCCTTCCAAGTTCCACAATCAATTTGCTGACCACCAAATCCTCCCGAGCTCCACATTTCAAGCTGCATATCACTAAATCTTCCATTTTAGATAATCCCGTTATTCTTCGGATAATCCTTTTTTATGTTAACATTTATCTTTAGAAACTATATTCCAGATCTTTAGGTTAGATTGTAGCCGCATTCATCTTATTTCCAGATTTGAGTTTTGACATCTATTTAATCCCGTCTTGTGGGATGAATAGGGGAGAGTTAGAGTTTTAAAGTAAAAATAGTCCAGAATTTATTCTTTAAATTTCTTTCAAGGAGGCATATCTAGGGGAGCACAGGCAAGAGTTGCATGCTTCATCAACTGACTCCAACAAAAAACACTAGTTTTAGGGCTCATTTGGATGTTAGAAGTAGCTCAGCCCAGTTCACTTTGAAACCTCATCTGCCATCCAAACGCACTTTGAGCTGAGTTTACATCCGTAAAAGCATTCAACTCGTTTTATACTGTAGACCGACGTAACCCATCCCTGACTTTGCAAAGATTGCTGACTTCGTTTGCCAATGATTCTTGTGAAAAAAAAATGAAACGAAACGGATAAAAAAAATTAAAGAAAAAGTAATATGAAAAAAAAAACTTAAAAGAAAACGGAATTGTAAATACTATGAAAATGAAAAAAAAAAAAAAACCAATGGCTGCTCCAGCTCCACGTTTTGAGTCTTTTACCATAGTTTTCGTTGGCGCGAATGGCTGCAGGGCACGCAAATGCAAAGTTTTTTCTTTGCTGTATTTGGCACCTGAAGAGCAGTCTATTTCGATTTTTCTAGTCAGGTGAACAGTATAAAATAATGGTGGGATCCATTTCTTTTACAACTTTCTATAAATATATCTACACTCATTTTAACATCGAAATACACTTTAAACTCATCTTAAGTGGACCTCACCAAACTCATTCAACTATCTCAAATCACTACTATTCATAAAGAACTCAACTCAGCTCAGCTTAGTTCAACATCCAAACGCAACCTTCTTGTTTTTCTTTACAATTTCATTATGAATAATTCTATTTTCTAGAGCTTTGATGTAGTCTAGCATTAAACACACAATTTATATTCTAAGTTATTTTATTTCAATATTTCCATAATTTAGTGTTTATTCCTTATTCTTAATGGTTGCAATTTTCTAACTAATTATTGTTTGATCTATTGAATCACAATGAGACCGAGAGGTGATTTGTAATTAAAACTCTAGGATTAAGCACCATTAGTTGAGCGAAAGTAGAGATACTTTACCGTGACTAATGTATTTTTTAAGAAAAATCCAAAGAACTTAATGAGTCTCTAATTAGTTTAATTCACAGAGGTATGGAGTTATTAGTTAGAGATGTTTTTGGTATTGTTCGACAGAAAATATTGAATAGTTAAAGGATTTTTATTTTCAACTTGGGATAATTGGAATTCTATAACAAGGAAGAATAAATTGTGTGGGATTTGCTAGATGAAATCAAACGCTCTAGAACTATTCTTATTATCTTTAAAATCTTAATTTTAATGCTATTTTCTTCAGTTTAATTTAAATAATCTATTCTTCAAATTTCGGTTTTCTAAATAGTAATTAATTTAGTAAATTTCAGTACTCAATAGCATAATTAATCCATGTGGGTTCGACATCCGTTTTCTTTAAAAACACTTTACTGCTTGTTACGATTCTGTGCACTTGGCTATTTGTAACAGAAATAATGCGATTACATGGAGTCCCAAAAACGATTGTATCTGATAGAGTACGTATTTCACTTCTCATTTTTGGCAAAGCCTTAAAGACGCTCTAAGCACCAAGTTGAAGTTTATTAGTGCCTATCACCCTCAGACAAATGGACAAACTGAACAAACGATTCAGACCCTGGAGGACATGCAAGAAAAGGACGATTGAGAGAAGCTCTTGGCATTAATAGAGTTTGCCTACAATAATAGCTTCCAGGCGACCATTAAGATGGCACCCTACGAAGCTTTATACATAAGGAAATGCAGATCTCTCTTATACTGGAAAAAGTAAGAGCAGTCACTTATAGACCGGATCTTCCGACTGAATTCCAAGGAGTCCACAATGTTTTCCATGTATCTTCTCTCAAAAAGAGTTTTGAAAAGATTATTCCAACCATTGTAGACACGGGGGATATTTTGCTCCAACCCGACCTAACCTATGAAGAAGTTCCTATTTAGATCACTGATTGGAAAGATAAGGAACTGCGGAATCGGAAAATTCCTTTGGTTAAGGTTGTGTGGTAGAATCACGATGTTGAGAAGCCACATGGGAAATAGAAGCTGACATGAGAAGCAAACCCCTATCTGTTTGGCATATGATTTTTTATGGCATTCGCATCCATTCATGCATAGCATCCATTGTCATATCACCCGTATGATCCACTTCCTTTCTCATCATTTTAGTTGCGCCATGGCCGGTAATGATAGGATCATCAGTCAGACGTATATGACCCACAGTCGACTTCGGAGGCTGAGAAAAGAGCAGCGATGAAGATGACTAGACCGTATAGCTGACGTATTCTGGACCCAGTAGGAGAGGCTAGAGTACCATAGGGCTCACATCCATCTAAGGAGAGCACAACGGCATGAGGAGCGTCAGCCTTATGACCCCGTCTGTTGGATGGGAGAGACTAGAGCCACATGGTTTAGACACCGTATGAGATCGACTTTCTCAGTTGCACCAGATCAGCCTAAGCCGAGCCAAGTAGTAGAGCAGCATCAGGTCGAGAAGGAGCCGCTCATTCCTGACCCCACTCTCCACTCCCCTCGACACATCTAATACTGTGACTCTTCCCCAAGTCAGGTTTGTTTTTGCCAGGTGGAAAACCCCTGGCTTGAGAGTGAGGAATATAGGCAATGGAGATGCCATGAGGAGAGAGTTAAAACTTTCTACGATTTGGATGAGGATGAGTACTATTACCACATTCATGACGAGGTATCGGAGGATGGCGATGAAAGGCCCTCATCGAGCCCTGAGCTTTAGTACGATTGGTGAGTCACACTCAACCTTTGCTTAAATGCATGTTTTGTTTTGGCGCCGATTTCGAGGACGAAATCTTTTTTTAAGGGGGGAGAGGATGTAACATCCCGCTTAATTAACCATTAGATTAACCCCTAAGCAGTTTAGATAAGGTTTTTAATTTTTGGGTTATTACTTACATTAAGGTTGATAGTGAGGTTAATCTTGGCACTAAGTACCATTAAACTAAGGAATAGAGAAGCAAACCCATTAGTATTTTGTTGAGGCTTTTAGGACCTTAGAGCATTCATGGACCTAACCCAAGAAGCCTTGAACCAAGCCCATAGGGAATTCAAGACTTGGTAGCTAGCCTTGGCCCAAGCTTAAGGAAGGCATAAGGCCTTTGGGCCAAACTTGGTGTAGAATGGACCCATGGCCCAATTAAACCAAGCCAAACCTTTTCAAGCCCATTTTAGTGGATCTTGAGGTTTCTTTTCAACCCTAAAAATCTAGAAATGAGGCCCTTCTCATTCAAGCCCAAGAGCCCATAAGCTATGAACCCACACACTTGGCCTTTTTAAAGCCCTCAAGACCCAAAGTCATGTTTGGGTTTATTTCACCATTCAAGACCAAAAGCCCAATACACCATACCATTGGTTTCCTTAAGCCCAAATCATACACTAAGTACCCAAATTAAGTTTTGAAAATTGGCTAAGACCATTAACCACCATACTCGTGGTTAGTGAACTTTAAGCCATGCTTTGGAACTTAATTGTGTTTAATCTTTAATTCAAATTTTCTTGAATTAATACTCTATTAAACCATGATTAGACCCTATTAATACCCTAGCTAAACCACTCCACATGTTATTAAGAAAAATGACATATCAAGCCCAAACCTTGCATCAATCGATTTTGTGCATTGCCCTTTGTAATGCTTGGAGTGTTTTGCCTTTGGGTCCAACATTTTTGTGGTTTGTCCTCAAGGGTAATATGGTCCTTAAAAACCTCATGAGATCCTCACAAACCCAGTTTCAGCCTTGGATGAATTTAGTTGCACAAACCAACTCAAAGAACCAAACCGGGTGCACCTTGGTCTAGTTTGTGTAGGAACCAATTGAGTTGATTTTAAACTAGCCTTCTGCCATGGTTTGCACCACCATCCCATGTCACCTCCTTCACCACCCAATACCCAAGAGGTCCCATGACCATCATGAAGGATTTTGACTTAGTTTTGCTGCCCAAAACCATCCAAAACCGAACTGCATTTCTGCCAACTCAAAACCACCTCCATCCGTTGGTTTCCAAGAGTGGTTTGAGGGATTTTCTGCCACCCAAATGATGCCCCACGACCTGAACATCTCTACAAAACCCTTGCAGCTACTGTGGAGAGGGAATCATGGTGGTTTCAGGCCACAATTGCCCCTGCACAAGGTGACATACGCCCATGGAAGCAATTTGAAAAATATCCAGACTTGTGCACCTCCCACTTCACCCAATCACCTTGGAAAATACCCCTCTTGAACCCTATAAATACCTCTCTCACCTCCTCATATCCTCCACACCTCAGCTCCAAGTTTTCTCTTGAGCCTTAAGAGCACGTCTCCCTCTTAGAGATCAAAAGAGTGAAACCGAGTGAGTTCTTGAATGTTCTTGTGTAAGGTTGTCTTGAGTGCTTCGAAGGCCACAAAATTTGCAAGTTTTCTTAATTTTGATCTTATTTAGCATGTAAAGCTTTGTTTCCAAGGGTTGGGAATGAAATTTGGTTGAGTTTTGAGAAAGTTATCATACTTAGTTCAAAATCGGGTCAATTAAGAGATGATTTGAATGATTAAATGATTTTAAGTGGGGATTTAGCTATGGCATACCTTAAGCATGATTTGATATGATTTATCATTGTCTTAACATGATTATGGAAGGTTTAAATTGTGGTTAGAAGCATGCCATGGTAGGTTTTGAATCTATTTTGTTTTTATCATCAAGTATGTATCAGTTTTGAACATATTGGTGATTAAGGATTTCATAGCCATGATTAAGTGTTGGGATGAACTTTATTATCCAAGAATTAGCCTTCATTATATCATTAAAGATGTTAGTGATCATTTGTGATTAAAGAAAATCTCATGTGCATGCATCTATAGGGATCAATAGTTGAAAACACACTTAGGCATCAACTAGGATGCATGCTACTGGTTGGGACTGTTTGGGCAAGTTTTACTTGTTTTTTTTTAAATCCAAGGGCATAGATGGTTTTACAATGCCAAAAATATGAAGTTCATAAAATTTGGTTAAATTTGGAATTCGTTTGCAATTAGTAAAAATTTAGGGCCTAAATGAAAATTTTTAAAAGTCTAGGGGTATTTTTGTAAATATCTAATTTTTGAAACATTTGATTTTGAACCTCAACCTTAGAATATTAACCCTAACTTATTATACACATGATTTACGCAGCTACGACGTTATTTTCTAATTTCTCCAGAAGTTTGTAAGTTGGCCTCTAACTTACACCTTGATAGATTATTTATGAATTATTGATAAATGTTTTATTCATATTTCAATTATCATTTTGAGTATAAAATATCATGTTATATGATACATTGAGTGCATACTTACATGACATGTGAGATTTTCACCATTTTTAGCATATTACATATAAATGTGATTTTCACATGAAAACTTGCTACATATGCACATGTAATAAAAACATTTTTTAAGCATAGCATGAAAATAATTTTTGCCACGATCCCAACGGCAAGGATGGGGAATTATCCTAGTGAAAATCATTTGTCCACTCTGGAGTCTTTAATAATGGAGTAGTAACTCCTGGGTTGATGAAGAACTGTCAACAGGCTTCGAATGTGTTCTTTTTAAAGAATACCGGAGCGAAGTCAACATGTTATGACACCTAACACTGGTGGGTGTACACGTTATAATTTTTATGATATTATGTTATATTACCAATGCATTGAGAATGAGTCTATATACAACGTAGTTTCAACATGAGTTGTACTATGGTCACCGACAGGTATTCATAGTGCATATGAGGAACTGTGACGTTACCACACATTATGATGTTAATTATGAATTGCTAATAATGATGAAAGTTTATGATAAAAGTCTATAATGAAGTTATGTTTTCAAAAATAATAGCAAAAATGTTTATTGAAGGAAAACCTGTGTCTCTAATTTTCTGAAATGTTAAGGAATCTGGATGGGAGACATGCATACTGATTTTCTTTTTGTATTTCATGCATTACATATTTATAATTCTTCATGCTTAATTTATCTTTGTGCACGTTGACTGTTTAACTTAGTGAGATTTCGAGTAAATCTCACCCCTTGCGGGACCACTATCATTCCACTTGGAATAATAGAAGTTGTGCCAGGTCTTGAGGAGATCGAGCTAGATGGAGCGCTAGATTGAACTAATTGAGGAGGAGCCGAACCTTGAGAGGAGACTAGATTTAATCATGATGTTTATAGTCCAAGTCCTTCATGCTTTAGATTACATGAAGAGAATGATTCACTTTAACTCTTAGTTGTACTAAGTCTATCCTACGTTGGTATTTTGAACTTAATGATTTCTAATGAAGTTGGGATGTTTTTAGTTATTTTGGCGTATTTTATACTTACACCATTTATTTCCGCTGCGATTATTGCTTACTACTAGTTGCATACTAGGATGCATTGCATATTAACTATCATGTATGGGGGTATATTATCTTGTGTTGCATATCCCAACTCTCTAAGTCTCTGTTCCATCCGAAGCGGAGGTTGGGGGTGTCACATGCCTCCCCCACAACAACGCAGTCAAGCCCTGCATCAAAACCCCAAAAGGCCTATGGCCAAGCTGCCCATGTCTTGGCCATGTCATTTCCATGCCAGGACAAGCCCCTGACATTGTTGTTGACACACTTGGACAGCCCCACAACCAGCCCACATGCGTGCCATGGCCCATGCCTTGACACGCACAAGGTGCCCAGCTTGGCTACTGGCTATGCACAGCCCAGCATGCGCACACCCATGCGCATGCCCAGCAAGGTTAGCGAGGTTAGTGACCGTGCGCAGCCCATGTGTAAGTCCATGCACATGCCCAGCGCGCAGCCCATGTGCCCTCCTAGTGCGTAACCCCTGCCTGGGCCACGCCGCACAGCACGCACATGCCCATCTTGAGCACGCATTGTCCCAAGCCATGTCAAGGCCCAGGCCCCTGCCTGGGCCATGTAGTGGGAACAACAACAGCAACCGCACAGCCCAGACCACACCAACGCCCAGGCCCCTGCTTGGGCTATGTCAAGCCGTAGCAAGCCAACGCACAGGCCCATACCTGGGCAGCGCCATGACCAACCCCCACTCCAGCTAGGCCAACCAGACCATGGCCCATGTCGTGGGCCAACCTAGGCCACCATGGGCCAATGCATACCAAAGGCCAATGTGGGGCCCATCCAAGGCCTTGTTTACATGAAACCACTTTAGGGTTTCCTTTTATGTCTTTGCTTTAAATAAGGCACCTAGCCATTTCATTTGTACCTTTTGACAATTTTCTTTTGTGAACACTTATGATTTTTCTTGAGGTCTAATTCGGTGCCTTTGCACTTGGGCTCTTTTGGGTGTAATTTGCGAATCCTAAAGAGAGGTTCACACCTTGCAATTCATGAATATGTTTGATTCCATTTATCCAATCCTTGAGTATTTTCCATTCCATCTCTTATCTTCCATATTTATTCATTGTTTTGCTTGCATCTTCATATATTTTCTTGAGTTTTCCCTACAAACAAACACAAGTTAATCCTCCTCCACGCCAAGGCCAAATCTCCATAATTCCACTTTCCATAATTAGCCTTCTTCCATTCCCACAAACTCTAGTCGAAACCATCAAGAGTCCAATAGGGTAATTCCTACATTTTAGGAATCCTTGACTCATCTCCAATCCAATACAATCGATTGATTTAAGGAATTTCCATTTCATCTCCAATCCCTTAAATCTCTCAATTCCTAAAATCTCTCAAGTTAACCAAGACCTTCTTCACTTACCAAAACTGAAACCCTATCTCACCTTAATAGATTCCTACAATTTAGGAATCTTCCCTCCATCTTCTAAATCATTCCCAAACACTATCCAAACCACCAATCATGCCAACCCTAATTCCCCATTACCCAAACACGAATCTTCTAGCCCACCTAAACCCTAACCTCACTTCCAATCATCCAACCCTAGCCCTCATCCAATCAGCGCCACCCTCAAGGACAATCCAAGCCTTGAGGACAATCCAAGCCGTGCCACATTGTGTCACATTGCACCACATTCATCAAAGCACTTAGATCAACCCTACTACATCATCATCATCATCTTCACTTCCATCACTCAAATACTAAACCTTCATCAACCTAGGGACCCTCCATTGCCATGCAAGTTCAAGGCCAAGCAAGTTGGCAAGGCACACTCGGTCATCACAAGGACAAGGCGAGCTCGTGGACCATAGTATTTAGGGACTAGACCGAGGTCCCTAACACCCTGCCTCCTACCATAGTAGCACAGTTGAGCCTTGCCTCCTACCACAACAGCACGATCGAGCTCTTACTCTGGCCATAGCAGAGCAGTCGAGTAGGGCTCCCGTAAAAGCAATGCGGTCGAGCATCTCTCCCGCAGGGACTAGGCTCACTCGAGCACACGGGTTGCCCTTGCACTTGTACTTTGCAATCAAAGGCTGATGATGCTGCCTTGAGCGCTTCACTCCTCGCCCTTAAAGCCATGTGCCCTTGCAATCACACTTGGCCATCAACGCCACAACGAATGAGCACCTCCCTCAGCAAATGCCAAGAGCAAACACTCATGCTGTAACCGTCTCGCATTGGTTACCTTTGGGAATAAGTCGATGAGCTCAACAATTTCCTAGATCAACCTAGAGAGCCAACGTGCTCCCTAACCATTTAAGTGCATGTTACAATGAACATGCCCTAAATGACAAATAACAAATTTCCTCAAGGGGCAAAAATCCATTAGCACCAACAAAAAAAATAGTTGCTAAATACGAAAAATATGTGCTCCTTATTCACGATATGTAGTCACATGTGACCATCTGAACGATCGATTATCAGGAAAAGGTTCACGCCTTCTGAATCATGTAAACGTGCTCTTTCTACAAACTATCTCTATCACGATTGACTTGAATATTCTCAAAACCTTCTTGTTGAATAAATTGACCTTAAGAATCACGGGCATTTGTTGGGTATAAAGTCAACAACCAAGGATTAATCCCAAGGATATGGCCAAGAATCAAGCCCATAGATAAGGCAAGTTTACTCAAACATAAAAGGAAATGACTTCATAAGGTAAGTATGACTCAATCACTCCAAGGAAAGAGATCTCTATAAAGAGAGGGAATCTCCTCAGATTAGGATGGACTCCATTACTGTAATGCCCCCGAGTTCCGCTTGGGATTTGACAGAGCTTGAAGCTTTAGGACATGCAACACAAGGTTACGTGCCTCCGTTCATAACAAATAAAAATGCAATGCACCTAACATGCATCTAACAATATGCAATATTCGTAGCGGATAATTTTTTTTTCTTTGAGCAATACTATGTACTAGAAGTAATATATCCCAAAAACATAAACATACTTCATAAAATACACTTAATAACTGATATCCGAAAAGTAGGTCCCCTCTTTTCGAAAGGTGGGGTGTTCTTTCTCTATTATTCTTATGAACATAGAGGTCCCCTCTTGAACTATGTTTGAAGAGCCGGTTGGTGTTCTGGTAGTAAGGTTGGTGTCTAGTTATCTAGTCATGGCTGAAGAACTTTCCAGCCTATATGAGGGACTATGTCTTACGAAGGAGGAAAAGCAAGAAGTCCTTATCCCGACAAAAGAAGTATAGATATCCATTGAAAAGAGTAAGAAGTGCTTGGCTGCTCTTGTAGTAGCAGACAAGGAGGTCAACAGAGGAGCCTTTCGAACAACGATGAGCAAAGTATGGAAAGTAGAAGGCCAGGTATCATTTAAGGAGCATGGTTGTAATAAGTTCCTTGTAGAGTTTCAAAATCCTTTGGAGAAAAACTGAGTTTTATCCGGGAGACCCAGGTCTTTTGACAAGTATTTGGTATGTTTATTTAATTATGAAGACTGTCTAGCACCGAGGGACATTGTCTTTAATAAAGAACCATTCTGGGTTCAACTCCATGATCTGTCATTTGCTGGCATGAATAGAACAATGGGGGAAAGACTGGGTGCAGCAGTGGGTAATGTGGTATTAGTGGATGTAGATTCAAGTGGAATGGCCTGGGGAAGCTTCCTCAGGGTAAAGTGATACTTGATATCTCTAAGCCCCTTACTCGTGATAGATTCATTAATTTGGGAGGAAAGCGCTACTGGATTCCTTTTAAATATGAGAGGCTGCCATTAATTTGTTTCCATTGTGGTGCTATTAAACATGCTGATCTCTCTTGTCCGAGTGGTAACCAATGTGAAGGAGTTGCACCTCAGTATGGCTCCTGGCTGAGGGCTAACTCCCAACAGAGAAGCTTTCAACATTTCAGCAAAAAGGGGGGGGGGGGGGGGGAATTCGATCACTCAGGCAGTTGGCACCAAAACAAAACTGAAGATAGCAGATACAGTGAGGATGGGATGGGACAAAATACTCCTGGTCAACCTGCTGCAGCTTCAGATCAAGTAGACCTAGGTAGCTCTGACAATTATCAACTGAGAGGACCTTTACTTGGAAAAGGAAGCAAGTGCATTTCTAAAGGTGAGTCTGACTTTCCTCTACAAGGAAGTTGTGACAACCTAGAGTCCCCTCACCTGTCTATAGATCACTCTAAGAATCCCATAATCTCCAACATGGCACGCTCAAACCAAGGCCCATCCTTGGATCCAATGGACCTTGACATGGCCAGCCCAATCAGAGATCTTCCACAGGTTTGCTCCCCATCTCTTGATTCTCCCATCAAACTCCATTTCCAGGAAGTTACTAAAGGACCTAAGTGGAAGAGAAGGGCTAGGGGGCTGGGATCTATGGATAAAAATGGTCCCTCAAATTTGTTAATGCATGATTCAAATGTTACTAAACATAGGAAAAGGTCTGGTGAAGAGATCAATGGGCCTATCATGACAAGGAGGAGAACAAAACAAGCTAGGTTGGCAGAGGCTGATAACCAGCTCTGCCAATCACCATGAAACACCTAGCTTGGAACTGTCGAGGGCTTGGGAACCCTCGGACAATTTGTGAACTTCAACTCTTGGTGAAGGAAAAGAGCCCGGACGTTGTATTCCTTAGTGAAACCAAATGTAAGAGGGGAAGGATTGAGTCCATTCAAGACAACTTGAATTTTAGTCACAACTTTTCAGTTGACTGCATTGGCAGGAGTGGTGGGCTAGCATTCCTTTGGAATAAGGAGGTGGATGCTGAACTGGATTCCTACTGAAACTACCATATTTCTATTGCTATCAATTATGTCACTATGAAGAATAGATGGATTGTTATAGGCTTTTATGGGCAACCAATGTGATGCCCCCAATCCCCGCTTGGGATGGAACGGAGACTTAGAGCATCGGGACATGCAACACAAGGTTACATACCCCCGTTCATGACAGTTAATATGCAATGCATCTTAGTATGCAATAATCGCAGCGGAAATAAAAGGTTAAGGTGAAAATATGCCAAAATAACTAAAACATCCCAACTTCATTAGATAATCATCATGTTCGAAATACTAAAGTAGTATAGACTTATATACAAAGTCATATCATTCTCTTAATGCGATCTATAGCATAAAGGACTTAGGTTATGAACAACAAAATTAAGTCCAACTTCCTC
The DNA here is from genome assembly GCA_022457165.1 of Juglans mandshurica. NCBI lineage: Eukaryota > Viridiplantae > Streptophyta > Magnoliopsida > Fagales > Juglandaceae > Juglans > Juglans mandshurica. The sequence goes on from CM039632.1 coordinate 15,690,345, forward strand.
TCCAGATCCGGCTCCTCCTCAATCATGCGGACCCAATGCTCCATCAATCTCGTCCTGGTCGATTCCTAACACAACTTCTATCATTCCGAGTGGAATGATAGTGATCCCATAAAAGGGTGAGATTTACTCAAAATCTCAGTAAGTTAAACAACTAACTGACACAAAGATAAATCAATCATGAAAAATGATAAATATGCAATGCATGTAATGCGGAAAATCAGTATGCATGTCTCCCATCCAGATTCCTCAACATTTGTTTTTTAATATGGAGACACGGGTTCTTACTCAGTAAGTAATTTCGTCATCATTTTTTTTAAAAGACATAACTTCTTCATAAAAATTCCATCATAAATTTTCTTCATCATAGATTTACATCATTATCTTAATTAATAACATAACGTGTGGTAGTATCACAGTTCCCCATATGCACTGTGAGTACCTGCCGGTGACCGTAGTATAACTTACGTTGAAACTATGTTGTCTATAGACTCGTTCTCAATGCTTTGGTAAATATCATACCATCATAAAAATCATAACGTGTACACCCACCAACGTTAAGTGTCATAACATGTTGACTTCGCTCCAGCGTTCTTTAAAAAAAACCCATTCGAAGCCTGTTGATTATTCTTCGTCAACCCGGGGGTTCCCTGTAACAGCCTGCTAGAAATTCATTGGTGGAATTTCTATCGACTTTAGGAATCTCGTGAAAACCCCATAAGTTTTTACGAATCGACCAATCGCATAGATTTTAGTGTGTCAACATAGTCAGTGTTATCACTCACTATGGTGCTAGAAATATAAGTTTTATTTATTTGAGGTAGTTAGAAGTGTCAGAATGCATTATGGTCCACGCCATTAGACTCAGTGGATTATTTAGAATTTTATGGCGCAATATCTTATTTTCATAATTCCGGACGAAACGTCTGTTGGAAATTGTGAAATTATTTTTAGGAGCACTTCGAGGTTGAATTTTGGTATAATATTTTCACTGTAGGTTAATATGAATATTTAGGAATTTTTAGTGTTAAGTTTATGATTCACTTTTTCAGAGTGAATAGTAACCTCGATAAGCGCACCAATTGCAGTATTTCAAAATCATAGTGTGAAATGTCCAAATTAGATTAGAGAAGTTTTATTTGGACACTTGGCAAGATCTTAGCCACACTTAGTGAATAATATTAGACACTTGGCACCATGAGGAATGTTTGTTGGATTTGAAGGAATCAAGGTGTGAGATCAAGGAATGTTTGTTTCATCTGCTCAACCAAATTGTGCCAGACCAAAGAGATTTTCAATCCTAGTGAAACCCTAAATGGTGGGAATCCAATTGAAATCCCAAAAGCTTTGTTGAAATAGAAACCCTAAACGGTTTCTCCAAAACCCTAAAGTTGGCCTCTAAACCCTTTCTAATCCGATTTATAGCATTGTGTTTAATCACTTGATTAAATCACTTCCACATGCTATTAATCCTTCAAATTTGTGTTAGAACATCATTATCCAACCTTGTTAACCTTGAGAAATTGATTGGACCAAGTGATATTGGATTTGGGCTTGATAGCAACCCAAACCCTCTTTAAACCCCAAAATTTAGGCCCATTCGGTTTAGGCCCATTAAGGCCCACGAATTTGGTCACCATAGGATTGCTTCAAGGCTAAGTTTTGTACCCCCACTCGGCTGGCCAGATCTTTACAAGAAGGTCCTAGAAGGTTCTAGAAAGACAAAGCTAAAGGGCCACCTCACTCTTTCACTCTCACACTCCACTTTGAGAAAAGATCTTGGTCTGATTTTTATGAGAAGAAAAGGCCAACACTCAACTATTCATTCAGTCCTATCACTTTACATAGCTTGTGTAAGAAGCTCTCCAGTCCACTTCCCACGAAAAGCAACTCTCCTTTACACTTTTCCTTCATAAAACACAAAAGACACTCTCGGACAGTTTTTCTTACCTCTTTTGAACGCCCGTTTCGAAGCTTTTGTAAGTGTTTTCTCGCAACGTTTTCTTCATGAAAGTTGTTTCTTGTGGAGTCTAGTTTACGTGGTTATCTTATTAGTTCCATTTGGAGATCATTTGATTGGTAAAAAGTTGTTTATACCCCAGAAAGGTCATTCTGGGCGATAAACTGGAGAGTGTGTTATATTTTGGAGTTTTTGACCAAGCTAATGAATAGATCTTGGTCCGAAATTTTTATGGAGTACTGTTAACATGTGTATATGATTATTTGTTGAGGATTTGTTGCATGATTAAAAGTTTTGGTGAAATATTTTCTTAGGTCTAGAAACTTAGAAACTGGAAGAGGCAAAACAGTTTCTGTTTTGAGAAAGTTTAAATCTTTTATGGTTTAATCTTATTCCAATGGCTTTGATATTTTTATTGGAAGATCCTAAGCCTCTTATATACATGTTAAAATATTATTTTGAAGATATTTGATGTAAGTTTCGAAGATATGAAATTTTATGCAATGAGGTATTCAGTTAGGCCAAAGTGATGATGTTCTTGGCTAAATTTATGTTTTGGTTGATGTTTAACCATGTGATCTTGAGTTTGATACTTGGATCTGTTTTAGAACATCTTTTTAAACCATGTGATGTTTTGGTTTGAAGATCACATCTTTATAAGTCATGGATCAAGAGGTTGATCAAAACAAGTTAGAAACAAAATTCTGTTTTGAACTTAGAAGAAAAACCAAAAAGTTCAAGTATGGTTTTAGTGATTTTGATGACATTTGTTCATGATTCAAAACATGATTATTCTTAAGAATATGTTATGAGTGTAGTAGAAGAAAAATTTTGGTTTAATCATGAGTTTTGAAATTTGAAAGAATTACAACAAAATCAAGGGAAATAGCCTTGTATGTTTCGGACCTATAGAGTTTTAATGGTTGTGTTTAGTTTTAAATTTTTTTGAATTGATATTTGAGATTAGGACAAAATTTACATAAGGTATGTAAATTTTGGTGATCTTTGGAGTTAGGATGCAAAATCCTTAAGTTAGGGGTAAAATGGTCATTTTCCCACATGTAGAGGGTAAAATAGTAATTTTACTCGAAGTTGATATTTCTCCATATTCCTAATTGTTAGTGATTAAGTTCTAATTTTTAGAAATCGCTACTTTCAGTTTCCCGTGATCGCACTTGAGTTTTGTCTCGAAACGCGAAGATCGAGGTAAGTTAGCTTTTAACTTACTATTAATTTAATGTGTATGTGTGATAAGTAAGGGAACTAAAATGTATGTATGCATGTTATCATATGTGTCATGCCAAGTCATTACATATTTATCTGTTACACAGAATTTATTCTGTCATGAATTATTCATCTGTTACACAAGATATTATGTCACATATTGCTATACATTGCAAGTATGTCATGTTAAGTATGCCATCTGTTACATGTATTTCATGTCACGTAATATTCATTGTCACATGTTACGCCATGTTAAGAAATGTTGTCTATTATATGGTATGCCATGTTACGAAATGTTGCATGTTACAAGATGCCATGTTATGAAATGTTCTCTGTTACATTTATGTCTCGAGGTATGTCATCTCTGTCGTCTTAGTTCATGTCACGTTATGCTACGTCAGGACTTCTGTCTTTTATGTCACGTTCATGTTACGTCACGTTACGAAATGTCATATATGCCAGTTAAGTCATTCATGTCAATCACGACCCTAAGTGCTAGGATGGGGTAATATCCTAGTGGAACTCCTTTGTTCACGCTGGAGTGTTTAAATAGGTGTGAAATTCCCTGGGTTGACGAAGTACAGTCAACAGGTTGCGAATGGGGCCTAATTAGCTGGTCACCGAAGCGCGCCAGGCACTAACGCCGATGGTGCCACACATTATGTTACGTGTGTCCACAGCAAGTGTGGCACAAACAGATAAGTCATGGGGCCACAACAACTGTGGAGCATACACTACGTGAGATACAGCAATTGTGACACGTAGAATACGTGGGGCCACAACAACTGTGGAGTACGTATTAACGCACTCACAGCTGGTATAGAAACCTGTGATGTGATGCAGTAATCGGCAGGGACACACGGCTCAAGGGGACCTGTGTAGCACCCATATGGTCACGTTAATGATTAAGTCTATTGAATAAGATTCCAAGTTCAAGTCATGTTTCACGTTATGTTATGTTCAAGTTTACGTTCACGCAATCATGGTAATCCCATGACATAAGAATATGTTTCAAGTTCATGTTATGTTATGTTCACGTTTACGTTATGTTCCAAGTTCACATTTATGTTATGTCATGCTCAGGTTCATGTTATGTTTCAAGTCCATGTTATGTTTCAAGTCACGTTCATGCTAAGCTTCAGTTTCAGTTTAAGTTATGCCAGTTATGTTATATTGTATGTCAAGTTATGCTATGATTACTTATGATTTGATTATGCATTCATGCTTTTACTGCCATGCATGCATCATTAACTTGTGTGGAAGTTTTTTGTTAACTTACTGAGATTTGTAATCAAATCTCACTGTGGTAGTCCCAACTACCATTCCCCCCGAATGGTAGATCTTGTTACAGGATCAGAAGGAGAACCGGGAGTTGACCAACTAGAAACGGTCGACTAAGCAACGAGGCGACGTAGAAGTAGTTACCTCAGATTACTACTTGTATTTTGTGGAGTTCAATCTCCAGCACTCTTTTGTTCACAACCATTTTGGACTAGTGTTGTGATCTCAGTTGTTTAGTATGTCTTTATGTATAAAATATGTTTTAAGTAATTGGGATATTTTAGTTTGGTGCATAGTATTGCTAAAAAAAAATTATTATCCGCTGCGAATATTGCATAATGCTAGATGCATGTTAGGAATATTACATCTTATATGTCATGAACGGGGGCAGGTAACCTTGTGTTGCATGTCTCGATGCTTCAAATGTCCGTCCGATCCCAAGCGGAATTTGGGGGCGTCACATTCCCCCTCCATTATTAAACACTCCAAAGTGGACAGAGGAGTTCCACCCTGATAATGCCCCATCCTGGCCTTTGGGGTCGTGACAAAATGACTTTCATGCTATGCTTTAAAAAAATATTTTTCATAACATGTGCAAATGTAGTAAATTTCGTGCAAAAATGACTTTTATAAATGTAATATGTAAAAATGGTGAAAATGTCATATGTTATGTAAGTATGCACTCAATGTGTCATATAACATGATAAATTATGCCCAAAATGATAATTGAAGAATAAATAAAGCATTTATCAATAATTCATAAGAAATTTATCAAAGTGTAAGTTAAAGGCCAACTTACAAACTTCTGGAGAAATTCAAAATTAGCGTCATAGCTACATAAATCATGTGTATACTAAGTTAGGATTAATAATCTTATGGATAGGTTCAAAATCAAAGACTTCAAAATTTTGGATATTTACAAAAATACCCCTAGACTTTCAAAAATTGTCATTTAGGCCTAAATTTTCACTAATTGTAAACGAACTCCAAATTTAACCAACTTCCATGGAATTCATATTTTTGGCATTCTAAAATCATATATGCCCTTAGATTTTCAAAATTCAAAGTGAAACTTGTCCAATTAGTCCCAACCCGTGGCACGCATCCTAGTTGATGCCTGTGTATTTTCAACTATTGATCCCTATGAATGCATGCATATGAGATTTTCTTTAATCATTAATGATCACTAACATCTTTAGGGACATTATGAGCTCTAACCCTTGAGTAATCAAGTTCATCCCAACACTTAATCAAAGCTAAGAAATCCTTAATCACCAATATGCTTTAAACCGATTCATGATTGATGATCAAAACAAGATAGATTTAAAACCTATCATGACATGCTTCTAATCACAAATTTAATCTTCCATAATCATGCTAGGTTAATGATAGATCATATAAAATCATGCTTAGGACATGCCATAGCTAAATTTCCAATTAAAAACATTCAATCATTCAAACCTTCCTTTAGTTGATCCGGTTTTGCATTAAGCATCATAACCTTCTCAAAACTCAACCAAATTTCGTACCAACACTTGGAAACAAAGCTTAAAATGCTAGCTAAGATCAAAAGGAAGAAAAATTACAAATTTCAGGGTCTTCCAAGCTTTCTAGATTGCCTTACACAATAACTCACCAAAACTCTCTCGGTTTACACTATTTTGATCTCTAAGAGGGCGAAATGCTCTCAAGGCTCAAGATGATGCTTGGAGCTATGGTGTGGGTGAAATGAGAAGGGGAGGGAAGTATTTATAGGTGGCCAAGGGGTGAGGGACGTTGGCTTGGGTGCTTGGTGATTGGGTGAAGTGGGAGGTGCTCAAATCTGGAACATTTCCAGATTTGCTTGCATGTGCTTAGGTCACTTGTACATAATGCAATACTGCCATAAACCACCATCATTTCCTCTCCACAGTAGCTGAAAGGCTGTAGATGACTCCAGGTCATGGGGCATCATTTGGATGACAGAAAATCCCTCAAACCACCCTTGAAAACAGGTAAATGAATGTGGTTTTGTGGTGGCAGAAAATCAGTTCGGTTTTGGATCTTTTTGGGCAGCAAAAAAGAGTCAAAATCCTTCATGATGGTCATGGGACTTCTTATTGATTGGGTGGATAAGGAGGTGGTGTGAGGTGGTGGTGCAAATCATGGCAGGAGGCTGGTTCAAACTCAATCCAATTGGTTCCTACACAAACTAGACCAAGATGCACCCGGTTTGGTTCTTTGAGTTGTTTGATGCAACCAATTTCATCCAAGGCTCAAACTGAGTTTGGGAGGGTCTCATAAAGTGTTTAAATACCATATTACCCTTGAGGATAAACACAAAAATGTTGGGCCCAAGGGCAAAACAGTCCAAGCATTACAAAGGGCAATGCACAAAACCGATTGAAGCATGGTTTGGGCTTGTTATGTCATTTTTCTTAATGACATGTGGAATGGTTTACCTAGGGTATTAAAATGGTCTAATCATGGTTTAAGGGAGTATTAATTCAAGAAGTTTTGAATTAAAAAGTTTAAGAAAAGATGAAGCATGATTAAACTTCAAAGCATGGCTTAAAGTGCACTAACCTCAAGTATGATGGTTAATGGCCTTAGCCAATTTTCAAAACTTAATTTGGGTACTTTGAGTGTGATTTGGGCTTAAGGAAACCAATGGTATGGTGTATTGGGCCTTTGGTCTTTGAATGGTAAAATGAGTCCAAACATGGCTTTTGGCCATATGAGCTTGAAAAGGGCCAAGGGTCCAATCTACACCAAAAGCCTTATGCCTTCCTATACTTGGGCCAAGACTAGTCTTGATTTTCTAAGGGCTTGGTTCAAGGTTTTCTTGGGCTAGGCCCATGAATGTACTTGGGTCCTAAAAAGCCTCACCAAAATTACTAATGGGCTTGCCTCTTAATCCTTAGCTCATTAACACTAAGTACCAACATTAATGCTAATCTCACTATCAACCTTAATGAAAGTGATTAACCCATAATTAAAAGCCTAATCTAGAGTATTTAAGGGTTAATCAAGAATTAATTAAGCGGGGTGTTACAACCAGTTACTGCAAAAAGAAGGGTTAGTTGGGACCTCCTCAAGTTAATCCACTCTAAAGTTCAAAAATCATGGTTATGCTTGGGAGACTTTAATAAACTCCTGTATCAACATGAACAATTTGGTTCTAATACCCGCCCCTATAAGCAAATGGAGGATTTCAGAATGGCCTTAATGGATTGTGGTCTTGTAGACATGGGATATATAGGCTCTAAATTCACTTGGTGTAACAAAAGGGAGGGATCTGAGTTTACAAAATCCTGACCGGATAGGGCCCTGGTTAATGAGGCATGGCTAAACCTTTTTGTATTAAATTAGGTCTTTGTTCTCCCTGTCCAGTTCTCTTATCACAACCCCATTCTTATTCAGTGCACGAATCCTGCTCCATTTGAAACTCCTAAGCAGAAGGTATGAGGTTGCTTGGGGTAATAGAGAAGCCTGCATGGAACTCATTAAAACTGTGTGGTAGCATGGTTTCTCCCAGGGATCAAAGCTTACAACCACCCGAGAAGGATTGAAAGTATGCAGAGAAAAATTAAAGAATTGGAGTAAGGAAATGTTTAGGAACCAGAAGAGGCTTCTCAGGGAAAATAGAGAGAGACTAAGAATGCTACAAGACTCTAATATTGGTCAATATAGTAACAAGATCTATTCCCTTCAAAAAGAAGTAGATGGTTTTCTTGAAGAAGAAGAGTTGAAGTGGAGACAAAGAGCCAGACAAAGGTGGCTTAAGGATGGGGACAGAAACACCAAATTTTTCCATAAATGTGCAACTCAGAGAAAGCAGGTGAATTATATTAAAGAGATAGTAAGTGAAGATGGTGTTCTAGCATCCAATGTAGAAGCAATTGCAAAGACTTTCCAAGACTTTTACCAAAACCTCTTTTCCACTTCCAACCCTAGAAACATTGATATGGCTCTTCAGTCTTTCCAACCATCTATCAGTGAAGATATGAACCTCTCACTTTCTTGTGCCTTCCCTGAAGAAGAGGTAGTAGCAGCCATTCAAGCCATGAACCCTCTAGGATCTCCTGGGCCCAATGGATTCCCAGCAGTTTTTTTATCACCAACATTGGGCCACAATTGGAAAATAGGTTACAACAACAGTGCTAGAAGTTGTCAATTCCAGGAAGGGTCTTAGTGAAATCAATCAAACCTTTATCTCTCTGATACCTAAGAAGAAATCTCCTCAATCAGTCACAGATTACAGACCTATCAGCCTCTGCAACATTTTCTACAAGATAATATCCAAAACAATTGCAAATAGGCTTAAACTCATCCTGCCCAGCATAATTTCCCCAACTCAAAATGCCTTTGTCCCAGGGAGACTCATTTCAGACAATGTAGTAGTTACATATGAATTGTTGCATTCTATGCAAACTAGACTAAAAGGGAAATCTAACGGCTTTATGGCACTAAAACTTGACATGAGCAAGGCTTATGATTGTGTGGAATGGAGCTTCTTGCATAAAGTGATGCTTAAAATGGGATTTGACAATACATGGGTGGATTTGGTGATGCAATGTGTAACCACTGTTAATTATTCTATTTTAATTAATGGAATTCCTCAAGAGCCTTTTACCCTTTCTAGAGGAATCAGGCAAGGAGACCCCCTCTCCCCTACCTCTTCATCATGTGTACTGAATTTCTTAGCCACTGCCTTAACCAAGCTGAATTGCAGGGCTTAATATCTGGGATTCCAGTAGCCCAAGGTGGACTACAAGTGAATCACCTATTTTTTGCAGATGACAGTCTGATCTTTCCCAGATCCAAACCAAAAGAGTGGAGTAGATTACAGCAAGTCCTCAGCAAATATGAACAAGTTTCGGGACAAAGGCTTAATCTTGACAAAACATCTATCTTCTTTAGCAACAATACCAAAATAGAGGTCCAACAAAGCATATTACAGCAAGAAGGAATTCAAGCCTCTGGTCCATTTGATAAATATTTGGGATTACCTTCTTATGTGGGAAGACACAAAACCAAAGCTTTCAACTCAATTCTAGATAGAGTCAAGACTAAGATGGCTAATTGGAAGATTAATGTGTTGTCTCAAGCAGGGAAAGAAACTTTGCTAAAAGTTGTCCTGCAGTCAATCCCTACATATAGCATGGGCATCTTCAAACTACCAAAATCCACTGGCTGAGTTGGCAGGCCCTTGGTAAACCCAAACCTAGAGGGGGCTTGGGTTTTAGAGAATTTGAACATTTTAATCTAGCCTTATTGGCTAAACAAGGCTGGAGGATTCCTTTCAGCTAAACCAAGAGCAAATGACTCATTTGTATGGAGGAGCTTCATCTCAGCAAGACCCATTCGCTCTGAGGGTTTACTATGGAGAGTAGGAGACGGGAAAAGATCAAAATTTGGCATGATAAATGGCTCCCTTGCCCATCAAGTTTTAGAATTCAATCTCCAGTAAGCATACTGAATAGTGAAGGCTTCTGTTTTTTAGCTAATTAACCCAGCTACAATGCAATGGGATCTTTCTCTCATATATGCCATTTTCTCAGCTTCTGAGGCTGATCTAATAAGTAAGATGATCATTAGTCCTTGTAGGAGCCATGATATGCTTACTTGGAGATGCTCAGCAAATGATAAATTTTCGGTGAGGAGTGCATATCACCTATAGGGAACCATGAAGGATGATAAACTAGGACAACCATCAGGGCAGTCAATCACCTCAAACTTTTGGAAGAAGATTTGGGGTATCAAGGCACCCCAAGCCATGAAATCTTTTATGTGGAGAGCAGCTAGTGAGTCTCTTGCCACTAATCTCAACTTGCACAAGAGAAAGGTGGTGAGTCTCCACTTTGTCCTATCTGCTCTATGCATCCTGAATCAGTTGCACATGCTCTCTGGACTTGTTCAGCAGCCCAAAGATGTGTGGTCTATGAGCTCTAGAAGGATACAAAAACTATGTATGCAGGATGGTTCCTTCAAAGAAATTTTGATGCCAATGTTGGATCAACTATCCCCATTGGAACTTATAGAGATAGTTGTTACTGCTAAAGTTGTTTGGCACAAAAGGAACTCTTGGCTGTTTGAGCAGCATTTTCACCCTCCTATCCAAATGTCTAAATAGGTCCTTAGAGCAGAATGCCATTGGCACTTGGCTAGAGAACTCAGAAAAAGGATTAAGGTCTAGGTGCCTCATATCACACAATGGTTTGCCCCTACACCAGAATTCTTCAAGGCTAATTGGGATGCAGCCATAGATAAAGGCAACTCGAGATTGGAAATTAGTATGATTATCAGGGATTCAGATGGTTACATCATAGCCTCTTTATGCTCAACTATTCCCTTAACTCTTGATCCATCTCTAGGAGAAGCAGTTGCTGCTCTCAAAGCTACTTCTTTGTGTGCTGAATTGGGATTACACCAGTTCATCTTAGAAGGGGACTCTCTTGGTGTGGTGAAGGCTATCCAACAAGGAAAGGAGAGTTGGAGTTCAACTAGTATGGTTATTAGAGACATCAAGGTGTTATTATCCAAGGTTCGTGGATGGTCTATCCAACATGTTCCTAGGGAAGTTAATGTAATTGCCCATGTTTTGGCAAAATTTGCCCTGGCCTGCTTGGAGGACTATATTCTTATTGAGGACTATCCTCCATGTATTCAACATTTGCTCTAATGAATGATATTTGACATTTTCAAAAAAAATAACTGATATCCAAAAGGTGTAACACCCCGCTCCTTCCTTCTTACGTACGCTCTTATTTCTGACGTACGTTCCTTCTTTCTAACGTAAGCAAATTCCAAGGGCAGAAATTTTGTGATTGTCTGCCCCTTGTATCTAGCGACTATGAGCCTCGTCATGCGTGCCGAACCCCGATTGCGTGTTTTCAAAGATATTATGTGACTTCTAAGGCACGCCCAGTATTTTAAATGTGCTGGAAATATTTATAAGGAGTATTTCCAGTGTTATTGAACTAAGCTTGATTTTAAATACGACAATTATAATATTCTTTAATAGCTCCAAAAATATTATAATTGTCGGAAATAATATTAAAATGATTTCAACTATTTAAGATATTATAAGATTTAAATTATGTTGAAAGCTTTAATTAATTAAATGGTTTTATTCTTTTAAATATATTAAATAAGACTTCATCATTTTATTAATAATGAATGAATATTATTTTATAAACTACAGTTAGTTTAAATAATATTCTACCTTAATTTCTCTAAGTGCTTTTAATTAAGTTAATGTTTATATATTTTCAAATTAGTGTTTTAATCCTCCACCGTTAGATCATTTTGAGGATCCCAAGATGATGGGATCAGGATTAAAACCCAGACCCCTCTTCCTTCTCCCTCACTTTTCCCTCCCCTCTCTCTCTCCACCCTCAGCTCAAGCGTACGCAGTACGCTGCCCCTCTCCAAGCCGTTTCTTCCATTGCTCAGCCCGGCGATGCCGTGCGTCGCCAGGCCTCACCACCACCGCCACTAGCCTCCCCTCACGCCGGCAACCTCCCACCATCGGAGCCAAGCCCCCCACGCGCGGCCCTTTCTCTCTCCTCACGATAAGTAGCCGAAATGGATTTTTAACCCATTTCTCCTCCTTGTGCTGCCATATGTGGCCACCCACGGCCACCAAGCGCCTCCATGTGCTTCCCCATCCCTCCCCCTTCCTCCCCCACTTGACCCGAGGTCCATAGGCTCCCTCCACCGCACGGGCTTTCTCCCTCCCTCACGCACGGGTTGCCACCCTTGCGCCGTCTTGCGCAACAACCCAGGCCACTGCACCACCACCAAGGGTTTCCACTTCCACCGGTGACTTCCCCATGCCCAGTCGAGCTCCCTAGGCACCACACACACCCCCACTCTCCCATAGCTTCTCATCCACTGTACGGCCTCGATCCGCCGCCGTAGGACATCGTGGCGCCACCCTAGTGCCACCATAAGCTCCACCAGCAACCCCTAAGCCCCTCCATGGCTAGACACGACCTGGCAAGCCCCTCTCAATTTCCCATGCTTCGAGACCCACGGCCTTAGCTCCTCCACGAGCTGCTGTGTCTCCGATGTGTGCCACCTCAGCACCACCACGAGACCACCACTCCAGGATCACGACCTGACCCTTCTACGCCTAGACCCGCACCTCAAGCCACCTCCAATGGCCAAGACACCCACTGTACGTGGCTAACCGCCATTGTACAAGGCTAGATACGTTGTGTACCGCCCCTCGCTGCCACCATGAGCCCTCCCAAGACCACACATAGCTATCCAAAAGCCCAAACAGTCATTGTATGTGGGTTAGCCACCACGTAAGACCCTTCCAACATCATCGACCTTGACGGTCAGCGAGCAACGCACGAGTTATCCCGTCGGTGGTATGACTCTCTATCCCTCGTTATTATGTTAGATGTTAATTAGTTGAGTAGGTTGTGGACTATGTTGTTAGTAATTTTGGAGTTCGTTGTGCTATATGGAGATGTGATTTGGGCGTATCTGTGTAGTGCGCTGTGAAGTGTTGGGCTTAGTTAGGAAGTGTGTTGTGTATTGTTGTGGACTGTGCTATAATGGTGGTGTGGCGTTGTGTGGAATGGAAAGAGAGTACACGTAAAGTGTACTCTTGAGGCGTAGTGTGGGATAAGGAGAGTATATGTAAAATATACCCTCCTGGCGTATTGTGGATTGGGAAGAGTACACGTGGAGTGTACTCCATGTGATGCAGTGATGCACCATATGGCGGATATGCCGTAGTGGTGATGGGTCGTAGTGTGTGTGAAGGGAGTACACGTGAAGTGTATTCCATGAGGCGTAGCGACACACCATGTGGCGTGTCGCAGATATAAGGTTGGTTGTGTGGTTGATGGGCGTAGAGCGTGGTGAGTAGTGTTGGAAACTGTGGAACAGTGTCCCTAGGTAGTTGTGACGTGGCCTGTAGTCTGAGGTGATAGGTGTCATCGTATTCGACTTACGGCTGGAAGTATGGGTAAAGTAGCATAATGAGTGTAAGAGTGCGTAGCAGAAGCATGACTGGGGAATGTCACGAAGTGACATGACTATTGGCAGTCGTGCCTTTGATGGGTGAGGAGTTAGTTTTGGAGTAGCCTAGCAGAAACGTGACGAGATGTCACGATGCGAGAGGAGTACGTGAGGGACCCTACTCGTGATCAGTTAGGAGTTGGCGTAGAAATGACGTAGCGGGATGTGAGGTGACATGACATGGTCACGGTGTAGCTTGGGAGTAGTCTTGAGCTATATGATGTGATGTAAGGCGTAATTGTGAACGGAGTCTTGTCATGTTAAGTGTTGGGATGAACTATCAAAAGGAACGGGTAGCATGAAGAGTTATGCTAGCCGAGTTAAGAGAAGGTTGGTATCGGAGTATGCCGTTTGTCCCTACGAGCATGTGATCAACGTGTTATATATGGGTCTTAGGTGATAAAGGGGTAAGTTACGTGTGCAATCTGGTAAGACACGTGCTGGACAGATTCACCATATGTAATGGGTAATCTGTCCTAAGCATGGTTACACGGTGCTTAAGCCTCAGAGTTGGCTTAGAGTCTTATGGCTTGTATGGATGGGAATGAGGATTTAATATGGGCTAAGATGCACGAAGATAGTGACGGGTGTATTGTCTAGGATTGGGATGCATGATCCGTCGGTCGAAATCATGCGTTGGAATGTGGTTAGTAAGAAGAGTAAGACGAAGGTCCTAGTGTCTAATCCTAAGGTGAATCATGGGTTCACTTTAGTGGATAAGCACTCGAGGCAAGACCTTGAGTTGGAAGATATGGTGACGTAAGTAGATCCCAAAGGTTTTAGCATAGTAAAGGGCACGTAAGTGCATGGGATAGAAGGAGAAGGAGAGTGTTTTCAAGTGAAGTGTAGTTCTATTCTAGTTTAAGTTGCTTATGTACTAGATAGAGAATAACGTTAAGGTTATGTGTATGCATGTAGGTTACCATCTGACACGCACATGAATGGACTGCATGATATGCAAGTAGCATGGAGTCCAGGTAAGTATTGCACTCATACTCTTCTAGAGTTTTTTCTAAAATATAAGGAATGAAAATGAAAGCTTTTCCTTTATAATGCTTTACGAAACGACATGAAAGATGTTTTACGAAAGCATGCTAAGTGTTCAAAAGTATAAGTATGTAACGGCCCTCCTTAGCAGCCCCTTTTTACGCAACCAAAGTATTAATTGTATGCATGTGAATGGATGACTATACGCAGTATCTATTGTATGTATTTTTCAAGAAAAGAAAAGAAATGTCAAGACCTGTGCCTCGAGCTTTAAACTGATGCTTTAACTGACGCGAAGAAAGAGTGTTTTAAAATGGTCCCTATGAATTGACGTTAAAATGTCCCTATGAACTAATGCTTTTATGGATGCCATGAACTGATGCTTATGGAAGCCATGAAAGATGATGTTTAAACTCATGCTTTTAAAAGATGTTTTTCCATGAATGAACTGTTAAATGAAAAGGACTGAATGAAAGAAAAGGACTGAATTGAATGAAAAGACTGAAATGAAATGAACGTTTACTGTATGAAAATACGTAACAGCCATATGAATGAATGAAAAGGGTACCAATGAATGGGCAGATTGCAATTCCAGGTAAGAAGTATTGGTAGTGCACCCAATGCTGCCCCTGACTGAAAAGGGATTCTCAACCCGTGGCCACGGGCGGAGTCCGAGTTCAAAGGAAGACCGCTAACCCTAACACACGGGGCGTAACAGTGTGTACTGGCCAATGAATGTGATAAGAATGAATTGATGAATGCACGAACTCTTTAAGAAATGAAGGCACTGACAGGAGACACGTTTACAAAAAGAAAGCCCATTTTTAAAAGAAAAATCTCGTCTAGTGATGTTTTCAAAAGAACGCACATATGCACGTATAGTATGTATGGTATGATGAATGCATGAATGAAAACCTATGTTGTTATATTTTAACTGTATGAAGTAATGCTTACGAGTCATGGACTCATTTTAGTTTTTATGTATGCCCCTCCCCCCACAGGGACCGAATGAGGTACGCATCAGGACGGACACGGCCCATGGGAAAGAGCACAGAAATCTAGGCATAAGAGTTTAAATGTATGAGAGGCCTTTTTATTGTAAAAATTAATGTTTTCCGCTATAAACTTCTTTTATTCGCAAAGCACATTTTATTTTATATTTTATAACGTAGAGTCTTGCACCTTGGGTATGGAAGCAAAAAGTTTTAAATCGAACGCTAATTCCCGTCATCCTTTCTAAAATCATTTTATAAAAAGTTTCACCATAAGGACGGACGTTACAAAAGGTTACAATACTTGTCCAACAGGTTTGTAAAGTAAAGAATATTGGAGACAGCACACCTCAAGTACATGGAAAGACAGATATAACTACTAAGCTAGTCCATTGAGTAGCTAGTACAACTCGGCCAAGGAAGCCAATATACTATCGATAAAATTAGCATCGAAGCGTTGAGCTCCGCATCGTTGCGTTGCTGCCTAATTGACCTCCTCCAGTTGACTCTCTATCGTATCTCCTGATCCTAGCATAGGATCTACCATTCTGGAGCGAATAGTATTTGGACTACAAAGTGAGATTTGATTACAACTATCAGCAAGTTAACAAATAACTTTAACTAGTAGTGTACAGATGCATGCTTGAGAGTAAAAATATGAGTGCTAACGTGAACATGACATTACTTGGCAATTAACATGGCATGAGCTAACATGACCTCGACTAACATGGATTGCAACTAAACATGAACTATAATTGACGTGAACTGAACTGAACGTGGATTAAACATGATGTGAACTGAAACCGAACTGAACTTGAAACTGAACATGAACTTGGAAGCTTGTTCCCATAATAACTACTTAATTAAACATGATTTGTGGATGTTACATAGGTCTCCTTAAGCCATGTGCCCCTGCGAATACCGCATCACATCACATATATCTACACCAGTTATGAGTACGTTAATATACGCATCACACCATAGATATCTGCACCCGCTGTGAGTACAAAATGTACACATCTCGTGACAGGTATCTGCATCTACATGACTGTGTATAACATGAACATGAATTGTGGTTGGCACCATCAGCATTGCTACTTGACTTCGCCCCGGCGAGCAGTTACTTAAGCCCCATTCAAAATATGTTGATGATACTTTGTCAACTTAGGGAATTTCACACCAGTTTAAACATTCCAGTGTGAACAATGGAGTTCCACTAGGATATTATCCAATCCTAGCACTTGAGGTCATGATAAATGTAAAAAAACTCAAGGATTTCACATCCTAACTCCAAAACTCACCAAAATTTACATTCCTCATGAAAATTGTCTTAAATCCAAATATGTAATTAGAAAAATTTAAAACACAACATAACTAAACGAACCATGCATAGGCCGAATCACACTAAGGCTAAAATCCTTAATTTTTGTTGCAATTTTTTCAAACTCCAACTTTCATTTTAAAACCGAATCATGCAACATACAAATCAAATCCTATGCTTTATTATCATGGTAGGACATTCACAAAACATAAATCATAAAATCGCGATTTCCTTCATGCCAAAATATCAAGTCTTTTGAAAACAAAGAATAACCCATGATGTTCTTAGTCTATCATTCTTCAAATCAACTCAAAGAACTCCAAAAGTTCAAAAATATATTCTTAACATGATCATAAATCAATCCTAAGAAATAGCATGCTCGAACAAACAAGTCGAAGATCAAAAAAATCACAAAACATCAACCAACTCTATTAGTTTGCATATTTACTCCAAAACTAAGTATTACATGTTTTGGTTTTTGATCAACCACTACTCTGAATTTTCCATGAAGTAAACCATTAAGAAACAATATTATGAAGCAAGTTCTAAAGTTTATATAAACATTAAACTCAAGATTACATGGCAGAACTTTTGTAGAAACACAACACAAACTATGAGCCTCAAGTTTGTTTTCCAACCTTATCTTAGCATGCATAAAAATTCATTCCATCAAGATTGCAACCATAAGTCATCCAAATAACTTCCTAAAACATATATCAAAGTCCTAAAAACAACATATGCAAATATCAAGACCAAAGGAGCATGCTTCCATAACAAATGATTTAAGCTTACTCAAAGGAGAAATTATTTTTACACCTCCAGTTTCCAACTTTCTCATATCATGCAAAACTCTTAGTAAAAACTCCCAATATGCAACAAATTGAAATCCAAATTTCATTCTAATATGTTAAATCTAAACCATAAAAATATCGGACTAAGATGTTTCCAAGAACTTACAAGAAAAAAAGAATCACACATTGTCCAGTTTATCACCAAATATGACCTTTCCATGCTTAAAGAGTCTTTTAACTAATCCAAAATTCATGAAAAATTACAAGAAGTATACCAATTGATACTAGACTCAAAGGGGAATAACTTATGTGAAAAGAGTTTCCAGAGAATTCACTTAAAAAGACTTTGAACAATTTGAGCAAGAAATGCTAGAAAAGCTGTCTGAGGTTTCTCCTTGAGTTCACTCCAAGAAAGTGTTTCAAAAGTGACAAAAGTCTAAGGGACAAGCTATGGACGACTCATATACTACTGGAGGGGTTGAGAGGGGATATGAGCGTGACTTTTTGATGATGTGTTGTCAGCCAAAACTATGCCCAAAACCATGGGCTACATCACACGGTTTTGTCCCTTGAAGCTGCTATGTGGTTGGGTGGTGGTGAGGTGGCTAATTGCCCTCCCATCAGCCACTATTTGGGGCTAACATGGATAGTGGAAGTATGAGGAAAAAATTCCTCAAGAAGCCTTGCATAGGTGGAGATTTTTGGTAGGCCTTGGTGGGTCCTAGTGGGCCTAAACCGATTGGGCCTCATTTGGAGTTTCGGTTTTTATCAAACCCAAATCTAATTTTTCTTGGCCCAATGAAAATAATATGGTATAAAATAATAAACAATGGTGGAATGACATGAATTTGAATGGTTAATAGCACGTGAAAATGATTTAATCAAGTGATTAAACACTATGCTAAAATTGACTTCATTTAGGCTTTGGGAAACCATTTAGGATTTTGGTTTCCATAAGGTATTTGAGGTTTCAATTGGATTGCAAATATTTAGGGTTTAATTAGGGTTGAAACCCTATTTGGTTTGGCACAAAAGTGAATGGTGGGATGGAATAGTGTTTGGATTAGGTAGCATTATCACAAAGCTTGATTTTTCATTCATTTCCTTCACATCTTCATCTCATGGTTCCTCTTGGTGCCAAGTAGTGTGACTAAAATTTTTTCAAGTGTCCAGATGAAACTTCTCTAAACTGATTTGGAGATTCCACACTGTGATCTAAAAACGACTGGACTATGTGCCACATTGCGCTAACACAAAAGTTTAATATTCACTCCAAAAATGGTGAAAATAACTTCACACCATAAAATCTTAAATAATCCTACGAAACTAGGAGTGTTCGCGAATTTCAACTCCTAATTGCCTCGAAGAAATCGAAACGCATTTTCGAACAATTGTTATACAGAAAATGAAAATCGTTTTACTGCGTCGTAAAATCCTAAATATTCCTCTGAGACTAATGGTGCAAACCATTTCTCGTTCTCACACTCCTAAGTACCTTAAATAAATAAAATCACATTTTTGACACTTAAGTAGGCAAGAAGCTGATTATGCTGACAGATTAAAGCATACGCGATTGCTTGATTCGTAAGACCTTTTCGAGGTTTTCACAAAGTTTCTAAAGTCTAAATAAATTCAACTACTGAATTTTTGGCGGGATGTTACAATTACGCATGATGACTCCAAAATCTCCTCTCCTCAAAATGATGATATCTCTTTCAACATTCAGATCTTCTAATTTCTTCCACAGTATTGAGAGATATGTGAGGCCATGAGAGACTATAAAATCATTATCATAGTGGATTTCACCATCAAACGATCAGTGGATGTAGACTTTACGCTGAACCACGTAAATTTATGTCTATCTATTTATATTTTATGTATTTATTTATTGCTTATTCTCATGGATGTACGTACGAGTATCATATCGATGCTCAAACCACCATCGTGGACTTTTCGACCATATAATTGAGGTTCAAATCCCATCCGTGGGCCGGGATGACTGTTTCTTCCGTTCCGTCATGTTGTGCAAATTTACATATTAACATATATGTTATATTTTAAGTGATTGTTCATTAAAAATGCAAAATTCAATGCCAAGTAGGACTGCCACTCTTAGAGTAGGTAGCGTGTCTACATTAGGTGTCCTAATGCGTGAATATGATGATCGTTGATCAATTTGTTCGGTCCTACCAAACCAAATTATATTTTAAGTTGCAGACGATACTAAGACAATGACTACCATATAATTTGTACAATGTATAATAATAGCTAAGTACATTCATTACATAGGATTTGGACATGTCCCACCTTACCTTATATCACACAATTATTTGGAATATAATTTCCAAAAAATAGGGAAGAGGTTTTATGTTGTTAAAACAAATACGAACTTGTTTATTTTCACAATTATTTTTATTTCATCTCATCATTACAATTTTTTTAAATTTATACATAAAATAAAATAAATAATTCAACTATTTCAAATCCAAAAATAATAATAACATTAAAAAAATATATTTTAACATTATTTTATTCAAACTTCAAATTTTATCTCAATTTATCTGATCTCATTTATGAAAACAAACGAGGTTGAAATCCAAGAAATTTCACCTTAATAATAATAATGACAATAACAACAATAATAATAATCTTAAAAATAATAACAACCCAGGAAATTTGACCCAAAAGGTTCCTGAGTTTTTGTTCCCTGCCGGATTACGAGTTAGATTTTTTCTTTTCCTCACATTTTTTTTTTTGAGAATAAAACGTTATTTTCCTCAAATTAAAAGATGGGTTTTGGCTGTGTTTTTAAATATGTTTTTTATGTTCAATATTTTTATGTAATTGTTAATGAAAGATCTGTAAAGTAGTTGGGACTCAAAGTATCTTAAGTCCCTTACACTTTCTTTAAAAAAATATAAGATTTATATAAAAAAATTCACTTATTAATAGTAGATTTTATTATTTTTCAAATAGAGTCCGTGTGGTTTATACACTTTAAGTTTGTATATAATATTACTTTGATAATTATTAAAGTGAAATTATTTATATATTTTAAAAATATACAAGTCTCATGTACTCTTTTTAAAAAATATAAAGAAAACTTACGACTCAAATGAAAAAATAATTTTTTAATAATAAATCTTACTTTTTTTTTTTTTTTAAAGGAAGTGCATAGCTTTTACATCTCAAAACTATATTTAGTATTATTTTTTTTTTTAAAAAAAGAGCGGAAGAAAACCGTGTATTTAGCATTACTCATGATTCAACTTTTATAATATTTTACATTACATTTTTTTTATTTACATGAACACAAAAATATAATTAACGTCTTCATCAGTCAAATGACGAGCGCACGCACATCTATTTTGATATGGAGAAATGATATTTGCAGTCGTGAGTGTGCAAGCGCCGTGCAGTCGCTTTGAAAAAAGTAAATAAATATGAGACCGACATGAAAAGAAATTAATTTTTTAATAGTGGACTCCACTCTTTTTCAAAGCGACTGCACGGCGTTTGCGCATTCCACGACTGTATGTAGCATTACTCTTTGATATATTAGCATAAATTTAAATTCATCCGAAAAGTCGGTCTTTTTCTTTAAGCCTCGGTTTAAACAGTGAAATTGTTTTATCTCATTTTATTTTATTATTATAATTTTTTAAAATTTTCATACAAAATATAATAAATAATTTAATTTTTTTAAAATTTTAAAAAAATAATAATATTAAAAAATAATATTTTAACAATATTTTATTTAAAATTTTTATTTTTATTTAAAATTATCTCATTATCCAAATGCACCTAATAGTCAAAACCACGAGTTTTGAATTTTTAAAGATGTTGCGGGTCTCGGTAAAATATATAAATGGCTGCTTCCAGAATTTTTCTTGCTGCTAGAGTTTTGAAATTTAAAAAATGGTAAATGCTAGAAATATCATGAAACGCTTATTAATTAATTTTTCATGTTATTTAGGATACCTCTGATTATAAATTTCTTTTTACTGTATAATTTTAAATTACATCAATTTATAAATTTATAATTTTACAAAAATTAGATCAAGATGTTCTCAAGTTTAGACGTGATCTCAAATTAGAAAAAAATAGACACACTAGGTGGGTTCCATATCATTTATTATTAATTTAATATTGTTCAAAGTATTTATACCGATAATAATAATTACCATATAGTTCATTTTATATATATTTTTCTCTTGCAGTTAAAGTCATCAAAACTTTTTATAGTGAAAATAATAATTTAAAAAAACAAAATTGGGAAACATTTTTGCTCCTTAATGAAATGAATATAATAAACAGATTGAGAAGTGCTACAATAGAAAAAAATTTCATAAAAATAAATTTCTCGACTCATTTTGGATACTAAAACCATCTCGACGTAACTTATTTAATCTCTTTTTATCATTATAATTTTTATAAATTTTCATGTAAAATATAATAAACAATTCAATTTTTTCAAATCTTAAAAAAATAATATTATTAAAAAAATATTTTAAGAATATTTTATTCAACTTTTAACGTTAAAATCATCTCATCATCCAAATCCCATCTTATTTTATAATAAAAATAATTTTTTAATATAATATATTAGATCAAACTAATTATTTAAAATTTGATTTTATGAAATTTGATTTAGCATTCACAGTTCCCGTCCTTAACAGGTTTAGTGACAGCCAGCCGGCCAGGACTTAAAATCTCCTATCTATCACCATTCATTCGTCTTGAAGGTAACCGAAAACGGATTAAAAACATTTTGAAAGCCCTCAAGGCTCAAAAGATTCCGCTTTAAATGCACCTAATCCTCCCCTTTCTTCGTAACATTTACTTCATTTCTCATTCTCCCATCCCTCTCTTTCTCTCTCTCTGCACTCTTCTGTTTGTGTCCCAAGTTTTTGTAGGCATTTTCAATGGCGACAAATATTGGAATGATGGACAGCGCGTACTTTGTGGGGAGGAGTGAGATATTGACGTGGATTAATGACAGGCTTCAGCTCAATCTCTCTCGTATTGAAGAGGTACACTATTCCCATTCATTTGTTCGTTCATCCGCATTTCTTGATTTGTGAGTCGGAATATTTTTCCCATGGATTTCTTTGGATACTAATAGTCAATATTTTCCCGTTCTTGAATTTGGGTTTCTTTCAGTGGTGGAATCTAAAAGGAAAAAAAGAAACTTTTGATGTTATAGTCTCGAAAGTTATACTTCTCGAATTTGGGTGTTATTCTGGCTTACTATTTAGTTGACAAAGATGTTGCTTGGTTGCATTTTGATGACCAATATGGATGGACTTCTTGAGAGACATGTGATTCCTAGTGTAATTATTAATTTCTTATACTCTACATATCGAGTATCACCCTGAATTTTGTCTCTCTTGTTTTCACCTCAAGTGAAGTTGAAATATGTGTACTAAATTACTGGTAAGCTTCTATATGTATATTAATTAGTTTAATTGATTTGGATACCAGATATTCCCGATTTGTCATGTTGATCTGCCTAATATTGGAAAGTTGATCTAGATAGCTTTGGATATTTTAAATTTTCCCTTTTTATTTTCTTAAAAAAATTTAAACATGGCATTTTTTACTTATATAAAAAGAAAATATTGGAAAGTTGATTACAATGTGCCCATTTCACTATTGAGTTTTATTAATGGTAGATGCGGCCACATCATAAAATGTAGAATGAGAGCAACATTGGTGTGGGCGCAAGTGTTAAATCAAGGTAAAGTGATGATTTGGGGGAAATTTCGTCGGCAATCGGCAATTTTGGTTTAAAGTTCTAGGCACATTTAAGCGCAATTGTGGCCTAGAGTCTTGGCACAAAGGCAAAGCGCAAGCTTGAGCCTAATTGAAGTATAGCAATCACTAAAAAATATATATATAAAATACAGTTAAAATGTTCAAAATAGCAAGATGGTAATATATTTAGAATATTAACTCAATTTGTTATCTGCAACATGACAACCAAGTGATAAACTAACTAAATAAAATTTAAAAATAGCACTCTATATATTCCTCTTGTGCTTTACTAAAAACAACCATGTGAGGGAGGGAGGGATGTACCAGGCGTCCAAGTGACTGCTCAAGTTTTGGTTACGGTGCTGCTGTGTGGTCTAGAGAGGAGAAAGAGCACAGCATACAATACGGCATACATTCGTATTTGTACCACAAATAAATGGTGCAATAATATTAATTGTAAAAACTGACATTTTATATTTTCCCAAAAAAATTACAAAGGTTTGCTTTTTGCGCTTTAAGCTCACTAAGAAAGGTGCCAAAGAATGTGATCGAGGCATGCTTTTGTAAATGTGCTTTGCTTACCAACATTGGCAATTGTGACATGTTATTATCTGGCTCAATCTATATTAAAATTTGCTTTGCCTTGTTGAAATGTGAAGTTTGCATTTTCATGAGCTACTATGGTGTAGACTGAGTTTGATCTGACAGGGCCTTACCAAGCTTACGCTCTAGGCTAATTGGCTTTAATGACATGGATAGGCAAACAGTTTTTCGCTTTGGCTTGAATGGTTTATGGCTATCCCTATTTGGAGCTTCGCAATCTAGTGTTTGCTCTAGTTTAGCACTGGAAAAATCGAGTTAGCTAGGCTTGTTGCTATTGGGCAAAGCTATTTTCGTCTTAAATAATGATTTCTGGGGTTTGTCTACAACTTCTCATGACTTTTTCAAAGCCGTACATATTTTCAATTTTTTTCTCTGAAAAAGATCAGATGACAATATGTTGATTCAGCCTTAGGCATTTTACTAGTTAGTTCCGGTCAAGCCCCCAGATGGCACATTTTCCGGTACAAGGTCATCTACAACCTACATATGTTAAGGTGTTCTCCTCACCCTATGAGTTTTTGAAATTGGTCTAATTGTTATGCACACTTATCAATTGCAATGACTTCTATCTATAATATGACCTTTGATACAATACATAAATCCACTAGCTATATAAGATGGCCATTTATGTTTATTGGCTCTATGGTAGTACTATAACTTGAGCAGTTATGCTTGTCTTTACTGGAGAGATTGAGCTAATGGTCTATGGGGCTATGACACAATAACGTGCTAGCGTTCAAGGCATTTAAAATTTTATGCTTCTGTTCAGATTTGAATAAAAGAAGACTCTTTTAGCAGCTATGAGGGTTACTCTCGTTGCATGGATGCTGTAGTATGCAAATCACATCATGACTCTACCATCTTAAACTTTTCCCTAAGCAAATAGTGAATTAATTTCTTCTTTATAATTTGTTTTCTATGTAATTTCTTCTATCAAGGCTGCATCTGGTGCTGTGCAATGTCAGATGATTGATATGACGTATCCTGGAGTTGTTCCAATGCACAAGGTAACAAACTGCCTCTCCCCACCCTTTTTTTTTTCTTTTTTTTGTCCTTTTTTCTTTTTTATTGGGGTTAACTGTTTTTTTCTTTTTTTTGCTATCTTGTAGGTGAATTTTGATGCAAAAACAGAATATGATATGATCCAAAATTACAAGGTTCTGCAGGAAGCATTCAACAAGTTGAAAATCGATAAGGTGATTTCATCCAACTGGTAATATTTTTTTGTGTTGTGCTTCATGCATGAATTTTGGTTCTATTTTTATCTTTACCAACTTCATTATATTGAGATTGTAAGTTTGTATTATCTCATTCTTTTGAGTTTTTCATTTCCCCATTTCTACCAGATCTTTCTGACTTTTATTAAGTTTGAATTTCATTCCTGTCTGAATTTCAGGAGCAGGTTGGTTTGGGCTTAGTAGTCTAGTCCAAGAAAGGGATATGTTAAGGGAAGAAACTTGAGGGAGATCATTGTTCTAGTAGATAAACAAGAAAGGAACTTAATGTATAGTTTATAATTTTGTGTTGGTAGCCTCTTGGCTTAAATTTTGGGCTTATCATTCCTCTAGTTGGAGGGCCAGTGGAATGATTTGACTAGTTTAGAAACTAAACCTATGAAATCGTTTCTGGATTTATTGGGTTGCAACTTTTGCGGCAGAATTTCCATACACAGCGATTTGAGTTTGGTCCTAGGATTTGCCTTTCTTAAATTCTACATAAGATGTGCAAATAAATACTCATTTTTGGTGTACTGTCTAAATACCAACTGGTCTACAGTTATGGTAGAGTAAGATCGATAAAGTTTCAGTTTCCAGAAATGGAAAAAGTAGGAAGTTCTTTATCTCTTGGTAACAGGGCCCTTAAAAACCCATAAACCTCTTTGTTTTATAAATGAGATTAGTGTGATTTAAAGGACTTATGGGTTTATTCTACCTATTGAAAGAGAAGGCAGAAAAAATCTTCTTATGGTGCAAGTATTGATTTCAATCATGAAATAGGTTACTTGATAATCAGCATAAAGGATGAAATGCAAGGATTAATTACTGTGTTTTCATAGCAACTTAATTAATTGGGAAGCCGGATTAGCGTAAGATACTGCTCAAAACAAGAATTTACATTTGCATTAACTGCAAGTTTTCTGCATGGCAGCATATTGAAGTCAACAGGCTAGTTAAAGGACGACCTTTGGACAACTTGGAGTTCCTACAATGGCTTAAACGTTACTGTGATTCTGTGAATGGTGGCATTATGAACGAGTATGCCAGTTTATTTTTAGTGACCTGTTACCCTTCTCTGTTTTTAACAAATTTGAATGTTGCTGAATATAATCTTAGTTCCTTTATGTTTCCCTTAAATTGAACGTGTTCTGTTTTCTTGTAGGAATTATAATCCTGTTGATCGTAGGATTAAGGGTGTGAAGGATCGGAATCCTAAGGGATCTCAGAAGATTCCGAAATCTCTGCAAACAAACAATGTGCACAACCCTGGTTCTGGTGACACAGTTGGTCTTGACAAGGCCTCCGGTGAGCTTGTTTCACACCCCTGCTCTCTCTACCAATCTCTGTTTGCCCGACACATTTTTTTTTTCATCCTTCCCTTTATTGCTTTTTGCTTGTTGGAATAGGCTTCAGGCAAGGGAAGACATATGCAGCAGCAGGTGGAACTAATTCTTCAAGGGAGGTTCAGGCTTTGTCCGAGGAGGTATTGGCATTAGGTTCACATACAGCTTTTTCCTTGTTTAAATAAAATATGTGCCCAGTCCATGCAAGACCCTTTCCCTATTAGGCATAGGATACACATCATTCTTAACATATTGCAAATATTCAAAATTCTACAAACCAAAGCCTGGCAACCTTTATTAATAAGCTTTAACAACATACTTTGTCATTACAGCTGATAAAAATGAAACTTAAACATTAGCCTTAATCGTTAATCCAAAAACTCACACGAAACATAAACTCTAAATTTTATTAACACTAACTAAAAGCTTCTTCAAGGTATAGAGGATCCAACACTATATTTTGTGGATTGTAACTTCTTCCTCAAGGACCTCAACCGTATCTAGGTATTTGAGTTATAAGTAAAAAAAAGAACAGAAAAAAGAGTCGAAAAAATATATCATAAACAGTAAACATTGTACGCATCATAAAACATTTTTCTTTGAAACTTTTGGCTTGCCAGCACATAATCATGGCCTGTGTCATAGTTGGCGATTAAAAGGATCCTGACTCCATTCCCATGACCATAATCGAAGTTGCTTTTAAGGTATGACAGCACTTGTTAAACAATGGTGCAGTCAAGTGGGTTAACGCCACCACTGATTATTGATTGTTGGGTTGTCCGTGCCTTTTTGCTCTGGTGCCATCAAATTATCATATCACTCAAATATTTATAAAAATCAATACATTAATCATTATCTTTTTTTCGTTTCATTCTTTCTTTTCTCATAGCTTTTGTTACATTTGCATATTTGTATCATAAATATAAAAGAAGAACTTAGCATAAAACTTGCAATCATTAAAAGGGGCTTCTGAAGAAAGGGCTATAGCATGCACACAACTCAAAATCATTTTATAGAAAATTGTTGATTGAGAATTTGGAATCAGAAAGGCATGATTTATATCTAGTTACTTCAATCCTTGGCTTCAAAAGCTCAATCAACTTCACTGAACTCGCCAATCATATTTATAAACAATCAATCTCTTAATACTATATTTCGTCATTTGGCCTTTCTAAACACCAGTACCGACACAAGGGGCAGGTCTGGTCTCTCTCTCTCTCTCTCTCTCTCTCCCTCTCTAAACTTTCAAAATGCTTGTTTTATAAGTTAAAACAACTTAACAAGTAATCAGCATAAAATCATGCAACCTAAGTTCTAAACATGTTTTCTACACAAAAACCCTAATTTAATAATGATAACACTAGCAACATATGGACAGATTATAAAATTTTAGTTATATACAAATTTTAGATCTGTCTTAACTCAGAATTAGGCATGCACACCTTGAATCACCATTCAAATATCCATGCACCATAAAATTAGACTAATATGAAACAACCATGCTATTCAAAGGAGAAATGAGTCTAACCTATTGCTGGCAGATTTATAGAAGGTCAAACACCACTCTTAAGCCTTCTTCTTCATCTTTTGCTATTCTAAATCATTAACTCCGCAATAACTTAATAAAATAGCACAACAGGAGTGAATCAAGGCTCTAATCTTGATCAAAATCTTAGGAAAAACACCAAGGGCGGCTGGGTATTGAGTTCTTGATGAATTTAGTATGAAAGATTTGATCTTGCACTGATTTCATGGCAAAACCCATTCAAGAAAGATGTAGAAATACATTAGATGAATATTAGATATCTAAACTTGAGCCTTGATGAAAATAATTGAGAAAAATTAAAGAAACTTCACCTAAATGAGCAAAGAGAGGCCTGCTGCCAGGCCTTATGTTTAGGGGGAAGCTATCAAAAAGTTATAAAAAAAAATGAAGGGTTTTTGGAAGATAACTATGTAATGATCAATTCCCCCCCCCCCCCCCCCCCCCCCCCCAAAAAAAAAAAAAAAAAAAAGTGGTTTTTCTGGTTCTCCCACCAGGAGGCAGGGTGAGATTTTGTGAAAACCTGACTTCTGGGAGCTGAAAAGCGGCAGCAGTAGGTGGGATTTACCATGCCTGAGTTTAAATAATGAGGTTTCTATTTATTTTTATAATAAAATGTTGGGATTTTCTTGGGTTACATTTTATCCAACAAGGATTTCTAGTTTTTCTTTTTTTTTTTTTTTTTTTTTTTTTGTGATCCTTTGACTATTCCTATTAGAACATGGATCGCATCTTGTTGCACGTTATTCTAGGCAACAAGATTACAAATAAATGTGTCCTAAAATCTAGGTTTTATCCCTAAAAAATAGGGTTGGCAGCAAAATGGCATGCCTGCCCTAGTTGAAATTGTTTGACTGTACGATGAACTTTTAAATGGCTTCCAACTTTCAAGGAAATATTTAGCAGAATAGGAAAAGATGCTCTTAATTCTAGGCTTTCTCCTTGAAGCTTAGAGGTAGCAAAACTGGTTGTTCAAGTGAAATCCTTACGCAACCAGGAATCCTAGACCTAGTTTTTATTCGATTCTTTTGACTGTTCCTATTAAAACATGAATTATCTTGTCCACATTTAATCTACGCACTAAACAACTTTTCAAACACTTATTTAAAGCTCATTTAATAGAACTACAGTAATAATAATAATATGAAGTTAACATATTATCCTTTAATCAAGTCTCGGCTGTGACAGTCTATGACTTTAGCTGTTTACAATGGCTGATGAGGAGATCATCCTCACTCTATTATTTAATGGAGGATACCTACCCTACTTCAGACAGGACAAAGGTACGACGATGACCCACTGTTATATTGTTTTCACTTTAAAATCTCTATGGATCGATCATCACATTTATTCTAGACATGGTTCTATCTCCGTGATGCATGGTCTCTTTCTCCTTCTAACTCTCACCCACACAGATTCATCATTCACTCTGGTTGAAACAATTGTCTGCTAGAGTTCAGTATTATACACTTTACTGTTTATTTCATTGCTTTCTGTTACCACTGCATAAAAATTGAAAAAAAAAAGTAATGTTTCGGCCAGAAGAGCTTCCAATAACGAGGTTGATTACTCAAAGGTATGTTGTTATATTTTGTCATACAGATTGCTGCTCTCAAGCTCTCTATGAATCTTCTGGAAAAGGAAAAAGATTTTTACTATGGGAAATTAAGGGATATAGAAATTCTCTGTCAGACTCCTGAACTGGAGAATATTCCAGTAAGATTTTCTTGAGATCTTTGATTTTACTCATTATGGTTTTACAATTTGTTTAATGTATATACTCAATTCTCCCTTTTTAAAGATTAACGGCATATATACTATATGTAATCAATATTGTAAGTTTGCCATTCTGCATATTTCTTATGCTAGTTCTGTATATCTTGTTCTATTTTCTTTATTAACCCGTCTCTTATTTGACTCTCTCAGTACATGTAAGGATGACAAAAGAATCTAGGTCCACCACCAAAATGTTCCAAAGAAAATTATTTTCTGGCCTGGAGTTTTGAATCGTTTTCTAGCAGTTTCTTTTATAACTTAATGTAGATTTTGAGCTAGTTGTTATGAAGCTTCTGTGGGGTCGAGATCCAAAATAATCCGAGTTTCTCTCGTTTTCTTGTCATTACTGTACCTACAAGAATTAAAAGGTTTCTGCTGTGTTTTTGTCTATGTTTTCATATATGGGTGCATTTATATTTTTAAACTGCTCCCATTCTTCGTTTACCCCCAAGGTTTTTATCCAAATAGGTGAGAATTAGTTGTTATCATGACTCAGGCCAAACATGATGAGACATGGTTATATTGTGTTTCTTCAATTTTTGGCAGATGTCTGTAGCTATTAAGAAGATATTGTATGCTGCTGACGCAAAGGAATCTGCACTTGCTCAAGCCGAGGACTTCCTATCACAGTTAACAACTGCTGAAGCTGAAGCTGGAGCAGAAGCTGGAGCAGAAATTGATGCCTGATTGTTTTTTGTTTTTTTTGTAACTGAAAAGGAGGCTGTAGCCTGTCTCGTAAAGTAAAACACTTTGCTGGGTCTTCTGGCTAGATAAGCCCATTGCCTTCTTTTATCATGGGATGCTTCGGATCCTTTTATGTCTACATGTATTGTCTAGACATTGAACCTTCTTTATGTCTTCTACTTGTATTGTCTAGACATTGAATCTTCTTTATGTCTTCTACTTGTATTGTCTAGACAGATAAGCGCCAATTGCAAAAAAAAAAAAAAAAGAGACTAATCTAATAACATTAACCAAAATTACTGGAATTTACAAATAGGAAGCTAAATCAGAATTTCAAAGGGGTATTCCGGACTACTCTTTAGTATAGAATACTTCTTACTCATGCGAAGTACTTTCTCTATTGAGATACTGATTTGTCAAGAAAACCTTAAAACGGATGCGGTGAATGTAGCTTATTTACACCACCCAATGGCTTCTTTATGTCTTATTTACACCATGCGGGCCGGGGGACAGCCCCCGTTGCCCATCCCTACCTAAGACATCCCATTATGAGGTGAATGTTATGTATCTGTGTTCTTAACCTAGTAAATATATGAGAAAATCCATTCTAAGATGGCTACAAGAAGACCTTATATGTTTCATCAATTGTTTCACTCCATCTCTCGTCCTTTAATATGATCTTTCAATAAAAAGTCCATTTAAGTCCCTCTTGTGCCAAAGTGAAGATTCGCAACGAAAGAAGAATAAGCATTTATCGAGTACTAGTTTTCATTTACATCTAGGATTGTATAGATATATATTATGCTTCCTAAGGATCAATTAAAATATATGCTTTGATAAAAGATTAAAAAAAACGTAAAAGTGAAATCGAAGCATTACTCAAACCTGAACCAAGTTATTTGACAACAATCATGGACCGAACATATATGTTAAGGTGTGTTTTGTAACTATTTGGCCGGAGAGGGAGCATGAGTCAATCTCGGCCCACAACGACGATTCAGGCCTCGATTTGTGTGGCATGGGGCCCACGATGGTGGTGCGGAGTGGCGGTATGGTGTTCATATGTACGCCCATTGCAACAAATAGAAGATAAATACAACAAATATAACTAAAGAACAAGACACAAATTTATGTGGTTTGGCACAGAGCCTACGTCCACGGGTCGTTTGGGGTGCAAATCCAATATAAATAGAAGTATTTTAGAGTCTCTCACGATCTCTCGTAGCTCACTATACAAATGATAAAACTAGAGATTTCCGTCTGGAGGTTGAAGAAGCTTTCTCCTTCTAGTTGCCCAGGAGAAGTCTGGAAGAAGAAGAAGAAACCCCTCAAGTCTTTTATCTCAGATCCCTTTTATTCGCCCCTATCAGTTGTTGGTGAAGAGCTCAACTTTATGTCACTTCGTCGTTCTCTCTCGCTTGGCTGACCCCCTTTCCCTCTCCTTTTCCCTTTTTTCTATCACCTCCTTTCTTTTCCCCTGACACCTTCCCCCCCCCCCCCTCTTGTCCCTTGCTAGTCCCTTCCTACTGGCACCTCATGGGCTGGGCTTGGGGCTCCCTATGGGCCAAGGGATTTTATCCCTTCTAGTTATTGCACAATTCTTAAGGTTGTCTTGCTCCCCAAGAGGACTTTGAGAATCTTCAAATAAGGAATTTTATCCCTTCTAGTTATTGCACGATTCTTAAGGTTGTCTTGCTCCAACAGAGGACTTTGAGAATCTTCAAATCAAGCTACCTGTAAAAAATAAACTTCAAAAATTGGTCCTTGATCTTCCGTTTGTCGAAACCATGATGATTTTTTAGCGCAGGGCTAGGCTTGAGAGCTAGGTGGGAACTGGACTCGACCGTGAAAGGTGGATAGCGCGGAGCTCGGCTTGGAGAGCTAGGCAGGAGCTGGACTCGACCGCGTAGAGTGGGGAGCGCGGAGCGCGGAGCTTGACTTGGAGAGCTAGTCAGGAGCTGAACTCAATTGCGCTAGGTGGAGAGCATTTGCATGACAATCAAACGCTTGGATAGTTGCACATGTCCGTCTGTCATTAGCAATGAGTGTGCTTTCCTACAGTGTTTAGTGGGCTTTTGCCCCTTGATGTGAGCTGTTGTTTGATGTTTACATTTTGGTGTAAATGTTTGAGTTTGTTTGTAGTCATCCATGCTTAAGTGGTCAGGGAGCCCGTCGACCCCCGGGGCCTATCTTAGGGGGTTGTCGAGCCGGTTGACTCATTTTTTATGGACATGCGCACGAGGCGGTTTTGGAATTTGAAGGCTCGTCTAGGAGGTAACCCATCGGCGGTGGTGGCAAGAGTGTAAGCACTCGACTTTGCGGGAGAAGATGCTGTTGTTAAGGTGCGAGCGTAGAGCATCAACCTAAAGAACAAGGCAAGATCTAGAATTGACCATGCTGTGTGGGGATTGGTTGTCGAGGTGCGAGCGCAGAACATCGAACGAAAGAACCAGGCGAGATCTGGAATGGACTGTGCTGGGTGGCGATTAGTCACTTAGGTGCGAGAGCGGAGCATCGTTCTAAAGAACCAGGCGAGATCTAGAATCGACTGTGCTGGGTGCAAAGAGAAACAAAGCTCAACTGCATTGGAGAGACGGGAAAAAGAGCACAATGGCGTTGTTGGGGTGGGAAGTGACTCAACTACCCTGGGGCAACGAGACACAGAGCTCATTCGTGTTGCTGGGGTGGGAGTCGGTGCTCGACTGCACTGCTACGGCAGAAAATAGAGCACAACTGCGCTAGGTGCAACGGGAGACAAAGCTTGACTGCACTATTGGGGCGGGAGATGACTTGACCACGTTACTGAGGTGGGAGATGACTCGACCGTGCTAGTGTGACAAGAGACAGAGCTTGACTGAGCTAGGTGCAACGGGAGACAGAGCTTGACCACGTTGGTACGAAGGGAGATAGAACTTGATCGTGCTACTACGTCGGGAAACAGAGCTAGACCATTCTACTGCGTCAGGAGACAGAGCTCGATCGCTCTACTAGGTGCAGGACACGGAGCTCGACCGCACTATTGGGTGCGGGAGACAGAGCTTGATTGTGCTGCTGTGGATGGAGACAAAGCTTGACCATGCTGCTACGAAGGGAGACAAAATTCTCGACCGCACTGCTCTAACTAGAGACAGAGCTCAATCGCTCTATTGTGGTTGGGAGACAGAGCTTAACCGTGTTGCTACGACAGGAAACAGAGCTTGATCGCGCTGCTCCGAAAGGAGACTAAGCTCGACCACGCAAGGGAGATTCTTGCCATTGTGAGGAAGTTTGGGCTTCGCTTCACATTGTATGGCCCATGAGATGTGTTTAGCCAGCCACACTGGACTTGCTCTTCATGAGCCCTAAGTGAGTGGTGGTGCAACTAGCCTTGCGCTATTGTCTTGGTGTAGAGCCGTGGATTAGACCACTGCGCATGGATCCTCGCAATGATGGAGTCCACTTGGCAAGCATGATCGCCATAGTGAGGTGAGGATATGGCCGCTGTGGCGAGTGAGCATGTTGTGATTGAGGGAGGGTGGTGAGGTCCTCCCTCCGTGTGCGAGATGGTTCTAGCAGGCAAAGAGCTTGTGGTGGGGTCCATGGCAAGCTGCTCCCATGGCCGACGAGGGTGGTCGAGTAGACCACCACATCTGAGGAAGGTGGTCGAGCAGACCATCGTGGCGAGGTCCATGGCAAGGTGCTCCTATGGCCGAGGAGCATGGTCGAGCAGACCACCACATCCGAGGAAGGGGGTCGAGAAGACCATCGTGGCAAGGAGCTTCCTCTGTTGTCGGATACGAGTGAGGGTGTCGACAATGTTATGCCCACCCTTTGCGTGCGCTATCTGGGGTGGGGACTGGGGTCAGGGAATACTTCGTTGGCGATAGAAATCGCTGGCGGTTCTATTGGAAGCTAATGGTGGCCCCACCAGCTTATGGATGCCACTGGAGGAGGGACTTCATGCGTGCGCACGACCCCCGTGGGTGGAAACCATTCCGGCAGGGACAGATGATGTCGACAGTTCACATGGTGGCCTTCGGCGCCCCTGTCCTGCCATGGTTGGGCCTAGTTGAGTGGTCTTAACCACGTGCAATCCCATGAGCGTGGTTTCCAGGGCGAATGTCACCTTTGTGGGTTGTGGTTGGGGACCACCCCCACGGAGACAGAGCTCGTTTGCAGTCCACGTGGTGGCTGTCGATGTCTCTACAGGGCCCAAGGCGGGCTGGGTCGTGACCCTCTTGGGTGCACGACGTGCATCCAGCCGGCACCGTGCATGGCATTGTACATACCAGTTTATTCTTGCAGAGGAGGTGTTTAGTAGACTTTTAAATAGAGCTTTTGTTTCGAGAAGCATAGGGGCATATCAAGCAAGTAGAGGTTGTCCTTTGATACCTCACTTTTTATATGCTAATGATTTACTTGTGTTTGTGAACGATGCCAAATCATCTTTGAAAGAACGGTTTGAGGCTTTGCAATCTTATGAGAAGATAACTAGCTAGTTTGTAAACAAATCTAAATCTGCTATGTTCTTCTCTTCGAAGGCATTTGCTTCTAGAAAGGCTATTAGAAGATCTATTATGGGTTTCACAGAAGCTAGCTTTCCATGCACATATCTGAGAGGACCTATATACAAAGGTAAGTTATTGTCCTCAATGCTGGAGCCTTCATTGAGAAAGATAAAGATTAAAGTTGTGAGATGGAAATCATGCATGCTTTCTAATGGAGGGATGTTAGTTTTGATTAAACAAATATGACCATACTTTTTGCTAATTTCTTTGGGGGGATAAAGCTGGAAAACATAAAAGAAAATGGGTTGCACGGTCAAAAGTCCATAATAGAGCTCCTTATCCCTCCTTGATAGTCTCTGCTAGACATGATTCCAACCTGTGGAGGTATAATCTGCCATTTTCCCAAAAGTTTTGAAAGGTACTACTTGGTTAGTTAAGGATCCATGTCATTTTGGCATCTAGTCGAGAATGGGGCCACTATCAGAACATGTAGAGAGGTTGGAAAATTTGGATCTAAGACTGAGTGAGATTCTTGAAAGAACTAGTTTGAAATTACAGCTATTGCAGGAAGTAGTGGGCCTACCGCATTCAACAATAGGGGCTGTGTTCCATCATTTCTTAGAGAATGTTGGGAGCATATTTATGCAGGTAGATGTTTGGAGGAATTTTATTTTATGCATGGTTATAGAGAGGTGAGTCAAGTGGCTGACAACTTCGCATAAATGGGAGGAGTATCAAAGGATCTTTATTTTTTTATTTTTACATGGAATGAACTATCTCAACAAGTTCAAGACGTTTTAGTAGTGACTAATTCGGGAAGCAAGCTCCACAATTGGTTTCTTAAAACACTTACTAAAACAAAGGTGTTTGTTTTATCGTTGGAGGTGGCCAAGTGCATTCGTATTATTGAGTTTAGGAAGGTTACAAAGGAGATGGTACTAAGTTGGGACAATGCACGTTGGTTGGCAAACATTTTGGAAGAACGCTCATTATTGGTGGGAAAAATAAATTTATGTAAGGCGTATCATGATGGCAACAAGGCTATTGTTGTTGTCATGTTTTGCAGCCCGAACAGTTCCACAAAGCCCAAGCTCCTTGGTGCCTGCAACTAAGAAGAAAGAGAGGCTCCAGTGGCCTCCAAGGTCACTCCGATGCCTAAGTTAGTGGATAGTTATTTGGTGAGGGAGAGGGAAATATAAAGCAAAGTAGAGTTGTTATATGGGTTGAATCGAGAGTCCCCCGTAGGAGAGTATTCCCCTTATTTATAGCTAATTTGGGCCCTTCCGTTGAGGGAGATCTTGGCTTGTCAGACGCCAGGCCGGCCACCACTCATTCTTTGTCGCCTTAGTGGGCATCAGTCTGCGGCCTAGCGGGAGATCGCATCGTGCCAGTCGTCCTACGTCTGCTTGGCCGCTAGGGGTGTAAACTCAAACCGGAAAACCGGACCGGACCGAACCGGACTGGTTTTACCAGTTTTGAACCGGTCCGGTCCGGAACCGGTTTTTAAAATGTAAAAACCGGCCGGTTCCGGTTCCAGAATTTTTTGGACCGGACCGGTTGATTAAAAAAAATAAAAAATAATATTTTTATATATAAGTTTTATACAAAATATTTTATATATATTAAATATTAATATATATAAGTTTTATATATAATGTACAATTATAAATTTTTATGTGAAATTTTATATATAACATATATATTCATATATGAAATAATTTCTTATTATAATTTATAAATTTTTACATAAAATGTTAATACTAAATCACTAAAAGTTTATAAATAATACTAATATATAACTTATAACTATACTAATAGTCTAATATTAATACTATTATATAGTCTAATATATTAATAAAAGTATAAAACAGTTTTTTTTAAATCAATTTTTTTTT
Organism: Juglans mandshurica; assembly: GCA_022457165.1. Classification (NCBI taxonomy): domain Eukaryota; kingdom Viridiplantae; phylum Streptophyta; class Magnoliopsida; order Fagales; family Juglandaceae; genus Juglans; species Juglans mandshurica. Next base: position 15,727,224 of record CM039632.1, read on the forward strand.
ATAAACAAATTTTTAATGACAAATTATGAAATTTACATTTTAAAAAAATAGGAAAACCGGACCGGACCAGACCGGAAACCGGTTTTACCGGAAGTATCGGTTTAGGAGGGTAACCAGTGCGTAATCGGTTTTGAAAAATACAAAACCGGTACATACCGGTTCGATCCTAGATTTTATCCAAAACCGGACCGGTTACACCCCTACTGGCCGCCACTTCTCTATCATGCCAGGAGGTGTCATATCGCAGGCGAGCCGTCCTGGGCTTGTGGGACGTTCCCCCGTGGGCCAGATTCCCTGCCTGGCCGCCACTTCTCTGTCATGCCAGGAGGTGTCAGATCGCGGGCGAGCCATCCTTGGCTCGTGGGACATTCCCCCGGCACCAGATTCCCTGCCTGGCCGCCACTTCTCTATCATGCCAGGAGGTGTCAGATCGCGGGCGAGCCGTCCTTGGCTTGTGGGATGTTCCCCCATGCGCCAGATTCCCTAACACTAACCTGGGTTGGTTCGTGCCTTGGATCCGTGACTCTGGGGCCGGGTGCATGCCGATGTGGTGCTCGGCCGGCCTGGTGATTAGACTTGTTAATTCGTCGACCCCCGAAGCGTTCCTCTCGATCTTCCCGGGCCTTGAGTTGACAGGCCAACCTTGATTAAGCCTACGCCCACTTCCCGATCCTCTCGCCCCGGATTCCCAATTCCCTCCGAGGTATAATTTCGTATCTCGGGCCGTCCTGCATGGTGTTGTGCACTCGGTCCTCGATCTTGTGGCCCAGGGTCTTTAGCTCCCTTACTCCGGCCCGGGCTTCGTGGTTGGGCTTTCCTAGGCTGTGGCCCTTCTGGGGTGGGCCTCCCCTTAGAGTACCCCACGAATTCCTACCACGGCCACGGGGTGGGAATTCCATTCTTCCCCACTACGATCGGCTCCTTTGGCTCCGGTCGCTTCAGGTTTCTCGAAGCTCTTCTCCCGCCACTTCTACTTCTGCCGACTCGGTTCCTGTTGGTTCGGCTTCTCGAGGTTCCTCGCTGGCTCAATAAACGCATCTTTTCGTTCCTTGCGACCGTCTTGTTTCTTGAGGGCCAATGAGACATGCAGACTATTCCTCTGGCCGCTCTGACATCTTACTGGCACGTGTCGCAACTCCTTCGCCTCATCGGCTGCTACCCGTGCCATGTGGCACTTGATGACGTTACTAAACCTGACGTCGTTTCGCTTCCCGAGCCTCCTCGGCTGCTACCCATGCCGTGTGGTGCTTGATGACTTTACTGACCTTGGCGTTGTTTTGCTTCCCGAGCCTCCTCAGCTGTTACCCATGCCGCGTGGCGCTAGAGGATGTTACGAACCCTGGCATCATTTGGCTTCCCGAGCCTCCTCCGGCCATTTTTTCCCCTATGTAAGCCGTTCTTCCCCCTTCTTTCTTCTACCTTCGTCTTCTTCCTTTCGCTCCCAATTTCCCAGGCGTTCTCCTTCTCCTTTCCCTTCGTTCGATAGTCCTCGCCTTGCACTTTCGATGGCTTCCACCGACATTGTTGCTCCGTTCTTCGGGGGAAAACGCTGAGTTTCCTTTGTTACTGGCGCGGACCTTTGAGCGTTTCGCTCTAAGTATGGGATTCCCTCCTCCGTGGTTTGGTTCTGGAAATGCCACGGAGTGAACACGCAGTGAGCTCCGACGAAACTGCGTTGAGGGTCGCTCTCTTTCAACTGATGTTCGCCAACGGCCTTCGCTACTCGTTCTGCCGCCCTGGTCGGGAAGTCTTGAACTTCCTTGGGTTGGCCCCGGTGCAGCTCCATCCGAATGTGTGGCGCCTCTTGATTTCCAGTTGCATTATCTACATGATGGTTCTGAGCAAGACCCCCGAGGAATATCCCGACCTGATGCCGCGGGAGTTCTTTTATGTGTATCGGCTTGTCTACCACCCGGGCAACATTGTCAGCTTCCAAGCCCAATCCTCTGCTTGCAAGATAGCTTCGCTCGAGCAGCGTCACTCGAGCATCAAAGAATGGTCGCACAAGTTCTTCTTCATGTCTGGCCCGGGCTGGGAGTACCTTGAAGGGGAGGCCCCTCACCAAATACTGATGTGATACTTTCCGATGAAAACATCCGCGGCTACTTGTCGACTCCTGACCACTTGCACGCCGTGGGACGAAATTTCCTGGGCAGTGTCCCCCCTCCCAAGGTCCGCCCCTCTCGTCAAAAGAGAGCCACGCGCCCTTCTAGTGGTGAGGCCAAATGACTGAGGGTACGCCACGACTCTCCCTCACCGAGCAGTGTTGCCAGGGGTCCTACCCCATCCAGAGGCCGGGTCGGAGAGTCTGGAGTGTTGCTAGGGGTCCGCCCGCGTGGATGTTCTAGCTCCCTCGTCATGGGTGACCACATCCTTCCCGAGGGGTCCAGTTCCTGCTGATAGCCCTTCCGCTTCAACCAGCTCTCGTGCCGTCGAGCCCTCCCTAAGCCCGTTGCCTCGCTTCGAAGAAGACTTGGAGACTTGTGATCTTCAGGCGGCATTCTTCGCCTCTCTGGCGCACCCCTTTCCCCAAGAGCCCAGCTCGTTTACAACCTTCTCCTCCTTCGAGGACACTCTTCAGGAGGAGACTGTTGCTGGGTCTCTTCGGGAAAATTCACTGACAGAGTTACAAACGACAGAGCTACCTCCCTTCGAAAATCTGGCCCTCGGGGGAACCAAAGACGAGGGAGACGAGACAGGGGTCTGGGCCTCATGACGGGGAGTGAAGCTCTTCACCCGCCTCTGGTTCTGGGGGCAGCGAGCCGACCCCTGCACCAAGCCCCTCCCGAATGCCTGCTGACACAAGTGCTGCCAGGGGCGAAACGGGCGACGAAGGTGTCTTGATTCCCTAACCAGGACTGCAGGAGACAAAGCTTGGCCCTTTCGGGACTGGAAACCTTGAAAGGGGGGCAGGCGGGTCTCCCTCTCAGGACGAAGAGGGATGGAGTGTTGGAGGCGATGATGGTGAGGATCCGGTTCCCGACGTTTCTCCATCCTTAATTTGAATCATGCCGGACGTTCCTCCACCGGTTATCAACCTAAGTGAGGATGATGACTCCTAGGTTTCGACTCTCATGGCGCATGGGTCGTGTGACCATACTTGGGAGTCTCTCCCCAACTTTTCTTTGCAGTTGGTGACTGCTGGTCCTTCATCCTGTTCAGGAACAGAAGGTTTTCTGCCTCCGACCTCAGGTCTGGACAAAGCCCGGGCCGATGCTTTCGAGCATGTAGGCCGCCTGTTAAAGCCCCTGTTCGCTTAGGTATGCTCACTCTTTCCAGACTTGTTGATTTCTTGTTTGCGGCTAATATCGTTCGTGACTAAACCCCCCCCCCCTTTTTCTACTTCTTGACTCTGTAGGCCGTGGACCAGCTGTTCGGTACGATAGGGAACAAACTGGGAGAGTTGGAGGAGACCAACTGGGGGCTCGGTTCCTTGGGGCGCTTCGGCTACTTTAAGTTGAAGTAGGCGGCCTGATGGATAAAGGAACTGAAGACCGAGTGGAAAGAACTGGTGAAGGAGGTAATACTCATGAAGGACCAAAACTGGGACTTGGAGGTTGCCGTCGAGAGGCAAAAGGAGAAGAAGAAGAAACTCAAAGGCCTCCTAGCGATAGGCTTTTTGCACGCTTTTTGTAATAGATACATATTTTTGTTTGCCGGGCACAGCCCCTTGTACTCTGTATACTTTGATAATGTAAATGACTATGCTTTTGTTCCTTTCTTTTTCCTTTACCATGTACTTCCTTTACTTTGTTTCCTACGCATTCCTGACGGTGCTTGGGCTAGGCCTCGAGATACGAGGCCCAACTTAGCTGGGGCAGGAGCCGGTTCAGAGTCCTTGGACAAGGGAAGCACCCTGTACCCCACAGCGAGTCAAGGGACCAGTCTTCTTGCTAGTGTATGGACTCGACTTTTATCGAGTCACGGGACCCATCTTCTCGCGAGTGCAAGGACTCGACTTAGTTGGGGCGGGGGCCGGTTCCGAGTTCTGGGACAAGCAAGGCACCCCGTAGCGAGTCAAGGAACTCGTCTTCTTGCAAGGGTAAGGACTCGACTTTTATCGAGTCAAGGGACCCGTCTTCTTGCGAGTGCAAGGACTCGACTTTTCTTCTTGCGAGTGTAACGACTCGACTTTTATCGAGTAAAGGGACTCGTCTTCTTGCAAGTGTAAGGACTTGACTTTTATCGAGCCAAGGGACCTGTCTTCTTGCGAGTGTAAGGACTCGACTTAGTTGGGGCGGGGGCCGGTTCTGAGTTCTGGACAAGGAAAGGCACCGAGCACCCCGCAGCAAGTCAAGGAACCCATCTTCTTGCGAGTGTAAGGACTCGACTTTTCTCGAGTCAAGGGACCCTTCTTCTTGTGAGTGTATGGACTCGACTTTTATCGAGTCAAGGGACCCGTCTTCTTGCGAGTGTAAGGACTCGACTTTTATCGAGTCAAGGGACCATTCTTCTTGTGATTGTAAGGACTCGACTTAGTTGGGGCGGGGACCAGTTATGAGTTTTGGGACAAGGAAGGCACCTCGCACCCCGCAATGAGTCAAGGGACCCGTCTTCTTGCGAGTGTAAGGACTCGACTTAGTTGGGGCGGGGGCCGGTTCCGAGTTTTGGGACAAGGAAGGCACCCCGCACCCCGCACCCCGCAGGGAGTCAAGGGACCCATCTTCTTACGAGTGTAAGGACTCGACTTTTATCGAGTCAAGGGATCTGTCTTCTTGCGAGTGTAACTCAACTTAGTTGGGGTGGGGACTAGTTCCGAGTTCTGGCACAAGGAAGGCACCCCACAACGAGTCAAGGGACCTATCTTCTTGCTAGTGTAAGGACTCGACTTTTATCAAGTCAAGGGACCCGTCTTCTTGCGAGTGTAAGGACTCGACTTTTATCGAGTCAAGGGACCATTCTTCTTGCGAGTGTAAGGACTTGATTTAGTTGGGGCGGGGGCTAGTTATGAGTTTTGGGACAAGGAAGGCACCTCGCACCCCGCAGCGAGTCAAGGGACCCGTTTTCTTGCAAGTATAAGGACTCGACTTAGTTGGGGCGGGGGTCAGTTCTGAGTTCTGGGACAAGGAAGGCACCCTGCACCCCGTAGGGAGTCAAGGGACCCATCTTCTTACGAGTGTAAGGACTAGACTTTTATCGAGTCAAGGGATCCGTCTTCTTGCGAGTGTAAGGACTCGACTTAGTTGGGGCGGGGGCTGGTTCCGAGTTCTGGGACAAGGAAGGCACCCCGCACCCCAAAGCGATTCAAGGGACCCGTCTTCTTGCTAGTGTAAGGACTCGACTTTTATCGAGTCTAGGGACCCGTCTTCTTGCGAGTGTTAGGACTCGACATAGTTGGGCGGGGGCCGGTTCCGAGTTCTGGGACAAGGAAGGCACCCTGCACCCCGTAGCGAGTCAAGGGACCCGCCTTCTTGCGAGTGTAAGGACTCGACTTAGTTGGGGTGGGGGTCAGTTCTGAGTTCTGGGACAAGGAAGGCACCCTGCACCCCGTAGGGAGTCAAGGGACCCATCTTCTTACGAGTGTAAGGACTAGACTTTTATCGAGTCAAGGGATCCATCTTCTTGCGAGTGTAAGGACTCGATTTAGTTGGGGCGGGGGCTGGTTCCGAGTTCTGGGACATGGAAGGCACCCCGCACCCCAAAGCGATTCAAGGGACCCGTCTTCTTGCTAGTGTAAGGACTCGACTTTTATCGAGTCTAGGGACCCGTCTTCTTGCGAGTGTTAGGACTCGACATAGTTGGGCGGGGGCCGGTTCCGAGTTCTGGGACAAGGAAGGCACCCTGCACCCCGCAGCGAGTCAAGGGACCCGCCTTCTTGCGAGTGTAAGGACTCGGCTTTTATCGAGTCTAGGGACCCGTCTTCTTGCGAGTGTAAGGACTCGACTTAGTTTTGTTTGTAAAATAGGAGATTTGTAAAAGGAGCATCTCGTCATTCTCATTCATTCATAATTGTTCATACATGTTGCTGCCATACATGGGGTGTGGTAAATTCTCGTTCGTTCATCTCTATGCATAGAACTTTTTCAAGTTTTCAGCATTCCAGGGCTGAGGTAGTTCGCACCCGTGGCTGTCTTTGAGGAGGTAGGAGCTGGGTCAGTTGCTCTCGGTGACCATGTAAGGCCGCTCCCATCATGCTCGCAACTTTCCTTCTTCCGGGGTGGTTACTCCCGCTTCTCGTAACACCTTGTCGCCCACTTTAAAGGACTAGCCTGACTCGTTTGTTGAAATATTGCTCTGCCTTTCACTTGTTATTCGCCATTCGGATGGCTACTTCCTCCCTTCTCTCTTCCAGGGCATCTAGGTTCTCAACTAGCCTCTCATTGTTTGTGTCTGGGTCAAGGTGTTGGGCACGGAAGGTGGGCATTCCTACCTCCACAAGAATTACTACTTCACTCCATAAGTTAGAGCGAAGGGTGTTTCACTGGTGGTAGTTCAATACGCCCAAAACACACTCGGGAGCTCTTCAGCCCATGCTCCTTTGTGTGCTCCGATCCTTTTCTTAAGGGTGTAGAGGAGAGTCTTGTTGGTTGCCTCAGCCTGTCCGTTGGCCTGGGGTGGCCCGTCGAGGAGTACTTTACCTTAATCCCGAGTTATGTACATCATTCTCGGTAGTGTGCGCAATCGAACTGCTTCCCATTGTTCAACAGACTACCGACTTCCACAAGAACTTTGTTATGGTCCGGGAGGTAATCCTTGCGAGTCCTTCCGCCTCGACTCATTTGGTGAATTAGTCAACCGCGCCCATGACAAACCTACCCCCCCTCTCGCTACTGGAAAAGGGGCCAATCAGGTGCAGCCCCCATTGGGCGAAGGGCCATTGGGCCATAATTGAGGTTAGTTCCTCTGCCAGACAGGGGGGAACTGGTCCATGCTCCAGGCGCTTTATGCATTTTCTGGCGAATGCCTCTGCATCTTTGAGGGTAAGGGGCCAATAGTATCCGGCTCGGGTTACTCTCGCAACTAAAGCCCTTCCTCCCGAATGGCTTCCACATATTCCTTCGTGTATTTCGGCCAATACATACTAGGTTTTGTCTGGTGAGATGCACCTAAGGAGAGGCTCAGAGAAACCCCTTTTGTACAGTACCCCTTCAAGCAGCGTGAATCGGGCCGCCCTATTCTTGACCTTCTGCGTTTCCTCTGGGTTGCTAGGCAGTTATCCTTCTTGCAAGAACCTTCGGATGTCCATCGCCCATTCGGGGGGGCTGGGGTTGTAACAGACACTTCCTTTCCGATGGATGGTGCCTCGACTGTCCTCTTGCCCAGACGCCGTCCTGGCCAGACGATATACCTTCTGATTCTCTGTCCTCGGAACCTGCTGAAGGTGAACGTAGCGAAAATGATCCCGCTTTGTAGTGAACTGCCCTAGAACCTGACTGATCACGACCTGGGAATCAGCTTTGACTTCTATCTCCTCTGCTCCAAGTAATCGCGCAATCGTCATCCCTGTTAGGAGCGCCTCATATTCGACCTCATTACTCGTTACTTTGAAGGCCAATCTGATTGCATAACCATGCTCCTCTCCTTGCTCGGTGACGATGTGCACCCCTGCTCCCCCGCCAGCCCGGCAGGACGAGCCATCAATGTAGACCTGCCAGGGTTTTCCTTGGGGTGCGGCTGATACCTCTTCTGGGAAGTTGGAGAACTCGGCGACAAAATCCGCCAATACGTGTCCTTTGGTCGCGATTATGGGCTGGTATTCATGTCAAATTCGCTGAACTCGATTGCCCATTTGGCTAGCCGCCCCAAGGTATCTGGTTTTTGAAGTATCTACTTGAGGGGGTTGGTAAGTACTCTGATCGGGTGTGCTTGGAAGTATGGCCTTAGTCTCCGAACTGCAACAATGAGGGTGAATACGAGCATCTCCATTCGGGGGTATCTTGCTTCCACGCCCTGCAAGGCTCGACTCATATAGTACACGGACGCTGCCCTTCTCCCGTTTCACGGACCAACGCCACTGATACTGCGTGTGGGGACACCACCAAGTACACTGTCAAGGTCTCTCCAGGTCTCGTCTGGCTCAGCAGTGGGGGGTGGCTGAGGTACAGCTTTAGGTCGGCGAAGGCTTTCTCACATGCCTCATCCCAGTTTTGTGCCTTCCTCAGGACCTTGAAGAAAGGTAGGCATCAGTCGGTGGATCGGGCGATGAACCAGTTTAGGGCTGCCACCCTCTCGGCTAGTTTCTGGACTTCATGGACACTACGCAAGGAAGGCATTGTCATCACCGCTTCTATTTTTTTGGGATTAACTTCGATCCCTCTCTCCGAGACCATGTATCCCAGAAATTTACCCGTCTCACAAAACGGGCAGCTCTCCACCTCATGGGGGTGTTCTTCTTTGGGACCCACGTGCTGGTTTCCTTCTACTGCCAAGTTGGCGTGGGCGTGGCTCACTCCCTGGGTTCGAGCTGGTGCCTCTCTCTTCCTCTTCACATCCGACGCTCCCCCCCTCTCTCTTCCGCGGTTGTCACGGTTGGGACGTTCTCCCGACGCCTTTATGCTGGCCCACTCCAGCTCCGACCGTCTAGGGGCAGTTAGGGCCTCCAGAGTGTCTTTTGCATTAATGAACTCATATGCCCGGTCCATGAACTCTCTCAGTGTGGTGGGGGTCTTCTGTGCTATTTTGGACATGAATAGATTCAACGGCCAGATACCCCCCAGGAGCGCTACTAACGTGATTTTCTCATCCTGCTCGTCCGTGGTGATGCATTCCTGATTAAACTGCGAGAGGTACGACTTTAGATTCTCATCGTCCCGCTGCTTGACCGTCAAGAGGTAGGCCGTGGGGCGTTTCCTCTTACGGCTGGCCAGGAACTGAGTCATGAAGAGGCGAGCGAGCGACTTGAAGTTCCCTATCGTTCCTGATGACAACCCCCCAAACCAACTTCGGGCCGCTCCTTTCAGCGTTAGCAGGAAGGCCTAACAGGCGACATCTCTTGGGAAGCCGTGTAAAGTCATGTGAGCCTTGAAAGTTTCCAGGTGCTCAAGCGGATCTTTGGGCCCGTCGTAAGCTTCCATCTGGGGGATTTTGAACTTGGGAGTAAGAGGCATAGCCAAGATTTCCTCACTGTAAGGGAGGTCAAAGTTGACCAGCAACTGGTCTACAATTGATGGGGTGTCTATCTTCTTCTCCATTCCCGCACATTTGTTCCCCAACTCTCAGATTTTGAGGTGCATTTCGCGCGTTTCTTCTTCTACCACAATGTCTGCTGGAATCTTTCGTGAACCTTCCTGCTCGTTGTCGCTTGGCTTTGCCCCTCCCGCTAGCTCCTCATTTGCGAACTTGAGGGCTGCATTTTCCTGGCGGAGTGTCCCGGCTTCCTCCATCAGTTTCTTGATGGTCTCCTCCATGCTTGCAAGTCGTGCTTCCATCGTTTCTTCCTCGCTGACTTCCCTTCTCGTAGCCTAGGATCGCGTCGCTGTCGGCATGTGAAGTACACATTTTTATGGTAGATACCACAGACGGCGCCACTGTTGTTGTCGTGTTTCGCAGCCTGAACAGTTCCGCAAAGCCCAACCTCCTTGGTGCCTACAACTAAGAAGAAAGAGAGGCTCTAGTGGCATCCGAGGTCAATCTGATGCCTAAGTCAGTGGATAGTTCTCTGGTGAGGGAGAGGGAAATATAGAGCAAAGTAGAATTGTTATATGGGTTGAAACAAGAGTCCCCTATAGGAGGGTTTTCCCCTTATTTATACCTGATTTGGGCCCTTCCGTTGAGGGAGATCGTGGTGTAGTAGACACCAGGCCTACGACCATTCATTCTTTATCGCCTTAGTGGGCGTCAGTCTGCAACCTAGTCGGAGATCTTGTCGTGCCAGTCGTGCTACGTCTGCTTGGCCGCCATTTCTCTGTCATGCTAGGAGGTGTCAGATCGCGGGTGAGCCATCCTTGGCTCGTGGGACATTCCCCCGCGCACTAGATTCCCTGCTTGGCCGCCACTTCTCTGTCATGCAGGGAGGTGTTTGATCACGGGCGAGCCGTCCTTGGCTAGTGGGACGTTCCCCGGTCGCTAGATTCCCTGACACTGACCTAGGTTGGCTCGTGCCTTGGATCCGTGACTCTGGGGCCGGGTGCATGCTGATGTGGTGCTCGTCTGGCTTGGTGATTAGACTTGTTAATTCGCCGACTCCCGAAGCATTCCTCCCGATCTTCCCGAGCCTTGAGTTGACAGGCCAACCTTGATTGGGCCTGCGCCTACTTCCCGATCCTCTCGCCCCGGGTTCCCAATTCTCTCCAAGGTATAATTTCGTATCTCGGGCCCTCCTGCAAGGTGTTGTGCACTCGGTCCTCGATCCTGTGGCCCAGGGTCTTTAGCCCCCTACTCCGGCCCGGGCTTAGTGGTTGGGCTTTCCTAGGCTCAGGCGCTTCTGGGGTGGCCCTCCCCTCATAGCTATCTTCACTCATCGTCGTTCTAATGCTTTCAAGTGTTATATAGAACTAGCAGAATATGTCGAGAACTTTTATTGATCCCATAATAAATGGAAGGAAAGGGGTGGCTAAGCTTCTCTTTGGAGATAAAGTGTGCTCTATCCATCATCCTGACAGATAGGGCTCAAGCATTGCCTTTACTCCCGGCCAGGGTGGCAGACAAGGTGAAGGCAAATCATGTCAAGTCGTATGCAGAGGTGGTGATGGGTGGTACAGGGAAACTGGTTGTGGTGTCACGTGGCAACCACTCATCAACGTTGAAGCAAAGTGATAGGGTAAAGAGGGAAGAGCAATAAGGGAGAGTTTTACCGCCGTAGAGAAGCATGGTCAAAGGTGGTCTAATGTGCTAGAAAATCACTCTAGAATTTCACAAACAAGGATGGCAGTGGTTTGCTTAACATCGACTCAATAGAAAGTGAAGAGCAGAGTGTCTTAAATGTATGAAGGAAGACTTGGGAATTTTGAAGAAGACGGTAGAAACACTTATGTATAAAGTGGATATGGGCTTGTGCCATGCATGGGCCAATGAAAGAAGGGATTACGAAATTTACATGGAGGGTTGTTTAGCAATAGGTCGAAGCCCATCAGGCTCGATAAAATAAGATTGGATTGGGCCAGACACACTCAACTTGTGTGCCCAAGAAGAAATGGATCCTAAAATGGGTCGAGCTTGCTACCTTTGAGAGGGGCTCAATGTCTGCAACCGTGAAAGCAATGCTAGAAGACCAACAACTTCGACCAAGGGTGAGACAAAACCTCTTAGTGGAAGCACCAGGGATACATCCAAAATTACTTTGTTGGTATAGCCGTCGGAAAGTGAGGAGGTAGGTTTGTATGGGATGGTGACACATATCCTTGAGCCACTGACAGGGGTGGAGTAGAGCATGGTGGCACAGAAACGTGAGCTGGAGTTATCTAGGTTGATGATCGTTGCCATTGCTGCGAAGTCGACGGTACTAGCATCGGAAAATGAGCTCTTAGCCCAAATAATGTTGTCTGTTGAGGAGAGGGAGGCAGAGCTCTCAAGAGGGTCATTGCACTGTGGGGTGGCACAAAAACTTGTGCTAGAGTCATCTGGGCTGATGTATGATAGCCTTGCTGTGAAGGTGACAATACCAACATAAAAAATGATGTTGTAGCTCTGAAACACCCGTTGGTCGACTCTGAGGTTGAGGAAACAACGTGGGAAGCTCTGTGTGTTAGAATCACAAGATGTGATTATTTCTTTCCATAATCAAAGCTTGTGTTCAATAAAATTGAGAGTTCATACCTCTAATAACTTGTAATGGATTTTCCATAGAGATTTAGGGTTCCTACAAAGGAGGAAAATTTCCAGCTATGGAGAGAACTACTCTCTACCCCTCTTTGTCTGATTTTTGTTCATGCCCTAAGAGAGAGTAGAGGAAGAGCAAAAAGCCTACATAGAACTCAATGGACTAGTTCTATTTCTAAAGTGGGGGTGAGAGTAGGGGCCTCCATATGTGTCTATTAAAATGACCCATCCCATTATGAGCCTAATGACTATATGTTAATGCTAGTCCACTATTTAGAAAAATAAATACAACAATCTCCCACTTGGACAACATTACATTTAATCACAATATAAACAAAAATAAGCATCAAAGTCCTTGTTCAAATCTTCAAGTCCAAGCTAGTGAACAATACACCAACAGGGCATACGACATATGACCAATACTTGCAATCACATAATTCAGGCCGATGAGATGCTAGTGCAGTATGGAAATAATCCAAAGAGTGACAAACACTCGTTTCCATAAGAAGCCCTAGAGACAAATCTGAATGTTTTTCAAGCAATAGACCTTGTCCAAAATGCAGTTGTAGCACCTAGTCTAGTGACTATATCGATAAGATATATGACACCAAACTTATTCTCACAACCACCTGACTTAGGCATAGACTAAAATAGATTGTCTCTTGTAGGTAATACGCCTTGTCCATAATGTGCGTGACTCAGGCACGAGACTAATCAATTTGTCTCAATACATAAAGCATGCCATGTCCAAAATGCATGCGACTCAGGCATGAAACTAAACATAATGTCGCATTACATAAACAATCGCCTTGTCCAAAATACGCGTGACCCAGGCACAAGACTAGTCAATATGTCTCAATACATAAAGTACGCTCTGTCCAAAATGTACGTGACACAAGCATTCATTGACATTGCTATATTTAAAATAGAATATGAGCATAAACAATATAGTCAAACAGTCAATGATCATAGAACTCCCACTAACTAAATACAACAGAAGACTTTAACAATCCCAAATGAGTCACATGCTTCTGAAACAACTTTGAAGCTAAACCTTTAGTTAGTGGGTCAGCTAACATATGCTCCGTGGAAATATGTTCAACACAAATATAAGACTCGGTTATTTTCTCTTTAACAAACAAATACTTAATATCAATATATTTCGAGCCAGAAGAGCTCCTAGTGTTTTGAGAGAAAGCGACTACTGCAGAATTGTCACAAAATATCTTCAGCGGCCTCGAAATGGTGTTCACAACACCTAGCCCCATTGTATAAGCTATATACTCTGCCTCCATTGTAGAGGAAGCTATAAGTGTCTGTTTGATATTTTTCCAAGAAACAGCTCCTCCTGCTATCATAACAACATAACTAGAAGTGGATCTCCTGTCATCTGAACAACCCGCAAAATCGGCATCAGAATATCCACCTACATCAAGAATGTCAAATCGTCGATATGTATGTAATAGATCTTTAGTGCCTTGCAAATACCTAAGTACTTTCTTTACAACTTTCCAGTGAGCCAAACCAGGATCACTCAAGTATCTCCTAAGTACACCAACAACATAAGCAATATCAGGTCGTGTACGTACTTGAGCATACATCAAACTACCCACAGCCGACAAATAGGGAACCGTATGCATTTGAGTCCTCTCACTATCATCCTGAGGGCATTGAGACTTAGAACATTTATCACCTTTTACAATAGGTGCTTTCCCAGTAAACAAGAATGAATATTAAACCTACTTAAAACTCGATCAATGTAAGTTTTCTGAGACAATCCAAGAATGCCTCTAGATCTCTCATGAAAAGTCTGGATGACCAAAACATATGAGGTCTCACCAAGATCTTTCATATCAAAATGAGATGACAACATGCGTTTTGTCTCAAACAGAAGCTCAATGTCATTTGCGGCGAGTAGTATATCATCAACATAAATAACAAGAAAGATATACTTACTCCCACTGACCCTCAAATATATGCATTGGTCAACAAGATTCTCCTTAAAACTGCAAGAGGTAACAATCTCATCAAACTTTAGGTACCATTGTCTCGATGCCTGCTTAAACCCATAAATGGACTTGTTAAGTTTACACACCATGTGTTCATTTTCTTCCACTTGGAAACCATCTGGTTGCATCATGTAGACATTCTCAAATAAATGTCCATTAAGGAAAGATGTCTTGACATCCATTTGATGCAGCTCGAGATCAAAATGAGCCACCAATGCCATAATAATCCGAAAAGAATCCTTGGTAGAAGCAGGCAAGAAATTGTCCTTATAATCATTGCCTTCTCTTTGGTTAAAACCCTTAGCAACAAGCCTAGCTTTATACCTTTCTACCTGACCTTCAGAATTATACTTGGTCTTAAAAACCTATTTGCAACCAATTGGCCTATAGCCACATGGTAGTTCAACCAAGTCTCCTATACACCGTTTTGATGCATCGATGCTATTTCATCATGCATAGCATCCATCCAATATGAAGATTGAGGACTATCAATGACCTCCTTAAAAGAGGTTGGATCAAGAGACAAACCAGTATTAAACTCATGCTCCTCCAAATAGACAATATAATCATCTGAGAATTGCTGGTCTATGAATTCTCTGTGATCTCCTCAAAACAATATCATCAGTCCCCACATCAACATCAACTATAGTGTCAACAACAGGGTCTTGGACAACAATACTATTTCCCTCTGTCAATGGTGGTGTAGCCACTGATGGAGAAGTAACCTAAACAGGTAAAACAACATGCTCCTCCATAAATACAACTTCACGTGGCGCAGAACTCTCACTGTCACTAACATCCTCAAAGAAAATGGCTCGATCAGATTCAATAACTCTAGTAACATTAGAAGGTCAATAAAATCTAGAGCCTCTTGATCCCACACAATAGCCAACAAAATAACCAGTAATGGTCTTAGGATCAAGTTTCTTCTGCTGAGGATTATAAGGCCTTATTTCCGCTTTACAACCCCAAATACGGAAATGATGCAAACTAAGCCTCTTACCTGACCATAGCTCATAAGGAGTTTTAGGAACCGACTTACTTGGTACTTGATTCAAAATATATGCAGCAGTTTGCAAAGCCTCACCCCATAAAAATTCAGGCAAAGTGGAATGACTAAGCATACAACACACCATATCCATAAGAGTACGATTTCTTCTTTCTACAATACCATTCTGTTCAGGAGTTCCAGACATTGTGTATCGAGCCAAGGTCCAGGATTTCTACCAGTTGCATCATATCTCCCATAAAACTCACCTCCTCTGTCTGATCTTACGGCTTTGATTTTCTTATTTTTCTGGAGTTCCACAGTAGCCTGGAAAACCTTAAAAGCTTCCAATGAGTCTGATTTTCCTCGAATGAGTGCAATACAACCATAGCGAGAATAATCATCAATAAAGGTAATAAAGTATCTATAATTTCCCAAAGCGGCAGGTGAAATGGGACCAGTATGGATTAAATCTAGAATATCTAGACATCTGCTAATCTTTTGCTTTCTAGTTTTCGCTGGAAGCTTCTCTTTGATACAAGCAACACAAATTTCAAAATCAGAAAAATCCAGGTCAACTAGAATGCCATATTTAATCAACCTCTCCATTTTTTCTCTAGAAATATGACCCAACCTTTTATGCCACAACATGGAAGAGTTTTCATTGGATCTAGTACGTTTAAAACCAACTACAACATTCACAACAAAGACACTAGAAGAAGCATGATCTAAAGTAAGAAGCAAGTCAATTTTATACAAACCATCATATAAAGTAGCAGTACTAACCACAACAGAGTCATAAAAGATTGTAGCCTTTCCATTTCCAAAATGAAAAACATAACCACATTTGTCCAAAATAGAAACAGAGATGAGATTTCTTCTAATGGAAGGTATAAAAGTAGTAAGTTCAAAACATGCTTAGAAGCCAAAATAATTCTGACTGCACCAATATGTTCAACTTTAATCTTCACACCATTACCCATATTTACTATCAACTCTGTATCAATTAGTCTTCTGCGGTTCCTTAATTCCTACAAAGAATTTATAGTGTGAATGGTTGCACCAGTATCTAGCCACCAAGTATAAGAAGGCATATCGACTAGACTCAAAACACACTAGTAGCGAACGTATACCTTTCTTGTCTAACCAAGCCTTAAATCTCCTACAATCAATCTTCTTGTGCTCAAACAAAGGGCATAAGTTGCACCTTCCCTTAAAACCTTCCTTCTTGGGCCCATTTGGAACACTCACGCTAGCTTGCAGAGGAGGCCTCCCAGATTTCATCTTACAGGAGTTGCTACTATCACCCTTGAAGAACTTCTTCTTCCCTTTTTCAATAATTACCATGAAAGCAGCATGAGACTTGGCCTTTTTCATCACCTCCTCTTCTTGAGTTACAATAGCAGTCATTTCACTCAAGCTCTATTCATCTTTCTAAGCATTATAAGTGGTCTTGAGTGCATCAAACTGATGTGGCAAAGATTCAAGCACTTGCCATACAAGAAAGCTATCTGCTAATTCAACTTTCATTCCTTTAAGCTTGTTAAAGAAATGAGTAAGCTTCATGATGCGCTCTCGGACTCCACTAACCCCATCATAGGATGTGGTAGTAAGAAGTTTCATCAGAGTTCCCTTTTGTGCCTTATCAAACTTAGTAAATTTCTTCCCAACGGCATCAAGATATTCTTTAGCACTATTTGTATCAGCTATGCTCTACCTGATAGACTTGTCAATAGTATACTTTATAATCATGAGACAACTATTAGAATGCACCCATTGCTCATAACGAGTCTTTTCAGTTGCAGAACTTTCACTAGTGGGTTCAACAAGTGCATAGACCCTCAAAACCAAATCCAAATTCATGATATCCAAATTAATAGTAAGAGACTCATACCAATCCTCATAATTGGTTCCCATTAGACTCTTGGTGGCAGACAAAGAGAGAGACAGAGTCGCATTTCCATAAGCTGAGGAGAATATAACAAAATTTATTATGCATGTGGAAGAAGAAACATGCACCCATAAATGTCTCCATTAGGCAATCTTATATCCATGCTATAGTTTTATTCAAAATAGACTCTTACGCACTATGCTAGAGCCCAAGATACATAAAAGGCTCTTACGCATGATAAAACAAAATAATTAAATACAAGGACTTAAAATGATCCGCTACCAAGAGGATAGGACTAGGCCACCAAGTGCTAAGCACTTAACTATTATCTTTATTGTCTTAAGCATCCTACCAAATAATGGTTTGCCAACGGGGCAAATTCACTATCCGTATGGATCTTATCATAATGTCATTAAGAGGAAGTAGGATCAATATAACATTCCGATAATTTATCATGACTAGTTCCATGAGAGGTTGGAACAAAATGACATAACCCTTCAAAAGAGTATCTCTACATAAGATTCTTTATTGCAACAAAAAAAATTATAAAATAGCACAACAGACAATAATACTATACTATACTATACTTTATTTGAACAAAACTATCCTCTCTCTCTCTCTCTCTCTCTCTCTTTTATGGCATATGAAAAAAAATAAAAATCTTTAATATTTACAGAGAAGAGAACAAGAAGAGTTTTTTTTTTTTTTACAAAATGGAAAGGAAAGGCATAAAGAGCGCCCCACCCCAGTTCCAATATCTAATGAACACATGGATGGAATCAAGAGATAATCTACCAAAGAAAGAATTCACTCCAACCACAAGTTAAAAAATTCAAAACAACTTACAACCAATCCCAATAGAAAAATCATGCTTTATTATAAGGTTTGCAGAAACCAGAAGAGATAAACCCACCAAAAATCTTGCTACATCAGTCTCTCTCTATTTGTTGAATATTTTAGAGTTAAGTCATCACAATAGTGAACAAAAAGTAAAAGAACACAGCCATGAAAAATAGGAAGATAGCTCTGATGCCAACTGTTACAATCATAAGATGTGATTATTTCTACCCATAATCAAAGCATGTGTTCAATAAAATTGAGAGTTCATACCTCCAATAACTTGTGATGGGTTTTCCATAGAGATTTAGGGTTCCTGCAAAGGAGGAAAATTTCCAGCTATGGAGAGAACTACTCTCTACCCCTCTTTGCCAGATTTTTGTTCTTGCCCTAAGAGAGAGGAGAGGAAGAACAAAAAGCCTATATATAACTCAATGGGCTAGTTCTATTTTTAAAGTGGGGTGAGAGTAGGGGCCTCCATATGTTTCTATTAAAATGGCCCATCCCATTATGGGCCCAATGACTAAATGTTAATGCTAGTCCACTATTTACAAAAATAAATACAACACTATGTGTTGTGGGGGAGGTCGAAATGGAAGGAGTCTTGGTATTAGGGGTGTAAATCGGTCCGGTCCGGGCGGTGATGGACCAAAATCCATCATTATATGGTCAATGATAATAAATTAGTTGAAAATTACATTCTTAACTTGTATAATTACTATATAATTAGTTAATTGATATTATACATTAGTTAATTGATAGAATATTAATTTGTTAATAACATATTAGAAATTTTATTCTTTTAATGGTGATAGATTAGATAAAAATTACATAATTAATTATACAATTATTATATAAATAATATATATAAAATATGTATTTTTTAAATTCGGTCGGTCCGGTCTGGTCTTGGGTGGGAAACCCCTAGACCGGGATCGGACTAAAAATTCTAGATCCTCTATTTCTGGGACCGAGACCGACCGGTCTTGGTCCCTGGTCGGTCAGGTCCAGACTGAACCAACCAGTCCGATCAATTTCTCCGGTCCGGACCGACCAACTTTCACCCCTACTTGGTATTATGTGAGTTTGATTGGGGTGGTGGGCAGTAATAGTTGCCGAAAATGGTGGTTGAAGGGAGGAGTACGCAAGGATGCGCAAGACAACAAATGATGGGGAACAACCTATTCCTTTAAATTCATTTTACCCCCAGCATGTTAGATTGGGTTACGCAAAAAGTTAAGGAGATCAAGCATTGTATAGGGATCATGTGTGAGGGTTTCAAAGATGAACTCATGGCATTACTCATAGCTATAGAGGCTGGATACTCACATTCCAGCTCTGACCCATCTCACATTTCAGCCAGAAAGAGAGCAGGAGAACTCAAGAGGCTTAGTTGGGCAATGAATGATGATGTAAGAGAGAGGAGCTCGAATCAAGGTTGTGTCAAGGGAAGGGCAAAGATGGTCTCTTTATGAAACAAAAAATTATATTATGGAATGTAAAGGGGCTAAATGAGAGCAACAAGCGACTCCAAATTAGAAACTTACTCAAACAATTGAAGGGTGATATCATTTGTTTATAGGAGACTAATCTGCAATTTATCACTAGAGAATTAGTTCGAAGCTTATGGAGATGCTATCATGTTGGTTGGTCGTACTTGCCATCTAAAGGGGCATCCGGGGTTGTTTTAGTTATGTATGATGAAAGGGTGGTGGAGAGAATGGATGAATGTGTAGGAGAATTTACCGTGACTTGCTCCTTTAAGAATATAGAAGACGGATTCCTGTGGGCATTTGCAGGAGTATATGGCCTAATCTTGATTCCGAAAGACAATTATTATGGGAAGAATTGGCAAGGCTCCTTAGTTGGTGAGTTACCAAGTTCTATATGACTTTAATTTCACTCACTTCCCAAGTGAAAGATCGGATGCATATCACATTAACCTCAATATGAGGGATTATTCTAATTTCATTTTCAAATATTATGGATATTCCTTTCATTGGAGGCATGTTCATTGAGCCATTTTTCATATGGACTTAAAAAAAGAGTACCCAGGTTATGCTTAGACCATTTCCCTATCATCTTGGGTAGTGGAGGAATAAAAGGTGGCAGAAAGTATTTTAAATTTGAGAATATGTGGCTCAAAACTGATGGTTTTGTAGACGGGATCAGATAATGGTGGTCGTCGTATTTCTTCCAAGGTCTCCAAGTTTCATAATGGGAAAAAAGCTAAAAGAATCGAAGAATGATTTGAAGCAATGAAACGAACAAGTTTTTAGGAATGTGGCCCACTAGGGGTGCTCTCTCTTGGAGGAGCTACATGGTTTGGAGGGCGAGGAGGAGGCAAGGTCTCTCTTTGAATTAGAGAGAATCCGTAAGGGTCAGGTAGTCATGGAACTTGAAAGAGTAACATTGATGGAGGAGATCTCTTGGAGACAAAAATCAAGGGCACTATGACTAGAGGGAAATAAGTGCACGAAGTTCGTCCCTCAGGTGGCTAATTCATATAGGAGGAATAATACAATAGAGGATTTGATGGTAGACAATGCCCTTTCCTCGGACCAGCTAGTCATCAAGAACCACATTGTATAGTATTATGAGCACCTCCTTTTAGACCAGTACACATGGAGTCTTAAAGTGGATTGATTAACTTTTGAATAGTTAGACCAACAGGGTTCAAGGTGGCTTGAGAGGTTGTTCGACAAAGATGAACTGTGTAAAGTATTATGAAGCATGGCTAGAGACAAGACTCTAGGCCTTGACGATTTTACCATGGGTTTCTTGCAAGTTTGTTGGGAAGTGATCAATGATGATCTCACGAGGGTGTTCCAAGAGTTTCAAGCTAATGAAAAATTTGAAAAAAAGTCTAAATGCTACTTTTTTAGCTCTCATTCCTAAAAATAATATGGTCCGTGGATGTCAGAGACTACCACTATATTAGCTTAGTGAATGGGGTGTACAAAATCCTTTCTAAAGTCCTAGTGAGCAGATTGAGTGTGGTGAATGAGAAGTTAATTTTGAATCCTCAAAATTTGTTCGTCAAAGGAAGACAAATTCTTGACTCAGCATTAATTCCCAATGAAGCCTTGGACGGAAGACTCAAATCTAAAGAACCTGGATTATTGTGCAAAGTAGACATGGAAAAAGCCTATATGTGGTTTTGGGGTGAAATGGCATGCTTTGCATTTCTACACCTTGTTTTTCTTT
Source organism: Juglans mandshurica (assembly GCA_022457165.1). Lineage (NCBI taxonomy): Eukaryota > Viridiplantae > Streptophyta > Magnoliopsida > Fagales > Juglandaceae > Juglans > Juglans mandshurica. Next base: position 15,747,853 of record CM039632.1, read on the forward strand.
CTTAGTGAATGGTTTGCAAATGAGTTTTTTTAACTCCTCTTGTGGCTTGAGATAGAGGGATCTGCTCTATCAATTACTTTTCATTGTTGTCCTGGAAACTCTTAGTAAGATGATTTTAGGCCTTCTGAAAGGTGGCTTCCTTGATGGCTAGGGGTGAAAAAAAAAAACCGGTGAACCGGTAAACCGAACTGAACTGGTGAGTTCGGTCAGGTACCGGTTCCTTTTTTTCAAAACCAGTCGAAATCAGTCTGATTCTGGTTTTCATTTTTCTAACAACGAACCAGATAGGTTCATATAAATATATATATATTAATTTTTTATATTATTTAAAATATGTTTTATATTATATATAATTTTTATATCTAATATGCATAATTATATATAAAATAATCTTCTATTATATGCTAAATTACTAATTAAAATAACATTAAATTTTAAAACCCTATATAAATAACTATATCTTATCACTATAGTCTATAGTATTAGTAGTTATACTAATACAATATCACTATATATTATAATATACTATAATATATCACTATAGTTTATAATACAATTATAATATATATTGTAATATACTACAATATATTATCATTTATCACTATATTATTATATACTATAATATATATAGCATATTATATATACTATATATATGATATACTGAAAAAATCAGACCAGTAGTACCAGTTTAAGGGTATAACCGTTGCGGTCTCGGTTATTCAAATCTCAAAATCGGTGTATATCGGTTCGGTTCTAAAATATGTCCAAAACTGGACTGGTTACACCCTTATCGATGGCTTCTCAGTGGGGAATGGTGATTATGGCTCTATTGATATTTCTCAATTGCTTTTTGCCTATGATACTCTCATCTTTTATAGTGCAAATCTTGTGCACATTCAATCTTTGAGGGCTCTCTTCCATTGTTTTGAAGCTGTCTCTAGATTTAGAATGAATCTTGCCAAGTCTTTATTGGTACTGGTGGGAGTTGTTCCCAATGCGATGAATTTAGCTCGCCTCTTGGGATGTAAGGTATCTTCTCCACCTATGAAGTATCTTGCCTTACTGTTGAGTGCTTCCTTCAAATCAGAGGGGATTTGGAATGCCATGATTGAAAAGGGGGAATGTAGATTGGCTTCTTGGAAGAGGTTATACTTGTCTAAACGGGGTATGCTTACTCTTATCAAAAGTACCATCTCTAATTTACCTACATATTTTATGTCGTTATTCCAAATCCCTACAAAGGTAGCCAATCATATTGAGAAGCTACAATGGGATTTCTTGTGGAGTAGGATGGGAAACGACTTCAACTTCCACTTGGTCAATTGTTTGCAACCAAAATCTTGGGGTGGCTTTGGGATCCATAATTTGATGAAGTTCAATCAAGCTATACTGGGTAAATGGTTGTGGCATGTGACAACCAAGACTTTCTAGGCTTTTGTGTAATTATTTTTTTTTATCATAAGCCTTGAGAATTTTGGCCTTTGTAGGAATTATGGTTTTAAAGCCCAAAGGAATTAGGGCTCACACCCAACTTAAGTTCTAGCATGTTACTTGTCATCCATAGAGCTATATCTAGGGCATGATCAATCAAGATGGAAATAAGAAAGTGAGGTAAGAAGAAATTAGGCTTGGCTTACACGCCTACCATAGGGGACCAATTATTTCCTGCCATGCGTCACACATGCCTAAGGATATTTGCTTATAGGAAGAAACGTTTTGACACATCTCATTATGGGAAAGATTCTAGAAGGGAATGATTAGGTTATGAAAAAGTGGAACCTAGGGAAGGCCAAGAGGCAATGGACGGCAACAATGGAGGAAAGAGGATTGCTATTTGTCATGTGTCATACATGCATAAAGGTAGGTTAAAAGTTGTATTGGGAAAGCGCAAGATCAAGGTTGGAAGAAAAGCTTACATGCCTAGGGCCTTTTAGAAGAAAAATCTTATGTAAGAACCCCTTGAGGTGGATCGCCAGAGCAAGGACTTTTGTGCAAAAAGGAACCAATCACATGCTTGTCCAAAAGTATGGTGAAAAGAAGATCTCCTAGGGAAGAGAAGGGTTTGGCAGCCCATACACACACACACACACTCCTCACATGCCATTTGGCACTCATGCACACATGTAAGAGATTGTGGAAGATTTGAGTTTGATAAAAGACCTTATAGCCACAAGATACATTGAACCAAGACATGAAATTAGGGCAAAAGGGGAAGTGAGCTTCGGTTTTGAAGGAAGGAAGCGCCACATGGAAAAAGGTGCTTGTGGTTTCCAACTCAATCAAATGATGAGCTAGAGGAAGAGGTCATAGGGCTACACGCCACTTGGCATCCATGCATGAGCTTGGTCCATGCAAGAAGCTTTTGAGTGTCTATAAAAGGGAAGGAGCCAAAAACCCTAGGACCTTTGGCCATTTTGTGCATTGCTCTTGAGAGTTTCGGTCATCACCATTTCCTCCAAGTTTCTATCACTTTCTCACCATCCAAACACTCTCCACAATATTCTCTTCTTACCCAAACATTCTTTCAAGGATAAGCAAAGTGAGAAGATACTTTCAAAAAGAGAAACATAGAAGGTATGAAGCCAACTTTTCTTTTGTTACACACACACACACGCACGGCTTCAAGGAAGAGAAGTTTCGGTTTAAGCAAAGTTCATCTAGAACTTATGATCTAACACCCACACACTTGAGCTAGAAGCCAGAAGGGATTAGCTTGTGTTTTGAAAGGTTCTCCCATATGAACCCATGCCTACACTCACAAGGTTAGATTAGGGTTTTCATCAAAGAAAGATAAATGTAACCCTACTGTTTTAAGCCTTAAAGCATGGTGTTTTTTAGATTAAAGGCCAGGACACTAGTGTTTCTTTAAGCTAGGGTTTTGTTGAAGATGAGTTTTGGATTCAAGGGAGGAAGGGTCTGAATGCTTGGAATCTTTTCTTTATAAAGAAAATAGATGTGTAGAGCACTACACTTGAACACATGGGTTAGGGTTTTTCTTAAATAATGATCCTAACTAGTATTACATGTGATTTTTCAGCTTGCTTGCTATAATTATATTATGGATTTTTGTAAGTAAACCTCTAACTTGTACTTGGATATTTTATGTATGTCATGAGAACTTGTTGGTTGATTCAGTTTTATGTGGTTGTTCGTGACTTTGATGTTCTTCCATGTGCTATGAACTTCTCTTGATATGATTATTTTAAAGCATGTTTTAAAATGGTTTATGGAAGATGTGTTTGTTACGAAAAAGGAGTAATAAGCCATGCTAGAGTTTCGGTTTTTACTATGATGGTTTGTACATGAATATTGTCACTTAACCATTTTTAGTATGGGATTGAATCCATGAAAATGTTGTCCATGGCCACTAAAGATTTTGGCCATCCATGAGTATTCTTTAATAAAGGTTTTCTTCAATATATTAGAAGATTCTAAGTTCATCAAAAGTGATTGGAAATACATGTTTTCTAAAACAAGAGGTTTCGACTAACCCCATAGATGAAGTATGATCATTAGTGTTTTAAGTTTAATGAGTTAAGAACGATTCTTGATTATGCTAGGGTTTGTATGTTTCGACCATTGTATGGAAAATATTGGAATGTATGCTTCTTGGTTGATGTGAATGCCCTCAAATCTTTATAAAGGAACATGTTCGCATGTTCTAATATTTTCAAGCCGTAATTGCATGCATATATGTCATATGATTATGATGAAGCGTTTCAGCATTTCATGTGTCCCATGAGAGGGATACCCCCTGGGACGGCGAAGTACTGTTGGTAGATCTCGAATGGTTCCTAAAAGGAAGGACATCGGAGCTGGATCGCACCTAAAACTAGTGGATGCACCTAAGGTGAAGGCGATTTACGAACTGTCGTATATGAAAGATAAGACGTAGTCACCTTGGTCAAAGTGACCAATGGTTGATGCGGTAACTAGCGGGGAACACACAGTACATAGGGGAGCCGTGAAATATCCAATTATATGTTACAAGTCAAGAAAAGCCTTGAGCTCATAAGTATGTTAAAGAACGAGTATGAAATAAAGAAATAATGTTTATGAAAGAAAGGTCATGAAAGTCATGTTTTAAACGATGTCTTTTTGGAAACATCAAATGCATAAGTAAAGTCTCATGTCCATGCATTCATTGTTAAGTTTGCTTTCATATGCTTACGATATCTATTACATGTTATCTGTATACTTATTGAGATTTCTCAAACTCTCATTGTTGTATTTTCCCCACTATCATTCCCCTATTCGGAATGATAGAAGTCGTGACAGGAACCCATGAGAGCACAAATGACGAAGCGTGAGAGGACGGCACTTCCTCCGGAGAGGATCGTGCCTAAAATGGTCATAGGCCCAACTGAGCCTTCTATCTTGGACCACCTAGAGTCTATTGATCGAGAAGTCATTGAGATACTAATAGATATTGAGAAGTTTCAGAGATCCCATAGTTGGGACAAAGAGCGGACTTTGGAGAAGCGCGTGAAGCCCTAATCTTACTAAATAAAGACTTATGTTATGGGACCACTTTTGGGGACATGACTTTCTGTTTAGCTTTAATGCTTTGGCCTCGTGTTTTTTGGAGTTCTTTAGAAACTCGTAACAACCATGATGGTTCTTATGGATTATGAAGTACTTTTGGGATTTTATGTTTATTTTCGGTACCATGACTATTATTCCAACATTTAACTTAAGTTGACTTTCTGCTGCGATATACTACATACTGCAAGTTATTATTAGGTGCATTGCATCTTATCTGTCATATACGAGGGGCAGGTAACCCTGGTGCTACATGTCCCAGCGTTTCAGTTTTTGCCAAATCCCAAGCGGGGGCTAGGGATGCCACATGGCAGTACCAACAAAAAGGGGGGTCCTATGGAAGTTAGTTATAGATTCGAAGTTTGGGGAGGATGGTGCTCGAACGTGGTACGTGGACCATATGGGGTGGGTTTGTGGAAACGCATTAGAAAAGGGTGGGAGACTTTCCTAAACCATGCACATATTGAAGTAGGTGATGGTTCTCAAGTCAAATTTTGGCACGACAAATGGTATGGTGAACAAAGCCTAAAAAAGCTTTCCCTAACATTTTTGATCTTGTATGGGGAAGGATGCTTCAGTAGCTGATCTCTTATTCTTCTTTCATGGATCTCCTCAATGAAATATAGATTTCATTAGGGAGGCACAAGATTGGGAGTTGGAGGTTATCACCGAGTTCTTTGCCTTACTATATTCTACTAAGGTGATTAAGGTCACCATAGAAAACATCAGCTGGAGCCCCTCCAAGAAAGGTAGATTCATAGTTAGATTGTTTTACCAAGTTCTAACTAGCCAAGGCATGACACCTTTTCCGTGGAGGAAAATATAGAAGACAAAAGCCCCTATGAAATCAGCTTTTTATGTTTGGAGAATCTCCCTAGACAATATTCTTACTATAGAGAATCTAAGAAAACATCGAGTAATGATGTTGGATTGGTGTTGCTAGTGTAAGAAGAATAGAAAATCAGTAGATCACGTGCTTCTACATTGTGAGGTGACAAGGACCTTGTGGGATGATTTTCTTGCAAGAATAGAATTATCATGGGCTATGCCTCATAAGCTAGTGGATTTTCTAGCAAGCTGGAGAGGACTCTGCAGCAATCCTCAAGTGGCATTAATATGGAAGATGGCCCCTATATGCTTGTGTTGATATATTTGGAGGGAGCGAAATGATAGAAGCTTTGAGGATCCCGAGAGGATAGTGGATAAGCTTAAACTTATCTTTTTTAAAACCTTGTTTTAGAGGAAATCTTCTTAGCGGGCCGTCTAATAAACCCCAAACAACAGCCTCCAATGGGTGAATGACAAATAGGCTTCCAATTTTAGTTCCCATGTGCTTGCAATATTCCAATCCATGTCAACAAAAAACTACAATATTCATTCAAAAGTTATTGCCTTGCAATTTTATGAAGCGAGGCTAGTAGAGACTTTACTAATAATCTTGAATGATAACAATTAATGGATCATAGCTCATGCAAAACTTTCAGTCTGTCTATGAACTTCGCATTTTTTTTTAATAAAAAACTATAGATTATGGTTTTGGTGACAATTGTTTAAGCACCTTATTAAGTATACTAGCTTGAAGAACACAATATTTTCAGACAATTTCAGAAGTTAACTAAGAACATTGTGTCCTAACTAAGAATATATGCTTCGATTTAACAATGAAAATCTACAACAAATACTTCGATTATATTTCACATATCTAATTCCAAAGAATATAACAATAACCAATCAAATCACAAAGATCTCAAAATAAATCAGCAATGAAAGATAAATTAACAAAAAGAGAAAAAAAACCTGAGGAGCATCAAGGCCACTAATGTCAGCCATGAACAAACCAATTTCCCAAATCCAAAACTTCTAGGTCTTTCAATTTCCCAATCTCGTTTGGAATATTACCAAAAAAATAATTGGTGGGCGTTTGTTATTTGGTGGCCGATGGAACAAGTGCTAATTGTGCTGGTGGTGACGGAACTGGAAAATCGATAAGGTGGGCCTATGGATCTTGCAGCCAACGACTGTCTGAAGTTTTTCAGGGGCTCTTTCGACAGAGGTTGTGGTTTTTGTGTTTTTTGCAGAAATATTGATTTCATCCTGTGTGTTGATACTTATGGTTTTTGTGTGGGATTGCTGAAGTGGAGGACTTCTATTGGACGTTGTTAATGGCTTAACAACGAACAGACTGTTGCAAAGCGGAGCTATTGTTTTTATGGGTGGGGATCCTTGATTTTATTTGTCTAGGTGGATGTTTGGGGAATAAGAGGAGATTAAAATTCTATGAATATTAGTAAAAGGAGAGAAAAAAAAAATGTGACTAGTAATGAAATGGTTTGAATTAAGATATTTTATTGGGTTTTGGGAAATGAGAGAGAAAAAGTTGAATAAAAATATTATAAAATTAAAATATTATTAGAATATAATTTTTTGATATTATTTTTGTTTTGAAATTTGAAATCATTGTATTGTTTTTTGTGTTTTGTTTGGAAGTTTGGAAAAATTGAAATGATTAGGTAATGATTAGATGAAAAAGTTGAAAATTTAAAAATCGAAAAGTATTTGTATTCGAGTGATATTTGGGAAGAAAATTATTAGAAATTCTAAGATTGTAACAACAGACTTGAACAAATAAGAAAATAACTTGCTATCTTCGAGGGATTAGAAACCTCCAACACCTTTATTAACTTGTTTTTTTCAATCCGATACAAAGAGAATTGTTTCAGTATTTATAGAAGCTTCATGACTGTTAATGACCGTTACAATAGGGGCATTATGGTAATGCTCAGTAAGTAAATGAGGACATAAAAGTATATTAAGCCCTTAAGAACACGTGTGAAGCACATGATCAACTAACAATTAACTAACAGATGACTTCTTCATCTTTCCTTCCTTCAACACTCGAGCTCTTCTTCCAGGTAAGATCTGATCATAACAACTGCCCCTCCCTTCAAAAGACCTTGCCCACAAGGTCAGGATAATGAATCCGCAACTGTTCTACAGGTTCCCAAGTGGAATTCTCCTCATTCATACCATGCCATTTTACCAACAGCTCGATAAAAGGTTTATTATCCACAACAGTCATACGTCTGTCAAGAATAGATTCTAGTTCCACCTTGAAATTCCCATGCGAATCAACCAATGGTAGGACAAGAAGGATCTGGGAATCCGGGCCAACGTATTTCTTTAACCTCGAGACATGAAACACTGGATGAACTGATGAACTTGGTGGCAATTCAAGTCTATAAGCTACCTCTCCAATGCATTCCAAAATCCTGAATGGACCACAGTATCTGGCAACTAGCTTGGATCTGCTAGCTTGACTAACTGTCTGTTATTTATACTTATGCATCTTCAAATAAACTAAATCACCAACTTGAAACTTCCTTAGAATGTGATGTTTATCATATTGTTGTTTCATAGCAACCTGTGCAGCCGTCAAATTCTTTTTTAACAACCGTAGTATCTCATCTCTTGACTTTAATTCTCTACCCACAGCTTCATTATGAGTAGTACCATCAACATATTGAATTAAGGTTGGAGGGGGGACTGCAACAATGCCTCAAATGGTGTCATTTTAGTTGAGTGAACTGAGGTATTATACCACCATTCAGCCCAAGGAAGCCAATGTACCCACTGTTTTGGCCTCTCACTGACAAAACACCTCAGATATTGTTGCACACACTTATTAACTACTTCAGTCTGTCCATCAGATTGTGGATGATAAGCAGATGTGAAGTGTAGTTTAGTACCTTGCAATTTAAACAACTCTTTCCAGAAATCACTTGTGAAAATTACATCCCTATCAGTTACAATGGTGGATGGCAAGCCATGTAACTTGAATGCCTGAGATTTGAATACAGCAGCCACGGATACAACTGTATAAGGGTGAGATAGAGGTAAAAAATGTGCATACTTGGTAAGTCTATCAACTACTACCAATATAACAAAATACCCTTGTGAACATGGTAAGGAATCAATAAAATTCATAGAGATATCACTCCAAGATCTGCTGGGAAGAGGCAAAGGCTGTAATAACCCAACAGGTTGTAAGTTTTCTGTCTTGCATTTTTGGCAGACTTGACATGCCTTTATAAACTGTTTTATGTCCCTTCTCATACCACTCCATATAAAATCTGCCCTAGCTCTATGCAGTGCTTTCTGATACCCAGAATGGCCCCCAAAGGCACTACTGTGTATAAATTGTAGCACTTGCTCCTTCATATGAAGGTGACAAAAACAACCTACCTTTCTTGAATAGCAGCCAATTCCTTACCTCAAACTTCTTATCCGAAAGCTTTCCTTCTTGTAGCTTTTTACAAATAGATGAAATTTCTTCATCATTCAAGTATGAGTTTCTCAACTGCTCTAGCCATATGGGATCAAGGACTGTGATAGCCAACATTTCCACAATTCCGGCATCCACTTCCTCTTTTCTCGAAAGACTATCTGCTGCCACATTGTCCTTGCCATGCTTATATTCAATTGTAAAATCATAACCAAGCAACTTGGTAATCCATTTTTGCTGAGATGGAGTTCCTATCTTCTGTTCCAATAGGAACTTCAGGCTTTATTGATCTGTTTTAATGACAAACTCAACTCCCAACAGGTATGGCCTCTATTTCTTCACAGCCAATACAATTGAAAGGAATTCTTTCTCATATGTAGAGAGGTCTAATGCCTTTCCTTTCAAAGTTTGACTCAAGAATGCCAAAGGTCTCCCTCCCTGACTTAGGACAGCCCCAATCCCTCTACCAGAAGCATCACATTCCAACAAGAATGGCTTTGAGAAATCTGGCAAAGCCAAAACAGGTGGATTTGTCACAACATGTTCAGCTCTTCAAAGGTTTGAGTAGTTTCATCTCTCCAATTAAATGCATCTTTCTTCAACAAATTAATCAATGGGGCAGCAATAGAGCCATACCCTTTGACAAACTTCCTGTGTACCATGTTAGACCGAGAAATCCCCTTGAGGACTTGAGGGATTTTGGTAAGGGCCACTCGAGCATTGCCTTAATCTTTGCCAGATCTGCTTTGACACCCTTTGTAGAGACCAAATGTCCCAGATATTCAATCTCTCCACAAGCAAACCTGCATTTGCTCTTTTTGGCAAAAAGAGTATTCTTTGCAAGTGTATCCAATACCACAGAGAGATGTTCAAGATGTTCTTTTTTTGATTTACTATATATCAGAATGTCATAAAAAAAACAATAACAAACTTCCTCAAAAAGGGTTGAAAGACCTCATTCATCAAGGACTGGAAGGTGGCTGGGGCATTGGTTAAACCAAACGGCATAACCAGAAATTCATATTGCCCTTGGAGTGTTCTAAATGCAGTTTTTTCAATATCCTCTTCCTTCACCCGAATCTGGTGGTACCTAGATCTAAGGTCTAGTTTGGAAAATATCGAGGCTCCATGTAATTCATCCAAGAGTTCATCAATGATAGGGATAGGGAATTTATGTTTAACAGTTTCTCTATTTAATCCCCTATAATTTATACACATACGCCATGACCCATCAGATTTTCTCACCAAAAGGACAGGTGAAGAAAAGGGGGATTGGCTACTCCTTATCATGCCAACATCCAATAATGCTTTAACTATTTTTTCTATTTCAGATTTTTGGAAGAAGGGATACTTATAAGGGCGAGTGGAGATTGGCATGGTTCCTTCCTTGAGAGTTATCTGGTGATCCTTAGCTCGTCTTGGAGGTAAGCCCTTTGGCTCAGTAAAGACAGTGTCATATCGAGCCAACACTGCCGCAATATCAGCATCATATGTGCATGTCTCATGGTTTGTTTCCTGGGCAACAATTTGAAGTAGCATGCCTTTCCTCTCCACAATAGTTAGCTGGCAAATCTGAACATCTTCAACAAACTCAATCTTGCCAGAACTGAGGCTTCTAAGTGTGACAGAATTCTTGGCATTGGTAAATGTTATTGTAAGATTAGTAAAATCCCACAAGATAGGACCTAAGGTTTGCAACCATTGCATACCCACCACCACATCACAACCTCCCAATGGTAGTAAGAAAAAATCAGTGGTGAAATGGTGGCCTTGCAGCTGAAATTGTAATCTCTAGACCAAACCTTCACCATTAATCAGTTCCCCATTGGCAACCCTTACTTCAATCTTTCCATTGTGCTTGACATCTAATCCCACCTTTCTTGCTATCATAGGGTCAAGGAAGTTATGTGTACTGCCAGTGTCAACAAGGACTATTACTGAGCAATCCTTAACCTTGCCATGAACTCTCATAGTTTTCAAGCTAAGAGAACTTGCAATTGCATGGAGTGAAATTTCAGGCACCTCCGAATCTTCACCAACAACTTCATTATTTCCCTGTGAATCTTGCTGATTACCTTCTTCCCTCTCAACCTCTTGGAACCATTCCAATCCTGCCATTTCAAATAGCTTGGCCTTAGTACACTTATGACTAGGCTGCCATTTGTCCTCACAGAATTAAGAAACCCCTCTATCTCTTCTTGCTTTCATCTCTGCTGGTGTCAATCTCTGAAATGGAGCTGAAGTTTTTGAACCATTAGGTCGTGGGCCAGAAAACCCTTATTTCCTGACAGGGTTAGCAAGAACTGAAGTGCTACCCTCACCAGGAACAGAAACAAAAGAGGACTGGAACCTGTTGTTTCCCCGAGTGCTAGTAATATACTCCTCTTGAATCTTGGCTAAACCGAAAGCAGTATTCAAGGTCTGAGGGTGCAACATTCTCACAGGCAGGCATATCTCTTCCCTAAGGCCACTCAAGAAACAAGAGAGCTTATAGTTTTCAGACAAGCATTTCAATCTATTTGAAAGGACCTCAAACTGAGTCTTGTATGCACCAACTGTAGACGTCTGCCTCAACCTTGTAATGGCCTCCATAGGGTCATCATAAGACGAACTTCCAAACCTTAACTGGACTGCTTCAACAAAAGAATTCCAAGAAGTGAAAGAATCAGTTTCCTCAGCATCTTGAAACCAAACTAATGCATTCCCATCCATATAAAATGAGGCCATCAATATCTTCTGTCCATCGGGCATGGGGTGTAAAGCAAAGTAATGGTTTGCCTTATAAATCCATCCAATTGGGTTGTCACCATCAAATCATGGGAAATCCAATTTAATACTTCGAAAGTGCATTCCAGAAGTCAGTGTTGAATTTTCAGGGTGTACCCCATCACCATTCTTGTCATTTCCAATTCTAACATGTCCTACTCCATGCATGGTTTCCAACAAAAGGTCCATCTTTGAACTCAGACCCTCTAGAGCACTCTGATGATCAACAACTCTCTACTCTTGCAGTTCTTGGTTTTGCTTCAGCCCAAGAACCAGCTTCTCCAGTTCCTTGAACCGTGTGCCTTCTACCATCATAACGAATTATTTATGCCTAGAATTGCGAAGGGCTCTGATGCCAATTGTAACAACAGACTTTAACAAATAAGAAAATAACTTGCTGATCTTCGAGGGATCAAAAACCTCCAACACCTTTATTAACTTGTTTTTTTCAATCCGATACAAAGAGAATTGCTTCAGTATTTATAGAAGCTTCATGACTATTAATGACTGTTACACTAGGGGCATTATGGTAATGCTCAGTAAGTAAATGAGGACATAAAAGTATATTAAGCCCTTAAGAACACGTGTGAAGCACATGATCAACTAACAATTAACTAACAGATGACTTCTTCATCTTTCCTTCCTTCAACACTTGAGCTCTTCTTCCTGGTAAGATCTGATCATAACGGAGATGAGATACGATTATTTGTGTTCCCAAACAAGCCCTAATTATGCACTATGGACATGGGACATATGAGGGAAATACTGAAGGGCTCAAGTTGAAGGGGAACTAGAGCAAGAAGAGAGGTAAGGAAAAAATGATGTTACCTAAGCTAATAACATGTAAACTGATAAGACTTGATGGTATCATAAGGGAAGAGAAGGCGAGGAGTGTAAGTTTAATGGTCGGTCCGATCCAAGTATATATAAATATATATATATAGATATATATATATTTCTAAAATATTATATATATATATTATTTCATATGGTAGTTATATAAATTAATTATATAATTTTTATCTAACCTATCACCATTGACCATATGTATTTAGAGTTTGGATGATATTGCATTTTTCAATATTATTTTCTCTATTTTTTGTTTTAACTTTATTTTGATGATTGCTAATTCTCATGGATGGATATGGATAATTTTGAAAATTTTCCCAACTTCCTTTTAGGCTATTTTCAAGTACAATATGCGCAAATAAAAGTAAATAGTTGATATTAAAAAATATAAAAATTGTGAGTTTTTTGTATAGTTGAGCCGAAAATACACTTTAGAAGTGATTTTGAACTTTTTGCATGTTTGACCCATTTTATACTGGCCCAAACCGAATGGACCGATAGCTAATGGTCAAGTCCAGACTATCCACTGACCGGACCGGACTGATTACACCCTTAGAGAAGGCCATATTTACATGGACAAAATACTAGGTTAACTACCCATTGAATAAAAAAATGATAGATTTATCTAATAACTAATTTAAGTTGGTATTGCAAGCAGGTTTCCGGCTGTTAATCCAAATATAACTAAGTGAATTCAGCTTATAATGAGCTGGAAAACCTCTCTCAAAAGACTGAAATGTTGCATCAAATTGATACTCTGGCTGAAAACAAAGAAGAGGAGAATCAACATACAAGTATTTTAGAATCCTGCTGATGGGGAAAAAGAAGAAAAAGTGATGCAACCTTTCTTAATTACATAAAGCAAACTAAGAACATTCACCATCGTTTTACAAACGAAAGATTGCTTTAAATAAGAAACAGAAAAACTGAGTACGAACCTCGAAAGAAAAACTCTAATAACAGAGAACATCATTTCTCATAACAAACTTGGACATTGAAAACATATAACATATTGAGATACAATGCTTAATATCTATAGTCCTCTTCATAACTCGGGTGAACTTCATTCCTGGAGTTGTCAGCCTGCAGAACAAGAGAAAAGAAACAATAAACCAGCTCGGACAAAATTAGTTATTACTTACAGAAATAGATAAGACGTGATATCTGTATACCGCTCAGTAAGCCAGTCTTTTCATCTTTACCAATATACTCTCAAAATGTTGCCTTATATATAATTCTCCTAAACAAACATGGTTGCATACCTTGTTAATCATCTTCTGAAATGCTTCAGTTCCATTCTCAGCAATATATTGCTCCGCAGCAGTTAAAATGTCATTTGGCTTACTGAAGATATCCTTCTTCCTTGGGACATACCATATGTTTATAGTTTGTTGGTTCACAAAGAAAGGTCTCACATAATGTTCGTAAACATATGCAGCGCCACTGAAGTAAGGAATGACCAACCAGCATGTTAAGATCAGCTTTGCATATGCCCAGATAGGAATCCTGCCACAGAGTAAGCTAAGTAATCCCTGACAGAGCTCTATGCGCAATAAAGCACACTGCAGTACTTTTTTTTTTTCCCTACATATAGGCTTTGAACCGAAGATATGCCCCCAATTGGATCCCACCCCTAAGCCAATGCCTAGAGCTACAAAGACAACCTTATGGAACATGAGTTTATACACATGATAAAATGAATTTTCCCACCCTAAACTATGTGGTCAGTAGCAATGTTCAAGCTATGTTTTAAATTAAAGCCCCTGAGCTGAGTTAATTGCAGTGTCGACTGCCACTAAAGCCTTCTCAATTTCTATTATACCAAAACATAAAATTTACAGCATAAATACAAAGATCAAATATGATGGGGATTGGGAAAACCTTTCCAGTGAGGTGGCATTACAACTAATCAGGACAGTTTACAATGTTAATCTTAAATTTAACATTAAGGGGAACATTTCAAATTGCAAATAAGCTTATAGTTTAGGGTGGACAAATGCAATTTAATTTACCTATTAAAGTTTAGGTTCCATATAAAGACAGCTCAAGTCGAAAAAGTCTTGCAGATAATAAAAATAACTTCCACTACAACACCTTTTCTTTTGTTTTCTTTTTCCTTTTTCTTTCATTATTAATTCTATTAGAGCTCTATAAACTACCAAAAATGGTTTTGATCAGCTGGTGAAACAATTCAACAACATCATGAGGGTTCCATTTGTATTTTCAGAAATGGTTTCTTGAAAAGTATATTTGATGAGAAACCTAAAAACATCAATTTTTACGTTGGCGCTCAGTACTTGAAGAATGTTACAAATGAGAAACCTATAGGCTAGATGCGCCAAGTTCAATACCCAAATTTTGCATTAAGTTGCAAAATAATATATAGATTTTCTGAACAGAAATTGCTTAAAAATTAAAAATAATGGAGAGGAAATCAACATGAGCGTACATGTGCATGCATGCCTTTAACCGAGTCAAATGGCAATTTAAGTATATACACAACTCATTGTAATGAAGACATTTCAAACCAAATCCAAGGATGTAGTCTATTGCCACAAATTCACCACTATAGCACTTGAATCTAAGCTTAAGCATAAGCCATACTCAACCAAATTCCTGCCGTCCAACCAATAAAGGAAACAAGGCAACAGAAAAACAAGCCCTATTATATTGCTGCTCACCATTCAATGACTTTGGCAAAGGTGAGCTCGAAGAGCGTGATCATTGAATAGAGAACCCAATAAGTAAGCCATTGTTGATCATCAACAGGGGATTTAGTTTCAATTGCCCTAATTGAGGCATATCTGTCGAAAAATAAAAAACCACACGAACCATCGAAACAAATTTGTTATATGTTCAATACCAATTATCAAAGAAAATCTAGGCCACCCAAAGAATGTAAAAAACGAAATAATAATAATAAATAAATAAATAAAGGAATGCGAGATATTATAATTCGAAAAAGATATATATTAAAATAAAAATGAAAAGAAGAATCCCACTTACAAAGGATAAACAAGGCTAACCACAGGCCTGCAAATCAAACCAATGAAACAAATTAGTGAAGAAGAAAATAAACAAGCACCAGCTCTGCCACACTAACCTAAAAATTGATCCGCGGCCATAGTGCAATCCCAAAACAAATTGGAATTATTAAAAAAAAAAAAATCAACTTTCGTTGCCATTGTTCCACTCCACTTGTTCTTTATCAAACCCAGAAAAATCCATCTTTTTTTATGTTCTTCTCTTTTATTTTTGGTAAAGTAAGTAGAAGAGTGGAAGAAAGCATACCAAGCAAGAACATCAAAATTATTGAGAAGCACCTTGAAGAAACTGGCAGCCCCAGAACCCATTTCTCTCCCTGATCCCGCAATGCCGATTTCTATATTTTATTTCTTGGTTCTGGTTTCAAATTCACACCCAAAAATAGCTCGATGATTTGTCTAGTCTTCTTTATCAGGTAAAAGTCTTTGCAACGGAGAGAGAGAGAGAGAGAGTCTGTCTGCGTTTGTGTGGACTGGCTGATGTTCGGAAATCAGAATCAGAGATTCAGAAATGCTTTGCATCCCGAATAGTGTCCGAATGAGTTTTTTTCTTTATTATTTTATTTTTTTAACATAATGATTAAGAAAATATACTTTAATATTGTTGTAATTTTTTTTAAATATTTATGATGATTAAAAAAATATATTAAAAAAATTAAAAATTAAAATATACTATTCAGTAATCCTTTTCAAGAATTTAATGACTGCAGTATCACTCGATTATAATATATTAAGATGTGTTTAGTTGTTGAATTGAGCTAAATTGAGATGTTAAAATATTATTATTTATTATTTAGAATTTAAAAAATTAAATTATTTATTATATTTAATATTAATATTTAAAAAAATTATAATAATAAATTAAGATGAATTGAAGTTGTAAAGGAAACCTAATAATATGAATTACAACAAAACAAAAAGAAGCGTCCGCTGCAACAATGCCAACAAAGTTTGGGTAGATTGTCCGACTCGACTCCCAACCTTTTCCACTTTCATATCACAGTATTGCCACCCTCTACAAACTTCTTTAAGAAGTGAAAGTTGGAACTTGGAACAAGTCTTCCGAAGTGTACTGTTTTTAGTTTTTACTTTGTATTACTTTTTTAAGGAATAATATAAAAAAGAAATGCTATGTTTCTATAGAGATATTTTTATAAAATTAAGAGATTACAAACCATCTCATCTCATCATTATAATTTTTTAAAATTTTTATATAAAATATAATAAAAAATTTAACTTTTTCAAATTTTAAAAAAAATAATATTAAAAAATAACGTTCTAATAATATTTTATTCAACTTTTAATTTTTATCTCATCTCACCTCATCTGTGTAACCAAACTAAGACTAAATTAATAAATTAACAAAATTTAATATGATATGTCAGACAATAAACTTATTTTTAATGCACAATAGATTTAATTTACGGTATGAATCATGCCATTTTATAACTTTATTTGATAAAATCGTTTTATAGCTGTATTACTTCTTTATAAAAAAAAATTTATATGCCACACTTTCATCCAACTATGATAAATGGCATTGTCCATCAATCTTTATATTTATTCTTTAAAAAAAAATAAAAGATCATCCAATGATGCATGATTAAAGTGCCACATCTTATATAGTGTGATGAAATTAAGATAAGAGTATGGTATGTATCATTACTCTAAATATACATTTTTAATATTTGTTCCTCAAAATTATATCACATCACTTATTTTCAATCCTAACAAAATAGAATGCACTATTTTTCATTTTTAATAATTAAAAGATCGATGTCTATAAAAAAATAATAATTAAAAAATATAATATATATATATATAAGTTAGCAACATAAAATTAAGTTTAAAATCTTAAAAATTTGAAGATACTATTTTTTTATGAGCGTATCATAACCCTTTAAATAATAGGCTATGCCATGACAAATTAAAGCCAAGTTTCGTGGAGATAAATTAAATGAAATGTGAAGTTGTAATTTAATTTCAATCCGAAACTTTGTTAACTGTCACTCATCCAAAAAACTTACACGGATGAGAATAAATAAATTTAATTATTTAAATTATATCAAAACTTAAAAAAAAAAAAAAAAAAGTATTGTTAAGATGCTGCCTTGCATTTATACGCCGTAAATGAAAAGGACAAGCAAAGGCAGTGTTTGAATTCAGAGTCAAAATTATCTAGAAGCTCGAGCTGAGCAAAGAACCTGACATAAGTTTTATACAGAAGTCATACAAAATGAAAAAGGTTGAATGGAGCAGTTGAATTTTCTAGAGTCAGCCCCACTATGTTTGAAACTTTTTTCTAACTCTACCTGTGACCAACCACCGCCTTCCTCAAACATCAAACATCAGCAGATCATCCACGTCAGGAACACTATGTTCATTGCCATTATCCATTTTGATACATTACTCTCCCAATGGGCACCACCGATATACAAAAAAACAAGGCCAGGAAGTTCACATCTGCAGACTTGTGAGCAGAAGAATTAGTAGGGATTTGAATTTAGAGATGAGTTGAAATAGTTTATAAATAGTAGAATAAAAGTTAAATTATTTATTATATTTTGTATGGAAATTAAGAAAAATTATTTTAGGATTTGAAAAAATTGAATTGTTTATTATATTTTGTATGGAAATTAAGAAAAATTATTTTAGGATTTGAAAAAATTGAATTGTTTATTATATTTTATATGAAAATTTAAAAAGATTGTAATGATGAGATGAGATGAGTTGAAGTGGGTTGAGATGTGTTTTGAATCCAAATCACATTGCCTAGAGCGGTGCTACTCTGCCTTCTAAGTAGCATCGCTGCATTTGACCGCTAGGTCAATTTGACATTTTTATTTTTATTCAATTTTTTCACTTATATTTTTTGACAAAATTTTATATTTTATATTCTAATATTTTGATAAAATGTTCTGATTCTTCGTTATGTATTTCGAACTCTGTAAATACTTATGTTTACATACTAGGATATGTTCTCTGGTTACTATTTTATTGATACTCCATTTTAGAAAACAAATAATTTCTAGTCAGAGATAGACATTCGTAACTACTACTCAGGATGGGCTGGTCCTTCCTCATGAAAACCTTCCTAGCCCACATCTGCATAAAAATCTACAGCTCTGATGAACGAAACCGCAGGTGAGATCACCACAATGAGACTCCTAAGAAATCCCAATAAGCTAAAACATATGACAGTACTATTAACAAGAGACAATGGAGATGAATATGCATGCACTGTTTCATGTAAATAAAGTTATGAACACATATATTTATGCATGGTAAGGAATCACCCTCTAGGTAAAAATACATGTATTTTTAGTCATGCCGAGGTATCACCCTTTTAACTGTAACACCCGGGCCTAGCACCAAGCCTGTGTTTTTATATTTTTGGGTTCGACGTATGAAAAAGCCCACTTATTATTTTTTTTCACTGCCAGACTTGAGCCTAGGTTTTTGAAATGGCCAAACAGCCCAAGCCCGTAAGATCTTGTGCCAGACACCACGACACGGTTTCACGTTTCCCTCTTCATGCACGTCTCTCCTTCCTACTCTAGGGTTTTATCAGTTTTTTTTCTTTCTATATATATGTTCGTTACACAGTATCGCACACATACCCTGTAGCCATCCTCCACCTAAAACTAGAGTTGCCGCTTCCATTTTCTCCCTTTTCTCTCAGTTTTTACTACCACCGCACCACACCTTCAAGTAGCCACAACCCAGTCGCTGCCACCAGCGTCCATCCCCTAGCAGCAACCCTACGGATCAGACCCACCCCCCCCCCCCCACCGTTGCGCCCATGCTAAGCCACAGTTCAAGCCACTGCAGGTCCCCTGCTTGTGACTCCCCGAAACAGAGCAATGACAACCTTGTCCCGATCAACTCGTTTAGGTGCCACCAGCCATGGCAAGGAAATACAATGTTGTCGATCAGAAGAGCAACAGAAAATGTCGGCGATACACCCCTTGTCTGTCGTTTTCCTCACGGTAAGCCCTCGCTGAACGTTTTCCACTGCCTCTCTGTCCTTGTTCCCTCACGTTTTGCTCCCTTTCACCATGTTTCTCTATCTCTCATCAGTGGGTCTCTTTCTCATTGCTCTACCTCTCTATACTTACCCACCCAGCCGCCAGCGCATCCTCCGCATCCGCCCAACTCCATCGCAGCTCCACTTCTCTCGGTGAGCCTCTGCTTCGCAAATTGCTATTTCACGAATGGGTTTTCATATAAACAGAGCTTCACGTAAAGCTGGTCTGCAAAAGAGATTTTGTGTTGAAATTACAATGTTACCCTTTTAATTACAAGTCATGTTAGTCAGTTTTAAATTTTAATATGTAAAGGTGAGCATTATTTTTTATTTTATAATTTTCTAAAAACTCTTAAATACAAAATTTTTTATAAGTGATTTAAATTGTTTCTTTCAAAGGTAAGTAAGCGATAATGTTGTATTGTTTTTATTATGATCTAGTTTATTAAATTTTTGATGTATAATTTAAAATATTTTGTTATAATTATATTATATAGTATTAAATTTTATAATTTGATTTCGATAGTAAATAGGTTAGATTTTTATATCATAGTCGGAGTTATTAAATGGACATTGATGATTTTAGAAAGTGATGGTATATTTTGAGGTTAAGAGAAATTTTAGGTTTTGAGGTATTAAATAGGTATTTTAGGTTTAGATATTGAAATACGTGGATTAGAACTTTATGGGAGTTACAGGACAATTTTATAGGTGGCAATTGATTTTTGTTCAGTACTGCTATGGAGAAATTTTGAAAGGTTAAGAAGTTCAGATAAGCGGGATTTCTATGCTAGACTTTGCATAAAATAAAATGAACTGAGACCAATTTTAAAAAATATGCATGTTTTGTTATGAAAAGAAATTTGAAACGACCTCAATTATTTGTTCTGCATTACTCATGAAATTCTGTATAAGAATAAGGTATGTTTATGGCATGATTGGTGTAGATATGAGCTTATCTTTGGCATTCTCTTTTTGAACTGAGAAAAATGAGCGAATATGAAAATTTGATAAATTTGCATGTAACGTGAAGATGTTCTAAATTTGTTTTTGGAAAATGTGAAATGATCTGAATTTTAGTACTATGTTTTGATATGATGTGGCATCTGAAAAACCTTTGGCATGACTTTATGATTCTGTTCTGACTCTGATTCTGATTCTGATATGGTGGTTCTAATTCTATTTTGCTATGATATGTGGCCCTGTCACGGGATATAATAGTAACCTCTGGCCCTGTCACGGGATATAATAGTGGTCTATGCTCTGAGTGCAATCGCTTTGATAACATGGTGATTTATGTTCTGCTTGGCTTTCCGCAGAATGCACAACCCTATCACGGGTGTTAAATATGGCCTCTGTTATGATATGATGCTCTGATAGGATATGATAAGATGAAAATGTGCAGTCATGTTATGCCAAAGGAGTCTTTGAATATGAAAAGTTGGTTTCTGAATATAACATGTTTGAAAATTCGCTTTGATTTTCTGATAATATGTATTTTTTAAATTTGCATATTGAAACTGAAATATTTTGTTTCTACATTCTGAATTCAGTGAAAATGCTCATGTTTACATACTAGCATATGTTATCTGCTTATTGAGTTGTTGATAACTCACCCCTTATCTCCATAACATTTTTCAAATATTTTTATGGTTCAGCTGGAGATCAAGAGTAGGAAGTATTGGAAAAGTCTGATGATCATAGATGAATGAGTGCTAAGGGTACAAGTATTTCGGAGGATCATATTTAGTAGTTTTATCTCTAGCAGTTATTTTGGTACGTCAAGTTATGAATAATTTGAGTCTTTGTGGATATGTTATTTTATTTTATTGAGGTTTTTGTTTAGTATTTATGTGGAGGGATACATATTTTTGGATCGAACAAATAAGTTAAATATTTTGTGGAGTTTCTGTTTATTTATTATTGATTATTGGAGATGTTATTAAGTGATAGGAGGTAACTCTCTGGACCTCCTGGAACGGGGCGTTACATTAACAATCTCAAGTATATAAGCATGGCGAGGTATCACCATCTCAACAAATCTCATATATGCATAATCATTATCTTCATGAGGCATCACCCTCTTATCAAAACACATAAAATTCACAATAACTCATCATATAAATACCAACGGGAATCACTCCACCCGTTAACCTTGGGGAATCTCTCTACCTGGCCAACGTGTGAACTTGTTTACCAAAACAACCCATTCGGCTCGGAGAATCACTCTACCTGGTCAACAAACACAGAGGACACCATGCAAGATCAAGTCGGGGACTCTATCTACCTGTGTTATCAAGTGAGGCCAATACAAAAATGTTCCACCTCGATTATCATAGGAATCTCTTTACCAGTATAAAACTTGTGGCAACATGTCATAAGAATGTCACGGGGACTATTCAACTCGTCCATGATGATTAGACACATGGTAAGACTCAACACTTAGACTTAACATCATTCAAAGCTCATCATCTTAAAATCACAACATAAAGATAGCTAATAAACATAATAAAGAAAATGTACTTTCATGTAAGAAGGAGGTGAGATACAGACTATGCAAATCCTGATCTTACGACATACTTACAAATATTTACCCTATATTCCCAGTATAGTCATAGGAGATAACCTACCTAAATAATATTTCTAACACTTCTATTACGTTGGTGCCGATCCTTCAGCCGCAGGTTCTAAAGTCACATGCTTTCTTGGTAGCTCTAAACAAAAGAAAGAGTAACCACCTTACAAATCTTAGAATAAGATGTTGACTCTCGTCTAAAGCTCTTTATATATGGTGAAACTCTCAGTCACAGTCTTGACGTTCTTCTAACTCATGTATGCTTGAATGAGAGGCCTTTGATCTTGACCGTCCATTTTCCCTTTGGACTTGAATAGATCGAATCCCACATTTCTAACAATCACCTTGTGTCCAATCCCACATTCCTTCCACTACTAAGAGTCTCCCATGTGGCATTGGACCATACCTTCTGAGGTTAAACGGAATGGCATGTAGGTTTGTAATCTTTTCTCTACAGGCTCATTCTAGACATGACATCTCTGATGGTGTATGGGACTTTCTATACGACATGTGCCGCTCTCTATGCTCATTTCTGTTATCTCAGAGAGCTCCCATGTCTATAATCGAGCTTGTTTTCACCCGTTGCTCACCTTGGTACGGTCAACACAACTTCTGCTGGCCTAGTGTTGGGCGAACCATCGTTCATTGCCTAATGTTGAACCTTGTTTGCTAGGCTTTCTATGTTGTGTTGTTCACCTTACTATGGACTAGCTACACTTTGCTTGCCCGACTGCCTCCTTGTCGCCACTATTTTGACTAGGGGACGGGATCTTTTTTGTTGCTTCAGCATGATCCTCACACATGGCATGATCCCCTTGCACAGTCTTGCTTCAAAATGAGAGAGTGCCAGGCCTTGCATTTCCCAAGTTGTCAAAGAGATGGACACATTTCTTTTCCCGATAAGTTTGCATGTCAACATTCGTTGCTTTTGCCATCCTTTGATTATGCTATCCCATTGTTAACTTGCTTTTTTAGAACACGGAGTTTGACTTCCTTAGTTGAATGGTGGGCTCAACGTGAAAAATGTCCAAGAAGATAAAGTCAATGTATCTAGGATGTATGTGAAAGAAGTCACCCCCATGGTTGGTAGGGCGGATGTTGATTGCTTGCATTGGAAAGTAGCCTACACTCATCATGGAGAACACTCCCG
The DNA here is from genome assembly GCA_022457165.1 of Juglans mandshurica. Classification (NCBI taxonomy): domain Eukaryota; kingdom Viridiplantae; phylum Streptophyta; class Magnoliopsida; order Fagales; family Juglandaceae; genus Juglans; species Juglans mandshurica. The sequence goes on from CM039632.1 coordinate 15,771,088, forward strand.
CCAACAAAACTTAGAGTTGGTCCAAAACCAGGACAAGGTGATGGCAATGTAGGCTTTTTTGGCAGACAAACAACTCTCCTTGGTACATATGTGTGCCAAGCTAAAATAGACCTTGCAGCTAGAGTAAATGTTCGTTCAAGCACAATCTTAGTTGGAAGAGGACTTGGAGGCTGAATGCAAGTCCCTATGTGAGTTGCAGGCATGACTGGATGATGCCAAATGCTTTGCTGAGGGGGAAAAGGACCAAGGTGACAAACATCTGCGATTTTGTATGGAGAAAGAGGAAGAAAGGGTGTAGCTTCATCGAGAGTTGTCAGTCACCGTAGGGGAATGGAACCCCCATTAGGAGTGAACGAGATAAGTTTTGGGTGGGCCTCCTCAAAACTAACAAGGAAGCTTTGAAAATCGTTGTCTCTACTAAAGTGTTTGAAATGTGCACTAACAAATGGGACTGTGGGCCCAAGTGGAGACTCTAAAGCTATCCACTGCGCTTTGTTCGAAAGGGACAGGGAGCCTGTGTGGAGACTATGGAACCCGCCATTTTTTTTAGGTGACATTGTAAAATAGTTCCTTCACCAAAATATTCTCTTTATTCATAGTAGGGTTTACCAATATATTTAGGGTAACAATTCTAAACAAAGTATTCCTTAAGATACTCAACATTCTAAGGTTTACACCACATTCCCTAGTATTGTCTTAGAATCTAACATACTTGAGAAATACTACGGCAGTGCTGGTGTCACTCTTCCTCTTCTCTTTGTTGAAGCCTTGAAGTTACTTGTTTTCCTTGAAGATCCAACATTTTAAGATCTCAAAAGTGAGATTTTGGCTTTTACCTTAAGCTATTTATAGGGCGACATTGTCAAGTATCCTTATGGCGCTTGATGTGCCCAAATAGGAGCCCTTTAGTCTCAGCCATCTATTTGCAGGATGATAGAGATCGATTGACGAGACAAGGCTCGTTGGTTTCTGCAGCTTATCTTGCATCCAATCTGCAATCCTTTTCCAAGTACAGGCCTTCCACGTGGCACTAGACCATGCTTATGGGTTTAGAAGATATGACTTGTAGAACCTTTTCCCTGCAGACCCACTCCAGACATGGCCTTTTAGATGGAATGTGGGCTTTTGCGTACAACAATGATGCCCTCTGAGCATTTTCATTTTATCTTTGAAAGCTCGTACATTCGCATAGGTTTTGTCATTGACTGTTGCTCCCCTTAGGCTCTTACCTCACCATTCATTTGAGCTACCAGCCTCTTCAGCTCATATTTCTCGCCTTCTATACCTGCCTTTGTTTCTCGCCTTCGTGTTTGCTCGCCTAGCATAGGGTGAAAAGTCCTTTGTTACACCCTGTGTTGAGATGTTTTGGCTAGACTTTCTATATGGTGTTGCTCGTCCTTTCTTTGGACTAGTGTGAGAACCTGGACTTTGCCAAGTCCTCGTTCCTATTTTATTCAAAGGTTATTTTAGTTATTGGAAGATGTTAAGTGTTAGAGGAGAGCCTTAAGGTATATTTTATTTTGGACGTTAGAGTTCTAGACTTTGGAAGCCCATAAGACGAAGGAGAGGAAAAAGCCCAAAAAGGCCCATGTGGATTTCCGCCAACTAGGTTGAAATTAGGGTTTGGAAGCCCAAATTGATTTCTAAAGGTTAGTAGAGGCACCACATGGCACAAGAGGAACAAGTTGTTTTTTTCTAGAATGGAACCTTGGAAAATGGCCAGTGTGACACTTATCCAGCATGCATGAGGTTCTAGAAGGAGTGAGTGGAAGATGAGGTCATCAGGATTAGGGCTTACATGCCCACATGCAAGGTCCCATTTCTGTGATTGACACTTATCAAAGCATTTAGAAAGTGACATTTGGAGTTCCAAGAAGATCTTACTTGGGAAGAGAAAATGACATGTTCTAGAAGAATGTTGAAAGAGCAAGATAGGAGAGAGGGGGTGATGACTCAAGCTTGGGGAAGGCCAAGGATCTCCTAGGGAAGAGCTAGGGTTTTGGCCAACACAAGGAACACACACTCACTTGCCACATGGCAACCATGCACACGAGGTGGAGTTCGAAGTAAGATTGGGCTATGTGTTTTGACTCTTTTGCCACCAAGTACATTGAACCTAGAAAAGTGAGGAAGGGCATAATGGGAAGGTGAGGCAAGAGAGGGTTTTGGTTTTGAGGAAGCCACACGCCACGTGTAAGAAAGGCTTTTGGTTTTCCAATGTCATCCTAGGGAAGAGGAAGAGACCCTTTTGTCTAGATGCCAAGTGGCATCCATGCACAAGCCTTTGGCATTTCAAGAAGGGATGGAGGCTTCTATAAAAAGGCATTGCCGAAAACATGGGAGGTCTTTTGCTCAAGTTCTCAACTTTGTTTCTAAGGGATTTCGGCTACTACTATTTTCTCTCTAAGTTCTTACATTTTCTCACACTTTCTCCCCAACCAAACGCCACCATTCTCTTCACCATTTCAAAAACCACCAAGAATACTTCTTCAACCATTTGGCTAGAGGAAGAACACAAGGAGGTAAGAACCATTCCACCATTCCTTGTACATACACACATGGCCAAGAGGGAAAACAACACCAACAAGTTTCAATTCTAGGGTTTTCCCACATGTACACACACTTTCACTTTAGAAACTAGGGGTTTTCTTCAAGAAAAGGAAGAACCCGAAAATATTCTTTTGTTTCAAGCTCTTGAACACAAAGTGTAGAGGGAATAAAGGCCATGACCACCACTTAGAAGAAAGGCCAGGGTTTCTTGTCTTTAAGGGTTTCAGATTCTAGGATTTTTTCATGGGAAAGCATTTTTGAAAACCGTAGACACTCACACTCACCCTTATTTCAAGACTAGGGTTTCTCTAGTCATCTTCTAATATGTCTAGCATATATTTTTCAGATTTTCTATTTTAATACTTCAAATTTTGTGTAAGTAAACTTCCAACTTATTTTTGATAACGCTTGTATATATTTCGTGAACTCTTGTTTGTTTATCATTGCTTGAATCTCGTTATATTGTTATATGTTTGCTCAGTTTTGATGAAAGGATGAGATGCTAAGTTTTCATGATGGTTTGTTGAAGTGTATTTCGAATATGCCAAGTTAGGGTTTCAGTTTTTGACATGTATATGTGCTATGCATACTTGTTTGGATATATGAATGAGTAGAAGCATGAGAATATGTGTTGTGATGATGAAAATCCATGTTTGGAGGACTTGTATGATTCGACCAAGGCTATATCAAGGGAATCCAAATCTGTTTTGGGTTTGGACAAGTATGATTCAATTATGTTTACATGTATTCATCATATGATTGCATGTTCTAATGTTTTGAAGCCATATTGTGAGATGCATATTGCGAATTGGATCATATGTGTTTCGGGTTATACATGTTCCGTGAGTATGATAAAGTGTAATGTCATGTATTCATGTCTCAGTTTTTAGGGCTTACAGCATATAGAACAGACAAAGAGGCTGAAGAATAGGGACAATGACCGCTTTTTGGAAAAGAGAAAGAAGCCGGATTAAAGAAGTACCTTAGAAAAGAAGGGGACCATGCAAGTAGTAGTAGGAAAAGGACATGACTTATGGTTTGTTTTGTGGAAACAATATTTTGATGGTCCCGTGTTTTGGGAGTCTTTAAAACAATTTTCTACTTTGGAAGTACAATTATGAAAGTTTAGACTTTTGGGATGCTTACATTCGGTACCATGATTATTATATTGCCACCGTCCTTATGTAGTTAAAAGAATTATCCATTGTGAATTACTGCATATTGCTAGATTTATAGTAGTATTGCATCTTAATTGTCATGTATGAGGGGTATCTAGCCTTGAGTTACATGTCCCGACGCTCAGTCACCGTCCAATCCCAAGCGGGTGCTGGGAGCGTCACAACTAGCTGCACTTTGCAAACCTTGCCTCCTCATTGTCTACCAAACCAATGAGGGAAGATCATCTTTGCCTTCCCATTGCTCTCGAAAGGTGGTCCAGCCTCTTACGCTGGTGTGATCCCCACATCCTCCCCTCCTTATTAGGAATTATGTCCTCACAATTCGATGAGGACCATCCTCGATATGACATACCAAAGGAGTTGATCTAGAAGGGAGGTCCTTTGGTATTCTCAGTTAACTTTGATTAAGGAGGAGACCTACCCTCACCGAGATCCACCAATGAACCTTCACTATCCACGATTGGGATAAAAGCTTCCTATTGCCTTCTATGTTGGCTACTTTTGGTGCACCCATCGATTGTGCTCTCTTACATCTTAGCTCCTTCACTAGACTCAACCCTGTAGGACTTTGGCCCAACATCTCTATTATTAGGGTTCTAACCCTTAGAGAACTTTCTTCATCTCGACAACGTTCCTTCTCTACTTACTAGCATTCAACCTCTAACGTCATTGTTTCTCGTCATTCCTCCAAGAATCGACACATTATTTCTAGTGGTACAACTACCCTTCATGCTATTCTCTTTTCTCATACCATGGTTATAGTTTTGAGTGTGCTGAGTGTTGTGTTCTGAAAGGGTAAATCGAAGGCTTATCTATCTATTGACTGGCTTCTACCCTCAAATTGTTTGAAATACTATTAGGTCATGCGTTACAGCTCACTTACTAAGACATCTATAAATATGGGAACTGGTCCAACATGACCCACTCACTTTCCCATGTAAACTCTTTGTTTCCCGCATCTCCCCATTGCATCTTCAACAATAGAACGAGTTTAGATCGTAATCTCTGCTCCTTCCTATCTACAATTCATACTGGTCTCTCTTCATAGGTGAGATTCGATTGCAATGGAACTAGATTTTGGTTAATCACTTGGAGTTGCTGGTTTCCAAAAATTTTCCTCAACCAGCAAACTTGGAACATGTTATGAATCCTTTCATATTTCGTAGGTAACGCAATACGATAAGCCATCAGCCTTCCTTTTTCGCTACTAGGTAAGGTCCAATGTATCTTGATTTAGTTTTCCTCTTAGCCCAAATCTCTTCACCCCTTTCATGGGTGATACCTTGAGATATACCCAGGCCCATGGACCCTTAAAGTCCAACACGCATGATCTCAGCATATTTTGCAATGTGTGAATTGTCCTTTCCGATTGTCTGTCGATCTGGGGATGGTAAGCACTACATTTCAACTTAGTGCCCATCACTACTTGCATACTCTTCCAAAAATGAGACGTAAATCTCGAATCTTAATCCGACACTATGGTCTTGGGTACTTTGTGAAGCCTAACTATCTCTCTTATGTACAACCAAGTGAGCTTACTCAATGTGTTCGTAGTAGTGACCGGTAAAAAGTGGGCACTTTTAGTTAATCTATCTATGATTACCCAAATAACATATTTACCGCTACGGGTTTTGGGTAACTCAACCACAAAGTCCATGGCTACGTCTTCCCACTTCCACTTTGGAATGGATAAGAGTTATAAATTCCCGGCTAGTTTTTGATGCTCAGCCTTCACCCATTGACATGTAGTACACTTCTTGATGAAGTGGGCAATGTCCTGTTTCATCCATTCCCACTAAAAGCCTTTCTTGAGATTCCGATACATATTTGTGCCTCTGGGATGTATCAAATATGGCGAGGAATAGGCTTCGGCTAATATTCGTTCTAAAATTTCCGAATTAGTCACGACTACTCTTTGCCCTTTATACAACAAGGTTCCATTCTCATCCAAGCTAAAATGCAAGGGTCCTTTCCCTTTTCGGAATTTTCTCCAGATCTCTAGTAGCTTTGGATCCGTCCTTTGTTAGATCTTCAGTTCATTGAAATCACTCACCTTTAATTGTTGCATTGAGGTGAGAATTTCCTCCTATGGTGAATCCTCCACCAGCAAGTGCCTTATTCCTTTAGGAAGTGATTCCACATTTGTGGAACCTTCCACGCACTTCGGCCTTGACTTTTGACTTTGCGCATCAGTGACTAAATTAGACTTCCCCGGATGGTACTTGCTTTGACACCTATAGTCAGTTATGGTCTCCAACCATCTCCGTTGTTTCATATTGAGGTTCTTCTGAGTGAAGAGGTGCTTCAAACTCTTATAGTTCAATATACCTTGCACGCTTCACCATATAGGTAGTGTTGCCAAATCTTCAAGGCAAAAACAATAGCTGCCAGCTCCATGTCATGAGTAGGGTAGTTTATTTCTCCTTGTCCTTCAACTACATGGATGCATAAGCACTACCTTTCCTTCTTGCATTAGGACACATCCTAGTCCATACTTCGACGTGTTGCTATAAACCACAAATGGTTTGTGAGGTTCTAGTCGTAGTTAACGTTATATTTAATTCATCAAAGCTCTGCTCACACTTACTAGTCCAAATGAACTTAATGTTCTTCCTAGTCAATGTTCTTGTTGATAATTTGGAGAATCCTTCCTCAAATCTCCTATAGTAATTAGCTAATCCTAAGAAACTCCTAAACTTGTGTACCATGGTAGGATGTTGCCAATCCACAACTCCAATCTTGCTCGAGTCAATGTGACTCTCCTGAATATCATGTGACCAAGGAATTTAGCTTTCCCCAGCCAAAACACACACTTGTTAAGTTTAGCAAATAGTTGATGTTCCTTGAGCTTTCCTAAGACTAACTTTAGGTGATCCTCACAATTCTTTACATTCTTGGAATATGCTATGAGGGGATTCGATAATTTAGGGAATCCTCTCATGAACCTCTGATAGTAACTAGCTAGTCCCAAGAAACTCATAACCTTGTGTATCATGGTAGGACAATGCCAATCCACAACTGCTTCAATCTTTCTCAAGTCCACCATGACTCCTTCCCTTGATATCACATGACCAAGGAATTTAACTTCCTCCAGCCAAAATTCAAACTTGTTGAGTTTAGCGGGTAGCTTATGTTCCTTGAGCAGCTTCCCTAACACTAACTTCAGGTAATTCTCATGATCCTCAGCATTCCTGGAATACACTAGAATATTATCTATGAATAGCACCACAAACGTATCCAAGAATGGCCGGAACACCATGTTCATAATATCCATGAATACTCCCCGGGGGGGGGGGGGGGGGGGGGGGGGGGGCATTAGCTAAACCAAATGGCATCACCATAAACTCAAAATGGTCATACCTCGTTCAAAAATCTAGTTTTGGTATGTCATCCTCCCTAGTCCTCAACTGGTGATAACCAAATCTAAGATCAATCTTAGAAAATAACACATCTCCTTGCAATTGGTCAAACAAGTAATCTATCCTTGGTAGAGGATATCTATACTTTACGGTCAGCTTATTCAGCTCTCGATAATCGATGCACATCCTAAGGATCTCATCATTCTCCCTAACAAATAGCACTATTGCTCCCCAAGGTGATATATTTGGCCTAATAAATTCCTTTGTCAATAATTCCAACAATTGACTCCTTAGCTCTTCGAAATCGGTTGGGGTCATCCTATAAGGTGCATTATGTACTGGAACTGTTCCAGGTTCCAACTCAATCGAAAACTCAACTTCCCCAGGAGGTGGTAGTCCTGGCGATTCTCCAAACACTTATGGGAACTCACTTACTACTGTTATACCTCTTACTTGCTTAGGCTCTTTCTCCTTAAGTACCAAGCGAACTAAATAGGCTTCAACCCTACCACCAACTCCTTCTTGACTTATAGTGAGGTAATTATTCCCGACATTCATCGCAATTTACTGCCCGAAATACTCTATCTTCCATCCCAGCTACTCAGAATGTTATTATCCTTTGTCGACAATCTATACTCGCAAAGTGCCTAAATAACCAGTCCATGCCTAAGATAACATTGAGAACCAATAACTCGAACACTATTAGATCTGCCTCCAAGTTAACTTCGCCTATCTCCAAGGGATACCCTACAACCATCTTGGTGCAGAAGAGCGTCTCTCCATTATGTAACACTATCAAAACCTTCTACTGCATGGGTTCTGCCTAAAGACTGCTTATCCTTGCTAATGTAGTGGACACAAATGACTGGGATACACCCGAGTCAAATAGGGTACCCATGCGCTATTGTGATAGTCTAACTCATGGTGCCTTGGACCAAGTTAGCAAAGTCCTTCGACTTCTGTTGTCGTATGATGGTGGCATAGTATCGATTGTCAAACTATTTCTTGAATCTTTCCCATAAGATGCTTTCCATGACTCTCAGTTCCATTCTAAGAAGTTATCTCTTGGCACTCTACCATAGTGTCATCTCTCCATGGAGCAAGTAGCTCTCGTATAGCACCTTTTGACTTTCGATACAACCACAAACATCAAAAGTCCTCTCTATATCTGTAATCTACATTTGTACCTTCATAGGATTTTCATTACAAAATCTCGGATAGCTATGGGTCATAAATCGTTCGTACTTGCACCCCCGCTGCTCATCCCTAGGGAATTGACTTTCTAAATTTGCATGTGGCGAGAATAGAGCTCACTATCTCTCCCTTCACCAGATGGCTCCCCCTCGCTACTACCTATTGGTTGTTCGTCTCACAAAACTCATAGTCACACCATACTCAGACCCTACAACATAACCCAAACCAATCACTTTCCTACCTGACCCTTGCCTACTATATGTAGATCAAGCCTACAATACTTTAAAATTCAAGCATATGATGCTAAAAATCAAATCCTATATCTATGGTACAATTTCTAGGTGACAATATGGATTTACCTAGAGTCATATAAACGCACTCTGATACTAAGTTGTGGCACCTTGTTCCTCGGTCAAGGACTTGGCGAGGATTTGTGGTGCCAAGGGTGCTAGTTGGTCAATAACACCCAGGATTTAGGTCGATAATATGCATGCAATGTTCACAAGGAAGTGGATGTGTAAGTAAATTGATGTTTAAACTACAACAGAATAGGTAAAGGTTTTGTAGGAGACTAAACATTATTTGTACTAGAGGTTTAAATCATAAATTGGTTCATTTATTAATCACCCAAATAACCATATGTGACTTCATTTCTCAAATAATATATATAACCATTTTTTTCCCTATATCCAAATACAGACCAAACATGATTGGTTGCTAGACTAAATACTTCAACTCCAAACAAATAATATAGTTTCTGATAAAGGAATAGGCCTCCATATATATTGCTCAGGTGGGGTTGATCCATCTTCATCAGGTACCTCTCTTGGGGCTAACTCTGAATCAAAGTCTACGATTCTGATAAATGAAATCATATATAGTTTAAATAGTTATGACATAACTGCTAATGAGAGACAATATACGTGATAATATAATGGACAATTTTCATGTAAAATGTCCATGAACACATATATTTATGCATGGTGAGGAATCACCCTTTAAGCAAGAATACATGTTTCAAGATGAAAGCAAGGTACCGCCTTTTGATTAAAACACAGTTATATAAGCTTGATATGGAATCATCCACTGAGGAATTACCCTCTATGCAAATCTCAAGTGTGTATATAAATATATATATATGTATCACCGAGGCGAGGAATCACCCTCTTCTTAAGCATGTAAACCTCATCATATCACATCATATAGAATGTCATCACATAAAACATTATCATACAGAATGTAGTGACCCAAAATAAATTCGATAGATGAATTTCTTTAGGCCTTAGAAATGTTGTGAAATCTCATAAAGATTTCATGAACTGAGTGATCAATTACATTTTAGTTCGTTAGCATAGTTGGATCCCGATCCACTATTTTGACGGAATCTCCTTTCTATTTAATTAAGGAAATTAGGAGTAGAATTTTAAGAAGTAAATTTCACCATTAGACTCATATGAATATTTAGAATTTTATGGTGCAATTAAAAAGTTTCAAGTTTTCTGGGTGAATGGTAACCCTTTGGGAGAGCGCCATGTGACATTTATTTCAAACAACTGTCAAATCGCCATGTAGGATGTCCAAATACACTTAGGATCACTAGAAAATTTTTTAGTTGGACACACGGCACAATTCTAGCCATCCATTCGGAAACCCTAGGACACTTGTTAAAAGGAGGATAGAGTGTGTAAGAGATAGAGTGTGAATCATGTTTGTCATCATGCTCTCTTACACAAATCACTATTCTATCCGTCCAAACCACCTTTTCCCCTAAGCTTCTTCAACAAGTTTCTCCAACCTTTCAATGCCATACCAAGATCATGCCACCTAATGACCAGCCCCAAATAGTTCCATTTATGGCCACTTCAACCAGCAACACTCACCTTTCACCCACCCGACTAGGAACAGCAGCAGGAAGTTAACCACTCCCTTAAGCTTTTCTCCCTCTTTTCACAAGTCAAATTCACCTCAAATGTCACTCACTCACCCACCAAGTCAGCCCCTTCACCTATACTCCAAGTATGTGTTGCTAAACTTTTCATGGAGATCTGATTGACGAAAATGGGTGATGATGGTGGAAAGGTTCAGTGTTGATGGTTTTTTGAGTTTGTGTTGAACTTTGGATGTTTTGTGAGATTTTGATGAAATGTTTGGTAGATCTTGATTTAATGAAGTGCTAACATGATTATATGCAAGTTTATGGGTTGATTCAAAGCATGTTAGGATTTTATAAACTAACATGGTTTGAATTAAGTTTTGAAGATTTATGATTTAGATCTTTGTTGGAATGATAATGAACATGCAAGAGTTAGTCTTAAATCAATCTAGAGGCTCTAGGGTTTGATAATGTATTTTGATGAAATATTTGCTATTACATGTTAGATTTAATGTTTAGATCAAGTTAGGACTTGAATATGATGTATATGGTTGTGTTATTCCAAGATGTGTTGCATGAAAAATAAGGATCTAGTCACTTTGTTTTAAGTACCAAAGGATGCATGCTCGGTTTCTATGTTTTCATTCAAACCGAGTATTCTATGTTGTGTTTTGTGATTGTTGATTATTCAAGCATGCTATTGCTTAGTTTGATTGATGAACATGTTATAAGAGTTATTTATAGACTTTTGGAGTCATTGGAATTTATATGAAAGTGTTCAACTAAGAACATCAAGAGTTGGTTTATGTGACCTTATCTTGATGTAATGGCATTTTCTTTGGTGTAGTGAGTCCAAGTTTTTATGGAATGTGTGATTTAGTATTTTAACATGATTTTAGAACTAAGGATGTGATTTTGAGAGTTGTAATTTTCAGTTTAACCATGTTAGAGTGTTAAATGGCCAAGTAGCAACAAAACCCTAGATTTTAGCCTATACATGAATCGGCCGAAAGTGAGTTTGCATAGTTGGGATTAGTTTAAAAATTTCTAAGTTCATATTTTGGTTTAGAACGAAATTTACATGATTAATATAAATTTTAGTAAGTTTTGGAGTCCGTTTACAAAATCATTATTTTTAGTGGTAAATTTATAATTCCCATAAGTTGAGGGGTAACTTTGCAAAGTTGGTCCTAAATTAGTAAGTTTTATAATTAGGAAGTTTAAGTGAGATATTTTAACTCTAAAATGTATCTTATTTCACCTTACACTATTATACTTCACTTACGTTACGCTACATTTCTGTAAGTTAGTTTCTAACTTACTCTCGGTATTTTCACATATGTACGATGGTAAGATTGAACTATTCATATTCCTATTCATTTATGCTTATTATAATTTTTATAATATGCTATGCCATGTCATCCATTTCTGTTACACGATTATTTGTTACATGCCATGAATGCTACGTCATCATTTCTATCACATTTTTTTTAAGAGCGGGAAGTCACATATCCAATAGTGACCACCTCCCGAATTTATTAATAAAGCCATCATTTATGGTAGAGGAAATACTGTGATAACAAACATCCTATGGGAAAACCCAACAAGACCGCAACCAAGAAAACAATCTATGACAATCCTATGGAACGAAAAAAACAAAACAAAACCACAAAAACCAGACAAACTAACATCTTAAAGATGGGAGGGCTAAGAAATCCAAAAGGAGCAATCCTCTAAGAATCCGAGGCTTATCGCAATTATTAGAATAAACCCAATTGGTGCCTGAGGCCCCTTCCTTGGCTAACCAATCCGTCACCATATTACCTTCATGAAACACATGTTGAAAACGGTAATGAATAGTGCAAGACAATCCAACAAGTTCCTCCCAAAAATACTCTAGATACCACACACCACATCGCCCTCTAATCCACCAAGAAATAACCACCATCGAATCCATTTCTACTATCACATTAGAAATATGTAATGATTTGCAAATTCTCAAACCTTGAAGGAGCACCAGAAGTTTCACTTTGTTATTAGAACGAAAACCAATATGAGAGGCATAAGCCTGGACAAGTCGACGTGAATCATATCGAATAACCCCATCAATGCCACAAGTGCCCGAGTTTCCTAGATTACTACCATTTGTGTTCAATTTGTACCATTCCGACAGTGGCTTAAGCCACTTAACCACTTTTCAACAAGGAGCTTTAGGCACAACCGGTTTAATCCACAAGCCCTCTAGAATCATGCCATCCCGGCGAGACCATCTCATGACAAAGGGAACCTAGCCACACACAAATAGAATGAACAACAACTTCATAAGTTTCAAGAACACCTTCCATATGAGCAAGGCATCTTCTCCTCCATAGGCACCAAGTAACAATGATGGGAATGATGCCAACTATAAAACCCACCTGAGAAGAAGAGCTAGCACGCCTAAACCAAGTCCCAGAATTATGTTTCCAAGATCAGCCAAGAGGAATACCAAATAGAGTGCCAAAAAAGGACCATACTTTTTGAGGAAAATCACCCTCAAAGAGCACATGATTAATATCTTCAAGATGGCCTACATTACAATAATCACATTTGAAAACAAGGGGAAACCAATACGGCACAATCTATCATCCACACTCAAGGCCATATGCCAAGCCCTCCAAAAATGTATAGACATTTTTAAAGGAAGACTTTTATGCGAAATCCAATCATGCCAACCAAGAGGAGAACCTCTGATACGAATACAATGCCAAGTAGATTTGGTAGAGACCATACCTGTCTCTGTAGGAGTCCAAACAAGAACATCCTTACTGGAATTAGGCCTAGATAAAGAGACTAAAATCTCATCCACCTTCTTCTGCCCAACTAAGTTCTCCAGAAGATCCACATCCCAACTATCCGACAACCTACACTCTTTACTTTTAGCAGGGGTGAACCCACTAATGGCATCTCATTAATTAGGGGACCATTATCCTTCCATTTTTCATACCAGAAAAAAATCTCTCCTTCTCTAATCTTCCACTTTGAATTATTCAACAACAACGGGATACAATTAGCAACAATTCTCCAAAATCTTGACCCATTAGTGGCCTCTATTAAAACCAAGGCTTCGAACCCACATATTTTGCTTTGAAAAAGTTAGCCCATAGAGAATTACCTTGTATAAGATTCTAAGCAAAATGCATATGTAAGGCTCTCTAAGTGTCTTGAAGATGCCGTAACCCAAGACCACCTTCTTCCACAACGTTGCAAATATGTTTCCAAGCCACCCATTTCTTTCTATCTCACCTATCGGATTCTCTCCAAAAGAAAGAGCTCATCAACCTGTGAATCTTGGTGATAGTAGCTTGAGGGACTTGTAAATCAGCAAAGAGGTGAATCGCCATGCTATATATAACATGCCTTAACAGAACTAGTTTTCCACTAGTAGATGGTAGCCTCATCTTCCAACCACTAATTTTTTGCCTCACTTTATTCATCATGCCTTCTAGATGAGACTACTTAAGGAGCCCCAGAATAATCGGCACGCCTAGATATTTAAAAGGAAAAGTCCCCTCCATGAAACCTGTACGACGTAATAGACTCCGCTTGTGCATAGGAAAAATTTTGTCCCAACAATATAATGTTGATTTCTGAATATTGATAGTCTTTCCCGATGACCTCTCATATTGACTCAGAATGTGCTGAAGTACTCAAACCGATCTCTGACTTCCATTAGAAAAAATCATTACATGATCAGCATACATCACGTGAGAAACAATAGGCATACCTCGAGCCTGATAGAAATGGCCAAATTTATTATCTATCACGCTGCAATGAATCATCCGGGATAGGACATCTTGCTGAATGATAAACATATAAGGTGACAAAGGATTTCCTTGATGAAGACCACGGCCTTCCGGGAAGAAACCCTTGACCATACCGTTTATCATAACCGAATACCAAGGGCTTGAAATAAAAGAATGCACCAAGTCACAAAATTGAGAAGAAAAACCAAACCTTCGCAAGACTGTAATCAGAAAAGCCCAATCCACACGATCATATGCTTTCGCCATATCCACTTTCAACATGATATTTCCCCCATGAATTCTGTTATTAATAGATTGAACCATTTCCTAGGTGAGACTAATGTTCTCAAAGATACTTCTTCCAGGAATAAAGGCTCCTTGCTTCGAAGATATTAGGCAAGGCAAGAGACCTATTAATCGATTCACAATAATTTTGGAACAAATTTTATAAAAAATAGAACAAAGGCTAATGGGTTGAAACTTATCAAAACCTGTAGGCAAATCCACTTTTGGTATTAAAACCAAATATGAGGCCGTGAAAAACTTGGGAAAGTGCTTGGTCGTAAAGAAATCCAAAATTGCATTCAACACATCAACTTTAACCACTTCCCAACAAATTTTATAGAAACCCGAACCAAACTCGTCAAGACCCGGAGCACTCTGAGATGGAATGGAAGAAAAAGCCTAAAAAAACTTCCTCTATTGTAGGTGCACGAAGAAGTGAAATGGCGGGATCAATGAACTGCTCAAGTCTAGGCTGCTCAATAAGTGATTCCCCTTGAAGGAAAGAAGAAACATATTCCACTGCCCCTTGGTGAATGCTTTCCAGTGTCTCATAAACCATCGCATTCGATTGCATTTACAGTACTCTCTTTCTCCTCTTATTAGCAAGGCAAGCATGAAAAAACTTTGAATTTCGATCGCCATCCACCTTCCATTTTAACTGTCATTTGTGCAAATCTCATCTCTTCCCGTCGCCTCCAACTTGCCAGGTCCGAGACTACCATATGTAACTCCCTCTCCAAATTTTCCTCCCAATTTAATTGAAGCTGTTGCTCAATCTCCTCAACCTGTTTTTCAATAGCATCAATATGACCCAAGGTATGACCAAAGACCCTTTTATTCCACTCCCTTAGCGCCACCTTAGTCTGCTTTAATTTTCTAGTCAAAATCTAAATAGTTGAACCCCCCACCCGAGAAGCCCAAGCTGTCCGAACATAGTCCAAGAAACTACGGTGATCCACCCACATCTGTTGAAATCGAAACGGGGTCAGGTCATAAAAGAAAGGATCTTTCTTGATCTCAATAAACATGGGAGCATGATTTGAAGTAGAACGCGGCAAATAAGAACAAATAGCATTTGGAAACAAAGCAAGAAAGGAGCTATCCATGAGAGCACGATCAAGACGTGCCCAGGAGCGGCAAGACCAGATTTCCCATTACACCAAGTAAAAACACTCCCTTTCGTAGCCATCTCCATCAGACCCCCTTGATGCCAATTATTAAATTCCTCCATAGCCATCTAGGACGAGGCCTACCTCGCCTCCATTCTGAATCATTACGAATAATATTAAAATCACCAACAAAAACACAAGGGTCTGATCCCAAATCATTAGAGCTAAGAACATCCCAAAGGTATCGCCTTTCCGCCATGGTACATTTGGCATAAATCACTGTGAGCAAGAACTTCATGACAACTCCAGTAATTGAAATAGAATTAAACTGCAACCCATCTGAACCACTTGCACCTCACAAGTACTATTCCAGAAAATCCAGATTTTGCCCCCACCATCTTCATTAGAATAGAAATTATCAAAATTCAAACATCGTGCCAATTTAGGAGCGCCCTCTAAATTTTGAAAAGGTTCTAAAAAAGCAACAACTTTTGGCTTCAACTTACCAATCAACTTCTTTAATCTACTCGTGGAGGTCCCAATCCCTCTAATATTCCATACGAAAATGGAATCAATCATTGAGCAGGATTTTGAATTCGGGCATGAACCCGAGAAGAACTTCGCATTTTAACAAACATATTTTTCTTATACTTCTTTTTTCCTTCATTTGCCTCAGACTCCATAAGATATTCTTTATCCTGCGGGAAGACCTCTGATTGAATATCTAGTTCCAGCTCCGAAACAATATTCTCTAGCACGAGCGTCTCCTTACTAGGTGCATCCGCAAGTTCCTCTTCCCCAAGTGTCTCAATCTGCACCACAAATGGATCCCGCACCACAAATGGGTCCACCCCCTCACTGGCCATAACCACTGGGACTTCAAGATTCTGCATTGAAGTCTCCCCCATTATAACACCCGTAGCATTCTCAACACAAACTAGGAAATCTTTTCTATCTCAATTGCCTTTACACCCTCTATTTCTGTAGTTGACAGGCAGTCCTCGTGCGGACCAAACGGCACCACCAAATGATCTACTTTCTCAGGGAGTACCAGAACACCACCCACCGGCTCAGGCAGAGGAACAATGTTAGATGGAATCGGTACCAATTCTACAATGGTACCCTCTGTTTCCATACCAGTCATCATATTTTCTTCTACAACGGGATCAGACGGAAGATTATTCGCAATATCAGATGGACTTGGCACAAGTTCTGCCATAGGTTCTGCTATAGGTTTTAGAGCCTCTTGATGACCTTTCTTCCCTACCTGAACTTTCCCATTCTTCTCAGATTTTCCTGTTCTACAGGTCTGCAAATTATGACCCTGCATTTTGCAAGTAAAGCAATATGCAGGAAGTGTTTCATACACAATCTCTTTCTTTCGACTAGAAGATAAACTCGGTGCCCCAATCCAAAAGTGAGTCAGAGGAGTTTTCGCGGCATCCACTTCTACGCATAATCTTGCTCCATACGTTCTCGTAGCCCAACGAGTCATACTGATAGAGAAAGCCATATCGATATCGTCGAGGGCGCCATAAGAATATTCAACAAAAAAGCTTCACGATAAAAATTTGGAGGAAGACCCGGTAGAGAAATCCAGGGCTCTTCATCCTCGTTAAATTTTGGAGTCCAACGAAGGCACGATAGAAAATTCCATTGATCTCACAAACATCCCGCGATAAGGCTTTAGTAAAATTGGCTTCATTAGCCATACGCACAAAAACATTACGAAGACGCCACATGGAAGAGACCACTGGTATGGGCGAGAGACCCCATTGGCTATGAATGAAAGCACGCATGGCATCCAGCGAAGGACGTTGCTTCAAGAATTTGAGCACAACAGAATATCGAAACGGTTCTACAGAACGTGCAATCTCTTCCTTGGAGAATTGAAAGTATACCTCACCGTCAACCATCTTCGGAGGTCGGGGTGCCAGCACCATCTTAGGGATGGGCTATGGAACAACAACCACCAGGTCAGCAAAGGAAGGCCGACCTGTGCCACCATCCGCAGCTACCATGCAGCCTCTCGTGAAGACCAAACCGTGCAGCTGAACATAAAACCCTATTCACCCGTAGAGAGAAAAAAGGGTAAAAACGAAAAATTTAATATAGTACCTCATCATTTTTGTCACATGATTATCTATTATATGCCATGAATGCCACATCATCATTTTTGCTGCATGATTATTTGTTACATGCCATAAATACCACGTCGTCATTTTTGTCACATGATTATCTATTACATGCCATGATGCCATGATGCCACGTCATCATTTATGTTACATGATTATCTGGTACATCCCTTGAATGTCATGTCGTAAGCATTGAGTATGTCATGAAATATTTCTAAGTCATGTATGAGTCTTTTATTTTATCATGACCGCAAGTGCTACAAGTTCGTCATGAAATATTTTCTGAGTCAAGCCTGCATAAAGTAATCGTGGCGAAAGCATTCTGCTTGTCAGAGTATCCCTAATAAAAATTGGAATAAGGTGCTTATGGTGGAGGCATTATGCTTTGTCTGAGTATCTCTAATAAAATACTCATGGCGTAGGCAATTCGACTTTGTCTGAGTATCTCCAATGGAATACTTCGGGAAGAGGCAGTCTGCTTTGTTTGAATAATCTTGATGAAATAAAAGGGTGTAGGCATTTCTTGTGTCCGAGTAAATCTATAAAAACATGTATTTGTAGCAATGTCTCATGTTCACGCAAGCATGCCATGTTCATGTCAAGTCAAATTATTTTAAAGTCATGTCATGCATGTGCAAGTCTATGTCATGAAGCATACATGTCATATTACTGTCATGCATACTATTTATATTGTTAGTATCTTAGGAGCTTTTCTTGTTGAGATTTTGTAAATCTCACTATAACATCTCGTATTTTAGTGTATTTTTATTGATGGAATTATTTTTATTGATTCAAAAATTTATTCTCTTGTTTTAAAATTGCTAGATTTTTAGTTGGTTTATTTTTATGATTTTTAATTTTGTGAAAATTATTTTGAAGTGCTTTCTTAATATTAATTATTGTTATGCATTTAAATTGCTTTTCATATTTAATTAATTTATTGTTGGATTTAATTATTTTAATTTTCTTTATCGTTACGTTTAAATTATTTTATTTAACTTGTTGTTTTGAAATCGTTTCTGTTGGATCATTTTTGTGACCCAAGATGTGAGGATTAGACCTCATTTATTTCTCTCCATTTTCTCTTTCCTCTCTTTTTCTTTTCTTCTTTCTCTTTTTTCTTTTTCTTTTCCTTCTTCTCCTTCCAGTTCTCTCCCGCGCGGCACCTCCTCCCTCTCTCCCCGTGCATTTCTTCCTCTCCTCCCAGCCGCCGCCGCGCGCTGCCATGCATGCCACCGCCCAGCCCATCAACTTCCCCACCGACCGGCGACCACTTCCCTCCGTTTCCAGCTCCTCCATCGCCGCCAATAGCCCCCACGCGCAACACTAAGCAGCGGCACCTCTTGTGCTCGCGCGCCGCCATCGCACCACCTCCAGCCACCATTTCTTCACCACTTCATCCTCGACCTCCTAGCAATCCAATGGACCCAACCCCAGCTCCGATCCATCACCGGTGAAGCACATCCAACCCCATTTCTGATTTGGGTATTTTTGGTCTTCAACCACCACCCTTTGCGCCACCACCCACGGCCAACCACCACCACTAGTAGCTTCACCGATATCCTTAGGCCCTACCTTATCAATCTCGGGTCTTCGATTGCACCCGCTCAAAAGTGGCTCTCGGCCACAGTGCATTTGGCACTGTTCTGTAGTTGCATTGCCACTTCTTGCAACCCCGTGATCCTTAAAAAATTACTATATAGCGCTGTATGGGGTCGGATGGATTGGTGAATGGAGTTGTTTGTGTGGTTTGATTGGGTTGGTAATTGTTGGTTGAGACTTGTGTGGTACATGTACATTGCATAATTGCACACATGATCATGTTTGTAAAGGAAAACTGGGTTTTCGTGTATTGCATTCATGTTCATGTGTTTATTGAAACTGGGTTTCATGTGTGAGAATATTTTTGGGTGCGTGTGTGTCACGACCCCAAGCCGAGATGGGGCATTATCTCGATGGAGCTCCTCTGGTCACTCGGGAGCGTAATATACTGAGTGACGTCTCTTGGATTGTCGCCGGGCAACAATGGGATCGGACGAGATGATCTCGTGTCGACTCTGTGGTCCTTTTGCTGGCAGGGACTAGAGGATGCTTGGCCACGTACACGCTGGGCGCAGAACTGGGCATCGCTACGAAGCCAGGACGTGCGGATGGTCCCTAGAGGAGATCATGGTGCATATGGTAATAATGGATTAATGGACTATTTTCTGGGAAAATAGTGTGCGTTGGATATGGATTTTATGTGAATCATTTTCTAGGAAAATGTTTTACGGATATTTTGGGCCAAATGGGATTTTGGCGTATGTTGAAAAATATTCATTTTCGGGAAAAATGATGTTTTGAGAATAATGCATATTTCATCATATGCATGCATATTGGTCGCATTAATGCATTTTTATTCCTGAGGGTTGTTTAGTTTATACTTACCTGCAGTACCGTTTTATGGTAATGTAGATTTCAATGCAGATGAGGCTGAGGGTGAGCATGAGGATTCGGCTCCGCCCGAGGAGTGATCTGGGTTCACTCGTTTTGGTTTGGACTTGTAATATATTTATTTTGGATGACTGTATAATTTTTAAACCTTTTTACTGATTGTTTAAATTGTGTTAACAATTCTGGTACTTAGTTGACTTAAGTATCCGCTGCATTGTTTTTGTACATTGTTGCATGTACACACACTTGGCACTATCGTTGGGATGCATGACCGTGTTGTCATCATTCGGGCGTCTCGATTCCCGTGTTCCCGTACATGGGGGTCGAGGGCGCCACACTCACTGTGGTAGTCATAGCTACCATTCTCCCATAAAGGTAGACGATGTGTCAAGAAGAAGAAGACTGGCATACCCCCGACTTGATGATGTCGAATAGGTTGGAGAGGCGCCTCGGGAAGAAGACTGGCATACCCCCAACTGGCATACCATTCTTCAATTTTTGGATATAGTTTTGGAATTGATAGTGGAGCTGTGTGAGCAGCGTGCTGATAGTTTAGCTTCATATTATGATTGTACTTATGGAGTTCTGTCTCTAGTTCTACATCGTTTTGTTACAAACTGGTTAGAACCATGATGGACTTTTGGTTATGTGAATATTTATGGAAATATTGTTATGTTTTGGGATTTAGCAATCCGGTACATTAACTATTGCTCAAAAAAATAAATTACCACATATAACCTCATCACATAAAATCTCATCACATAAAATGCCAAGAAGGGGAAATCACTTTATTGTTCGACTCGAGGAATCACTCCCACCCGACCAACATGCACCCTGTCTCGCCTATTTCAAATCATCCAATCACACACAAAAATATAAATGTTGTATCAGGGACACATTCGACTCGGCCAACCAACTCGAAGACACCACACATGTAACAGCCCGCTAGAAATTCATTGGTGGAATTTCTATTGACTTTAGGAATCTCGTGAAAACCCCATAAGTTTTTACGAATCGACCAATTGCATAGATTTTAGTCTGTCAACATAGTCAGTGTTATCACTCACTATGGTGCTAGAAATATAAGTTTTATTTATTTGAGGTGGTTAGAAGTGTCAGAATGCATTATGGTCCACGCCATTAGACTCAGTGGATTATTTAGAATTTTATGGCGCAATATCCTATTTTCATAATTCTGGACGAAACGTCTGTTGGAAATTGTGAAATTATTTTTAGGGGCACTTCGAGGTTGAATTTCGGTAAACGATTTTCACTGTAGGTTAATATGAATATTTAGGAATTTTTAGTGCTAAGTTTATGATTCACTTTTTTTGGAGTAAATAGTAACCTCGATAAGCGCACCAATTGCAGTGTTTCAAAATCATAGTGTGGAATGTCCAAATTAGATTAGAGAAGTTTTATTTGGACATTTGACAAGATCTTAGCCACACTTAGTGAATAATACTAGACACTTGGCACCATGAGGAATGTTTGTTGGATTTGAAGGAATCAAGGTGTGAGATCATGCCACTTAAGCAAAACCTTGTTTCATCTGCTCAACCAAATTGTGCCAGACCAAAGAGGTTTTCAATCCTAGTGAAACCCTAAATGGTGGGAATCCAATTGAAAGCCCAAAAGCTTTGTTGAAATCGAAACCCTAAACGGTTTCCCCAAAACCCTAAAGTTGGCCTCCAAACATTGTCTAATCCGATTTATAGCATTGTGTTTAATCACTTGATTAAATCACTTCCACATGCTATTAATCCTTCAAATTTGTGTTAGAATATCTTTATCCAACCTTGTTAACCTTGAGAAATTGATTGGACCAAGTGATATTGGATTTGGGCTTGATAGCAACCCAAACCCTCTTAAAACCCCAAAATTTAGGCCCATTCGGTTTAGGCCCATCAAGGCCCACGAATTTGGTCACTATAGGATTGCTTCATGACTAAGTTTTGTACCCTCACTTGGCTGGTCAGATCTGTACAAGAAGGGCCTAGAAGGCTCTAGAAAGACAAAGCTAAAGAGCCACCTCACTCTTTCACTCTCACACTCCACCTTGAGAAAAGATCTTGGTTTGATTTTTATGAGAAGAAAAGGCCAACACTCAACCATTCCTTCAGTCCTATCACTTTACATAGCTTGTGTAAGAAGCTCTCCTGTCCACTTCCCACGAAAAGCAACTCTCCTTTACACTTTTCCTTCATAAAACACAAAAGACACTCTCGGACAGTTTTTCTTACCTCTTTGGAACGCCCATTTCGAAGCTTTGTTAAGTATTTTATCGCAAATTTTTCTGCATGAAAGTTGTTTCTTTTGGAGTCTAGTTTACGTGGATATCTTATTCGTTCCATTTCGAGATCATTTGATTGGTGAAAAGTTGTTTAGACCCCAGAAAGGTCATTCTGGGCGATAAACTGGAGAGTGTGTTATATTTTGGAGTTTTTGACCAAGCTAATGAATAGATCTTGGTCCGAAATTTTTATGGAGTACTTTTAACATGTTTATATGATTATTGGTTGGGGATTTGTTGCATGATTAAAAGTTTTGGTGAAATATTTTCTTAGGTCTAGAAACTTAGAAACTGGAAGAGACAAAACAGTTTCTGTTTTGAGAAATTTTAAATCTTTTATGGTTTAATCTTATTCCAATGGCTTTGATATTTTTATTGGAAGATCCTAAGCCTCTTATATACATGTTAAAATGTTATTTTGAAGATATTTGATGTTAGTTTCGAAGATATGAAATTTTATGCAATGAGGTATTCAGTTAGGCCAAAGTGATGATGTTCTTGGCCAAATTTATGTTTTGGTTGATGTTTAACCATGTGATCTTGAGTTTGATGCTTGGAGCTGTTTTAGAACATCTTTTTAAACCATGTGATGTTTTGGTTTGAAGATCACATGTTTATAAGTCATGGATCTAGAGGTTGATCAAAACAAGTTAGAAACAAAATTCTGTTTTGAACTTAGAAGAAAAACCAAAAAGTTCAAGTATGGTTTTAGTGATTTTGATGACTTTTGTTCATGATTCAAAACATAATTATTCTTAGGAATATGTTATGAGTATAGTAGAAGAAAAATTTTGGTTTAATCACGAGTTTTGAAATTTGAAAGAATTACAACAAAATCAAGGAAAATAGCCTTGTAAGTTTAGGACCTATAGAGTTTTAATGGTTGTGTTTAGTTTTAAATTTTTTTAAATTGATATTTGAGCTTAGGACAAAATTTACATAAGGTATGTAAATTTTGGTGATCTTTGGAGTTAGGATGCAAAATCCTTAAGTTAGGGGTAAAATGGTCATTTTCCCACATGTAGAGGGTAAAATGGTAATTTTACTCGAAGTTGATATTTCTCCATATTCCTAATTGTTAGTGATTAAGTTCTAATTTTTAAAAATCGCTACTTTCAGTTTCTCGTGATCGCACTTGAGTTTTGTCTCGAAGCGCGAAGATCGAGGTAAGTTAGCTTTTAACTTACTATCAATTTAATGTGTATGTGTGATAAGTAAGGGAACTAAATTGTATGTATGCATGTTATCATATGTGCCATGCCAAATCATTACATATTTATCTGTTACACAGAATTTATTCTGTCATGAATTATTCATCTGTTACACAAGATATTCTGTCACGTATTGCTATATATTGCTATACATTACAAGTATGTCATGTTAAGTTAAGTATGCCATCTGTTACATGTATTTCTTGTCATGTAATATTCACTGTCACATGTTACGCCATGTTAAGAAATGTTATCTGTTATATGGTATGCCATGTTACGAAATGTTGCATGTTACATGTATGACATGTTATGAAATGTTTTCTGTTACATTTATGTCTCGAAGTATATCACGTATGTCGTCTGACGTTTAAGTCACGTTATGCTACGTCAAGATTTCTGTATTTTACGTCACGTTCATGTTACGTCACGTTACGAAATGTCATGTCTGCCAGTTAAGTCATTATGTCAATCACGACCCTAAGCTCTAGGATGGGGTAATATCCTAGTGGAACTCCTTTGTTCACGCTGGAGTGTCTAAATAGGTGTGAAATTCCCTGGGTTGACGAAGTACAGTCAACATGTTGCGAATGAGGCCTAATTAGCTGGTCACCGGAGCGCGCCAGACACTAACGCCGATGGTGCCACACATTATGTTATGTGTGTCCACAGCAAGTGTGGCACAAACAGATAAGTCATGGGGCCACAACAACTGTGGAGCATGAAGTATGGGGCCACAACAACTGTGGAGCATACACTACGTGAGACACAGCAATTGTGACACGTAGAATACGTGGGGCCACAACAACTGTGGAGTACGTATTAACGCACTCACAGCTGGTATAGAAACCTGTGATGTGATGCGGTAATCGGCAGGAACACACGGCTCAAGGGGACCTGTGTAGCACCCATATGGTCACTTTAATGATTAAGTCTATTGAATAAGATTCCAAGTTCAAGTCATGTTTCACGTTATGTTATGTTCAAGTTTACGGTCACGCAATCTTGGTAATCCCATGAGACAAGAATATGTTTCAAGTTCATGTTATGTTATGTTATGTTCATGTTCAAGTTAAGTTCCAAGTTCACGTTGATGTTATGTCATGCTCAGGTTCATGTTATGTTTAAGTTCGTGTTCAAATTATGCATGTTCACGTTCATGTTATGTTTCAAGTCCAAGTTATGTTTTAACTTCATGTACATGTCATGTCACGTCAAGTTAAGTTTAAGTTCCAGTTCAAGTTATGTCAGTTCATGCCATGTTATGCCAAGATATGTTATGTTTTCTATTGATTTGATTATGCATTCATGTATTTACTGCCATGCATGCATCATTAACTTGTGCGGAAGTTTCCTGTTAACTTACTGAGATTTGTAATCAAATCTCACTGTGGTAGTCCCAACTACCATTCCCCCCAAATGGTAGATCTTATTACAGGATCGGAAGGAGAAACGGGAATCGACCAACTGGAAACGGTCGACTAAGCGACAATGCGATGTAGGTGTTAGTACAGTAGTCACCTCATATTACTACTTGTATTTGTGGAGTTCAATCTCCATCACTCTTTTGATCACAATCATTTTGGACTAGTGTTGTAATATCAGTTTTTAAGTATGTCATTATGTATGAAGTATGTTTTAAGTATTTGGGATATTTCAGTTTGGTGCATGGTATTGCTAAAGAAAAAAATTATCCGCTGCGAATATTGCATAATGCTAGATGCATGTTTGGAATATTGCATCTTATATGTCATGAACGGGGGCAGGTAACCTTGTGTTGCATGTCTCGACGCTTCAAATGTCCGTCCAATCCCAAGCGGATTTTGGGGGCGTCACAGGGTGGTATCAGAGCAATACGTCTCTGGGTTTAAATCCACATGTCCTTAGGAAATGCACCAAATATTAGGCTTGAAATTTTAGTCTTCATTAGGCTTGAATTTCTTGAAGTATAGGAGATAGTATGTGGTTGTAACACGTGTACTCGTGTGATTTAGGAAGTGACATGACTCGAGGTAGGACACCTCAAAACCCTGAGGGAGTCACAAATTAGGATAATCAGAATCCCCCGATCGATGGAGGATTAGCTGAAGCTGTACGTTTGCTGACTGACATGCTTAGACAACAACTTTAGCAAGCACATGTACCCAGACCCGAAGTCAGGGATTGTCTGTGTGAGAAGTTCTTGATCCATCGTTATCCAAACTTTTCTGGTAATGAAGAGCCTCTAAAAGCCGAGAAATGGATTATGGATCTTGAAAGGACTTACGAGATCTGTGGATGTACTGAGGACCAGAAGGTTCTATATGTTGTATACTTATTCTAAGGAGATGCTGGAATATGGTGGGATACACAAAGGCAACTTCTAGTTAGGGAACTAGGAAGTTTGGATGCATTGTCTTGGGAGAGATTTGAGGAAGTGTTGACAACAGATTCTTCCCTGATTCTATCAAACTGCTAAAGGCGCAAGAGTTCCCAACTTTAACTCTTGACTGTAGAGTAGTACGCCGCTAAGTTAGGTTTGCACCACACTTGATTTCTACTCAAAGGATGCAGGCACGAAAGTTTCAAGCTAGACTTCAGCCATGGATCCATAGCCAAGTAGCTTGCCTAAGAATAAAGAATTACCAAGAGTTAGTAAACGTAGCCGCGATAGCAGAGGCTGAGCAGAGAGGTCTAGCGATCCAGATCATACCGAATGAAAGAGAACTTCATTGTATGCTACTGAAGAAAAATCTGAAAATGAAGAAGATGTCTACTGGACCAGATAAGGGAAAAGGCATCAAGACTGGAAGTTCAATGCCGTTCACATACCCAATTTGTGGGATGTACGGAAAGAACCATGGAGGCAAGTGCAAACTTACCTTAGGACTCTGTTTCTGATGTGGCCAACCTGACCACTTGATCAGAAATTGTCCCAAAAGAGGCCAGAGAAGTGGAACTGTTCCCTTTGGAGATTTCAAACCAAAGCCACGACCTCCAGTACCAGCTCAAGTGTATGCAGTCACTTCTAGAGACACAGATGCTGACGCCCTAGGAACTAAAGGAGTTGGCACCGTCACTGGTATTTTTCTAAGACCTCTATATTGTTAAGCTTATTTAAGGTTGATTAGATTGCAATTGATGGTACTATTGCATTATTGATACTTTGGGTAAGTTAAATCATTGAGGTTTATAACTTGTACACAGTTTGATTCAAGCAAGGCCCTATTTTTAGTGATTGTGGTATTGCACGAGAGTTCAGTTTGTACTTTGAATTGTTACCAAGTGGTAAGAGTAACATTTCTCATTAAGAGTATTTCTATTCATACCAGTGTAGATATGGAATACCTTTTAGTAGTACGAGGAAGGATATTCAAGGTTGATGAATTAGTATCCCAAATATTTGGAGTTTGTTTTGATTCGAAGGTTACAATGAAATTTGTGTTCGGAAGAGTTCAGTGTGTGGGAGAAGCTTTGGCTTTAGTAGGATTCACTTATGATAATAGTTTTATCCAATCGCGAATAAATGGTTTTTGGCGAAGCACCGTGTTTGTGGAAACCTAGATTACCCTTATATTGGAGACATTTATGTGTGGAGTAAATCTTGTCTTGAGGATTTACGTGAATAGTAGGAACAAATTCTTTGTATTAGAGTCAGAATAAGAGGCAGCTCATGATGGATAGAAGAGCTATGTCAATCATAAGAGTGAAAGTCTTGAGTTGAGGTTAATAGCTGATCGTTCATCGAGGTACCACCTAGGAGGAGGAACGATTCGTGGTGATTATGAAGGACTAAGCTAGTCCTAGGCAGATATAATTCCTTGAGGAAATAGAGAATGTGAATTCAGTTGTGTATGGATTAAATTCTTCCAAAATGAACTGCAAGAATACTTGAAGTTTTAGATTTAGAGAGTATGCTGGTACGACTTGACCCACTTTGTGGAAGGATTCCAGTACAAATTGAGATGATTTGAGAGTGAGAGTTAAGAATGGTAGATATATATATACACGTTGTGGATAATTCTTTGATTAGTGAAGAGAATAGTGATTTCTTTTAAGTAATGATTCAGTATCCAAGAAGGTCAGCCTAGAAGTCATTAAGTTTAGGCAGTAACCTTTGGGATTGTTATACCCTAATGTTATAGTGATAGTTATTTTTGTATAACCATGTGATGGTTATAGATAGGAATAGTGTTGACTACGAGAAGAAGGCGTTACCTCAAGAAGAACGAGACTTGCCTCTTGGGCGTGATGAGGCATCCAGTGATGGGCAATAAGTTGGTAACAACTTCTTCTTTTGAGCGTATTTTATGTTTGTACTTACGTCGATTTCGAGGACGAAATCTTTTTTTTAGGAGGGGAGGATGTAACAGCCCGCTAGAAATTCGTTGGTGGAATTTCTATTGACTTTAGGAATCTCGTGAAAACCCCATAAGTTTTTACGAATCGACCAATTGCATAGATTTTAGTCTGTCAACATAGTCAGTGTTATCACTCACTATGGTGCTAGAAATATAAGTTTTATTTATTTGAGGTGGTTAGAAGTGTCAGAATGCATTATGGTCCACGCCATTAGACTCAGTGGATTATTTAGAATTTTATGGCGCAATATCCTATTTTCATAATTCTGGATGAAACGTCTGTTGGAAATTGTGAAATTATTTTTAGGGGCACTTCGAGGTTGAATTTCGGTAAACGATTTTCACTGTAGGTTAATATGAATATTTAGGAATTTTTAGTGCTAAGTTTATGATTCACTTTTTTTGGAGTAAATAGTAACCTCGATAAGCGCACCAATTGCAGTGTTTCAAAATCATAGTGTGGAATGTCCAAATTAGATTAGAGAAGTTTTATTTGGACATTTGACAAGATCTTAGCCACACTTAGTGAATAATACTAGACACTTGGCACCATGAGGAATGTTTGTTGGATTTGAAGGAATCAAGGTGTGAGATCATGCCACTTAAGCAAAACCTTGTTTCATCTGCTCAACCAAATTGTGCCAGACCAAAGAGGTTTTCAATCCTAGTGAAACCCTAAATGGTGGGAATCCAATTGAAAGCCCAAAAGCTTTGTTGAAATCGAAACCCTAAACGGTTTCCCCAAAACCCTAAAGTTGGCCTCCAAACATTGTCTAATCCGATTTATAGCATTGTGTTTAATCACTTGATTAAATCACTTCCACATGCTATTAATCCTTCAAATTTGTGTTAGAATATCTTTATCCAACCTTGTTAACCTTGAGAAATTGATTGGACCAAGTGATATTGGATTTGGGCTTGATAGCAACCCAAACCCTCTTAAAACCCCAAAATTTAGGCCCATTCGGTTTAGGCCCATCAAGGCCCACGAATTTGGTCACTATAGGATTGCTTCATGACTAAGTTTTGTACCCTCACTTGGCTGGTCAGATCTGTACAAGAAGGGCCTAGAAGGCTCTAGAAAGACAAAGCTAAAGAGCCACCTCACTCTTTCACTCTCACACTCCACCTTGAGAAAAGATCTTGGTTTGATTTTTATGAGAAGAAAAGGCCAACACTCAACCATTCCTTCAGTCCTATCACTTTACATAGCTTGTTTAAGAAGCTCTCCTGTCCACTTCCCACGAAAAGCAACTCTCATTTACACTTTTCCTTCATAAAACACAAAAGACACTCTCGGACAGTTTTTCTTACCTCTTTGGAACGCCCGTTTCGAAGCTTTTTTAAGTATTTTCTCGCAACGTTTCCTTCATGAAAGTTGTTTCTTTTGGAGTCTAGTTTACGTGGATATCTTATTCGTTCCATTTGGAGATCATTTGTTTGGTGAAAAGTTGTTTAGACCCCAGAAAGGTCATTCTGGGCGATAAACTGGAGAGTGTGTTATATTTTGGAGTTTTTGACCAAGCTAATGAATAGATCTTGGTCCGAAATTTTTATGGAGTACTTTTAACATGTGTATATGATTATTGGTTGAGTATTTGTTGCATGATTAAAAGTTTTGGTGAAATATGTTCTTAGGTCTAGAAACTTAGAAACTGGAAGAGACAAAACAGTTTCTGTTTTGAGAAAGTTTAAATCTTTTATGGTTTAATCTTATTCCAATGGCTTTGATATTTTTATTGGAAGATACTAAGCCTCTTATATACATGTTAAAATGTTATTTTGAAGATATTTGATGTTAGTTTCGAAGATATGAAATTTTATGCAATGAGGTATTCAGTTAGGCCAAAGTGATGATGTTCTTGGCCAAAATTATGTTTTGGTTGATGTTTAACCATGTGATCTTGAGTTTGATGCTTGGATCTGTCTTAGAACATCTTTTTAAACCTTGTGATGTTTTGGTTTGAAGATCACATGTTTATAAGTCATGGATCTAGAGGTTGATCAAAACAAGTTAGAAACAAAATTCTGTTTTGAACTTAGAAGAAAAACCAAAAAGTTCAAGTATGGCTTTAGTGATTTTGATGAATTTTGTTCATGATTCAAAACATGATTATTCTTAGGAATATGTTATGAGTATAGTAGAACAAAAATTTTGGTTTAATCATGAGTTTTGAAATTTGAAAGAATTACAACAAAATCAAGGAAAATAGCCTTGTAAGTTTAGGACCTATAGAGTTTTAATGGTTGTGTTTAGTTTTAAATTTTTTTAAATTGATATTTGAGCTTAGGACAAAATTTACATAAGGTATGTAAATTTTGGTGATCTTTGGAGTTAGGATGCAAAATCCTTAAGTTAGGGGTAAAATGGTCATTTTCCCACATGTAGAGGGTAAAATGGTAATTTTACTCGAAGTTGATATTTCTCCATATTCCTAATTGTTAGTGATTAAGTTCTAATTTTTAAAAATCGCTACTTTCAGTTTCTCGTGATCGCACTTGAGTTTTGTCTCGAAGCGCGAAGATCGAGGTAAGTTAGCTTTCAACTTACTATCAATTTAATGTGTATGTGTGATAAGTAAGGGAACTAAATTGTATGTATGCATGTTATCATATGTGCCATGCCAAATCATTACATATTTATCTGTTACACAGAATTTATTCTGTCATGAATTATTCATCTGTTACACAAGATATTCTTTCACGTATTGCTATATATTGATATACATTACAAGTATGTCATGTTAAGTTAAGTATGCCATCTGTTACATGTATTTCTTGTCATGTAATATTCACTGTCACATGTTACGCCATGTTAAGAAATGTTATCTGTTATATGGTATGCCATGTTACGAAATGTTGCATGTTACATGTATGACATGTTATGAAATATTCTCTGTTACATTTATGTCTCGAAGTATATCATGTATGTCGTCTGACGTTCAAGTAACGTTATGCTACGTCAAGATTTCTGTCTTTTACGTCACGTTCATGTTACGTCACGTTACGAAATGTCATGTCTGCCAGTTAAGTCATTATGTCAATCACGACCCTAAGCGCTAGGATGGGGTAATATCCTAGTGGAACTCCTTTGTTCACGCTGGAGTGTCTAAATAGGTGTGAAATTCCCTGGGTTGACGAAGTACAGTCAACAGGTTGCGAATGGGGCCTAATTAGCTGGTCACCGGAGCGCGCCAGGCACTAACGCCGATGGTGCCACACATTATGTTACGTGTGTCCACAGCAAGTGTGGCACAAACAGATAAGTCATGGGGCCACAACAACTGTGGAGCATGAAGTATGGGGCCACAACAACTGTGGAGCATACACTACGTGAGACACAGCAATTGTGACACGTAGAATACGTGGGGCCACAACAACTGTGGAGTACGTATTAATGCACTCACAGCTGGTATAGAAACCTGCGATGTGATGCGGTAATCGGCAGGGACACACGGCTCAAGGGGACCTGTGTAGCACCCATATGGTCACTTTAATGATTAAGTCTATTGAATAAGATTCCAAGTTCAAGTCATGTTTCACGTTATGTTATGTTCAAGTTTACGTTCACGCAATCATGGTAATCCCATGAGGCAAGAATATGTTTCAAGTTCATGTTATGTTATGTTACGTTCATGTTCAAGTTATGTTCCAAGTTCACGTTGATGTTATGTCATGCTCAGGTTCATGTTATGTTTAAGTTCGTGTTCAAATTATGCATGTTCACGTTCATGTTATGTTTCAAGTCCAAGTTATGTTTTAAGTTCATGTACATATCATGTCACGTCAAGTTAAGTTTAAGTTTCAGTTCAAGTTATGTCAGTTCATGCCATGTTATGCCAAGATATGTTATGTTTTCTATTGATTTGATTATGCATTCATGCTTTTACTGCCATGCATGCATCATTAACTTGTGCGGTAGTTTCCTGTTAACTTACTGAGATTTGTAATCAAATCTCACTGTGGTAGTCCCAACTACCATTCCCCCCAAATGGTAGATCTTATTACAGGATCTGAAGGAGAAACGGGAATCGACCAACTGGAAACGGTCGACTAAGCGACAATGCGATGTAGGTGTTAGTACAGTAGTCATCTCATATTACTACTTGTATTTGTGGAGTTCAATCTCCATCACTCTTTTGATCACAATCATTTTGGACTAGTGTTGTAATATCAGTTTTTAAGTATGTCATTATGTATGAAGTATGTTTTAAGTATTTGAGATATTTCAGTTTGGTGCATAGTATTGCTAAAGAAAAAAATTATCCGCTGCGAATATTACATAATGCTATATGCATGTTAGGAATATTGCATCTTATATGTCTTGAACGGGGGCAGGTAACCTTGTGTTGCATATCTCGACGCTTCAATTGTCTGTCCAATCCCAAGCGGATTTTGGGGGCATCACAACACATGATATATCTGGGGAATTCTCCTTCCTGTCTATCAAGTTAGGCCAACATGAAAGCGATTCACCTTAATCATCACAAGGCATTCTACTTCCTATATGAAGCTCATGGCAACATGTCATAGGAATAGGTTGGGGAATCCTTAACCCGTCCATGATGATTGACACATGGTAAGACTTACACACCCCAAATCACCATATCACAATCCAAACCATTCACACATCTAGATCTCAAAATCATGATGTAAAGATTTTTGTAAATATAATGAATGAAATATTTATTATTTCATAGTCAGAAAGGGGAAAATTATAGAATATGTAATGTAAATCCCATGACATACCCACAACATTACCCCACATTCCCTAGTACTGTCTTAGAAGCTAACCTGCTTGAAAAATACTATGGCGTCACTGACACCTCTTCCTCTGCTCTCTGTCACACCCTTGAAGTCACTTGCTTTCTTTGAAGGTTCTAGCTCAAAAGAAGATCCAACACTTTACAATCTCAAAAGAAGTGTAATTTTGGCTTTTACCTTAAGCCATTTATAGGGCGGGATCGTCAGGTGTCCTTCTAACTTATGAGTGCTCGAATAGGAGCCATTTAGTCTCAATCGTCCATCTACAGGATCATAGAGATAGGTTGACAGGATAGGGCACACACATTTCTGTGACTTGTGTTGAGTCCAATCTATAGTCCTTCCCTAAGTACGGGTCATCCATGTGGTGCTGGACCATACCTTTGGGTTTATATGATATGGCTTGCAGAGCCGTAGCCTTTTCCCTACTGACCCACTCCAGATGTGATGTGATCTTTCAGATGGAGTGTAGGCTTCTGCATACGGTTATCTCAGAAAGCTCGTACATTTGTATGGGTCTTGTCATTGGGTGTTACGCGGATTAGGCTCGTACCTCGCCC
This sequence comes from Juglans mandshurica, assembly GCA_022457165.1. Classification (NCBI taxonomy): domain Eukaryota; kingdom Viridiplantae; phylum Streptophyta; class Magnoliopsida; order Fagales; family Juglandaceae; genus Juglans; species Juglans mandshurica. The sequence goes on from CM039632.1 coordinate 15,804,154, forward strand.
TTCATCCGAGCTACCAGCCTCTTCAACACCTTTTTCTCGCCTTCTGCACTAGCCTTTCTCGCTATCATGTTTGCTTTTCCAACACAAGGTGTAAAGTCCTTTGTTACACCCTACGTTGAGATGTTTCTATGAGGCTTTCTATCTAGTGCCGCTCGTACTTTCTTTGGACTAGCTACACTTTGTACACCTTGACGCCTTATTTTCCACCAAACCAATGAGGGAAGATCATTTTTGCCTTCCTCTTGCCAAGAAAAGGCTCTCTTATTCGCCTTCCGTTGAACCTCAGAAGGTGGTTTCCCTCTTATGCCGACGCGATCGTCACATCCTCCAAGTGGCAAGCCCTTGGCCATTTACTTGCCCTAACCATATAGGGTCTTTCATATTTTGACTTAGTTTGCCCTCTTGTGGCTCCCTAGTAGAAGTACTAGCTTCTCTTATCACGACACCACCTACTTTAAATGTCCAAGGCCTTACTCTCTTAAGTAGTCTATAGTTCTCCTTTGGTACACTGCAACTCTTACTTCAGCTTTCTCCCTTGTTTTCTTCAATAATTCTAGGCTTCCTACAATCCCTCACTATTCCTTTTTTTTATGAAAATGCTTCACCTAGGCATACCGATCTAAAGTGGGATGACTGCATCGTTGCTGAATGCCATGGCAAAAGGGGTCTTGGCCTTTGGGGTTTAGAAGGTTTTCATGTATTCCATAATACCTTGGGGTGTTCCCTTACCCAGGCTTCTTTAGGTCAGCTAGTCTTCTCTTGATGATCTTTGACTTGCCCATTTTTTGTGGGTGTCTAGGGAGGAATAATGAATTTTGATTCCTAGATTGGCGCACCACACTTGGTACATATCATAGTTGAAATGTCACTCGTTGTATGTGTAATGCCCCGGTCCCGCGTGGGTTGGAAAATTACCTCTTATCACTTAAAAATCATATTCCAACCATATAGTCATAGAATTCAAACTCTCAATGACGCATAGGACTTTCTGTTCCAAATCAACTACTCCAATATAATTATTTTAAACACCACAAAATCTCAAAATAAATATCAACCTTCCAAAATACCCAATCAATAGAGCAAAACAAGACCACTGAATAAAATTCTCTAATATCCAAAGTACCATCTTTGTACTTAATCCACTATGCTAAACTCATCTCACCCATGCTCCATAATCTTGACCCTCAGCTGAAATTTTCAAATCATCTGGAAAATATTGTGGAGATAAGGAGTGAGTTATCAACAACTCAGTAAGTAGAGAACATATACTAGTATGTAAACATGAGCATTTTCATAATTCAGAATATAGAACGAAATATTTACTTTTAGAATACAGAATCAGAAACATTTGCTTTCAGAATGTAAAATCAAAACATGTTACAAAAAATATCAGAGCGAAACTTTCAGAAAACATTCTTATTCAAAAATCGTTTGGCATATCAAACTTTGAGACCTCATCTTCATCATATCAGAGCATCACATCGGGACATATACTATATTTCACCTCCGTGGTAGGGTTATAAACCACCATTATAACTCATGGAAGGGTCGTATCTACTATTATAACTCATGGTTAGGTCGTATAGCATGTTTAACCCTCGTGGTAGGGTTATAAACCACCATTATAACCCGTGAAAGGGCTGTATCTACTATTATAACCCGTGGTCAAGTCGTATACTATGTTTAACTCCCGTGGAAGGGTTATAACCACATTTCTAACCCTTGGAATGACCGTATCCACTATTATAACCCGTAGTTAGGCTGTATCCACTATTATGACCTATGGTTGGGCCATATCTACTATTATCACCCATGGTTGGGCCATAACGGAAACTAAACAGAACATCAGAATCAGACTTAATCAGAATACAAAATCAGAATCTCATGCCAAGCTTTTCAGATGCCACAACATATCAAAATAGAGTATTGAATAAATTCCAATCTTTTCACATATTCAAAAACAATTTCAGAAATCATATCACATCATATTAGGGTACAAAACATTTTCAGAACAGAACAAAATCAAATTACAAAAACATAATTTATGCACAAAATTTCATATTCGCTCTCTTTTGGACAGTTCAAAAAAGAATGTCAAAACTTTGTTCATGTCTACACCAGTCATGACGGAAAGTACTTTATTGTTATACATAATTTCATGAGTTATGCAAAACAAATAGCTAACATCGTTTCAAATTTCTTTTCATAACAAAACATACATATTTTTCTAAAATTGACCTCAGTCAATTTTATTTTTATGTGAAGTCTACCATATGAATCCCGCTTACTTGAACTTCTTAGCTTTTAGAATTTTTTCACAACAATGCTGAACGAATATTAACCATCTATATAATAGTCACGTAACTTCCATAAATTTCCAATCCACGTATTTTAATATCTAAACCTGAATTGCTTAAAAAAGCATCCTATTTTAATTCCAAAAAATCCAAAAATTCTCATAATTTTAAAATACCATCATTTTCTAAATCCATCAATATTCAACTTACTTTAGTTAATCCTTATTTCCACTCAATCACCAATCATGACATAAAATCAAATCCAACCCACTTAAAAAAATGAGACCTACACAAGCCCAACTTAAAAATAGTTATCCAAATTTTAAAGGTCATGCCCATCCCAATCAAATAACCATTCTGCCAAGACTTACTATTAAGGATAATAACGTAAAATCATTCAAAAGAAATCTTCATTGCGTTGCAGAAAATTACTTCACAAAAAACTTAATGGCAATCTTTGTAAATATTAGGGACGTCATGTTTATTAGACCTTTTTTAAAAATAAAAAACTAAAAGTTATTTTACAGACTCCTACCTCTTTCCAAGGAAATAAGAAACAGAGAACAATGCTGGACTTTAGGAGGAAAAATAAATTTTATCGAGAGAGAGCGTGAGGCAGCGAGTGGCAAAGTGGTGGATGACCCGACGGTGGCACGCTGAGGAAGAGAAAGAGATGTGCGAGAGAGAGAGTACGGAGAGTGAGAGTGATGAGCAAGAGTGACAACATGAGAGGAAGAGAGACGGGGGGTGGCAGTGGCTTACCAAGGCATTAAGGGAAGCCTTTCGTCGGCGACACGGAGGAGCGGCGGTAGCAACTGGGCAACGTGGGGGTGGCACTCAGAGGAGTTGAACGTGGGAGGGTCACGGTGGCTGTCGATGTGGACGTGAATTAGCTCTATTTTTAGTTGTGAAAAACAGGGGCCTTCCTCATGGTTGAAAGTGTGGTGTTTTACAGTTGAGGAATGGAGCGGCTTACTGGTTTAAACATATGGAACCTCTCCTTGATTCTCTGCGTGCAAGTAGCATGGGGTGGAGAAGATGTGGCTGGCCAATGGCTTACAGTGGTGAAAAGGTTGGACTGGATACATAGTGCTGCGGTGGCTGAGTAGTGGCTACGATGCAAAAGACTTCATGGAGGAGATTGGCAGGGAGATCTCGGTTTCGCGTGGCGGTGGCTAGCAGCAAGGGAAAATCTCAAACTCACCTAGAGAGGTGGTTGCATGCGGAGGAGACGAGCTGGACATATGTGAAGGGCTTGGCTTTGGTGAGGTTAGCTTAAGGTGGTGCATGCTGTGGTTTATGAGGGAAAAATAAAAATTAAGATGGTAGTCGGTTTTCACTTGAGCTGAGTAACGATGTGGAAGTTTTGTATCACCGAATTAAGAAAATCCAGGTAGTGGAAGGTTTGATGCCGTGTTAGTTTTCTGGACATATGGGGACGTGGGTACATGCATGCCGAGTGGCGTGGTGAGTTTGAAATTGGACACATTAATGGGCTTGGACTTGATAAATAAATTGGCCATAATCCTCATGTCTAAAATAAATCTCTTGTCCAACAATATCCTTGACCTTTACAAAAATTTTATTGGGCCAAGTTCTAATTATTCTGATCCTTTGGTCTGTGAATTATTATTTGGGCTTTTGTCTAATCATTAAGCTCAATGAAATTCATACTTTGCCAAAATAAATTTTTGGGTCCATAAACTACTTTGAAATTACTCGTTAAAACTCAAATGGACTTTTCAAACATAAGCCTAAAAATATTTAAAAAAAAAAAAAAGACTCGGGCTGGCCCGGGTGTTACAGTAGGTAACTAAAGAGTGCATTATATCAAACTGGAAAATGAAAGACTTCTATAGGAATCTGACGATGTGGTTTGCAGTGATGGCAGCCAATGCATGCCTTTGCCTCAGCCAACTTTGTGAAATAGTCCATAGTGACGACACAAACTCCATTCCGTAGCGGCATGGGTCTAACTATATCTAGTCCCCACTACGTAAAACGGCCACATTGATGATATCATGCCCAGCTTAAGACTTTGAGTGCAAAGACTCGGCATTACTCAGAAGGACTATTGTTGCTATGACCCATTATTAAATGCCTTCAGGTTTCTCGCCATGTGGATTTTTGGGAAGTCAAGAAGTTTGCTAGCGTTTCCAAGTTTGGACCTTCATCCTCTACACATTCACCTATATTCACTGATCATTCCATTAAGTTCTTCCTGACTCTTCTATAGAGATGTTGAGCTCCTCAAATAGTCCCAGCGCCTCTCAACAGATCCGACACATCAATGGTCCTTCTACCACATCACATGCCCCAGAGTCCTCTCAAGTATCTGAACCTCTCGTCTCTCCAGTAAGGTAAGTGTACCTCCTTCTCACCTTCCAAAATTATCATTTTTTTTCTGCCCTTGCTACTCTCCACATGTTATGCCCCAAGATTCCACTTGGGATTTGTTGACTCTGAAGTGTCAGGACATATAACACAAGGTTATCTACCCCATTAATGACAGATAAAGATGCAATGCACCTATCATGCATCTAATAATATACAATATTCGCAGGAGATAATTTTTTTCTTGAGCAACACTATGCACCAGATATAACATATCCCAAAATTAACATAAGCAAACTTCAAAAACATATAACAACTCGCATCCAAAAGTTACAATACTTGCCCAAAATGTCTATAGCGTCATTAGTACTGGAGACGAGACTCCTCATGTACATAATAAAACTAACATAATAACGACTAGGCTAGCCTAAGGAGTAGCTCGTGGAACTCGGCCAAGATAGCCATAATCCTATTCAAAAACTAGAGCATCGGCGAAATGAGCTCCTCATGGTTGCGTTGCGGTCTCATCGACCTCGTCTAGATGATCCTTCACGGGTCTTCCTAATCCTGACACATGGTTTACCATTTAGGGAGAATGGGGAGAATGATAGTTGGGACTACCAAGTGAGATTTGATTATAAATCTTAGCAAGTTAACAACCATCTGAAACTAACACTTTATAGATGCATGCATGACTGTAAAAAAAACATCAATGCTTATGTGAACATGGGTGAACATGGCATGACTTGGCAAATAGCATGACATGTGCTGACATAACTTGGAAACTGAGATGAATTGAACTGACTTGAAATAACCATAACGTGGATTGAACTGAACTTCAAACTGAACATGAACTTGGAATCTTGTTCCCATAATAAGCAGGTTAATTAACATGACATGTAGATGCTACACAGGTCCCCTTGAGCCGTGTGCCCCTACCGATATAACATCACATCAGTATATGCACCAGTTGTGAGTACGTTAACATATGCATTACACCACAAGTATCTGCACCCGCTCGAGTGCCTATAACATGAACGTGAACTGTGGTTAGCTCCATCAGGGTTGGTACCTGACTTCACTCTGGCAACGAGTTACTTTGGCGCCCATTCGAAGCATGTTGACAGTACTTTGTCAACCCAAAGAATTTTACACCAGTTTAAACACTCTAGCGTGAACAATGGAGTTCCACTGCGATATTGCCCGATCCTAACACTTGGGGCCGTGATAAATAAAAAAGACTCTACTAACTCTAAAACCACAAAACATCAACCAACATAATCGGTTTGCATAATAACTTCAAAACTGAGTACCACAAGTTTTGATTTTAGATCAAACCACTAGATCCGAGCTTTTGATGAACTAGATCCGAGCTTTTGATGAACTAAATCCTCAAAAAATAAAATCATATGCCTCATGTCCAAGTTCTAAACATGATCTACGCATTAAACCTAAGATCACATAGCAACAATTGCATTAAAAAACCATAGGATCAAAACCATTAATGTCCTAACTGAACTATAGCATGCAAAAAAATTCATTTCATCTAACCATTAATCTCCAAATCTGACATCCTAACGTGTAGATCAAGGTCCTAGGATCAATATGGGATCATGCTTTCATAACAAAAGATCAACACTTACTCAAAACAGAAACTGTTTTTACACCTCCAGTCTCAAACTTTCTAAAATCATGCAAACATCCTATTAAAAAACTCTTAACATGCAACAAATCTAAATCTAACTTGCATGTTAATATGTTATCTCTAAACCATAAAAATATCAGACCAATATCTTTCCAAAAACTTCATCAAAAAAATTAAAGATCCACACAATATCCAGACTGTCGCCCAGTATAACCTATGCATGTTTAAATAGACTTTTCACTAATATCACCTCGATGAGAAATGACAAAAAATACATCAACAAAAACTAAACGCAAAGAGGAACAACTCATATGAAGGTATTTTCATGACAATCTACTTAGAAAGGCTTCGAAAATTCAAGCTAGAATAGCAAGAAAAGGTGTCTGAAATCTCCTCTAGAGTTGTAAACTTTCATAATTGAACTCCCAAAATAGATAATTGTTCTACAGACTCCCAAAACACGAGACCATCAAAATATTGTTTCAACAAAAAAAATCATAAGTCATGTCCTTGTTCCTACTACTACTTCCATAGTCCTTTTCGTTTTTTTTCTTCTAAGGTACTTCTTTAATCCAGCATCTTTCTCTTTTCCAAAAAGTGGTCATTGTCCCTATTCTTCAGCCTCTTTATCTCTTCTATAACCTGTAAGGCCTCGGAATTGAGTCGATTGACGTTCTCTATCCTATCCAGTAAAGAGGGCTCTAATGAGCTCTCATTGGTCTTGGGCACCTCCGGTGTTCGGGGGTACCTTCCTCTTGCGTTTCGTCATGGCCATCTAAACCTGTAAAAACTTCTACCATTCCGAGTAAGGAATGGTAGTGGAAGCAACCATAGTAAGATTTCGAGAAATCTCAGCAAGTAAACAGTCAACATACAGTAGATATCACAAGCTTATAACTAAACCACAACTAAATGCATGGACATGAACTTTGACGTAAAACTTTGACATATGCAACATAGACTTTTCATGAAACATCTTTTCATCTTTTAGACTTCTTAACACATGTTCATATCATTTGAACTCGAGTTCTTGTTCTTGTCATAACATATCATGCCATTCTTATCATTTCATAACATATCATATCATTCTTATCATTTCATAACATTTTCATAAAGTGATAATATCACATTCTTTCATAACATATCATGGCACAACATAACATATCGTGGCATGTCATATCGTATCATAACATGGAGCTCAAATACCTTGTTCATTTCATGATTCACGTGGATGGATACATCACGGTTCCCCTAAGCACCGTGTGTTCCCCACTAGTTACCGCATCAATCAATGATCCACTTGATCTAGGTGACAACATCTTAACATAAACATATTCTTTTGCGGTAGTTCGCTTACTTCGCCTTCACTGTTTGGCACCCACTTGTTTTAGGTGCAACCTCACTCCAATATCCTTTCCTCAATGAACCATTCGAGGCCCATCGACTGTACTTCATCGACCCAGGGGTCTCCACTCGACTTTAAACGCTCTAGAGTGGACAGGAAGTTCCACTAGGGCATTTCCCTGTCCTAGTATTTGGGGTCATAATAAAACGTACTTTGACTCTTTTCTTTTTGAAAACATAAACTCCAATGCATGAGACATGAACACATGACGTTACACTTTGTCATACTCATGCAATATGTACAACCCGAAACACATATTGTTCAATTCGTAATATGCATCTCACAATATGGCTTGAAAACATTAGAACATGCAATCATATGATGAATGCATGTAGACATAGCTGAATCATACTTGTCCAAACCCAAAACAGATTCGGATTCCCTTGATATAGCCTTGTCTAAATCATACAAGTCCTCCAAACATGGATTTTCATCATCACAACACATATTCTCATGCTTCTACACATTCATATATCCAAAACAAGTATGCATAGCACATATACATGTCAAAGCCGAAATCCTAACATGGCATATTCGAAATACACTTCAGAAACCAACTTGAAAACATAGCATCTCATCCTTTCATCAAAATCGAGCATACATATAACAATATAACGAGATTCAAGTAATGATAAACAAACAAGAATTCATGAAATATATACAAAAGTAATCAAAAGTAAGTTGGAAGTTTACTTACAAAAAATCGGAAGCATTAAAATAGCAAATCTGAAAAATATATCCAAGACATTAGAAGATGACTAGAGAAACCTTAGTCTTGAAATAAGGGTGAGTGTCAGTGTCTAAGGTTTTCGAAAAAGCTTTCCCATGAAAAAAACCCTAGAATCCAAAACCCTTAAAGACAAGAAACCCTAGCCTTTCTTCTAAGTGGTGGTCATGGCCTTCATTGCCTCTACATTTCATGTTCAAGACCTTGAAACAAAAGAATATTTTTGGTTTCTTCCTTTTCTTGAAGAAAAACCCTAGTTTCAAAAGTGAAAGTGTGTACATGTGGGAAAACCCTAGAATCGAAACTTCTTGGTGTTGTTTTCCCTCTTGGTCGTGTGTTTATGTGCAAGGAATGGTGGAATGGTTCTTACCTCCTTGTGTTCTTCCTCTAGCCGAATGGTTGAAGAAGTATTCTTGGTGGTTTTTGAAATGGTGAAGAGAATGGTGGCGTTTTGTTGGTGAGAAAGTGTGAGAAAATAGTAACAGCTGAAATCCCTTAGAAACAAGGTTGAGAACTTGAGCGAAAGACCTCTCATCTTTTCGGCAATGCCCTTTTTTAGAGCCTCCATCCCTTCTTGAAATGCCAAAGGCTTGTGCATGGATGACACTTGGCATTTAGACAAAAGGGCCCCTTCCGCTTCCCTAGGATGGCATTGGAAAAACAAAAGCCTTTCTTACATGTGACATGTGGCTTCCTCAAAACTGAAACCCTCTCTTACCTCACCTTCCCATTATGCCCTTCCTCACTTGTCTAGGTTCAATTTACTTGGTGGCAAAAGAGTCAAAACACATAGCCCATTCTTCCTTGGAACTCCACCTCGTGTGCATGGTTGCTATGTGGCAAGTGAGTGTGTGTTCCTTGTGTTGGTCTAAACTCTAGCTCTTCCCTAGATGATCTTTGGCCTTCCCAAGGTGATCCTTGGCCTTCACCAGGCTTGAGTTGTCGCCCCCTCTCTCCTCTCTTGCTCTTCCAACATTCTTCTAGAACATGTCCTTTCCTCTTCCCAAGTAAGATCCTCTTGGAACTCCAAAGGTCTCTTTCTCCATGCTTTGACAAGTGTCAATCTCATAAAAGGGGTCCTTTCATGTGGGCGTGTAAGCCCTAACCCTAATGACCTCATCTTCCACTCACACCTTCTAGAACCTCATGCATGTTGGCTAAGTGTCATACTTGCCATTTTCCTACGTTTCATTCTAGAAAAGATCAAATTGTTCCTCTTGTGCCATGTGGCACCTCTACCAACCTTTAGAAATCATTGTGGGCTTCCAAACCCTAATTTCAACCTAGTTGGCCAAAATCCACATGGGCCTTTTCCGGCTTTTTCCTCTCCTTCCACTTATGGGCTTCCTAAGTCTAGAATTCTAAGGTCCAAAACAAGAGAAACCTTAAGGCTCTCCTCTAACACTTAACATCTTCCAATAACTAAAATAATCTTCGAATAAAATAAGAACAGGGACTTGGCAAAGTTCGGGTTCTCACACTTGCACACTCACAGTTTTCTCTCGATCCGAGAGGTACTCTAAGTCGGCATGCTTGATCATCCAGAATTACTCTTCTGCTATTGTAAGTAAATTCCCGAATCGACTCTCGAATTTCTAACATGGATTATTTTTTCATGTGGTTGTGGTTGCAATCTGGTTGTGAATGAGAAGTGCTGGGGGATCTATGAAGTGTTGGGTTATAAAATCTGTAGTTGTGATGAATGTCAGCCTAGGGCCGAGTGGAGCGTTGGGAATCATGTGTAGTTTGTGGAATTATGAATTTGTTGGAATTGTGACAACTGTGATGTTTGTATGATGTTTGTTTCTGCTATGCCATACCATATAATAAATGCCTGTCATGCATTTTCATTTTTAATTGTTATTGCTTGTCGTGATATTAATATTGTGCTATGTTCTATGGTTGTGCTGTAAAACTGGGCTTTTGGTGTCAAAGGATTAAAAGTATTTTTGTGGGTGTGTGCTTATCATGACCCCAAGCCGAGATGGGGTATTATCTCGGTGGAGCTCCTATGGTCATACGGGAGCGTGTAAAACTGAGTAACATCCCCTGGGCTGTCGCCGAGCGACAATTGACTCGACCAAGACAGTAATGCTCTTGGCACAACCTCATGGCCCCTCTGCTGGCAGGGGCTAGAGGATGTCTGGTTTTACCTGCCGAGCACAGAGCTGGGGATCGCTCATCACGAACTAGCACGCACATTTGCTACCCGTAGTGACATGAAGGGAGCCAGTGTGTGCGGATGGTCCCGAGGGGAGATCATGGTGCACATCGTAATAAATCGTTGTAAATTGGGAATAAATGGAATTTTTGGAGTGAGTGGCTATAATTAAATGTTATTATTTTTGTAAGGTCACAAAATGGGTATTTTGGGAAAGTCTCTCATGACTATTGTGCATGTTTGTTTGTATGCTTCCATGTTTGAAATTCTTGGTTGTTGATCTATGGATTTATTTGCTGAGATTGCGAGATCTCATTGTGGTATTCCCAACTACGGTTCAATTGAACCGTAGACTTTGATGCAGAGGGTATGTTTGAGCCTGATGGACCGACCCCACCTGAGCAGTGATGACCTGGGGTTTATTTCTATTTTAGTTGATGGATTTGTATTTTTATTCTTTTTTTTATTAACTGGATGACAGTAATAACTTTATGGAGGACTTCTTGTTGGGTTGTATTTTAATTTACTGGTACTTAGTTTCAAACTGCTTTATTTTTTTCCGCTGCATTTATAAACTGCACACATATTGCATGTCCACACACACTTGCACTTGGCGATAGGGTGTGCAACCCGAGTGGCCATCACCTAGGTGTCGCGACTCCTACCAAATCACACATGGAGGTGGAGGGCGCCACATCCAAAATTCACCAAAATTTACATTCCTAGTGTAAACTTTTTCCTAAATCCAAAAATCTAATCATAAAAAATTAAAACAAATTACAACTAGAATAACTTCACTATGGCCAAACCACTCTAGGACTAAAATCAACACTTTGTTGCATATTTGACCTTCAAACACACTTTCATGCATAAACCAATTTTACCAACTTCCAAAAATCATATCTTAAGTTCTAAAATCATGCTAAGTGTGACACCCCCAAACCCCTGCTTAGGATGTAACGGAGACTTGAAGCGTCGAGACATACAACACAAGGTTACATACTCCCATTCATGGCAGTTAATATGCAATGCATCCTAGTATGCAACTAGCAATATGCAATAATGACAATGGAATAAGGGTGATTAGTTATAAGTCATGCTAGAGTGAACTAAAACATCCCAATAGCATTAATAACCATCATAAGTTAAGCTGTGTATAAGTTTTTGGCTGGCGTGGCGTGCCTCTCAATTCTCTCTCGAGGTTGGAGTCGCTCCTAGACTTTTTTTTTTTTTTTGCATGGTTCACCCCCCCCCCCCCCGGTCATCCTCCTCGGCGAGCCTGGCTTTCGGTCTGGCAAGAGGCATCTGGCATTCAGGCCGGACAGTTACGGAGTTTACATGGGGTTGGGTTTGCGCGTGGTTATGCCGATGTCGTGGCTAATAGACCCCAAGTTTTGCCAGAGGTTGATATACCATTACGTGAGCCGCGATCCAGCGAAGGAGAAATGTTTTTTGTGTTTTCACAATCGGAGATTTTTAAATCAGTAGAACCGTTCCGTTTTGCTGTGGTTTTGAAATTTCAACGCCATAGACCATCATTAGATCATATACATGGGTTTATCAAAAATAGATGGGGGCTTAAATCGTTGCCGGTGGTGGGACAATTATGGAATGCTTGTAACGTGTTGATCAAGCTTACAAACGAGGATGATTTCGTAACTATTATCGCTCGTGGTAATGCAGACGTGATTGGGATCCCATATAAAATCTTTCACTGGACTCCAGAATTTGATGAAGATGTTGAATCACCGATGGTCCCTGTTTGGCTCTCTCTCCCAGGCCTCCCCCTGAATTATTTCAATGTTTCTATGTTGAAAAGCATTGGGGGAGGGTTTGGTCATTTCTTGAAGCTTGATAACGCTACCACTTGAGTATCGAGATCGGAAGCTGCTAGGATATGCATAGAGATAGATGTGTCACTACCATTGAAGCATCATTTTTGGCTAGGCCTGCCAGGGCTTGCAGCCAGTCATTATCAAGAAGTGATCTACGAATCTGTCCCGTTGTTCTATGGATGGTGCCGTAAACAAGGCCATGTGGAAAAACAATGCAATGCTAAAGAGAAAACAGAGAAGAAGGAGAAGAGCCAAAGCTAGATATGTTGGGAAAACAAAATGGAAAATTGTGGGAGGAAAGAAGGTAGAGGAGGGGCCAACGAATGTGCCGAGGGATGAAAAAATATATAATCAGGCCAGACAAAAAGAAATTATGAATCGAATTCAAGAGAGAAAAACAGAGCAAGAAAAATGTGGTGTGAAAATTTTGTATGTGTCTGATAGTGGAGACGTAGTCACCCAAAGCCAATTTAATCTAGATGATACACAATTGTAGTTACTGGACGGATAGGAGCTTGGGGGAGAAGAAGGTATGAAAGGTGGTTGTAGGCAAGATCAATCGACGTTGGCACTGTCACAAATTCCTAGCAGTTGGTTTGAACAGTTTGAAAAAATGGTGGGAGAGGAGTTGATTAATGAAGCGTTAAAAGGAATCTCATCTCCAAGAAGTGCCTTGAGAATTATTGATGAAGCATTGGAATATGAACTTTGTCGAAATTCGGAGGGGGCTGTAGAAGCGGATGATGATCATGTGGAGGCGAGGCTGCAGGGTAGTTTTTTGTTGGAAAGGGAGGAGGATGATGAGTTAGAAGAATTAGACACTAAATGCTACGATTCAGATAGTGAAATTGAAGTTTCGCTTAAACAGTTGAGGGGTGGAAAAAAGAAGAAAGCTATGGTTGTTCTTGAGCGGACAACACGGTCTAATAAACATTACTGAATTGATGAATATTCTAATTTGGAATATTAGGGGCTTCATTCATTGAAGGCTAGCTTATGGCGTATTCTTAATAAACACCGTCCATCGATGGTAGCATTGTTAAAACCTTTTCTCTCGGTTAATAAGTGCTCCCGTTGGGCACGATGGCTACATTTTCATAATTTTTGTCATAATGTTGAGGTTGGCGGCAGAGGTTGGCTGTTTTGGGTAGATAAGATCGAATTTCAACTTAATTCGATCATGGAGCAAGCATTATCAAGTTGGTTCTCTTTGGGAAATTGTAACAGCCACTAGAAATTCACTGGTGGAATTTCTATTGATTTTAGGAACCTCATGAAAACCCCATAAGTTTTTACAAATCGACCAGTCGCATAGGTTTTAGTCTATCAACAGAGTCAGTGTTATCACTCACTATGGTCCTAGAAATATGAGTTTAATTATTTGAGGTAGTTAGAAGTGTTAGAATGTGTTTTGGTCTATGCCATTAGACTCATTTGATTATTTAGGATTTTATGGCGCAATAACCCATTTTCATAATTTCAGTCGAAACGTCTGTTCAAAATTGTGACATTATTTTTAGGGGCACTTCGAGGTTGAATTTCGATAAAGGATTTTCATTATAGGTTAATATGAATATTTAAAGTTTTTCAGTACTAAGTTTATTATGCATTTTTTCGGAGTGAATAGTAATCTCGATAAGCACACCCAGTGCAGTGTTTTCAAAATCACAGTGTGGAATGTCCAAATTAGGTTAGAGTAGTTTTATTTGGACACTAGACAAGACCTCAGCCACACATAGTGAATAGTATTAGACACTTGGTACCATGAGGAACCATTAGATGGATTTGTGAAAGAAGTCAACGTATGAGATCATGCCACCTAAGCAAAACTTTGTTCCATCTGATCAAACAATTTATGCCAGACCAAAGAGGGCTTCAATCCTAGGGAAACCCTAAATGGTTGGGATCCAAATGAAACCCCGAAAGTGTGGTTGAAACCAAAACCCCAAAACGTTTTCCCAAATAAAGTTGGCCTCCAAACCCATTTTAATCTGATTTCTAGCATTGTATTTAACCATTTGATTAAATCACTTCCACATGCTATTAATTAATCAAATCCTTGTTATGACATCATTATCCAACCTTTTAAACCTTGATTGGGCCAAGAAAAATTGGATTTGGGCTTGTTAGCATCCCAAACCCTAACCAAACCCCAAATTGAAGCCCACTTGGTTGAGGCCCTCCAAGGCCCACCAATTTGGCCACCTTGGCAAAGTTTCTTGAAGAAGTTTCCTCCCCCCACTTGGCAGACCATTCACTGCCATTGGCTGCACCCAATAGTGTCTTCATATGAACAAGAAATCCACCACATCAACCTCCATATCACAGCTGCTGCAGGCAGTCCTTGCCACTCACTATTCTCCACTTTATGTCACATAACCACCTCCAATCAAGGGTCATTCAAGCCCATAACTTCTCCCTCCAGGAGTCTAAAGTCATGCAAGACACATTTCACTCCCTTTTATCACTTCTCTCCCCATTCTTAAAGAGAAACTCAAAAGAGCTCTCTCGGGCAGATTTTTGAATCTTTTTGCGTGGCATTTTTTGACCTTTTGTAAGTATTTTTGCACAATAAATCCTTCATGAAAGTTGTTCTTATTTGAGTTTAGTTTCTGTGTATATCTTATTAGTCTCATTCCATGCTCATTTGTTTGGTCAAAAGTATTTTTAACCAAGGAAAGGTCATTCTGGGCGTGAAACTGGAGAGTATATTATGTTTTGGAGTTTTTGACCAAGCTAATGGACATATCTTGGTCCGAAAATTTTATAGAGTGTTGTTAGCATGTGTTTATAAATGTTCATTGAGGTTTTGTTGCATGAATAAAGCTTTTGAAGATAGATTTCCTTAGATCTAGAAACTTGAAAATTGAAAGTGGAAAAACAGTTTTTGTTTTGTGAAATTTTGAATATTTGGTGGTTTAATCTTATTCCAAACGTTTTGATATTTTTATGTGATGACCCTAAGCCTCTTATATACATGTTAGGATGTTATTTTGAAGATATTTAGTATTAGTTTTAAAGATATGATTTTTCTATGCAAGAGGATTTCAATTAGGCTTAAGATTTGATGTTTTTGGGTTAGATCCATGTTTTATTGAGTTTTAGCCATGTGATTTTAAGATTGATTGTTGAATCTTCTTTACGAAACATTTTTAAACCACGTGATGTTTTAGTTTGAAGATCACGTGTCTTTAAGCCCTGGATCAAGATATTGATCAAAATTAGTTGAGAAAAAAGTTTCTGTTTTTGGACTAAGTGTAAAACCAAAAACTCCAAGTGTTATTTTGTGATTTTTGGTGACTTTTGTTTGATGATTTAAAGCATGATTGATCTTAGGATGATGTTATGAATATGTTAAAAGTAAGATTTGATTTTTTGGAATTCTTGGAAATATTTTTATTAAGGTCAAAACTTGTGATTTAAGGGTTTACTTTTTGTTAAAAAGTTTGGTATTGATGATTAGCTTTTTCTTAATGGATATTTAAGTGTGTTTTTAAACTTAGGATAGGAAAATATTTATTACAAAATTTTGGTTTAATCATGGGTTTTGAAAATTGAAGAAATTGCAACCAAAATCAAGAGAAATGGCCTATGAATGGTTCGGTCATAGTGAGTTTTGCATAGTTGTGAATGCTTTTAAACTTTTCTGAGTTAATATTTGAGTCTAGGATAAAATTTACATGAATTTTGGTAATTTTTGAAGTTAGGATGTGAAATCCTTAAGTTAGGGGTAAAATGGTCATTTTCTCACATGTAGAGGGTAAAATTGTCATTTTACTCTAAGTTGTCTCTTTTCACATTTCTAATTGTTAGTAATTAAATTTCTAACTTTTAGAATATCCTCTTACAGTTCCTCGTGTATCGCGCTTTATTCTCGTAGAACGCGACGATCGAGGTAAGTTAGCTCTTAACTACAGTTTATGTTCGTATGTTGTTATATATGCCATGCCTTGCCATGTCATCAATGTTTATCTATTACACGAATTATTCTGTCATGAAAAACTTATCTGTTACATAATATATTTTATCACATGTTACTATCTATTGCAAGAATGTCACATTACAATGCCATATGTTACATGTATGTCATGTCACGTAATATGCACCATCACATGTTACGCTATGTTAAGAAATATTATCTGTTATATGGTATGCTATGTTACAAAATATTGTCTTTTATATGTATGCCATATTATAAAATATTGTCTGTTACATTTATGTCTCAAAGTATGTCATGTTTGCCGTCTTACGTTCATGTCACGTTACGCTACGTCAAGACTTTTATCTTTTCGTATTCATCTCATCCCGTCTTGAATACAATTTGTGTATCTCGAGAATAGTCTTATTAAGTTGTTCATGTCAATCACGACCCTAAGCACTAGGATGGGGTAATATCCTAGTGGAACTACTTTGTTCACACTGGAGCATCTAAATAGGTGTGAAATGCCTTGGGTTGACGAAATACAGTCAACAGGTTGAGAATGGGGCCTAACTAGCTAGTCACCGGAGCACGCCAGACACTAACGCTGATGGAGCCACACTTCATTTTACGTGTGTCCACAGTAAGTGTGGTACAAACAATTCATAGGGCCACAACAACTATGGAGCATGAAGTATGGGGCCACAACAACTGTGGTGCATACACTACATGAGACACAACGATTGTGACACGTAGAATACGAGGGGCCACAGAAACTGTGGAGTACGTATTAACGCACTCACAGCTGGTATAGATACATGTGTTGTGATGCGATCATTGGCAGGGACACAAGGCTCAAGAGGACCCGTGTAGCACCCATATGGTCACTTTTGTTAATTAAGTCTATTGAATAAGATTCCAAGTTCATGTATTTCACATTCAAGTCATGTTTCACATTATGTTATATTCAAGTTCACATTCATGTTATGTATGATCACGTTCATGATATGTTTTAAGTCCATATCATGTTTCAAGTTCACGTTCATGTCAGGTCATGTTCATGTTATGTCATATTCACGTTCACGTTATGTTTCAAGTTCAAGTTTATATTATGTTAAGCTCAGGTTCATATTATGTTCAAGTTCATGTTCAAATTATGTATGTTCACGTTCATGCTATGTTTCAAGTCCATGTTATGTTTCAGGTTCACGTTCATGCTATGTTGCTAGTCCATGTTATGTTTTAAGTTCACATACATGTCATGTCAGGTCAAGCTACGTTTCAGTTTCAATTCAAGTTATGTCATTTATGTCATGTTATATGTCAAGTTATGCTATATTTACTTAAGACTTTGATTATGCATTCATATTTTTACTGTCATGCATGCATCATTAACCTGTGTGGAAGCTTCCTGTTAACTTGCTGAGATTTGTAATCAAATCTCACCGTGGTAGTCCCAACTACCATTCTCCCCGAATGGTAGGCAATGTGACAAGATCAGAGCAGGGAACAGACACTGGCAAACTGGAGGAGGTTGACTAGACGTCGTAGATGCAACGCGGAGCTTGCAACCTCCATAGTTAGGTCTTTGGATAGTATTCCAGCATCATTAGTCGAGTTACGCGAGTTACTCAACAAGCTAGCCCAATAGTATATTTTGGCAACGTAATTATGGAGCCAGGTCTCCGTTGCTTTGAGATTACAGACTTCTGAGACCGTGCTGTAATCGTGGATTTATTTCGTTAAGTATGCATGGGTAATGTTTTAACTATTTGGGATATTATAAGTTTGGTACTTAGTATTGTTAAAAAAAAATTATCCGCTATGAATATTGCATAATGTTATATGCATGTTAGGAACATTGCATCTTATATGTCATGAACAGGGGGTAGGTAACCTTGTATTGTATGTCCCGACACTTCGGATGTCCGTCCAATCCCAAGCGGAATATGGGGTCGTCAAAGAAATTATCGGGTTTTGGCTACTTTTGTGTATGCGAGTTGTTTTCAACAACAACGTCGTTTACTATGGTAGTATCTTGGTGATGTTAATGTGGATGGTAGGCCTTGGCTTATATATTGTGACTTTAATATTATCTGTTCGGAGGGGAAAAAATTGGTGGCATTTGCCGCTCTTCTCATGCTCGACTTGAGTTCAATAATTGTATTCAAGAATGTGGGTTATTAGATATTTCTTCTTCTGGTAACCGATTTTCTTGGTGTAATGGGAGGTTAGGGGGTAGGCGAATTTGGGCTCGGTTGGATAGAGTGTTAGTGACTGATTTTTTATTGACTTTTCCTCATGGTAGAATGGAGTATTTATCTCGCACATCTTCAGACCATAGACCCATTATCACAAAACTAGTTCAAGAGGGTAGGGTTGGTCCAAAGCCTTTTCGTTTCCAACGTATGTAGTGCTATCATGTGGATTTTCTCTCGATTGTTCGGGAATGCTGGAATCAGGAAGTGCAAGGGTGTCCTATGGTGCAAGTTAGTGTGAAGCTAAAAAAATTAAAACCAGTGTTGAGACAATGGAATTTAGAGGTTTTCGGAAGGGTGGAAATCTTAATATGATTGAAGAAGAGTCATTGGAGCTGGAACTGTCCGTTATGAATGTGTATTCATAGGAGATGGAAGGTGAATTATTGAGATGTAAACAAAAATAGCCGCAGTTCATGCTTAGAGAGGAGATCATGCGTTGCCAAAAATATTGAATCAAGTGGATGTCGAAAGGAGACGATAATACGGCATTTTTTCACGCCTCACTGAGATGCAAAAAGAAATTCAACGTGTTGGAATGTATGACACTTACAGATGGTAGGGTGATCGACTCGGGTGATGCATTGCTGGATAAGGCGGTTGAATTCTTCAAAGCTCAACTAACGACGTCGCATGTGAACATGGAAGGCGCTGGTATGAGTCTGATGAACTCTGTTATTTCTAATGCAGATAACTTGTCTTTGTGCAGAGTTCCAGTACTTTCGAAAGTTAAGGAGGCACTGTGGTCAATTCTGCAGGACAGTAGCCCTGGTCCTAATGGTTTTTCTGCAAGTTTTTTCCATCATGCTTGGGATATTGTCAAAGATGATTTACTTCGGTTGGCTATGGAATTTTTTGAAGGGAAGTCGTTGTCTACGTTCTTTGGTGCTACGAATATTGTTTTATTGCCGAAAGTTGAAGAACCCGGAAGCTTTTCACAATTTAGACCAATAAGTCTATGTTTAGTAGTTTACAAGATTCTTTCTAAGATGATGGTGCATCGGCTTTCGCCGATAATGGAGAAATTGATTTCTGAAGACCAATCGGCATTTTTAAAGTGTCGTAGTATTTTTTATAACATTTCTATTGCTCAGGAGCTTGTGCATAGCATTAATAAGAAAATGAGAGGCGGGAACATTATGCTTGAAATTGATATAGCTAAGGCATATGATCGAGTGAATTGGAGATTTTTATTGGAAGTTATGCAAAGGCTGGGTTATCTGGAGCAGTGGCGGGGATTGATTTTTAATTGTATTTTAGCTCCTATGTGTTCGATTATGTTAAATGGCTCTATGAAGAGTTTTTTCAAGCCATCTCGAGGTATCCGACAAGGTGATCCTCTATCGCCTTATCTTTTTATCTTATCTCAGGAAATTTTTTCTCGCATGCTAAAAGATGACTTCCAAGAGGTAAAGGTCAAACCAGTCAGTGCAAATGGAGGTGTGTTGACTTCTCATTTGTTCCATGCTGATGATATTCATATCTTTGCTAATGGGGAAAAGAAATATGTGACTCAACTGATGAAGACTATACATGCTTATGAATGTCGGGGCAGTTGGTGAGCCCAGAAAAGTCCTCTATTTTTCTCTCCTCTATGTTTCCGCCTGCTAGGAAATTAGAGATGCTTCGATTGACTAGTTTTGTGGAGGGTAAATGGTTGTGTGTGTATTTAGGGGTGCCGTTACATGTGGGAAGGTTCACCATTCGCCTTTTTGAACCTTTGCTTTTGAAGGTGCAAAAAAAAATTGGCGGGATGGAAGAGTAAAATTCTTTACTTTCGAGGTAAAATTACTCTTATCAAGCACGTTTTATCTAGCATGCCAATACAATTTTATCAGTTATAAATTTACCCAAGGGGA
Organism: Juglans mandshurica; assembly: GCA_022457165.1. NCBI lineage: Eukaryota > Viridiplantae > Streptophyta > Magnoliopsida > Fagales > Juglandaceae > Juglans > Juglans mandshurica. Next base: position 15,824,594 of record CM039632.1, read on the forward strand.
TGTTGAAAGCTCTTAATTCTATTTCTCAAATTTTCTTTGGAGTTCTGTGGAGGAGAGGAAGAAGAGGAAGTGGGTGGCTTGGAGGAACATTTGTTTACCGATGAAGGAAGGCGGGTTGGGAATCAGAGATATTGCTAAAGTGCAAACTTCGCTATTCATGAAATTCGCTTGGAAATACTGGGTGGTAGATATTATTGGGAAAAAAATTTTACGGTGAAATAAGCAAGAGGAGAACATCCTGCAGCTATATCTCACTCGGTGGGGTCTAGACTTTGGAAAAAAAAACCTATCAGTTATGCCTTTTGTGATTAAAAATTCTAGAGTTTTGATCCAGAGTGGGGAGGCTAATTTCTGGTTTGATAATTGGCTGGGGGATGGTGCTATTGTTGATTCACAGGAGGTGGCAGGTGATTCTCGATTGCAGGTTGCGGAGCTTATAACGCCGGCTGGTTGGGATATGGAAAAATTAACCTCTCTTTTACCTACGCAGATGGTTGAAAAAAATAATATCTTGGCCGAGGAAGTTACGAGGTGGCAAAGATATTCTGGTTTGGCAGCCGACATCGGATGGGTTGTTTTCGACAAAATCCGCTTGGCAAGTTATCTGGTCGCATGGAGATATTTGTCCTTGGCACAAATGGCTATGGCATAAGTATATTCTAAAAAAAATGTCCTTTGTGTGTTGGCGAGCAAGAAAAGAGGCTTTACCGGTGGATGATAATATTGCTAAACTTGGGATTCCATTGGTCTCAATGTGTAATTGCTGTGTGTCTCCTAAACAATAAACTACTAATCATGTTTAATGTGGTGGGGAGTTAGAAACTATTGGAATTATTTTTGCTAGCATTCTGGGCATTCATCTACCGTAGACTCAGTCTTGGCAGGGGATTCTCAATATATGGTGGCTACGTGCGTCGACGCCTACACATACAAGTGTGTACCGTGGAATTATGCCTATTATAATCACTTGGGCATTGTGGAGAGCAAGGTGCAAGGCATGGATGGAAGAAAAAAATGTTGATTAGAGAGGGGTAATGCGATGGGTTAAGTCTGGCCTAATAGCTATTTTCTCTATAGAGCGGAAATTCAAACAGATGAGTGGTAAAGATCTGGAAGTCGTGAAGGCATTAAATATCCCTTTTGTGTCGATTGAGAAGGAAATGCCAAAGGTGGTTGCGTGGAAGAAACCAAGAAGGGGTGGATTAAAACTTAATATTGATGGTAGTTCCTTCGGCAATCCTAGGTTGGCAGGCAGGGAAGGCATTTTTTGGGATGATAAGGGCCGAACCGTGGCTGGTTTTGCAACGTATTATGGTGTGATTTCAAATACAGTAGCTGAGGGTCGTGCACTTCTTGATGGGTTACGAATAGCTCAACAAATGGGACTTAGGGAATTTATTGTGGAGTTTGATTCGGCAGTCATTGTTGGATGGATCCAGTCGGGAAGTTGTACGCTTTGGTATTTGTGGGATTTTTTGGAAGAAATTAAAATTCTATTTAGTGCCTTGAATTGTAGTATTTGTCATATTTTTAGGGAAGCAAACATGGTTATGAATTGCCTTGCTAAACAAGGGGCCAATAATAATGGTGTGTCGTTCACTGGAGCAGATATAGGAAGTGGGATGTTAAGAGGATTGCTGCGCACGGATAGTTGCGAACTTCCTTACTTACGTTTATAATTCCTTGTTATATTGGTCCTGGCTTGTTGGAATTTTTTTTTTTTTTTTTTTTTGGGCATCTGAGGTTGTTATGCTTTAGGTGTGGTTTGTTTGTATTTCACAGTATTCCTCCGCCATAAGTGAGGGTTTTTTTAATAAAATCGGGAGGGGGTCACTCTTTGACAGGTGACCTTCGCTCTTTCTTAAAAAAAAAAACATCATAAGGTCAAACTTAAAGATAGAATTTCCTTAACATTTTCCAAGTATTCTCGTACGGATGAAAATACTCTACATGCCAAACACAGTGAACCATCTTCGTACCAAAGTCTCTCCAAATAAAATCACTATAATATTTATCACTATTATATATAAATAAAATCATTATTAAAAAAGATCAATCGTTAATGGGACCCACACTTTTTTCAGTTATCTATCCAAAAGTCAACAACTCAACATATTTCATACATCCAAACAACTCAAAATACTCTCAATGGGACCCACAAACCCACTTCAATCTCTACTCATAACTATTTACAAACATTCTATAATATTTATCACTATTATATATAAATAAAAAATAAAATCACTATAATATTTATCACTATTATATATAAATAAAAAATAAAATCACTATAATATTTATCACTATTATATATAAATAAAATCATCATTAAAAAAAATCAATCATTGATGGGACCCACACCTTTTTCAATTATCTATTCAAAAGTCAACAACTTAACATACTTCATACATCCAAACAACTCAAAATACTCTCAATGGGACCCACAAATCCACTTCAATCTCTACTCATAACTATTCACAAACATATGCACATGTCATGGTTACATCAATTATTTCATACGCTCTGAAGTATGAAGAGACAATGCCTATGAGGATCAAAATTATATCTAGTCTTTGTTCATGGTCCGACTCCTCTTCAACCATCTGTATCCAAGGGTCCTTCATGTTCTTCCTTTACTGGTCCTGACACAACTTATATCATTTTGGGGGGGATCATAGTGGGTCCACAGGGTGAGATTTACTTGAAATCTCAGTAAGTTAAACAACCAACTTGTACAGAAATAAGATATGCATGATTAATGATAAACATCATATGCATGCAATGGTATGCCAAAAAAAAAAAATCCGTATTTGTCTCCCATCCAGGTTCCTCAACATTTTCATGAAAACATTGATGCACTTTCTCTTTCAGAGAACATTTTCACTTTCTCATTTAAAAAAAATGGCATTTTGAAAGAGAACATTTCATACCTCATTGCTTTCAAAAATCATAACATTTCATCATTATTAAAGTTATCATTAACATACGTATAGTAGCAACACGGTTCACCATATGCACCATGAGCACTTGCTGGTGAGCGTAGCACAACTCATATTGACACTACGTCTTTGTCTGCAAACATCGTTCTCAATACATTGGTAATATAACATAACATCATCATAACATCATAACATATACATCCACCAGCATTAGGTGTCATAACATATAACTTCGCTCCGGCGTTCTTTAAAAAGAACTCATTCGAAACCCGTTGACTGTTCTTCATCAATCCAGGGGTTACCACTCCATTCTTAAACGCTCCAGAGTGGACATAGGAGTTCCACTAGGATAATTCCTCATCCTAACCTTTGGGGTCGTGACAAAAATTATTTTCATGCTTATACTTGAAAAATGTATTTAATGACATGTGCATGTATAGCAAGCTTTCATGTGAAAATGACATTTATATGCAATATGCTAAAAATAGTAAAAATTTTACATGTCATGTAAACAAGTAATCAAATGTTCAATGATGTATCATATGATGTTTCATGCTCAAAATGACATTTAATATGAATGTTGCGTTTACACAAAAATCATAAATAAATTATCTAAGAGTAAATTAGAAACTAACTTACAAACTTCCCGAATTTGGAAATATAGTAATGGCTTAAATCAATTCTTACTAAGTTATGATTAATACTACTATGGATGAGGTTCATAAACAAAGGCTTCAAAAATGGATATTTACAAAAATACCCCTAAACTATCAAAAATTGCTGCTTAAATTTTTCATTATTTGCAAACAAATCTCAAATTCAATCAAACTTCATGGACCTCGTATTTTTCATATTCTAGAACTGTCTACACCCTTAGAATTATAAAATTTAAAGTGAAACTAGCTCAAATATACACAACCTGCGACATGCACTCTAGTTGATGCCCTAGTGTGATTGCAGCTATTGATCCCAATGAATGCATGCATATGAAACTCTATTTAGTCACAATCAATCACTATAGTCCTCAATGACATGATAAAGGCTAAATTAGGTGAGCAAGTTCATCTCAACACTTAATCATGACTAAAAACCTTAATCTTCATTAATCAAGCATGATGCTCTTAGCCTAAATCACCAAGGCATGCTTTCAAAATTCACCCAAAACATGTATTTTCATTCTTATTCCAATCACAAGATCTTCTAAATGCTCATTGATCAAGCCTAGGTGAAATAAATCAAGCTTCAAGCCTTAATCACAACTTACTTAAAATCCATGCATATCTTGATGATCAAAACAAGATAGAATGAAAACCTATCATGACATGCTTCTAATCAAAAATCAAACCTTCCATTATCATTTTAAGACATTAATAAATCATATCAAAATATGTTAAGACATGCCATAACTAAAATTTCCACTTAGAAAAATTTAAACACTTAAACCATCCTTAATGAACCCGGTTTTGAATTAAGTATGGTAACCTTTTCTAAACTCAACCAAAATTCACTCCAACACTTGAAAACAATGCTTGACATGTAAAATAAGATCAAGGGCAAGAAAACTTACAAATTAGTAGCCCACTCAAGCTCCTAGCATAAGAACTCTCAAGAAATTCCAATAACACTCAAACTCACTTTTTAGTTTCTCTCAAGACTAAGGGGGAAGATTGCTCTCTATGCTCATGGGGAAGCTGGAGAGGAGGTGTGGAAGAATGAGGGGGTGAAGGGGCCTTTTATAGATGGCCAAGAGGGTAGAGGCGTTCGCCTTGGTCCAAGGGGATTGGTTGAGATAGGAGGTGATGCAAGGGCTAGTTTTTTCTAGATTTCAGTCCATCAGCTTGTGTCATCTTGTGCAGACCAAAATAGTGCCCTAAACTACCATGATTTCACTTCTAAAACTTCTACATTGCTCTTATGGGGGCTGGTCAAGTCGTGGTGCAGAAGAAAAGAAATAAAAACACAAAATCATCATACACAAGCAAACGAGTTCAATGGTGGTTTCCTTGGGCAAATTTTGGTTTTGTGCTTTCCTTGGCTGAAAAGAATTTGTCCAAAGCTCATGGTGACCATGAGGACCTCTTGAGGATTGGGTGGTTAATGAGGTGGCGTGGGGTGGTGGATCAACCAAGGGCAGATGGGTTTTTGAATCTCAACCAAATCAGTTTGCAACCAACTAGCTTCCTAGGTGCAATCGGTTTGATGTTTTGGTATGGTTCTTGAAACCAAACTCGTCCAAAACTTGGTCTGGGTTCAAAGGAGACTCATGAGACGTGTAAGGACCATAGCACCCTTGAGAAAAAGGCACAAAAAGATTGGACTTAAGGGCAAAACAGTCCATGCACTCAAAGGGCACACATGTGTGCCAATTGGTGTAGTTTTGGGGTTTGATATGTCATTTCCTCTAATGACATGTGTGGAGGTTTATCTAGGGTTTTAGTATGATCTAAGAGTGATGTAATTGAGTAATAAAATAAGAAAAGTTCAAATAAAAAGGTAAAAAAAGATTAAGAAATAAAATTAAGTTTCAAAATATGGTTTAAAGATCACTAATCTTGAGTAAGTTGATTAATGGTCTTAACCAACTTTAAAACTTAATTTGGGTACTTAGGGTATGACATGGGCTTAAGAAAACCCATGGTAAGGCGTATTGGGCTTTCAAAAAGAAGAGTGAAATAGAACAAAACAAAGGCTTTGGGCCTTGTGTGCTTAAAAAGGGCCATGAGTGTGGGTTAATGGTCCAAGGGCTTTTGGATTTGAATGAATGGGGGCCTTGTTTCCAGATTTTGAGGGATTAAAATAGACCTCAAGATCCACAAAGATGGGGCTTGAAAGTCTTAACTTGACATAATTGGGCCATGGGTCAAACCTATACCATGCTTGGCCCAAAAAGGCCTTATGCCTTCCTCATACTTGGGCCATGACTATCCTACCAAGTCTTGCACTCCTATGAGGCTTGTTTTAGGGATTCTAAGGATTAGCCCATAAATTTCCTAAGGTTCTAAAGGCCTTAATAGGATTACTAATGGATTTGCTTATCTAATCCTTCATGTTTAATAAGTTGGGCCTAATACCTCACTCTTACTAAGTTGGGCCCAATGGCCTTATGTACTTTTCCTTGGGCATATTTTCTAGAGTCCTCCAAGAAAGACTTGAAACTTTATATCTCTCAAGTTGGGGCCTAAGGTTCTTTAACATCTTAACCTTAGCCCATCACATCCTTAGTATATTAGGGCCCTAAAGTCTTATGTCCATCAAGTGGGACCTAAAGCCTTATTACCTCTCCTAAGCCTTTATACCCAAAAAACTTGGGGCCTTATTAAACCACTCTTTGAGCCTTCTCCAATTCCATCAAATATTCAACCAAAATTGCTTAGCCCATTAATGTGGCAACCATCCAATATGTCATGTGACATTCCCTTATGGGCCTCTTGGCTTCTTATCCTCAAAATTAATAAGGCACTAAAAATTCTCCAAAAAAATATTACTAACAAATCAAACTCCAAAAATTTCATTTTTCCTCAAAATCAATATTGCACTAGAATCTTCTAATAATTCTTCTAAACCCAAAGTATACAGCCTTTTTGCCAACTCAAGTATCCAAAAAAGATCTAATTCCCAAATAGCCAAACTCCTAATTAACTAAGATTAATGCTACTAAGGTCAAGGCCTAAAGAGCTTTTTAGGTGGGGTGTTACACTAAGATATCAAAATATACATTCCATAAAAATCATAAACTCCTTATATCAATAAGCATGCCAAAACATTAAGTTTTGACCAAATAGAACAATCATTGATGTTCTTGGTCTAACAATCTTCAAATCAACACCAAGAACTCCAAAAGTTCATAAACAAACTCTTAACATGTTTATATGTCAATTCTAAGAAAAATCATGCTTGAAAAAACAAGTCAAAAACCACAAAACATCACAAAACATCAACCAACATAATCGGTTTGCATGCTAACTTCAAAACCAAGTACCACATGTTTTGATTTTAGAGCAAACCGCTATATCCGAGTTTCTCATGAAATAAATCCCCAAGAAATAAAATAATATACCTCATATTTAAGTTTTACACATGATATATGCATTAAAACTAAGATCACATGGCAAAAATTGCATAAAACACAAAGCAAATTGTGACCCTCAAGTGTCCTAACCGAACCATAGCATGCAAAAAAGTTCATTTCATCAAGATCAAAACCATTAATCTCCAAAAATGACCTCCTAAAATATAGATCAAGGTCCTAAGATCAACATATGTGAATATCAAGACCATAGAATCATGCCTTCAAAATCGAAACTATTTTTACACCTCCAATTTCCAACTTTCTAAAATCATGCAAAACACTTAGTAAAAACTCTTAACATGCAACAGATCTAAATCCAACTTGCATGTTAATATGTTAGATCTAAACCATAAAAATATAGGACCAAGATCTTGCAAAAAAATTCATTAAAAAAATCAAAGATCCACACAATATTCAGATTGTTACCCGGTATGACCTTTGCATGCTTAAACATACTTTTTACTAATCAAAATGCCATGCCAAATTACATACAAAGCACCAATAGAAACTAGACTCAAAGAGGAACAAATTATATGTAGGTAGTTTTGTGATAATCTACATAGAAAGGCCTTGCAAATTCAAGCAAGAATAGCCAGAAAAGTTGTCTGAAATCTTCTCTAGAGTTCTCTCCAAGAAAGCAAAGTGAAAGTGACCAAAATATTAAAAAAAAAAAAGCCATGGATGACATATGTAGGGTTGGGGGGCTGAGAGGGGATGTGAGAGTGACCACTTGATGGTGGTCTTGTTAGCCAAAACCATGGGCAGCAGCACACTATTTTCTACCTTGGAAGCAACTTGTGATGGGTGGTGGAAAGGTGGGTGGTGGTGAGGTGGTTAATTGACCTCCCATCAACCACTATTTGGGATTGACAAGGGTAGTGGAAGTACACTCATGGCAGTGGGGAAACTTCCTCAAGATGCCTTGCATAGGTGGAGCTTTTCAGTGGGCCTTAGTGGGCCTAAACCGATTGGGCCTCATATGGGGTTTCAATAGGGTTTGGTTTGGGTTTCAGTTTCTAATAAGCCTAAACTCAATTTTTCTTGGCCCAATGAAATTACCAAAGTATAAAAGAATAAATAACAGTATAATGACATGAATTTAAATGGTTAATAGCTTTTGGAAGTAATTTAATCAAGTGATTAATCACTAAACTAAAACCGGCCAACACTTAGGATTTAGGGTAACCATTTGGGGTTTGGGAAAACTGTTTAGGGTTTCAATTTTCACCAAGATTTTGAGGTCTCAATTGAATCCTCTTTGGTTTGGTACAAAATTGTATGGTTAGATGGAATAGTGTTTGGCTTAGGTGACATGATCACAATGCTTGATTTTCCTTCATTTCCTTCACATTTCCATCTCATGGTGCCTCTTGGTGCCAAGTGTCCTATACTATTCACCAACTGTGGGTAAAATCTTTCCATGTGTCCAGATAAAACTTCTCTTGTATGGTTTGGACAATCCACACAGTGATTTGAAAACGACTGGACTAAGTGCTTAACACAAGTTATTATTCACTCCAGAATTGGTGAAAATAACTTTACACCATAAAATCCTAAATAATCCTACAAAACTAATAGTGCAATTCATTTCACGAATTTCAACTCGTAAGCGCCTCGGATAAATCAAAACGCATTTTCAAACAACTATTATCTGGAAAACGAAAATCATTTTGTTACACGATAAAATCTTAAATATTCATATGAGACTAATGGCACAAACCATTTCTCAATCCTATACTCCTAGGTACCTAAAATAAATAAAATTGCATTTATGTCGCCAAAGTGGGTAAGAAACAGACTAAGCCGGTAAACTAAAACCTATGCGATTGCTAGATTCGTGAGACATTTCTTAGGTTTTCACAACGTTCCTAAAACCTAAAGAAATTCATCCATTGAATTTATGGGGAGTTGTTACACCACGAACCTCACAACTATCAAGAGGCTAGTGCTAACCATCTTTGGTAGAAAGATATGTCAGATGAGTTGAATGTCCTTACCAAAAATCTTAGTTAGGATCTAGTGGATTTGCCTCTTTGGAAAATTGCAATTGGATGTAAGTGGGTCTACAAAATCAAGACCCGTGTACATAGATCTGTGGAACGCTATAAGGCACACCTAGTGGCATAAGGCTTTGTCCAGGAGTATGGTATTAATTATGAAGAAACAATTTCTTTTGTTGCATGACTTACCTCTATTAGATCATTGATTGCAATTGTAGGTATTCGCAATTGGCAATTGTTTCAAATAGATATCAAAAAAACATTTCTCAATGATGATCTCGTAGAAGAAGTATATATGCATCCTCCACCTAGCTATGAACATCTTCCACATAAAGTCTGACGTCTTTGTCGTACTCTCTATGGGCAAGCTTGCTCTTGTGCTTGGTTTGTGAAATTAAGCTCTGTAGTTGCTAAGCAAGGCTTTGTTCCCAAATCATACTTCATATGACTCTGCATTTTGTCTTATTCTACTGATACTGGTACTATTATTATCCTTGTCTATGTTAATGACATGATTGTTATAAGAGATGACATTACTAGCATCAGAGGCCTTCACGTTTTTCTTAGTCAGAGTTTTGAATGAAGGATTTGGGAAACGTAAGCTACTTTCTTGGCCTTGAGGTTACATCAAGCGTAAATGGGTATTATCTTTCCCAAGCCAAATATGATTCTAAGTCACTTAAAGTTAAGTTGACTAATAATAAGATAACTAGCAATCCTCTTTAATACAATGCTAATCTTTTTGCCCCTGATGGTATGCCTCTTTTTTATCCCACACTCTACAAACGGTTGGTAGTCTCATTTATTTCACCGTACATGGTCAGATATTTCTTATGCCGTTCATTTGGTCAATCAATTTATGAGTGCATCGTGCTCCACTCATTATATTGTTGTTCTTCGTATTTTTCACTATGTCAAGTAGACTTTATTACATGGACTCACTTCTCATCACACTCTTCCCTTGAGCTCCATCACTAGCTACTGACTCTTCCTCAGGACATCTATGATTTCTTGGTGTAGCAAGAAATAGTCAGTTGCTTCTCGATCTAGTATTGAGGTTGACTATCTCGCACTAGCCAACACCAGCTCTAAACTCTTGTGGCTTCGATGGCTCTTAGCAGACATGCACATTCCGCTGAAGACTAGTTCTCTCATTCATTGTGATAACCACAGTGCTATACAGATTGCTCATAATGGTGTCTTCCATGAACGTGTCAAGCATATCGAGATTGATTGTCATTTTATCTGTCATCACCTTTAGCAAGGCACTTTGCATCTTTGCTCTATATCCTTTTAAAATAATCTTGCTGAAATTTTTATAAAATATCATCCGCCAGTTCAGCTTGGTACCCTTATTTCCAAACTCTAGTTGACTCGACCATATTGAACTTGAGTGAGGATGTTAGCATATATTTACCAACCTTAATTAGATTATTATCTTGTATAATATTCTACGAATATTATAAAGGTCATATTCTGTCAATATTCTAGGTCACAATATTTTGTATTTAGGTATTTGTTGTATTTCCTTTATTACACATGTCTTAATACACTATAAATACGTCGCCCCTATACATTTGCAATACATGTTGCATATACAGAATTTTCTCACATATAGTTTTCTACACAAGTATTTCAATGCCTTCAAATATTGACAAGTTATGACTTACTAGTATTCAAATACTCCACATTCATCCTTATGCATATTGTACATTAGATGCTCGTCAATAAAAGTTATTCCTTGCTGCAATAGCATCAGACTTGTGAAGTCTTGCTTAAACTTTACCGTCTGTCTAAATAAATATATGTCAATTCCATTTGATATGAATCTTTCCCGGTAACCTTAACACTTAGGTGAGAGCTAGAAACTCTCGAGCTCTTGACCCAGCAATTTGAAGAGCCCCCTAGCTTGTAACATAATAGCTAAGTATTCTTTATTTTATCATATCCATCAGTCTCACAAGAAGCGATCGAGAATACCCCAACTTAAAATTACTCGATCAATTCCTTTGGTGCTCATGTAGTTGTCAGCTGCAGACTTTCCACCATAAAAATCCTTAATGAGCTCCCATAGAATATTTGCAAAAAGGTACTGAACAACCAAGGGAAGATATAATTTTGGGTTGCATCAAACCAGGGTCATAATTTCTATCACTACAACAGAATGTATGTTTTGTGACAGAGGAAACTGTCACAAAAAAATGGTAAACCGTCACTAAACATATTTGGTGACGGTTTGAAACCGTCACCATGACCGTCACCTAAAGTGCGTCACAGAAAACATTTGGTGACGGTTTACTGTTCAACCGTCACAAAAAATATTTTTAGTGACAGTTGGAAGTGTTCCGTTCTGTACAACGTTCGAACGTTCCTTTTTTTGTGACGGTTATGAACTGTCACAGAAAATCACGTTCGGACGTAAAATTAAACGTTCGAACGTTATACCCGACCGATTGGCGTTCGAATGAGAGAAGTTGATGTTTGTTGTATATCGTTCGAACGTATCATATTTACGTTCGAATGTTAATGCGTCCGAACGTTAATTACAATAAACGTTCGAACATTTGTTCGAACGTAAACGTAAATGTTCAAACGTAGCGCGTTTAATGTTCGGACGTTATTTCGAATGTAAACGAAGGAGCGTCCGAATGCAAGTTCTTTGTTCGAACGTTAGTCGGTTTAACGTTCGAAAGATTCAATTGTATTTACGTTCGAACGTTTGTTACAGTGTGAACCAACGTTCGAACGCACTGTAACAAACGTTCGAACGATTTTTATTTACATTCGAACGTACAGATCAGAAATACTAATTTCATAAAATTTAAAAACAAAATACCAATGGTATCATATTACATACCCAATTAACAAGTAACAATGTCTTATAAAAGTACAAAACTAAATATTAAAACTAGTCAAAAATATTGATAAAATTTATTCCTTCTTTTTCCCTCGCCCACGGGGATTCTGTTGCAACGACATAACACGCTCCATTTGCACCATCATCTCTCGTTGCACTTGCTCTTGCACTTCACTGCGTATTCTTTCCTCCTGGTCTCTCTGTTGGTCCTGCAAACGCGTCTCTAAATGAGACTGTCGTTCTAAGAGAGACTCTAACTCTTGCTGTCTCGACCTCATATACTCATTCTCACGCCGTGCAGCTTCTAAATCTGCTGTAAGATTATTAATTTGTGAAGCCGATGAGGTTGAGGAGGATGAACATTTATGCTTGATAGATCGTCCCAAACCTCTTGCCATACTAGACTGCGGCCCGAGCACTTGGGTGAATATGTCTATGTCACTAGGAGAGGATTCCACAGAAGTCAACTGCATCTCCAACATTTTGCTCTGCAATTTAAAAGGTAATGATCGTAAATAATTAGTAACGTATTAAAAGAAATAGAAATAAGAAATAAACTATTAAAATGTTCTATAAAAAATTTATTTAACAAAATTAAAACTGCTTACATAATTATCTGCAGCGACAGGATCCATCCACTCACTATGCTCATTAGTGTGAGCAGCAGCATAGACATGAATGAGGGAAAAGTTTTCAGGATCATCACGTTTCTAACAAAGCGATAATATTAGCAATTTTAAAAAGATAATGTTAGTACTTATCAGAAAGAATATCAGGAAAATAAATGAATTCTATAATTTTTTAATTACCATTTTTTCAGCAAGACGGTGGAATGACCTTGAACCGGCACGATGGTGGACAGTCAGAACGGATCTATTCTGTGCATTTGTAGAACTCAAGTGCTACAAAATATATTAAAAATGTTAATTGTAATATGTATACATATAATGTATAAAACGAATATGAATGTAAATAATTAAAAGATATAAATGTAAAATACCTGATAATCTGGAGATGTGAAAAGATCACAACACTTTCTCCAATCATCTAACTTCATCTGCTGAAAAGGAGACTGCGCAGCCTCTTCCAACGTCTCAAACTTCTTGAAGTGGTCATGACATCGTCCTTTGTGACGTCGGAATAGTGTAGCCATCAACTCATTCACGGTTCTCAAATCCTCGCTACGGCCAAAGTCGAGGTCGAATTCATCCTAACAAGGGAATCAGGTAAAAAATATAATATATTAATCTAAGTGAAAAAAATGTACTGAAAAGTAAACTCACCAGCACACGACTTCGAATGTGCTCCTTAATCTCATTCGGAACATCTCGCCATGAGCGCACATAAAATGGAGCATAAGCTCGAACTACTGTGCCAATATAGGAGGAAAGCGCTGTTGCACTATCATCCACTCCTCCAGTGGAATTATCAGGAATTGTGATCTTCAGTTTACCGTGCCTTCTATTTTTTTCAAGAGAGATTCCACGTGTATAGCCACGACCGCGACGTGCAGATGCATGAACTACATGATAATCATAGATATACTATAATTATAATTATATAGTTATTGAGAAAAAAGTATTAACTATATATATAATTATCAACGACAATATTTCCTTACTGGTAGGTGTCGACTGGCTGTTGTTCTCTTCTGTGTTAGCTTGATCTTCAGGAACGGATTCCTCGAGTGGGGAGTCCTCAATGGATTCAGGACTTGGACTTGGCGGAGGCACATTTCTTCGTTGTCGTTTTGGCGGCATTCTTTAAAATAATTAATTATATCAAAGAAAATTAATTAGAAGAAATTATGAAAATTTAAGATATTTTATAGTCACCTATATAAATAAAATATTTAGTACTTTTACTCTTCAGATGAATTTTCCATGCTTGTTTCAGAATCTCCATCAATAACATCTTCATCATCATCATGCACCTCTTCTTCATCATCTTTATCCACCTCCTGCTCGGATTCTGATTCGTATTCATCTTCTGACTCGTCTTCTTCATCTTCCTCCAAACTGACTTGAATTGAATGATCATTTAATATAGACGGGTCGAGATGTACGGGTGGGACATCATCTCTACACAAGGGGAGCAACTCGAGTGCACCGAGGTCAACAAACAAGTTAATACCCTCTCCATCTTCCTGGTATGCCTCAACAATCGGATTGTCATCTTCATCTCCACTATTCTCGTAATCTGCACTCGTTCCTGCTTCATATATATTTCGAGGAACAAATTTTTGTACGACTCGCCAAGTTATCTCCCCACTATCTTCATCAGCACTTTTCATTGGATCAATCAAGTAATAGACTTGGGTAGCTTGACAAGCCAATACGAATGGATCATCTTCGTACCATTTAGATGCAGTATTGACACTCGTAAAGTGATTATCCCTATGTATCGAAACCCGACCACCGCCTAGATCCCACCAATCACATTTGAAGACATATGTTACAGACCCACCCAGATATTTCAATCCGATAATATCACGTATGACACCATAATAATCAATATCATCTGTTCCATGACTCCCCTCGACCAACACACCACAGTTTTGAGTCTTTCTATTACGTTCACGGTCCAAAGTATGGAATCTATAACCTCGAACCGTGCATGCAGTATATCGAAGTGCTCTATTTGAGGGACCACGGGCCAATGCATACAATTCAGAAGAAATTGATCCAGGATCACGAGCACATTGTTCCAAAATCTAAAAATTGAAATAGTATATATTTATTATTTTATTATCCAGAGTTAAAAATTTCACAATATAACATATATATAATTTTAGTTCATACACGTTCTTCAAACCATCCAGGAAATTCTTCCTCGTGTCTTGCCTCTATATTTTCTACGCCTTCCGTTCTAAGTTTGTTCATGTGGTCACTGTTATAACATGTTGCAAAAGAAATATATTTTGAGCACAACAATTCTAATTAATTTAAAGAAAACTATAATTATTCAAATAAATTAAATAACATACCTAAGATAATCATCAATCTCTCGGCAGTTATTTAGCACATACCACCGAACTTTACCCAACTCTCCATAAATTAAATCGTAACTTGTTTGTGCACCCAAGGGTCGTACATTCTGGGAAAACACTGATAGCTCACGAGGAGGCGGAGTAGCAAGATTAGCATTTCGCTCTTGACGACTAAATCGTGTCTCAACACCACGAAGATATAGAGAGCAAAATGTTAACCATTCATCGTGTATATAAGCCTCTGCTATTGAACCCTCAGCTTTGGCTTTATTCCCAACAGTGCGCTTCAATCGACCCAAATATCTTTCAACTGGATACATCCAACGGAACTGCACCGGTCCACCCAGAAGTACCTCTCGCGGTAAATGTATTGCTAAATGGACCATGACATCAAAAAATGATGGTGGAAAGATCTGCTCGAATTTACATAGTATAGTAGCAATGTCTTCTTCCAATTTCGACAACACATCTCGATTTACTACCCGAGCGCACAAATCCTTGAAAAACATACATAGTTCAGATATGGCGACACGTACATTAGATGTTAGCTTCCCACGAATTCCCACAGGTAATAACTTCTGCAAAAATACGTGACAATCATGACTTTTCAATCTATTGATTTTCCAATCATCAGGACTCACGCATCTACCAATATTTGAAGCATAACCATCTGGCAACTTCACACCTTGCAACCATTTACAGAAATCAATCCTCTCCTCCCTCGTCATCGTAAAACATGCATGCGGCATGACCACCCTGTTGCCTTCCACCTGCAAATGCAGATTATGTTTAATTCTCATTCTCTCAAGATCTTTCCTCGTCTTGATCGTGTCTTTCGTCTTTTTGTAAATACTCATCAATGTACCCAATATATTATCACAAATATTCTTCTCTATGTGCATTACATCCAAACTATGTCGCAACTTGCATGACGACCAATACGGCAAATCAAAAAAAATACTACGCTTTGTCCAATTCAATTCTGATACGGCTCGTTTTCTCTTGTTCTTTCCCCGACCTTTGCCAAAATTGTTCGCTCTAACATGTTGCAGTTGTTCCACTATCTCTTCTCCAGACAACTCTTTTGGTGCAATCCTATCCTCTACTCTCCCATCAAACTTGGCACATTCTCTTCTCCATGCATGATTTGCTGGTAAATAACGTCGATGACCCATGAAACACAACTTCTGAGAAAATTTTAGCCACTCACTAGCAGTTCCTTTATTACACGTCGGACACGCTAACTTCCCTTTCGTACTCCAGCCGGAAAGATTCCCATACGCCGGAAAATCATTTATGGTCCACATTACCGCAGCATGCATCTGAAAAGATGTCGACGTAGATGCATCATAAGTTCTAACCCCTGTTTCCCATAACTCTTTCAGCTCTTCAATCAACGGCTGCATGAATACGTCAATATCATTCCCAGGTGATCTAGGGCCAGGGATGAGTAAAGTTAACAAAAAGTTTGGCGCCTTCATGCACCTCCATGGTGGAAGATT
This sequence comes from Juglans mandshurica, assembly GCA_022457165.1. NCBI lineage: Eukaryota > Viridiplantae > Streptophyta > Magnoliopsida > Fagales > Juglandaceae > Juglans > Juglans mandshurica. The sequence continues at coordinate 15,840,950 of CM039632.1, forward strand.
GTACGGAATCAATACAACGGGCCAAGTGCTATAACTTGTACTCATATTCCCAAAAGGGTTGAATCCATCAGTTGTGAGTCTCAGGCGCACGTTCCGAGCTTCTAACCCGAACTCTGGATACTGATTATCGAAAGACTGCCACGCAAGTGAATCAGCTGGATGCCTCATATACCCGTCATTCTTAACTCTTTTCTCCTCGTGCCACCTCATATCATGAGCTATTTTCTTACACATATATAGTCTTTGCAACCTAGGTTTCAAGGGAAAATACCGCAACACCTTAACCGGCACGTTTTTCTTACCTTTCCACCTCGACTCTCCACATACAGGACATGCTTGTTTCTCCTCGTTCTCCTTCCAGAACAATACACAATCATTCTTGCATGCATGTATGGACTTGTACTCAAATCCTAATCTCTTTCTCAACTGTTTCGCTTCATAAAAGTTCTTAGGCAATGCAGACCCTTCGGGAAGCACCTCGTTAAATAAGTCCAATACCATGTTTATTGCTTTCGTCGACATCCCACACAATGATTTTATGTGAAGCAACCGCACAATAAACGACATTTTGGAATGTTTTGTACAACCTGGGTAAAGCTCGCGCTTTGCATCTTCCCACAGTGAAGGAAAATTTTCACAATCAGTCCCTGATCCACCACTTGAGACATTGTCGTTAACCTCATCCATAAACATCCCAGCTCCAATGTCACCCAACATCTCCTCCATCTCATCATGCTCATAATCATCATCCATGTGCCGTAAATAATTGTGATGATCGACCAATACATCTGCTGACCCTTCATACGGCTCACCATGCAGTACCCATCGCGTATACCCCAGATCCATACCGTTCACAAATATATGACGCTCTACTTCATCCAATCCTATCGCACACAAATTTTTACACCCTCGACATGGACACTTAATGTAACCACGACTATCAGCAGAGGCCCGTGCAAAATCAATGAAAGTTCTTACTCCACATGCATAGGGTACGTAATCCTTTCCAAGTCTATCGTCCAGACGCATCCAATTTTTGTCCATTTCTAAAAACATCCAGATATTAATAACACGTACATTGAAAATTCACATGCATGTCTTGCCTCCAATTCTCATTACTTTTTTTATAAGGTTGTTGGTCCTATCCCATTCGAGATTATATTCTCCATATTACACAAATCTCGTCACTCTACTAATTTCCACGTTAGTAGAAATTCCGGCAGCACCTCCCCATAATTCTCCAAGTATACATGTTCAAATATCGGGATTGTGACCCTACGAACAGTATACCCGAAGAACAGTAGAAGAAGATACCGAAACTTCATATTAAACGTGGAAAGTAGCGAGTAACAAAAATGTGTAATACAGATAATATAATCTCAAACTGTCCACACTGGACAATTCAGGAATCAGTGGACACATAAATGTACACTGATTCCCAAACGGGTCTAAGGGTATTTATGCAATGTCACACGCATCTAGCAAAAAATCATACAACAATATCTCCATGTTGTTTAAATTAACAATGTCACCTTCAAGTAGTGTTATATTGTTAAACTAAAGAGGGATGGAAGATTATGTGACCCTACGTTTCGTGTCTTGTACACAACGAGGGAGAATGATCTTGAAGAAATGTTTAAATTTTAGTCTAATTACTTAACCGTCACAAACTGTCCAACCTTGACAACTCTCAAGGCCGAAGAGACTATGACAGTCAAGCAATTAAATTGAAATTTCAACATTTCTTCAAGATCATATTCCCTCGTTGTGTACAAGATCATTATTCTTAAAGTATAATTTTAATTGTTATACTTAATTTCAAAGGTTATACTATCATTTTAATTATTATAATTCTTAAAGAGTTACTTTTATGCTTGTTATTACTTAATTTCAAATATTATTATAAATATTTAATTATCATACTTAAATTTCAATGGTTATACAATAATTTTAATTATTATAATTCTTAAAGAGTTACTTTTATTTGTTATTACTTAATTTCAAATATTATTATAAATATTTAATTATCATACTTAAATTTCAAAGGTTATACTATAATTTTAATTATTATAATTCTTAAATCAATAATTTTATGCTTGTTATTACTTAATTTCAAATATTATTATAAATATTTAATTATCATACTTAAATTTCAATGGTTATACAATAATTTTAATTATTATAATTCTTAAAGAGTTACTTTTATTTGTTATTACTTAATTTCAAATATTATTATAAATATTTAATTATCATACTTAAATTTCAAAGGTTATACTATAATTTTAATTATTATAATTCTTAAAGAGTTACTTTTATGCTTGTTATTACTTAATTTCAAATATTATTATAAATATTTAATTATCATACTTAAATTTCAATGGTTATACAATAATTTTAATTATTATAATTCTTAAAGAGTTACTTTTATTTGTTATTACTTAATTTCAAATATTATTATCACAATTTTTCAAATTCATATCACAACATATTCACAATAACTCACAATATATTCACAAAATAACATGCCACATGTATTAACAAAGCCTAATGACAATATATTTCTAATAATAAACACAATATTTCAAATTTATATCACAACATATTATTATAACTCACAAACTATTTAGAAACTATACAAATAATAATCACAATATGATAAAAAGTAAGCATAAAATAACATGCCACATGTATTAACAAAGCTTAAGGACAATATATTTGTAACAATGTAAACATATTCAAACGTCATTCACAAATAATAATTTAAATATTTCAAGTCCATATCACAATAACTCACAATATATTCACAAAATAACATGCCACATGTATTAACAAATTTCTAAACTTGAGTAAGCAATAAACATGTATTAACAAAGCCTAATGACAATATATTTCTAATAATAAACACAATATTTCAAATTTATATCACAACATATTTAAAATAACTCACAAACTATTTACAAACTATACAAACAATAATCACAATATGATAAAGAGTAAGCATCAAATCACAACAACATATTGATAAAGTTTAGAAATATACCTAGCACTCACAATATCCTTTTACAAATCAAAATCTTCAAACTTCCCAAAACAAGCAATCCTTCAAAAAAATACAACACTAACTTATTAGAAATATTCTATAACAAAAACACATTCTATAAATATCATAAAATTTAAATAAATACAAGAAATAAAAATATTATCTTACCAAAACTCAACTCTCTCTCACTCCAAAACTCAACTCTCTCTAACTCAACTCTCTCTCACTCTAACTCTCTCTCTCTCTCTCTCTCTCTCTCTCTCTCTCTCTCTCTCTCTCTCTCTCTCTGTTGCGCGCACGGGAGAAGAAGAAATAATGCGCTTCCTCCCGTGCGCGTACTGATTAAGTTCTAAAATTATTAGTTTAAACGTTCGAACGTTTAATTTTAACGTCCGAACATTATATTCTAAAATTATTCCCGCCCAGAACGTTCGGACGTTTACAATACACGTTCGAACGTACCCTTCTTATGATATAACATAAAATCTAGCGGGAAAGTTCCCGCACTTTCCTCATATATGTTCGAATGTATCACAATTTTCGTTCGAACGTTCGTAGATTTATAGATAAACGTTCGAACATTTAACTTAAACGTCCGAACGTACATTTCATGAAAGTGTTACCATATTTGAGCGGGAAATCTCCTGCACTAATTTAACTAACGTTCGAATGTTGACAGATTTGGTGTTCGAACGTATAGTATAAACGTCCGAACGTCTGAATAATCACACAGATACCTTAATCGAGCGGGAAAATTCCCGCCTCTTAGTTTAACGTTCGAACGTTAACTTGAAACGTTCGAACGTACGATTCCTACTATACTTAACTTATAGTATAATATATATACTACATTTTATATATCTATAACTATATACTACATTGTATAGTATGATAGCATAATATAATTTAAATGATAAACTATACCATATATATAAATCAATAATATATATTAAGTTGTTACTTATTAAATTCTTTATTATATACTAACTTATAGTATAATATATATACAACATTTTATATATCGATAACTATATACTACATTGTATAGTATGATAGCATAATATAATTTAAATGAGAACATCAACGTATATAATATATAAACTATACCATATATATAAATCAATAATATATATTAAATTGTTACTTATTAAATTCTTTATTATATATTAACATATAGTATAATATATATACTACATTTTATATATCTATAACTATATACTACATTGTATAGTATGATAGTATAATATAATTTAAATGATAAACTATACCATATATATAAATCAATAATATATATTAAATTGTTACTTATTAAATTCTTTATTATATACTAACATATAGTATAATATATATACTACATTTTATATATCTATAACTATATACTACATTGTATGGTATGATAGCATAATTATTTTAAATGAGAACATCAACGTATATAATATATAAACTATACCATATATATAAATCAATAATATATATTAAATTGTTACTTATTAAATTCTTTATTATATACTAACTTATAGTATAATATATATACTACATTTTATATATCGATAACTATATACTACATTGTATAGTATGATAGCATAATATACTTTAAATGAGAACATCAACGTATATAATATATAAACTATACCATATATATAAATCAATAATATATATTAAATTGTTACTTATTAAATTCTTTATTATATACTAACTTATAGTATAATATATATACTACATTTATATATCTATAACTATATACTACATTGTATAGTATGATAGCATAATATAATTTAAATGATAAACTATACCATATATATAAATCAATAATATATATTAAATTGTTACTTATTAAATTCTTTATTATATATTAACATATAGTATAATATATATACTACATTTTATAGAACTATAACTATATACTACATTGTATAGTATGATAGCATAATATAATTTAAATGATAAACTATACCATATATATAAATCAATAATATATATTAAATTGTTACTTATTAAATTCTTTATTATATATTAACATATAGTATAATATATATACTACATTTTATATATCTATAACTATATACTATATTGTATAGTATGATAGTATAATATAATTTAAATGATAAACTATACCATATATATAAATCAATAATATATATTAAATTGTTACTTATTAAATTCTTTATTATATACTAACTTATAGTATAATATATATACTACATTTTATATATCTATAACTATATACTACATTGTATGGTATGATAGCATAATATAATTTAAATGAGAACATCAACGTATATAATATATAAACTATACCATATATATAAATCAATAATATATATTAAATTGTTACTTATTAATTCATCAATAAACACCATAAACTCATAAACTATTCACAAAATTCATAAACAATAATCACAATTATTTCAAGAGTAAGCATAAAATCACAACAACATGTATAAACATATTGCTAAACTTTACAAGCACTCACAAAAAAACCAATAATCTAATTGTCAATAATATTATATAACATCCTAATATATAACTTAAACATTTATAATATAATATATTATAGATAAAATTTTAGAAATTAAATTGACAAACGTTCGAACGTAATAATAAGTACGTTCGAACGTTCTGTGTATATAAGGCCAAAACCGAACGTCGAAACGACATTTCCCTGCCCGTTACCATCGTCTTCTCCGTTATTTGCCACCACGCCTCCGTCACCGCCGCCGTCAACTCCGCCATAACCGTCACTAAAAGGTAGGCATTCATCTTTTATGCAAATAACATGTATTTTATTGAGATTTAGATTAAGATTTGGATTGAGTTTTGTTTAAAACCGGATAAGTATTACCGGATTTTCAACTTCATTTTCTGGCCACCACGGCCAGTCATTGGCCGAATAGTTACCGTAGAAATGTTTCTTGAAGTGTATACTTCATTTACATGGTGACATTTCGGCATTTTGACCCTTGTAGAGAAATTTTCGAGATTTCAATAATGGCTGAGTCGACTCAGCCATTCTGCGTCGAAACATTCGAACGTTTCACCGTGACATTCGAACGTACGACGTTTAAATTACAGAGCCGTTACGGCTTCCACGTTCGAACGTTAATCGTCTTACATTCGGACGTGAATATTATTAAACGACATACGTTCGAACGTGAATATTTACTTTCGCACGTAAATCACATACGGTCGGACGTTTAATTATAACATCCGAACGTAGTGATTTTCTACATTATTCATGCTTCGACGTTCGGACGTTCATATTTACGTTCACACGTAAAACAAATACGTTCGAGCTTATTTGTTTACTGCTTATGTTCGAACGTACATCTGTACATTCGAACGTATTTGTTTTACGTTTGAACGTAAATTTATTTACATTATTTTACGTGCGAACGTATAAATTAACGTCCGAACGTTTTTATCTTTAACGTTCGAACATTAACGATAAAACGTTCGAACGTTAATGCGGAGCATCTTAAAATTAATACAAAAAAATACATTATTGTAAATAATTTTTTTTTTTCCTTTTCTATTTTCAGGATATGGCTCTTCCACTGCATACACGAAAACGAGGGAGGGAAGGAGCCACGTCGGACACTGCCCGTATCGGAGCTCGTACTATTATGGTAGAGAGAGAGATCTTAATTAATCTGTTCGACGAACTCTGTTGGCAGCAAACGAACCTAAGAGATGCTTTCCTCAGTAAAGGTTGGGGAAATATCTGCACATTGAGGGGGAAGGTATACCCCTCAATGGTTCAAGAATTCTATATGGGGATGTGTGACATGCCTCCGGATGCATCCTCTCACACCGTGACTGTACGCGGTGTTTCTATTGAGGTATCGGCAGATGTCATCGGCGAGCACCTCGGGATTCATCGAGGTGCTCAGACATTTACACACTCAACACCCCGTGAGGATGTAGGCACTTCTACATCATCTACTGGCCGGGATGTGAGCCAGCATCAGCCAGAGATGCAGGCCAGTCAGAGGCTGAGGATACTGGCGTCGAGGCTCGGGATGATGACCGAGACGAGGATTTCTACATCCTCACTGGGAGGGATCGCATGCAGACCGAGCGGAAGAACGCCTTCAACCAGATCCATCTGCTGCATTTCTTCCGCATGTTGCACCTGATTGTTGCAACAAATGTCGATCCTGTGGCTCATAAAACCACATTTAGTCGGCTTCGGGCACAATTTTTGATACGAGTGGCACGTGGAGATCCTATAGATTTGCCACTGCACATTTTTGAGAGGATCCATTACGAGGCGAGCATCGTCTCCACGGATAATCTCCTATATGGTGTCCTCATCAGCCAACTATTACTTGCACGGGGAGTGCCGACCCAGCCAGAGGAGCGGGTCAAAGATCAGATGAGCCCCCTCGACATGACCACGCATCGGCGTAGCATTGGACAGGCGAGGGGACGTCAGCCACCCCTGTAGAGGATCTAGTTCCTCCGACGCAGCCTGAGCCAGGTCATGTCGGGAGTAGTAGTCAGCATACGCCGAGTACATCTGCAGGAGATGTGCGGCCTGCTTGGGTTGATGCGGTCATCTCACAGCTAACTGCGCATATTGATCATAAGATCGATCGATCGCTCGAGGCTATATCGGCGTCTGTTGCCAAACTCACCCATCGTGTAACTATCCTCAATGACAAGGTTGATACCTTGACTGAGGAAGTACGGAGTTCGACTTTTGCAGATAACGTTATCATCTGACTGTTGTTTACTACGTTCTATCAATTTTTGTATTTTATTTTTAATATTTGTAACGAAAAATATTATTGAATATTTTTATCGTTTTTTAATTTCAATTTTTAATCTTCTTTGATGTTATAATTTCCAACTTTAATACTAAATCACTGCATTTCAAATATATATAAATCAATAATATATATTTATATATTACAAAGTGTGTATATATAAATATATACAATTCAATTTTTTAGACTTGTTCACAAATTATGCACAATAAAAATCACATAATTTTTAAATTAAAGTCATTTAATTTAAATTTACAATGAACGTTCGAATGTTATTACTTAACGTTCGAACATTGGTGCAAACATTTTACGTTCGAACGTAAAATTAATAACATTCGAACGGTTGCGCCAAAACATTTTACATTCCAACGTAAACAGACATAACGTTCGAACGTATATGTGACGTTCGAACGCATATGTCCCATACGTTCGAATGTAAAAAAATCTCATTCTATCTTTAGTGACGGTTTCCAAAAATTTTCACAGAAAATGCATTTTAGTGACGGTCTAGGGACTGTCACAATTTCCCAACCGTCACTAAAAAGCAATTGTGTTGTAGTGTATCAAAATTATCATAGTCCGCCACATGAACTTCACTTTTGTTATTCAAGGTACGTACGTAGCAATGTAAATTACATAAAACCTTATAAACGCCATTTTTACGTGCCTAGTAGCTTGAACTTCTTCCTTTTTAAGTTTCATATCCACTGTTTACCAAGCCAATATCCATAGATTCAGTAATAAAATCTCTTATAAGCATTTTATCAAACACCTTAATAAAATTTAGGATTTAGAGTGAGAAAGATATTAGCATTTTACCAAACACTTTAAAGCTAAAGTACACGCTAATTTTGTAAGAATAATGCTACTATATTCGTCCTATTTTGTTCCCTCATTTTGATTGCTAATGTATTTAGTTTTTCTTTTATTTACTGATTAAGAAAGTGACTTTTAGTATATTAGTATTTTTTTTTATATTTTTTAAAAAATATTAAAAAAATATGAATAAGAAAAATAAAAATAAATACAAAAATATATAATTTTGCCTAAGGGCATGCCCAGCGGTCACTGTTAGGTAGCACCCTAACAGCACTCATTTTGTAAAGTCTTGGTTTAACAAAAGTTGACTCGAAAACTCAACTCATAGAAAAATTGTGACACATCAACATGTAAAATCTCTTTTGTAAAACTACAGTGTAGACAAAGTATTTCTATTTAAAATGAGTTTTATAGTATTTCATAATTATTTAATATTGCACAAGAAATTCAGGTAAGATTCACGTTTCCTCCCGATGGTACTGTAGATGGGACGTTCCTAAAGGAGGAAAGTAAAAACCCCTTCCACTTCTCCAATTGTGTCAATAAGGTGGGACATAAACCCCTTCCAAAGTCACAGGGAACCTTCTCCTGTGGTGTTTTCTTGTGAGGAGAGAGTTGAATCCCGACTCTATTTTGGGTATGTAAAGTAGTCTCAAACTACTTCATTATTATTCATAAACAGTTCACTATTATTTACAAACTATTCACTATTTATTTTTTATTATTTACAAATCATCTTAAATCATCTTAAAATTCAAACGTAACCTTAAAACTCAATATCAATATTGCGATAGAAGACCACTGATAATAAGCATATCCTCAAAATTAACATTTAAGGCAAGTGGTTAAATGTGACATTGACAAGTGAAGATAATTTTAAAGAATCATGATTATAAAATTAACTAATCATGTTAGAGTCATAAACATGACTTCGACATTATAATTCATTTATATTTAAGAAAAATATATTTGTAAGCCTTTTTATAGATGTATTAATACATACCAATAATGGGGAGAATGGAAAGACTTTATTAAGTTCTACAATCACTATTACAAGAAAAATGAACATTTATAACGAGTTATTTGCGACGAGAATGACTATTTATAATGATAATAGAATCATTTTAACCGAAAATAATCATTTTAATAAAAATAACTGACCACAAATAACTAATTTTTTTTATAATGAATTAATAATGCCTTTACACACTACTTTGTAAATAATCGAACTCTATAAGTGATGAACTTGATTACAACCAATCTATTACGAGGCTAAAAAAGAGTTAAGAGGGGTCCGTTCAGCTTTCAAGCAGGAAGCAAATATCCAATCAGTGCAATCACCCATTCTTCCTTCTCTCACCAGGCCCTCAATGATCCATTTTGCAATTTTTGTGGGTTCTTGCCATCTTGGATAGACTATTGGGCCTAGCTTGTTTATACCACAACATTGAATGGAAGATAAATACTTTTCTTCATGCTATTTTTTTAATTTTTTTTTTTATCTGTGGTCACACTTGCTATGCAACATATTTTAAGTGATTGCTTTTTAAATGGTTGATATATGATGCCACTTAAAATCTATCATATGTTATGACAAATGTGATTGAAGATGACACTCTCTAGGATGAAAACTAGCATTACTCATGCTACAGAGTTGAGATGAATGTCTAGTGATCGGAAACTAACAACCTAACATTAATTTGAGTATTTCAATCATGTACCTAAAGTTCCTAAACCATAGAATTACAACAAACAGATGAGGATTTTTATGTTACAATATTTTGCTCAAAATACTTTCTATAATTAAGAAAAAGATAGATACAACATGTAAATCCAACTGTATTTAATAATGCTCGTGAACAACATTTAATACAGTATTTAATGCAGTGTGATCCACATCTTGTATCTATCTCGCTCATAATTGTAGAAAGCATTTTGATAAAAATATTGTAGTAAATCTTTATCCAAATAGACATTTCTCGACAAGATTGTATAAAATTTTATTTTAGAGTAATTCTACGTACAATCGTGAAGTGTATAAATGCCGCGTAATCGCTTTGAAAATGATTGGAGTCCACTATTAAAAATTTAATTTTTTTCATATGGGTCTCATGTTTTATTCACTTTTTTCAAAGCGATTACGCGGCAGTTGCACAATTCACGGTTGCAAATATATTTTCACTTTATTTTAATACGTACTTTTTACAATTTGAAAAGAGATATGCACGATAGTTTGTAAACATCACATAATTAATTAATACTGTCCTGTGGAAGACATGCATGGACTCCAACGACATTAAATACATTGAGACCCACATGATGCTATATCTACGTCTATTTGAATCGTAAAAAGAAAACTTTGATTTATATATATAAGAAATGACCTATCAATTTCGATCTTCATCTTCCACAAACTACTACCACAAAAGCTAAAACACACACCTAGCTAGACACACGACATATGGGTGGATGTGGTGGTGGGTCTTCGGTCTAAATGATTTACATCCTAACAACCAACTTGTATGCTGAATGCCAGCAGGCAGGCACATGCTTTTGTAACAATATCTATCATCCAAAAAACAGTGGGATTAGTAGATTTCATGGGCCCAAAACAAAAGAATCAAGAGGGAATTAACAGATTTTATGGGCCAAATTAATAGAATCTTCTGAATCCATTTTAAATTGTTACTTATTAATTCATCAATAAACACCATAAACTCATAAACTATTCACAAAATTCACAAACAATAATCACAATTATTTCAAGAGTAAGTATAAAATCACAACAACATGTATAAACATATTGCTAAACTTTAAAAATATAACAAGCACTCACAAAAAAACCAATAATCTAATTGTCAATAATATTATATAACATCCTAATATATAACTTAAACATTTATAATATAATATATTATAGATAAAATTTTAGAAATTAAATTGACAAACATTCGAACGTAATAATAAGTACGTTCGAACGTTCTGTGTATATAAGGCCAAAACCGAACGTCGAAACGACATTTCCCTGCCCGTTACCATCGTCTTCTCCGTTATTTGCCACCACGCCTCCGTCACCGCCGCCGTCAACTCCGCCATAACCGTCACTAAAAGGTAGGCATTCATCTTTTATGCAAATAACATGTATTTTATTGAGATTTAGATTAAGATTTGGATTGAGTTTTGTTTAAAACCGGATAAGTATTACCGGATTTTCAACTTCATTTTCCGGCCACCACGGCCAGTCATTAGCCGAATAGTTACCGTAGAAATGTTTCTTGAAGTGTATACTTCATTTACATGGTGACATTTCGGCATTTTGACCCTTGTAGAGAAATTTTCGAGATTTCAATAATGGCTGAGTCGACTCAGCCATTCTGCGTCGAAACGTTCGAACGTTTCACCGTGACATTCGAACGTACGACGTTTAAATTACAGAGCCGTTACGGCTTCCACGTTCGAACGTTAATCGTCTTACATTCGGACGTGAATATTATTAAACGACATACGTTCGAACGTGAATATTTACTTTCGCACGTAAATCACATACGGTCGGACGTTTAATTATAACATCCGAACGTAGTGATTTTCTACATTATTCATGCTTCGACGTTCGGATGTTCATATTTACGTTCACACGTAAAACAAATACGTTCGAACTTAAATTCGAACGTATTTGTTTACTGCTTATGTTCGAACGTACATCTGTACATTCGAACGTATTTGTTTTACGTTTGAACGTAAATTTATTTACATTATTTTACGTGTGAACGTATAAATTAACGTCCGAACGTTTTTATCTTTAACGTTCGAACATTAACAATAAAACGTTCGAACGTTAATGCAGAGCATCTTAAAATTAATACAAAAAAATACATCATTGTAAATAAATTTTTTTTCCTTTTCTATTTTCAGGATATGGCTCTTCCACTGCATACACGAAAACGAGGGAGGGAAGGAGCCACGTCGGACACTGCCCGTATCGGAGCTCGTACTGTTATGGTAGAGAGAGAGATCTTAATTAATCAGTTTGACGAACTCTGTTGGCAGCAGACGAACCTAAGTGATGTTTTCCTCAGTAAAGGTTGGAGAAATATCTGCACATTGAGGGGGAAGGTATACCCCTCAATGGTTCAAGAATTCTATATGGGGATGTGTGACATGCCTCCGGATGCATCCTCTCACACCGTGACTGTACGCGGTGTTTCTATTGAGGTATCGGCAGATGTCATCGGCGAGCACCTCGGGATTCATCGAGGTGCTCAGACATTTACACACTCAACACCCCGTGAGGATGTAGGCACTTCTACATCATCTACTGGCCGGGATGTGAGCCAGCATCAGCCAGAGATGCAGGCCAGTCAGAGGCTGAGGATACTGGCGTCGAGGCTCGGGATGATGACCGAGACGAGGATTTCTACATCCTCACTGGGAGGGATCGCATGCAGACCGAGCGGAAGAACGCCTTCAACCAGATCCATCTGCTGCATTTCTTCCGCATGTTGCACCTGATTGTTGCAACAAATGTCGATCCTGTGGCTCATAAAACCACATTTAGTCGGCTTCGGGCACAATTTTTGATACGAGTGGCACGTGGAGATCCTATAGATTTGCCACTGCACATTTTTGAGAGGATCCATTACGAGGCGAGCATCGTCTCCACGGATAATCTCCTATATGGTGTCCTCATCAGCCAACTATTACTTGCACGGGGAGTGCCGACCCAGCCAGAGGAGCGGGTCAAAGATCAGATGAGCCCCCTCGACATGACCACGCATCGGCGTAGCATTGGACAGGCGAGGGGACGTCAGCCACCCCTGTAGAGGATCTAGTTCCTCCGACGCAGCCTGAGCCAGGTCATGTCGGGAGTAGTAGTCAGCATACGCCGAGTACATCTGCAGGAGATGTGCGGCCTGCTTGGGTTGATGCGGTCATCTCACAGCTAACTGCGCATATTGATCATAAGATCGATCGATCGCTCGAGGCTATATCGGCGTCTGTTGCCAAACTCACCCATCGTGTAACTATCCTCAATGACAAGGTTGATACCTTGACTGAGGAAGTACGGAGTTCGACTTTTGCAGATAACGTTATCATCTGACTGTTGTTTACTACGTTCTATCAATTTTTGTATTTTATTTTTAATATTTGTAACGAAAAATATTATTGAATATTTTTATCGTTTTTTAATTTCAATTTTTAATCTTCTTTGATGTTATAATTTCCAACTTTAATACTAAATCACTGCATTTCAAATATATATAAATCAATAATATAAATTTATATATTACAAAGTGTGTATATATAAATATATACAATTCAATTTTTTAGACTTGTTCACAAATTATGCACAATAAAAATCACATAATTTTTAAATTAAAGTCATTTAATTTAAATTTACAATGAACGTTCGAACGTAAAATTAATAACATTCGAACGGTTGCGCCAAAACATTTTACGTTCCAACATAAACGGACATAACGTTCGAACGTATATGTGACGTTCGAACGCATATGTCCCATACGTTCGAATGTAAAAAAATCTCATTCTATCTTTAGTGACGGTTTCCAAAAATTGTCACAGAAAAAGCCTTTTAGTGACGGTCTAGGGACTGTCACAATTTCCCAACCGTCACTAAAAAGCAATTGTGTTGTAGTGTATCAAAATTATCATAGTCCGCCACATGAACTTCACTTTTGTTATTCAAGGTACGTACGTAGCAATGTAAATTACATAAAACCTTATAAACGCCATTTTTACGTGCCTAGTAGCTTGAACTTCTTCCTTTTTAACTTTCATATCCACTGTTTACCAAGCCAATATCCATAGATTCAGTAATAAAATCTCTTATAAGCATTTTATCAAACACCTTAATAAAATTTAGGATTTAGAGTGAGAAAGATATTAGCATTTTACCAAACACTTTAAAGCTAAAGTACACACTAATTTTGTAAGAATAATGCTACTATATTCGTCCTATTTTGTCCCCTCATTTTGATTGTTAATGTATTTAGTTTTTCTTTTACATTTTTTCTTTTATTTACTGATTAAGGAAGTGACTTCTAGTATATTAGTATTTTTTTTATATTTTTTAAAAAATATTAAAAAAATATGAATAAGAAAAATAAAAATAAATAAAAAAATATATAATTTTGCCTAAAGGCATGCCCAGCGGTCACTGTTAGGTAGCACCTTAACAGCACTCATTTTGTAAAGTCTTGGTTTAACAAAAGTTGACTCGAAAACTCAACTCATAGAAAAATTGTGACACATCAACATGTAAAATCTCTTTTGTAAAACTACAGTGTAGACAAAGTATTTCTATTTAAAATGATTTTTATAGTATTTCATAATTATTTAATATTGCACAAGAAATTCAGGTAAGATTCACGTTTCCTCCCGATGGTACTGTAGATGGGACGTTCCTAAAGGAGGAAAGTAAAAACCCCTTCCACTTCTCCAATTGTGTCAATAAGGTGGGACATAAACCCCTTCCAAAGTCACAGGGAACCTTCTCCTGTGGTGTTTTCTTGTGAGGAGAGAGTTGAATCCCGACTCTATTTTGGGTATGTAAAGTAGTCTCAAACTACTTCATTATTATTCATAAACAGTTCATTATTATTTACAAACTATTCACTATTTATTTTTTATTATTTACAAATCATCTGAAATCATCTTAAAATTCAAACGTAACCTTAAGACTCAAAATCAATATTGCGAAAGAAGACCACTGATAATAAGCATATCCTCAAAATTAACATTTAAGGCAAGTGGTTAAATGTGACATTGACAAGTGAAGATAATTTTAAAGAATCATGATTATAAAATTAACTAATCATGTTAGAGTCATAAACATGACTTCGACATTATAATTCATTTATATTTTAAGAAAAATATATTTGTAAACCTTTTTATAGATGTATTAATACATACCAATAATGGGGAGAATGGAAGACTTTATTAAGTTCTACAATCACTATTACAAGAAAAATAAACATTTATAAAGAGTTATTTGCAACGAGAATGACTATTTATAACGAGAATAGAATCATTTTAACGGAAAATAATCATTTTAATAAGAAATAACTGACCACAAATAATTAATTTTTTTTATAATGAATTAATAATGCCTTTACACACTACTTTGTAAATAATCGAACTCTATAAGTGATGAACTTGATTACAACCAATCTATTACGAGGCTAAAAAAGAGTTAAAAGAGGGGTCCGTTCAGCTTTCAAGCAGGACGCTATTGGGCAATCACCCATTCTTCCTTCTGTCACCAGGCCCTCAATGATCCATTTTGCAATTTTTGTGGGTTCTTGCCATCTTTGATAGACTATTGGGCCTAGCTTGTTTATACCACAACACTGAATGGAAGATAAATACTTTTCTTCATGCTATTTTTTTAATTTTTTTTTTTATCTGTGGTCACACTTGCTATGCAACATATTTTAAGTGATTGCTTTTTAAATGGTTGATATATGATGCCACTTAAAATCTATCATATGTTATAACAAATGTGATTGAAGATGACAATCTCTAGGATGAAAACTAGCATTACTCATGCTACAGAGTTGAGATGAATGTCTAGTGATCGGAAACTAACAACCTAACATTAATTTGAGTATTTCAATCATGTACCTAAAGTTCCTAAACCATAGAATTACAACAAACAGATGAGGATTTTTATGTTACAATATTTTGCTCAAAATACTTTCTATAATTAAGAAAAAGATAGATACAACATGTAAATCCAACTGTATTTAATAATGCTCGTGAACAACATTTAATACAGTATTTAATGCAGTGTGATCCACATCTTGTATCTATGATCTCTCTCATAATTGTAGAAAGCATTTTGGTAAAAATATTGTAGTAAATCTTTATCCAAATAGACATATCTCGACAAGATTGTATAACATTTTATTTTAAAGTAATTCTACGTACAATCGTGAAGTGCGTAAACGCCGCGTTATCGCTTTGAAAAAGAGTAGGATCCACTATTAAAAAATTAATTTTTTTCATATGAGTCTCATGTACATTTTATTCACTTTTTTTAATGTAATTACGCGGCGATTGCACAATTCACGGTTGTAAATATATTTTCTCTTTATTTTAATACGTATTTTTTACAATTTGAAAAGAGATATACATGATAGTTTGTAAACATCACATAATTAATTAATACTGTCCTGTGGAAGACATGCATGGACTCCAACGACATTAAATACATTGAGACCCACATGATGCTATATCTACGTCTATTTGAATCGTAAAAAGAAAACTTTGATTTATATATATAAGAAATGACCTATCAATTTCGATCTTCATCTTCCACAAACCACTACCACAAAAGCTAAAACACACACCTAGCTAGACACACGACATATGGGTGGATGTGGTGGTGGGTCTTCGGTCTAAATGATTTACATCCTAACAACCAACTTGTATGCTGAATGCCAGCAGGCAGGCACATGCTTTTGTAACAATATCTATCATCCAAAAAACAGTGGGATTAGTAGATTTCATGGGCCCAAAACCAAAGAATCAAGAGGGAATTAACAGATTTTATGGGCCAAATTAATAGAATCTTCTGAATCATAGCATCTGATCTTAAGCAAGCTGCAGCAACCTTTCTTCTTTTTCTATTTTTCCTTATCCAATATCGTTTTCGATTTTGTTTGTTCACCTGCACGCCACAAAGGACTAAATATATGCATGCATGGTTCAATACATAAGATGGTCTAATCATGCTTTTTTTCATGCATGGGGTACGATTTCATTTTCATTCAGGGACCGTTGGGTACTATGATATGGGTTCATATCCATGTGCTCGACCATGACTGTTTCTTTCTTCTTTTCTTTGATGATGGATGGTATTACATCATTTTCCCCGACAACACACAAGAAGACATACATTAAATGCTTAAAACCTGCATGTACTTTTCATAATGGATCCTTACGGAGAAGATTTTTGAAATTTTTCTAGTGATATATATAATAAAGCTAGACTTCATAGAAATGAGACGATTTTTTTTCAAAAGGTGATAGCTAGATATTAGATCAATGAGATATGTCATTGTTGGTAAAATATTGTGAGAATCTGACGTTTAAAATTTATCTAATGAGATATGTCATTGTTGGTAAAATATTGTGAGAATTTGACGTTTAAAACTTGAGAGAGAGAGAAGAGGTATTAAAGATCCAACGCATTGATCAAAAAGTCATAAGACTGTTGGATACTAATTTGGTTAAACCTTTAACCCTCACGATCATAACATTCCATCATGCTTCCGAATCCTACATCCATGGTGGCCCTCTCTATCTACAGTGACCCGGTGGTAGCCATTTTCCTTTTGGCGGCTTCGATTCACTCATCTATTTGTATTTAATGACGACTTAACATTATATTCATACAAAATACCAAGAGATTTTAATCCAACCTAGCTATAGCTCGCTCCCTCCATGACATAGTTCCTACTCTGATACCAATTGTTAAAGACTCAGCTATTAATCCAAAATCTCTAAGACTGTTAGATACTAATTTGGTTAAACATTTAACCCACAAAATCATAACAAGAGAGGGATCGTTTCCTAATTAATTCACCCGGTCAAGGGACTATACGTCTCTACCTCACGGCTGTAATGGGAAAGCATATCATGGCATGCAATCCCCTTGCCGTAATATTGTGCAAGTACTTGCGGTGTGGATGGGCTGGGATACCCTCTTCTCCAAACACACGACGCCTCCACCTCATGGGTGGAGTACTGGCAGGGAGGGATGCCCCTCTGCCATCACCTACACGGTGGAGAAACATGCAAGAGAACTCCTTTTTATTGCTTTTATATAACTTCTTTATTTTTTTATTTTACTTATTCCATATTTATAAACCTTTCGTCTTTATTTTAATTTTTTTTATTTATACAAAGATACTTAATAATAATGATGAAAATAATCTGATAAAGACTCAAATATCAAATATTGTAAACCAGCTGGCTGTACATAATTCTCTTATAAAAATTAAAAAAAAAAAAACAACAACAACAACAAATAAAAAGTGTCCCCCAGGCCTCCTTATTAATTACTCCCCGGTTTACCATTACTTTTATTAATGTGATCGAATTAAGTGATGATCAACGAGTAGTAGTAACCAAGAAAATCCTGCAATAATACCATGACTAATTAAGTTATAATTTGGTAGGATATGATTACACGCACGCACACACAAACATATATATATATATATATATATATATATATATATATATAGAGAGAGAGAGAGAGAGAGAGGATAATTATCATATAATAACCTCAAACTCACTACAAGAAAAATGAGTATTTATGACGAGTTATTTGGAACAAAAATAACTATTTGTGATGAGAATAGATTCATTTTGTTAGAAAATAATCATTTTAGCAGAAAATAACGACTAACCACTAATAAACAATTTTCTTGTAGTGGTTAATTTACCTTTGTTTAATTCAAATTAACCCTAAGATTTTTTTTAAGGAAACCATTCGAAACTATACTATTATCACATAATTATGATAAAATGACAATGTTTAATAAACCTTAAAAAATTATACTCATAACTTTTCAAGTGTAACACTTACCTATATAATTTTTTGTGTATAATGTATATCTTTCCTATAATATATATGATATAAAAAACCAAATAATACCTAATTAAATATATATGTAGAAAAGCATCAATATGCATGCATGTTTATCAACCTGAAGATGCTAAAGGCATATTATATATATATCATAGTTAATTATAAAGGGTCATGAGTACAAATATTGATAATCTTCTGTCTTCAACATATAACTTAGTAACGTCCATTCGAAATTATGATCATCATGGAGAAAACCAAAACAACTTTTATAGTAACAATTGATCATGAAAACTTGTGTGAATTATATATATATACTACAAGAAAACTGTTTATTTGTGACCAGTTAATTTCAACGAATTATGACTATTTACAGTTAAAATAAGTCTGTTTTGATCACAAATAATCTTTTCACCGCAAACAAATGGTCATAAAAGTCCATTTTTCTTGTAGTGATATATATATATATATGAATGTAACTATCATTATAGATGTCAACAGTACCATTAATTGAAATTAATGTTACTAATTAATACATTTTAAAATGGATCCTTAAATTAATCTTCTTTAATTGTACCTGATAAGTAGTACACCCCCCGCCCCCAAAGTTCCTGCGGCCGGTGATCAGTTGCAATATTAATGGGACGTGATTGGGGATATATTGATCATTTAGCATTGCTTGTATATCAAGAATTAATGTTTACATTTTACGGCAAGTCTTTCGATCAAACCCTGAACTCCTTTTGAAATCCCAACTTACACTTCACTTGTTTCGTTTCATGATCATTCATGAATGCCATCTGGACCGGGGTTTGTTAATTAAACAATATCCCAATATTAATATTGTAGGAGCTATGATTGCTCGATCTAAAGAATGAAACTAGCTAGTACCTTCCAACCATACCATACATATACATAATATATATAGGGTAATGCTATATATATTTATAATTTTACTTACATTTTTACTTACAAGATTTATTTTGTTAATTTTTTTTTAAATTTAAATTTTGAATTTCAAATTTCATGATTTTCAACGTATCAATAACTAACATGTAGAGAAATAAGTATTTTGTAAGTTTTTCTTAAGTACATTTAACATTTTCCATACATATATATATATATGTATGTAGGTACCTATGATCATGATCAATTTATAAAAAAAAGAATAAGAAAACTAGTTATATATAAATCATCTAAACTCACCCGACATTGATCGATCTTTTGTTATAAGAACCTCGATTTGCCAATTAAAAAAGACTGAAAAATGGCTAGAAACCTCTTGAAGGGAGATAGATGTAGTAATAACTTGGGCCTATATAGCTAGATAAAAGGAAAAGGAAAAGATGGTGTAATAACTTGGGAGTAGCATATATAGAATGGGAAGGATCTTTCTCCTCACTGAGACCCAATCATTACATGTGTCCATCGAAAAGATGGCCCACCAAATGAACGATCTAGATTAAGGAGCTGGTGGGCCATTTTTCCAGTGGGGTCATAAAACCCACCACTGATCCCTCTTTGGTGCCAGCAACTGCACCATAAAATTAAAAGAAGTGGAAAAAAAAAAAAGACGATGGAGAATGATCCACCTGTTTGTCAGGGAAATTGTACATTGGTTAGGGCAATGTCCAGCAGCTGGGTCCCACCACCTGAGCCAACACCTGGAACTTATAAGACCTGGACCCCACCGTTCTATTACCCACCATCTCTGATAAAACTTAATGATTGACGCAGTAATCCTTGAGATATTCATGGCAGAGATTTAGAATCAGCTTAATTGATGAATAACAGTGTAGATTAATTTGAATACTTCATTGCAGTAGGAACACCTCACTCTTTCCTCCCTTTCACTACACGATCGAACACTAGCTTGCCTAGTGATATATATATATATATGTATGTATAAAAGATCAAGAACACATGAAATGCCAGTTAGGTAGAAGGGAGACTTACTATAGCATGCAAAGAAGGTCATTTTCTCCAACATAAAAAGCATAAATTTACAAAGTAACAGCTTTAGGAAAAAGGAAAAGACAGATTGCACAAACAATGATGATAAGATATTGTGTAGTGAAAATCCCAAATGCGTCTTTTAGTAGAAAATAAAAACCAACCAACACCGATCGATGTTAAAATATAGTGTCTTTCCCAAACCCTAAGAACGTTATATTAATCACACACAGAAAACAAAACAATATTTGAGAAATTATAAAACTAAAATATTTAAGATGAGCAATCAATCCTCACGTGTGTTACAAATCAAACTGCTACACATATTGTAGCTCATGAAGATGATCATGATCTATGAATGGTGACTAGTTGTGTCGTGCCGATCATCGCCGCCACCGTGATGCGAGTGAGACCCGCTCGCCTGAGACTCCGAAACACTATTACCTGAAATCGGCCGATATGGATTAAACCCAGCAAGCATGTTCAAGTGGCCTTCACTCATACTACTGCTGTTCCCACCACCACTAATTCCTGACCCCAGTTGCTGCCCAGGCATTAGGGCCACAGCTGGGGGAGGAAAATTCATGAAATGTAACCCACTAGACATGTTGCTCCTATACAAAGCAGCAGCACTATTATTAACCGAAGGAAACGTCCATATCGGGTCACCACTCATGACTTGGTTATTAGAGTTAGCAAGCATCCAAAAGTTGGCCGGAATCTGACCATGGCTGGCCGGAATGGCCCCCGTGCTTGACTGCAACAAGTAGCTCCCCATTAGGTCCTGCTGTTCCGGTGGCCTTCTCTTCCTTCCTCCTATACTCTCCTCCGTCGTCTCCGACATGTCCAACGATGACGTGGCGTCCCGCAGTTCTTGCTTCGCTTGCAGCATGGAGTTCATGCTGCTAGAGGACTGAAAATTGAGTAGATTGGACGTGCCGCTTTCGGATGACAACCCAATACCCGGAAACAAACTACTACTTCTCCTCTGTTGCTGCATCGAGAAATTTGGATTGAAGTAGGAGGATCTTAGTTGGGAGGGGACTGACATGCTAGAGCCAGAGCTCCTGAGTGATATATTGAGGGACGTGAAGTTTGCAGGGATTGTACCGGTGCCAGTGGCGGCGATCACGGCGGGCTCGGCCTGTTGGAGCAACCACTCGATGGTCTCTCCGTCGGACTTGTGTCCCAGCTCGCGTGTGAGCTGAAAAACCCTAGCAGCGCAGAGTGCAGGCATTCGGATACGGCGGCCGCGGCCATCGACCTTGGTGTGTCGATCTTTGGTTGAAGCTCTCTTTGGAGGTGGCTTTTTGGAGCTGGGTTCTGCTACGGTGATGGGTTGGATGGCGTTGGCGTCGGCAGCGGGGCAAATGGCAAGTGAAGGATAGGCTGAGGTAGAGCATGGCTCGTCTTCCTTCTTCTCTAGCAATTGGAATGGGAAATTTGGGCGGTGGAGATCGTCACCTCCTTCCATGATCGCATGGAAATAGGTCCAGTCTAATGCTTTTTTATGAGAGACTGTGAGCAACCTTTAATTTAATCTTTTGGTGGGTCTCTCTCAATAGCTCTCTAGCTATAAAACTAAGACTCTTTTTTTTTTTTTTTTTCCTCTTTGTTGTATGGAATTTCTTTGAGAGCTAATGTGTTGTTGGGAGTGGCTTGCTCTCTAGTTAGAGAGAGGAGATAAGGAAGGAGAACAAGCTTTAAGCAACAAAGATAATGAGTGGGAATTATATGGGTGGGCTTTAAAAAGCAATTATTTTATATTTTATTTTTTTATTTTTTGAAAAAGAAATTGCTTTGTTGTTTGTGTATTGAGCTTTTCATTCCTGTTTGATTTCTTTTATTGAAATTGATATATTATTTTTCTTGGATGAAAAAATCTGGCCAGGGTTTTAAAATTTTCCTTTTTATTCTGTGGTTGGACAGCCCCTTTGGTTCAGACTCCACGTGAGGTGCTCTTTTTATCATTCAATCCATAAAGACACTGGTGGCCGAGGTGGGACCGATCCCAAGTCAAAAAATTGAGAGACTTGGAAAGGAAAGACTATCAGTCGGGTCCCATCTCATTCAAGTAATGATTTCGTTCTGCCTTTGCCCTTTGCCTTTTGTGCTGCACCTTTGTTGGGGGACTTTGGGATTCCGCCTCAACTTGCCCTTTGCCTTAATTTGGGCTAGCTACCTCATTGTTTAGGATTATTAGGGTTTTTCTAGATCATCATTTATTTGGGTTTTCGTCATGCGCTTGACCATGGGTTGGCCGGGATCGTGATCATCATCATGCAGTACGAATATTACAATATATATATATATATATATAACTTATTCATGATCACTAGTTTTTTCTAATAGAAATAATTATTTTCTATTAAAATAAATATATTTTTATTGTAAATAATCGTTATCATTACAAATAATCAATCACAAATACATATTTTTCTCGTAGTTAATTGCATCAGCCTTCTTTTAACTTTAATTAATTAGCTTCTAATATATAATAATAATAATAATATGTGAAAATCAGGTCTAACCAGGAATTCCCTAGATGTATTAATGGACCTACGTACGTGTGAGGCATACATGAACCCAATCAAATACACATACAATTTATGCTTCATTTTCGGAGTCTTGTTACCGTTTGGTTAATATATATGAGTTAAAAGTATATAATAAATACATGACATGATCAAAGAGGTTTGCTAGCTTCATGAAAATAAGAAAAAACCATTATTATATATATTAACATTTAATGTCATGATCATGATATCCCTCGATCTGTTCCATCGATCCCAATTTGAGGGGCAAATTAAAGAACTGTATGTACTATGCCCTAATTAATGAATTGAAGGGAATCCCTCCCGATCCAGACAAACTAAAGGCAGTACTCCCATAAAATAGTCTCCATCAAATATCACAACTTGCAGTCAGGTTACAATTTATAAAATTGTCAGTCCTTCCCCGAACAAGCCCAGTTTAATGAACTTTATCTATTTTCCATTCATTTAGGTTTGGCCCAAAATGAAAGAGTATTACTTATAATATATATTGATGATGTGCAGATGGATGGAGGAAATTATATGAATGCACGGACGTTATCGTTTTGATCGATACGATCGTCGACCAAATAGAAAAATAATTGAAGGACAAAATTATCAAAGAAAGTGAAGGTTCATTGCTTTTGAACCCTACATGGATGTTACTGTAGGTTGCAGTAGTACTAGTACCATTTCAGGACCACCAAGTAAAAGATCGATGGATGGATGGATGGATGGATGACCAAAGCTGATGATAGCATCAAGCTTCTAGCGCACATGATATATAATTTTTGTGGTCTACCATGGCATGAAATATTATACATGAGATCATCATGACCTTATATTATAATTAATTAATTACTAGGGATTCATTTTTGTTTAAACTTAATTAATTCCAAGGTCATTTATTTATTTAATTAGTTGCATATCTGCAAATTAATTATTACCTCAATCGTGTTAATTTATATATAATTAGGTTTTTTTTTTAATTTTTTTTTACTTTTTTTCATGTTTATTTAGTTACTTATAAGCTGGGTCTCATGCATATATATATATATGCATTTAATAAAGGTTCAATTGCGGTAACACGATCGATGACATTGATCGTGATCATCTATTTTGACAAATCAATATTTCAGCAAAGAATGCAAGAAAAAGCTCTTTTTCTTTAATTTGCTTGCATTTACTTATAAAATTATATAAGAGACTTGGCTATTCCGGTCGTACGTGCATGCTTCAGATTAATTTGGAAATAATTACAAACTCCTAATTAATTTTCATTAATGCCTGATCAAGGGTTTTAGCTACAAGTTCTTTCTCCATGAAGTACGCAATTTGTGGTGGGATGACTGTGTAAACGCATCCTCACATGAACATTAAAAATACTGTCATCTCAGATTGCGTACGTCTTAATCACTTTTTTTTTTTTTGTTTTTTATGGTGTTTTGGGAAGTCACCAATGTTATTGGGTGCTATTTTCCTATTTCTATTAGGATTTGAGCGAACGTGCTCTGAATTCTTTTAGAGGGTTTTTTTTTTTTTTTTTTTATTTGGAGAAGTTATGGACCGATGCGGTGAATAAGGGGGTTTTACATGCACCATCCAATCATATTTCGACACGTATACATTTCAAGTAGGAAAGAATTAAACCTCACACAGGGAAGCAAATCTCATTCAAACACCGCCCGACGCTGCTCTCTCTCTGATATCTCTCTCTCTCGCCCCCGCAAGCCATCGCTCAAATCTCCCCATCAACCTATTTCAAGAATTCTGTTTTCAGACATGATGAAGAACTACCCCCAGTTGGTGGAATCCCAGATCCAAGGGGGAAAAATTGCTGGTCCATTCTACTTGATGGCATCGGATTCAATGTGCTGGCCATGAATTGATGCCCATCCCATTTCCACTCATTCAAATCCCGCTCCAAACTCCTCTTCCCCACGGCTCACAAATTCGCGGTACTCATATATAGCATAGAAATGATGATCTTCACCTTCAAATCTAGCATCCATGAATCAAATCCAGAATTTCCAAAAAGATCCAAACCACAAATCAAACACCCAAAACAGCAAGTACCCTTGAACGATGAAGAAGCAGGTGCCTGAGAGGGAAGTAGGAACTTGGAATGGATCGGTGGGGAAATTTGCGATGGCTTGCAGGGAGAGAGAGAGAGAGAGAGAGAGCACGACCAAGCAGACAGAGGGGGGCAGAAAGAGAGCAGCGACGGGGGTGTTTGAATGAGATTTGCTTCCATGTGTGCGGTTCCATTCTTCTCCTCTTGAAATGCATACATGTCGAAATGTGATTGGAGGGTGTAAAACTCCTTTAATGACCACATCTGATTTGAAGTAAATCCTTTCCTTAATCCTCAATTGGGATTGTTTTCTTGATCACAAGTATCTCTTTCAATGTGAGTTTTTATATATGAGAAAATATAAATCACACTCTACTGTGCATATCAGCCCCTACACACTAAGTGTATTGGGTGAAAAAAAAAAAAAAAAAACCACAGCACGGGTGTGTTGCGGCAATGGGCTGATGCCCAGAACTTCTCTTTATATATATATATATATATATATATATATATAAAAGGTGGTATCCAAGCTTAATTCGGACAAGTTGAGTCTATTTAAATTCGACTCCAAGATTAAGGCCTCATTTGTCTTCACAGATGAGATGAGTTAAGATAAAAGTTAGAAGTTGAATAAAATATTGTTAAAATATATTTTTTTAATATTATTTTTATTTTAGAATTTGAAAAAGTTGAATTGTTTATTTTGTTTGGTGTGAAAATTTGAAAAAATTGTAATGATTAGATGAGATGAGTTGAAAAACTTTGTGAAAATGAACGAGGCCTAAGTGTTTCCGGCCTAGCTCGAGTTCGGCTTATATAGAAGTCAAAGCTTTAAAGTTCAGCTCAACCTCGATTCAATTTGTAGAAAATCTAGCTCAAGCTGAGCTCAAAACTTGAATACACTACAAAAAATTTGATTTTTAGGGACGAAATTTGTTACGTCCCTAAAAGTCATTTTTAGAGACGTCTCCAAAAATGCCTGGGCTATTAAATTTGTTCGAACAGAGAAATATCCATTCGAACAAGATATATTGTGACAAACAAAATCGTCTCAAAAAAGGAAAACCGTTCAAACGAAAAAAAATATAATCGAACATGGAATTAATGTATGTTCGAACAGTATATAATCTGTTCGGAATTCGAATAATAATATTGGCGGGAAATTAAATTATTTTTTTCGGGAAAAGTTAATAACCGTTCGAACTTAAATTTATTTGTTCGAATGGAAATTTTTTCAATTAATTTTTTTATTAGTATGGATTTGTGCATATATTTTTTCCATTAAAGTAATAATTTTTTTCATTAATTTGTTACCATTTTCAAAATATAAAAATGTGTATATATTGTATATTATGATTTGTGGCGAGTTAAAATATTTATAAATTCATAAATTAATTTTATGTAATTAACTTCAAAACTTTATAGTGATTTCTTTTATATTAAATTTATATAACTATAACTTTAAAGATAATATCATTTTTTTTATATTATCATGAACGGTAAGTAAAATGAAAAAAATAAACAAAGTAGTAAATACGAAAAATAAAAACCATACATTAATTACATCTCAAGTATATAATGTTCAATACAACATAAAAAGTAAAATAATAACTAAAACGATCATTGGGTCCTTAGTAGATCAACATCCTCTTGCAACATTTTAATACATCCTTCCAGATCCCTAAGCTTCTCTATGACGGGCTCAACGAACTCCACAAACAGAGTTCGTACCTGATCCAAAGTAGCCCTAGAAGGCTGTCTCTCAACATCGGCAGTATTACTAGAAGTTGGATCTGTGGGAGGATCACTAGGCTGTTCTGGTGCAGTCTTCCGCAAGTGCCCCTTGCTCTTACTGAATGTGATCTTGTTAAGGGGCCCCATCTATGGCGACCTCTGCTCAGTCACAGACACTGTAACCCCCGGTCGGAGTAGGAGGTTAGATATCAACAATGCAAATGGTAGACTACCTCCACTGGAAAAGCATGACTCCGATTGAATGCAGAGGAAGAAATACAATGCCAGATCAATGGGGTCCCCCCGTGCTATCCGCAACATAAATCTGGCTCGATCGATCCCGAAATCAGTCTTGTATTTTTTCCGATTGATGTTATAGCCAACAATCAAATTAAGCATTCTGAAAAACACTATACAATCGGCCTGTAGGATCACCTTGCTCCCATTGTATGGAGGAGCCGATGGGTCTCTCACTAGCTGACGCATCTGATCGTCTGTGAAACCATCATCAGGTAGATCCTCATCCTCAGTACCATTCGAGCTAGCATTCGAATCTACATTCGGGGCTAGCGTGGAGGATGTGGCCGGTGTGTCAGAATCAGATGGTGCAGCAGCTAGTCCCTGTGTAGCCGCTGTAGGATATGCGTCGGCCACGCGTGGGATGTCAAGGAGCTTAGCAATAATACGGAGAGAGAAATTAATACTCACTCCCGAACCGATAAGGTGTAGAAAGAGCATCAGCGCTAAGTTCTCCCATGGCACGGTAGAACTCACCGACCATCTCTGGATATGCAGTCCCCTGATGCTCACAGATCGGTATCCATCTTCGCTCGATGAAGATGGACTGTATGCTCCGTCCCTCCCACGAAAGATCGGAGAAGTTAGACAAAATGACTGGACGCTCGACAAGTATAGGCTTCGTCTCCTAAGCATGAGCTGCTCTACTACTCTGGCTGGGCTGATCTCTCGCAAGTTTTTTTCTGCTGGATGCCATTGATATACTGTTTAACCATAAGGAAAGTAAGAATATAATTAACCATAATATTTAAATTATATTATTGAAGAATTATACTATACTGAACTGAATTGAAATAATTCGTTCGAACGGAACATATTATGTTGAACTAGTAAAATATATTCGAATTGACTGTTTTGTTCATTCGAACCGAAAATCTTTGTTCATTCGAACGAATTTATTTTGTTCGAACAGAAATAATGTTGTTTGGCAACTGAGCATTGAAATGGACAAGAGTTAGTTTGAACGGAAAGAAGCCAAACAGCTATGGTTGAGTCGACTCAGCCCCAAACTTAAAAACTTTCTATTTAGATGTCATCCTTTGTTTTAATCGGTAGAAATGATTAGGGAGTGAAGCCCAATCATTTATACCGATTATTTTGATGTTATTTCGTGAGGAATACACCAAAATGGGGGATTTCGGATTCGCGGCGGAGATAATGGGCGAAATCGGAGGTCTCGACAGTAGCTTGTTCGAACTGGAGTGATTTGTTTCATTATATTCGAATTAGGTCTATAATGATCGTGGCGTCTCGTTCGAACTGGATAAATATCCGTTCGAACGATTATTATACTAATATATTTATAATTATATTACTAATAGTAATATATAATAATATTAATATTACAAAATACAAAAGTATAAAAATAAAACTAATAATAGTATTATAATACTTTTAATTAATATATTTAGTATATTATTTGTAAATATATTTATTCTATTATACTAAGTACATACTAAATACTTAATATAATTACAATGACTTAATTATATAGCTCCTATATATAAGTTATGATAACTATACAAGTTAATATAATTAATATATATATAGTAGTTATTAGTTATAAATATACTACAGTGTAAGTATTATATATAGTTACTATATAAGTATAGCTATTATAAGTTATGATAACTATACAAGTTAATATAATTAATATATATAGTAGTTATTCGTTATATAACTACTACAATTTAAGTATTATAAGTTATGATAACTATACAAGTTAAAATAATTAATATATGTGGTAGTTATTAGTTCTATAGCTACTATAGTGTAAGTATTATATATAGTTACTATATACCTATAGCTATTATAAGTTATGATAACTATACAAGTTAATATAATTAATATATATATATATATAGTAGTAGCTATTAGTTATATGGCTACTACAGTGTAAGTATTATAAGTTATGATAACTATACTTATTATATTTTATATTACAAGGTAGTAAGTTATATAATATATAGTGCAAAATTAGAAGACATATAGTTACTATATATATATTAATAAGTACTATATATTAATAGTTAGTATATATAGTATAAGTATTATATTAACTATTAGACCAAAAGTATATTACATATTATCAATTATAATATAAAATAGTTGCTATAGTATATATATATATATATATATATTATATATATACTATATAATATTAAAATATTTTATACATTAGTTCGAATCCAATAACGTCCTGTTTGAACGGTATTATCTTATGGAATGTGTTTGGTGGAAAACTTCAACCTAAACACTCTGAATGTTTATTTATTCGAACGGGGGAAAATTCGTCATTCAAACGCACTGGTCGAATAGTGTTATGGAAATACCCTTTGAGCTTGTCTACATTTGAAGAATATGCCAAGGAATATTCTGATTTGTTAGTTCGAACAACAATATTACACATTCGAACGTGAAATAAATCGCGGGAGATTTGGCGCCTATTCGAAATTTCCGTGTTCGAATGCGTAAATGTCCAGTTCGAACTGGACTTCACATATTCAAATACCTCAACCTCCAGTTCATTTTCACAATTGATGATAATTTCTTTGGAGGTAGAGTATAACATAGCGATTTTGTGTATGTGAGAGAGTGTTGTGGAGAGAGAAAGAGGAACAGACTTAGTGAGAGAAAGGATTCTTGAGAGAGATGAGAGGTTTATAAAAGGTATTACTTTTTGTTTCTATGTTTTTTTGTATTTCGATTTTCTTTAATGTTAGTTTATTGTACATGATTTAAGGTTTTCTCTTTATGTGTTTTATGCTTATGTATGTATTGTGGATTCATATTTTGTTTGGATTGCTTAAATTCGAGGTAATATTATTTATAATTTTCAGATTTTTGAAATTTATAGTTTTTAATTAATTATGTTAAGATTTATGGTATATTTGTGCAATCCCATTTAAAATGGGCACTCTGTCAATATACATCTTATGAGATTGTGATTGTGAAAATTATATTTTGTGGTAAATGTTTTGTCTCTGTTTCATGTCTGGAATCTGAGTTTGTCTCGTTCGAACGCTATAATGTTAGTTCGAAAGAGATCCTATCCTATAAGAATCTTGTTCGAACAGAATCCTAATATAACATAACAATTATAAAATTATAAGATATAAAAATATAAAATAATATAGTATAATTACAAAATATTTTGCACTAAAATTAAAATGGGAACTTAAAATATAATATAATATAGTAATTGTTAATACTTAAATAAATGTATAATACTTATAAAATATTTAATTACAAAATAATATAATATAATTATAAAATATTTTGCACTGAAATTAAAATAGAAACTTAAAATATAGATATAACATAGTAATTGTTAATAGTTAAATTAATGTTTAATAATTATAAGATATAAAAATATAAAATAATATAATATAATTACAAAATATTTTGCACTAAAATTAAAATAGAAATTTAAAATATAGATATAACATAGCAATTATTAATAGTTAAATTAAGAGTTGTGGGATCAGGGTGTCAGTACATATCATGCGGCCTCGTCGGGGGAGTTCAAGATGCATGCTGTAGTGATGTGGGCAATAAATGATTTTCCAGCATATGAAAATTTGTCTGGGTGGAGCACAAAAGGTAAAATGGCTTGTCTTGATTGTAATAAAAATACACAGTCTCAGTGGTTGAGTCATGGTAGGAAATTATGTTTTATGGGACATCGTCGTTATTTACCACATGATCATAGATGACGTTTAAATAGAGCGATGTTTGATGGAAGGGTTGAGCGCAGGGCATCACCGCCAGAGTTGTCTGGGAATGATATTATTGTGCAGTTGGAGGATTTTTCATAAAACAAATTTGGTAAAGATGCAAGAGTTTGAAAGAGAAAACGACAAGCAATGGAGTTGAATTAGACCAAAAAAAGTATTTTCTTTGAATTGTCATACTGGTCTACCTTGACACTGCGCCACAATCTAGATGTTATGCATATCGAGAAAAATATATATGAGAATATATTTGGCACTTTGATGTCAATAGAAGGGAAGACAAAAGATACAGCTAACTCTTGTAAAGACTTAAAGGAGCTAGGGATAAGACCGGAGTTGCATTTGCAAGATAATTGATCATCAACTTATATGCCCATTGGATGATATACACTTTCAAATAATGAGAGAAAGAAATTTTGTGATTGGTTTATGAAAATCAAATTACCCGATGGCTATGCTTCAAACATGACAAGATGTGTTCGAACACATGATTGGAAGATAACTGGTCTTAAAAGGCACGATTGTCATGTATTTCTGCAACGTCTGTTGCCGGTTGGTGTGCGTGGAAAGCTTACTCAAGATGTTCGTACAACTCTCACAGAATTATGGAGATTTTTCATAGACATTTGTAGTAGAACGTTGAAAGTTGATGCATTGTTAAAAATGGAAGCTGACATTGCATTAATATTGTGCAAATTAGATAGTTTGTACCCGCCTTCATTCTTTGATGTAATGGTTCATTTGGCTATGCACCTACCTCGTGAGGCTTTAGTCACTGGCCCGATTCAGTATAGATGGATGTATCCTATTGAACGGTGTTTGGGAAAACTTAAGAGATCTGTTGGGAATAAAGCTCGTCTAGAAGGTTTGATTGCAGAGTCATATATTGATAATGAGTGACATACCTTTTGTTCAATGTATTTTCGTGGGGCTAATACTAGATTTACAAGACCAGACCGAAATTATGAAGGTGGGCGAGAGATGGGAGTCTCATCGACATTTACTGTATTTTCCCAGACCGTGCATCCTATAGGTGCACAAGGGGGCTACGATCTATGTGGACGAGAGTTTGAAAGAGCTCGATGGTATGTCTTGAATAACTGTGCAGAGATTGATCACTACTTGAGGTTAGTGATGATCCTCTAAATCAATATTATCTTTAAGTTTATGTATAATAATATAGTATAACTTCATACAAATTACATATTCACATGAATATGCACAGCGAACATATACAACTACTTCGCTCAAATGGTGTAACTGACGTAGAAAAGACGCAAGAAGAGGAATTTACCTTGTGGTTTGAACATACGGTATTACTGTTAAGCCCCATTTTATAATACGAATTTCATACCACTAAACTCCATTTTTTTTCTATATAATAATATTTATTGATATAGGTTGCATTGAGATATGGTGAAAATTCAAAAGAAATCTCATCAAAACTATATGCTCTAGCATGTGGTCCATCCAGGCGGGCCATCTAGTACTCAGGATATTTGGTGTGTGGATATAGATTTCACACAACTGATAGAGAACGATATAGGAAAACTCAAAATTGTGGGGTCGTAGTCAAAGGAAGCCATGGGGATGATAGTATTGACTTCTACAGAATTGTGGAAGATATCATAGCGTTAAAGTACGTGAGGGGGATATATGGTCTGGTTGTTTAAATGTAATTGGTATGATGTCTCAAATCCTAGGTTGTGAGTGTCAATACATTTCGCACATGGTATGAGGACAATCCTTTCGTTTTCGCTTGCCAAACAAATCAAGTTTTTTATTTAGATGATCTGGAGTACAGAAACCCATGGCGGGTAGTGGAGAAGTTTGCACCAAGAAATGTATATGATTACATTTCAGAGGCAGATGAACCACATGAAGAAGTTGATAGTCCAGCAAATAAAGAAGCATATCAAGAAAATGAAGTAGGCATCAATCTATTTGTTGATCTAAGCCATATGATATGGTCTCATTGCATATAGAAGATGTTCAACCCGAAGTAATTGAGGGTGAAATATCGGAAGAAGATGAATCAACGGAAGTGTCTAGTGAGGATGAGGGCGACTGGTCCAATAAAACGGATAGTGAATGAATTTCAAACATGAATTTTTATAAGTATTATTCTTATAAATATCTATAACATTTGTTTGAATAATAATTTGTTACAATTTCAAATAGATATGCCTCCAAAAAGCAAAGCAACACGTATGCCATTTCCATCCATTACTAACTCCCCGTGTGGTTTACCTGTCATGAATAGGGAGCCAACATCACCAGGCCCAGAACAAGGTATTTTATCAAATTAAATATCACATTTTATGCTCAATTTAAGTAATATATCTATAAAATAAATTAATTTAATTAAAAAGTAATGTTTTAATAACTGTATACATAGTTGTTGTAAACAAGCGCCGAGGTAGAGGCACTACGAGGGGTGTCTGCATAGAGAAAGTAAGGAAAGTGGATAAAATCAAAGTTGATATTCCTGATGATCACATCGGTGGCTTCGAAGATTCGACAGCATGGCTTGCTTCTTATGTTAATACACTTACTCGCACATATGCACCGATTGTTACATCCTCTTGGTCTAAAGTTCTCCAAGATGTGAAAGACCACATCAAAAAGTATTGTTTGGTAATAAGTTACATCTCAAGCAACTAACTATATAACATGTTACTTTCAAGTTATTTTGTATTTATACTAATTGTTTATAATTTTCGAAAGTATGAGTATGAGCTTAATTTTGGTCGAAAAGAGGATCGATTAACGGTTGAGGAACTGTTGTCGAATGCATTTTGGAGGTACAAAGGTCGATGCCATGCACATTATAAGAAGTTCAATACTACAATAAAGGCGCGCCAAAATCCATTCCAAGCAATTCCACCAAATGAATGGGAGAAGGTTTTTGATATGTTTGAAGATCCTGCTTATCAGGTAATATCGTTGCTATCTTTTTTTAATAGTATATCACAGATGTATTAAACATAGCAAATAGATCTAATTTAAAGATAAACCATCATGCAGGTTCTCGATCTTTTCATCGTTTGTCTAACAAAATGGTAAGTTATTTTAGTGCCCGTTAAATATTAACATATAATACACTTTTCTTATTTAAATTCTAATATAGATTTTCCTTTTGCAGAAAGAATAAAGTCTCGCTGACTATGATCTGACCCATTTGTATGCTAAAACACATAAAAATCGTGATGATGTTTGGGTCAGTCTCGAAGCAGAGGTAAATTATGTAAGTTAAGTTCTTTTAATTTCATTGTCACCTAATATTTTTGTTACTTATACTAACTTTAATGTTTTTATTTTTGTTTTTGTAGGACAATATGATATCTCTTAAGGAAACTGCTGCGAATCCATCTGATGCATTATCTGTCAATGGTGTTCAGATCCTTTTTCAAGTTCTTGGATCACGTTCTAGATATTCGAGGGGCTTAGGACGTTGCGTAAAACCATCCTCATCATCATCATCCTAATCTCGAGCCAGATTGAATGACGACAAAACTAAGGAATTGGAGGAAGTAACACTTGAGATAGAACGATTGAGGTCCAAAGAAAAAGAGTTACTGACCCGATTAGATCAAACAGCGGATTTGGAAGCGAGATGAGAAGAGAGGATATAGTTAAATAACTAAAAAATGTTTTAACAATTACAGTCAATGATGTCCCAAAACTCTATGTCACCACCATAGTCTTAAAATTTATTTTTTTTGCTATAGCTATTATATTATGATGTTCCAAAACATTTGAACAATTGATGTTTGAATTACAATTTGTGTAATATTAGTATTGTATTTTTAATTAAATTCTGAATTGTATGATTAATACGATTCAAACGGTAAGTTACCATTTGTAATTCCATTCGAACCAAAACAGACACATTTGAACAAAAATAACCCATTCGAACGACAAACGAGAAATACGGACGTTCGAACAATAAATTATTTGTTTGAACAACATTAATATGCAAAACCCCGTTCGAACGGATATAAATTCCGAAAATAAAATTTATGTTCGAACTAACATAATTTTTGTTCAAACACAAGTCATTTGAAAAATTTATTAGTTCGAATGCATAAATCTGTTTGAACACTCTGTTCATTCGAACATGATTAAATATGGTCATTAGTTCGAATGAATATTTTATATTGTTCGAATGGACGCATCAGTTCGGACGGAGAAATATTCTATTCGAACAATATATTGAGACGAAATTGGTTCGTATAAAAAAAAATATCCGTTTGAACGGTTTCAACCGGATCCGCCCAATTTCATCTCTAAACATAATTTTTTGAGACGAAATTTAATTTTCATCTCCAAAAACTTTTTAAGACGGTCTTTCCGAGACAAAATAGAGACAAAATTTTTTCATTTCCAAATATAATTTGGGACGAAAATTGAGTTTTTGAGACAAATTTTTGCCTCAAAAAACACAATCTCTTGTTGTGATACATGTAATCCAGTCAAGTGCTTAATCAAGCTCGACTTAGCTCGGCTCGACCCGACTCAAGAACATTTTAAAGTTATATACATATGTTATATATTATTATATAACATACATTTATATAACATATTTGTATTAATATATGTGTGTATTATAATATATGCGAGCAAGCTTTCGAGTAGAGTCGAGCTCTAGCTATACAAAATAGCTTGTTTGCGGACATGAGTTGAATGAAGTTTTATAAGAGTTGTATAATTTAATAATAGACCATAATTTCATATTTATGAACCGGCACATTTAATAATCTAATAGTTGACGAGTTGAGTTAAACCGAATTGGATTCGAGCTACCTTATCGAGCGACCTAATCAGATTAAACCCGTACTTATATATCGTGTGTGTGCGCGCGCTTGTAACGTTCCATGCAAGATCAATAGGAAAATTAGCTATAACTTGCAATCTGCATTAGAATAATTTATATATATCCTAATGCGTATTAATGCTCTAAGGTCTCACTACAACAAATAAGGTCTTTCGGGACGAAAAGTTTCGTCCCAAAAGACTAGAATTTTGTCTCAAAATATATTTTGGGACGAAAAAAAAAGGTCCCAATATTGTCTCAATAAAACCGTCCCAAAATGTATTTTCATGTTCGAACGGAATTTTTTTTCTAGGACGATTGAAATTCATCCTGGAAAGTCGTTCGAACGGCGAAAATAACGTTTGAATAATATCTATGTTCGAACGGGTACTTCATGGCAGTCGATCGATACCAGTCCGTTCGACCAAATACACGTGAAGAAACGTTCGAATAAACAAATTGATGATCGAACGTAAATTAAGACGTTCGAACGTATTTGAGACGGAAAGAGTGAATTGCCTGGTGCAACTTTTTTTACCGTTCAAACTCTAACTTGAGAGGCTCGAATGGTTGTATCCGATTTATACATTTTCGAACGTTTAATGAGAGTTCAAACGGTTAGTATTTTCATGGACATACTAATTTAATTAAAACCAAATAAATATTTATGTTTAAAAAATACATTACAAATTGTTCAATATAAATAAAACTAATCTAATAAGTCAGAACTAAATAAATAAAATAGTAATTGTAACGCCTCGACCCCGAAGGTCCGGAGAGTTAACTCATATGACCTGATAATCAAGTCCAACAATCCTAATGTATTTCCAAATCCAGGAATATATACTTCCAAAACTTCAAATCAAACGTAAATACTTCAAATTAATAAACCATACATACTCATATCAAATCCTCAATCCAACAACCTAAATAAAATATCAACTTTTCTTCAGGTCTCAAATAACAAACTAGAATAAAATAAAATTGACATAAGTCTCCATAAACCGTCTAAATCCATTGAAATCAACTTAATAAATAAATAACATCCAACAGCAGCACTAATACCGCGAGATACCCAATAACTATTCACAGATAATCTTGTCCACAAACTTTAATACTGATCCTCAGCTGAACCATCAATGTCATCTGAAAATATTATGAAGATTAAGGGGTGAGTTATCAACAACTCAGCAAGCAGAGAGCATATACTAGCATGTAAACATGAGCATTTATAACGTTCAGTATGCAAGCAAAATATTTACTTTCAGAATGCAGAAACGACATATTTACTTTCAAAATGCATAAACAAAACTTGGTACAAAAACACTAGAGCGAAATTTCCAAAAAGACAAACTTATTTCCCAAAAAGAAAAATCCATTGGCATATCCAAACTGAAACATTATAATCATATCATCTCTTAGCATCACATCGGGACAAATACCATGTTTAACCTCCATGGTAGGGTTATAAACCACCATTATACCTAAGGCTGGGCCGTATACTATGTTTCACCCCGTGGTAGGGTTATAAACCACCATTATACTCGTGACTGGGCCGTTTTTCATATTTTACCCCCCGTGGTAGGGTTATAAACTACCATTATACTCGTGGCTGGGCCGTATACCATGTTTCACCCCGTGATAGGGTTATAAACCACTATTATACCTGTGGCTGGACCTTAACAGAAACAGAACGGAACATCATCGAAAACAGATCACATTCATATACAGAATCAGAACTTCATGCCAAGGTTTTCAGATGACACATCATATTAAAACAAAGTACTGGATAGTTTCAGATCATTTCATATGTTCGAAAAAACAGAATTAAAATATTTTCATTTATTCATAACAAAAACTTTTAGATTTTTCGTATTCGTTCTTTTGCATAGTTCAGAAACAAAATGTACAAAATTAGTTCATGTATATACCAGTCATGACAGAAAATACTTTCTCTTATATAGAATTTATGCATATGCAAAATAAACATCTGAGGGCGTTTTCAGATTTCTTTTAAAAAATAAACATACTTATTTCAAAGACAACCTCATTTCATTTCTTTTATGCAAAACTAGTATATGAACCCCGCTTACCTGACTTCCGTGTACAAGATATGCCTTGGATATGTCCTCTAACAGTATCACAACCTAAAACAATAAATGTATACCACATAATTAATAATCCAATATATTCACTCTAACACCACCAAGTAATTTCCACCCAACAGCCACTTAACCCAACCCGACCAGCCTAAAAATAACCCAAAAATTACACTAAACAGTCCCAATTACTAGCCCAAAACAGTCTCACAAAACCGTCCAAAACAATCATACTCCTCAACTTCAAGACTTCCATCATAAGAAACCACAATCCAATAGATAAAACACCAAAACAACATAAATTTACATAGGTAACAAATTGCCAAAAGTTTACTGCAGTAGTGCAAATTTTGATCAACGCCATAATCATATCAGTAACACTCTACCACATTTCACAATCCAACCATAATATCCAAATACTACCAAAAGCTTCGAAAAAAGCTTATCTAAAAGAGTCACAAAACTTCGAACCACTTCGAATGGGTGCAACCCACTGAAGTCTACGCCTAAAGTTCACAGAGATATCTAGTGGAACAGAAAAGTGTTTCTGCACAAAGGGAAAAAAAAATTGAGTGGTCTGAAAGTGTACACTACGAATTCAAACGGAGAGGAGATGTGTGCGAAAATTAAACAGAGGGTAAGATAAAAGTAATGAGACTGAAATCGGATGGTGGGAGAAGAGATTTCACCACGTCTAGCACATCCGATGCGAGGCTCGGCAGGGCAGCAATACCAGGATCTAGAGACCCACAAGTCGGTTGTACAGCAAAATCAACCCATGAACAGTCACGAAGCAGGCAGAGAGACAGAGAAACAGAGGAAGGGAGAGAGAGATGACTCACTGTCGTGGAACCCAGTCAGCGGCAACGAGTTTCCGAGGACACATGGAGAGAAGAAAAGAAACATAGCTCCCACAAGGATGAACCAGTAAATGAGTAAGAGGGAGATAATCGAAGTGATTCAGGGGTGCGAGGGAAAACTTCACATGAGAAACGGAAATAACTGCAGAACGTGGGGAAGAAGTTGGAAACATCAGAGAGAAGAAATCGGGAGTGAACAGGGATGGAAAACCGACTGGGAGAGAAGAGAAAAGAAAACCACAAAGGGAAGAAGAGACTCACCAAAACGACGTTGTCTCGTCTAGGGGTCTTCCGGGCTGGGCTTCAACGGAACCTGGGCTTAGAGCCCGAGTGTTACAGTAATAATACTGATAATGTTATCAGTACATATATAATTGTTCAATATGCAAAACACTTCTAACGAAAATCAATTGCTTGGAGGCCTGAATTGTTACATAAGCATCTACATTTGAAGCTGCATCTGTCTTTGTTGATCCTGCATTTGGAGTTGCATCTCTCTTTGTTGATCTTCTTGTTGTTTTATGTGCATTTGCATGTCTGTTTATTTCGTCAATTGAGCCTCTAACTCGTGTTGTTTTGCAATCAATTCTTCGATCCTAGAATTTGCATTCTCTAACGCAATGGTAGTAGTACTTGAAGTTGATGAAGAGCCTGAAGGCTTTACACAGTGACCCAAACCCCACAAATATCCTCAACGTTGACCTAGAACTTGTGTAAAAATTTGAACATCACTTATTGATGAATTCCGATTTGATGCAGTTTCAGCACGGAGCGCAACCATTTTATCCTACATACAACATATAAAATCAATAGACACAATAATTTAAATATGTTTAATTAAAACAAATTATAATACTTACATAATTCTCATGAGCATCGGGATGAGTTCACTCTCCATTACTATTAGTATGTGATGCAGCATATAATTTTGTCAGAACCTGGGTTTAGAGCCCGAGTGTTACAGTAATAATACTGATAATGTTATTAGTACATATATAATTGTTCAATATGTAAAACACTTGAACGGTTCGAATAGTAATTTACTGATAATATTATCAGTACTAACGTTCGAATAGTAATTTAAAAGTGTTCAAATGGTAAATATAACATTTGAATGGTTCTGCACATATAAGTTATCGCGGGCAAAACATTCTCGAAAGCCGCCGTCCCCACAGTTTGAAAACGAGAGAAAACGTTTTAACGCGTATCAATCGCCGCCGTCTGCCGCGTTAATCACCACCTACGTCGAACACTCTTCCACCTAAAGTAAATGTATGCTCTTTATAAGTTATTTTACCGTTTATTTTTAAAGTTTTCCTTTTTTTTCTCTAGAAAAATTATATTTTTCCATCAATAGCACCGTAGAATACCACAAATCCTCCGTAAAATGTTTAGAAATGAAGAGTAGTATGTGTTTTGTTGAAGAAATCCACGGAATCGATGTATTTTTAAGTGCTTTCATGGCCGCTGAGTTGACTCAGCCATGAGCGAGCTCGATCTATTTTCCGTTCGAACGAGTTTAACCTTTCCAATTGAACACTTTTTTGGACGTTCGAATGGTTTGAACCAAACAAGTTGTTTCCATTCGACCACTTTTTTTTTTTTTCGTTTGAATGCTATAATTTCCGTTCGACCACTATATGTTTTGTTCGAAGCATTTACTCTATATTAGCTTATTAAATTATTTTCATTGTTTTATTAAATTGTTCTATCAATTAATTTTATTAAATTTCTATTAGTATATAATTTTGTGAATATTTTCTGATATTAGATTTTATCACTAATGTTGAATATATATCTTATTTTTTAAATTTCAGGTTCATAATAATGTCTTATAGGAGCCGTAAACGTGGTAGATCAGGGGAACCTTCCATCCAAACAGTTCAAGAGCGGACTGTTTTATTTGAGCGGCAAGTAAAACTGTATGATTTTGTGACTCTTATATGGGAGGGTCATTCCCTCCCATCAGTATTCAATGATCGTGGTTGGACACCAATCTTAGATCAAAGAGAAGAAGGAATGAAGCTCATTTCCTACATTGACATCGTTGCTAAGTTCTATAAAGAGCTTGGTGGTGCCAGCCTAGACGATGGAGGGGCATATAAGATCTGTGTACGAGGAGCTCCTGTTATATTTTCAGCGGATGGACTCGCTGCATATCTCGGTATTCCTAGGCTGGTCGATGCCTATCCGAACTTGCCGCCTAGAGAGTCTGATCTTTCAGGTGATGTAGAGATGGCTCAGGATGAGGGACCAGTTTACACAGATGAGGTTGATAGACTTGCTGGTCATCTTATTCAGAAAGCTTAAACGGATGAGAAGATTTAGATTTAGGCTCGGTTTTGATAGAGAGATGCTTCAATCTCATCCTATCTTATCTCATCTCAATATCCAAACACGGCCACAAATACAAATACTTTTCAATTTTAAATCTTCAACTTTTTCATTTCATCACTACCTAATTATTACAACTTTCCCAAACTTCCAAACAAAACAGAAAAAATAATTCAACTTTTTCAAATCACAAAACAAAAATTATATTCTAATGTTATTTTGACTTTATAATATTTTTATTCAATATTTTCTCTCTCGTTTTCCAAAATCTCATAAAACATTTTAACTCAAATAATTTCTAACTCATCTTATTTCAACTCAAATATCTCACATGTACTATTCAGAAACCATCATCTCACCTCAACTCACTATCTAAACCAGGCCTAATATTTCATTTATATCTTAACACTTTCTCCACATGTGGGCTAGACTCGCATTCAATGAGTGGCTTAAAATGTGAAATTTTTAATTAAGTAAAGTGAAGTGTAAAGTCATATATGATTTAAAGTCAAAACTATATATCTACCTTGTTATGACTCATTTCTTTGCAAATTAATTCTTCTTTTAAATTAGGAGAAATCACACAAATATAAACTTTAAAATTGACATAATTTGGTATTTTAGGTACGTTAGATTGTGAAACTCATTTTATTATAAGGTAAATTTGACATCTTATATTAAATTATATTAATTTATAAATTTAGTAGTTGATGTTTTTCTTCCCTAAAGTAAATATTATTTTTGAGGTGGAGAAATTGAAGCATTTTCAAACATTTGGATTGGTGTGATGGGTACGAAGCTGATCGATCATGTATCAACAAGTAGTTCCAGCATGTCACCCTCATGTCCAGTACATTATGGCGCTCTTGTGGCCCCTTTTTGCTGAGAAATGTGGACCACAAATTCATTCCATCGCCAATGCTGCCTTTTACGAGACCACACACACCTTGCATATGCATGCCACTTCTATATGTAAATAAGCCATTGAAGATCATGACAGCTTACCCTCTTATTTGGCTAAGACCTGATCTCTAGCAACATCTATACTTCCAATTTTTGGACGACACCAACATTAACCCCTCTCTCTCTCTCTCTCTCTCTCTCTCTATATATATATATATATATATACATATAGTATTATCCTGCAGCTAGCTTATACTTTATTGATTATAGCGCATATATATATATATATATATATATATATATATATATATATATGGAGGTTCGTACGTGGCCCTCCAAACCAGATCAGGTTCTTTTCACGATATAAATTAAAGATGATAATTATGCATGGTTATATTATCTGGGATTTTTTAGGGAAAAAAACTAAAGATTTAACTGATCATGCATGTTTATGATTGCCCCATTCAGTACTGATCATCCGTCTGGAACTATATATATATGGCATAAATTAGGTTTCGGCCTTGTGGAAATAAGTGTTTTCTCTCATGTGGGTGTTGAGATCATGTGATGATCAATATAATTTAATTAATCTGCTTTCGGAATTACCAACTTAGTGCTGATTCAGTCATGTACGTTTAAGAAAGTGATCATGCATGTGTAAATTAAAGGGTCCATATAAGCTAAGTGGTAGAGCATTTGACTGCAGATTGAGCGGCCGGTTGGGCCCTTTAGATCATTGACATAATTTCTTTACCAAAGAAAAAATAAAAGAAAGAAAGAAAGGGAGGGAGGTGTGGGCTATTTTTGATAAATGATATTTAAAGTCTTATAATTCCTGTCCATTTTCTTTAGAAAAATCACTTTGTTTTTCAAAAGTATTAATTTTTTTACTAACTCCGTACTAGCAATTGCAGGCAGATCATCACAGCAGAGGAGCCGTTTCCTTATAATAAAATGACAAACATTAATTTAATAATTAATACTTATGATCAGGACCTGCATTTGCTACGTACATAACTCGCATGCATGGGAATTGACTTAATAGGCTAAGGCTTCATCTGAATCAGATCCTTTAAGATCCTGAGTCTCTTTGGCCTCATTTGATCCACGTTTCTTCATGTCAGGAATTAATAGCTAGCTAGCTAGCTTTATTAACGCCAGACTTAATAATTTACTGCAGCAATTTCTGATTCATACAAGGACCTGACAATTGTAAGATCATGGAAACGCAAGGCCAGGTTGATGATGATCAGTTCCAGCACAAGCTAGTGGGTATGGTTGTTAGGCATATTGACGTCGTCGGTTTTAGTTAAATACTGTGTTGTAGTCAACACCTACTAAGCCAACTTTCATGGGCAATCTTATTTATAATTTGTATAAATATCCACAACATATATATTTAAATATATAATAGTCCTTGATCATGACTTGATCGTTTTGCAGTACTAGTGGATGGTGCGCCCAGCTTGCTTGCATGCATTTGTCCGGCAAGGTAAGAAAAAGGAAAAATATTACAAGAAAACCTTAAACCATATATCTCCACTATTGTGTACTTTATCATTTTTGTCATTCTATTCAAACACATACTTAAAAATTAAAATAAAAAGGTAAAAATAACGTACAAATCACATCTTGATTAGGTAGACTAGATGTGTGGTATAAGACTTCCATGTAAAATTTCTTAAGAAGAATAATAAATGTCTGTTTAGATATTAAGAGTATCTCATATGATCTGTGAATAATAGTGAGAATAATAGTATGAGAATATCTGAAAACGATATTCCCAAAGAGACCCTTAGCTATCCTATTCACATTTTGTGGGTTAAGTTTCGGCCATGGACTGTACTTTAGCTAGCTTAACCTCGATCAGGAATTAATACGTCTTCAGTATTGGTTTTGGTGGAGGGTTATATGGCAACTTGGGCATAAATCCAGCAACCTATTATTCAATGTTCGTTGGGCTTGTGCCGGTGTCTTTGGAGTTCGATCTCTTCGGTTTCATCAAGGGCATATAAGTGTAGGCTAAGAGTATATAGGCAAGACATGAGACCAGATTTGCTATTTTCC
The DNA here is from genome assembly GCA_022457165.1 of Juglans mandshurica. NCBI lineage: Eukaryota > Viridiplantae > Streptophyta > Magnoliopsida > Fagales > Juglandaceae > Juglans > Juglans mandshurica. The sequence goes on from CM039632.1 coordinate 15,885,598, forward strand.
TAATGTATGCCTTGCTTAAGGGTTGGCTTTAAACTTGGGGGTATGCCCCCCTTAGGTCTAAGGTTCAAATCTCCTTGGATGCAAACATTCTCAAGAGATTATATATCGAACTTGGAGATTTTTTCCTTAAATTATTTGAGAAGCATTTGTGGAAAACTCCTTGCTGAGGGCCTACACCGAGATTAAGTCGGGACACCCGGTGCCAATAAAAAAAAAATGTATGCATTACTTAATTTGGATAGCTATATTTTTGGTATTTGGTACAAGGAAAATAATTGTATAGAATTTCCAAGTCCTTCGCAATCCCTTCTAAAAACAAATGAGACTTTCATGAAAACAAAATCACATTTTTAGACTAGATTCCACAATTTTTACAAAAGATTTGCACAAAATTATCCTCTCTAGATCTATATTTAATATTACTCGTATAGATAGACCACTTGATCAGCACTACCTAGGGCTGATGTCACGATGCGCTTGAGGTTGTCATAATATCACTAAGAAAAATGCTACTCTTACTACTCATTTCTATCGCTCTATTCTACCGCTGTGATTTTTTATTTTTATTTTATTTTTTTTTACTTAGTGATTAAGGAATAATTTTTTTAATAATAATATGATTTTTTTATTTTTTTTAAAAAATATTTAAAAGTGTTAAAAAATACATGTAAAAAAAACAAAAGAAAAAAAAAAATTTTTTTTTACCTAACGGTAGCTCCGAGCTCCCGAGCGGTGGACGTAGCACATCTCTATCACTAAAAGCAAAACCCATTTGATCAGCCCTGTTGTGTTGACCAAATTTGGTAAGTACATGAATAAAAGTACGATACGCTTCCATGCCGGTTTGGAGTTTTTACTGCTTATTAGGAATTATTGCACTGCATTGATTTACGAATTACGACCACTTTTTTAATGCAAAATTTCAATTTCCATACAACTATTTCACTTTAGTTATCGACATTAGAGATCGAATTGAGTCACTCCTTAAACATCATGACCAGAAATGTAATTTTCTATAACAGATATCACTAACACAAGTTAGGAAAATGTTAATATATACATGAAAAAACTTACAAAAAACTTCCTTCACCACTTATTAATTATTGAAAATCATGAAATTTGAATTTCAAAAAAAAAAACTAACAAAATAAATCTTATAAATAAAAGTGTAAATACACGTAACACTACCCTATGAATAAATACTAACCAAGTGATGAAACCAGTCTCTAGCTGAATCACCACCAATTCTCACCTCTGGAATATGATTTTGAAAAGAAAAATTCTACTCATCATCCCTATACCACACACCTGCTTTTATTTTCGATCTTTTTACTTTTTTCTCTTAACAAATGGTATAGGGATGATGAGTGAATAACTCAATTAGTTTAATAGGAAAAAAAAATCAAACAAATTATAAAGGACCCTGATCCATTCTTGTTCAAACAAATTAACACAGTAGCACTTACCATCCAGAAAATGCTAATAAATAACCCAAACTTTGGGGATAATCTGGCATTGTAGAAACACCAGAACAGCTTTACATCAAGTACTGTGGTTTTACTCTCCTCATTAAGTTACCATAAAATGTAGCATTCCATCATCGTCAAGGAGCCGGCAATTAGGGAGGCCAGAACCCACCCAAAAAAAAAAAAAAAAAAAAACACCAAGAAATGACCTTAAAGCAAAAAGAAAGAACAGTCAGAGAGCTAGACTGGCCGTGGTGGCAATCAAATGCCTACAATATATGGGACCTATTATAAGAGTTACCTTGGTCATCCTCCACTATCACCGGATACTTCAGAGACTACTCACCTTACATAAGCCATCACCAAAGTAGTAGTGAAAGCCATAAGTGAGTGCCCAGACGGAGGGACTTTACTTGCCATCCTCCTCACCACCATCTTCGTCGTCATCATCTTCTTGGTCATCCTCATCCTCTTCAGAGTCATCACCATCCTTCCCCTGCTAGCAGCCAATGTTCACTTATAAAAAAATAAAGTAGCCAAAGTTCAAAAAGACAATTTACAGCTATTAAATGGTTCTCCTCAATGGGAAGTAGAGTTTATACGTGCAATACAAGATGGAGAGGTGGATTTTTTTTCCACCTTTCTACGCTCAGCTACATGGGTTCAGAAAGAGAGAGAAAATGGTGCAGACATACGACGGTGGAGCTTTTATCCAAGCAGGGATGTTTGATCTCAAGTCATTCTGAAAGGAGTTAGTCCAAGGACAGTGGAAGAACTCAAGGCTTCAGATTTTACTGCCATTTACCATTGGATGACAGCCCACCTTTGTATTTCTTTCTTTAGTATTCAGGTGTTTTCAAAGCTTTTTTCTCACTTTAATATATGTATTCAAAGCAAACTCCCTGTTACTTGATGTTGCCTATGCTTCTCTTTATTTGTTATGAACAAAATTTACCTTATTGGGGAAAAGAAAAGAAGTTAAAAAGACAGATCTTTAAATTAGTGGCTTTCATAATTCAACAAAATTTTCAAGATCCCTAGACCTTATATCATCCCCAGCAATTAAATACTGTAGTTTTGAATTACAACATTCAGAACCACAATGAACCGAGTGTTTGAAACCTGTGCATATTTCTGCAAGTTGTCCTACTCAACAGAATTGGTTGGGATAGTTATGTAAAGCAGAATTTTCATAGCTAAAACTAGTGTGATTCATACCCAATAGAAACCAAGCCATATATCTTGTCCTGGCATAATCATTTCACTGGGTTGCAGTCAACTCACCTTGACTTCTTTAGCAATATGTAGCTTTAAAAAAAAAAGAATGAATTACCAGGAGTCATTAGGCCAGGGCCAGACCCCTGTAAACCTGGTTAAAGGAAATCCATAGAATTCCTATTATAAGTGCAAAAGGAATTGCGATACTTCATGGTAAGCTGCATAAACTGTCCGCCCCCATCCAAGGTTAACCTAGGATTTGGAAGTAGCATGAAATAGTTATGACTAATAAGAATATATAAAATTTGTCTAGAGTATAGTAAACACATCTGTATCCAGGCCTCCTAACACCAGCCAGATATATTTATGCAATTACGGCCAATAAAGGGGGAAGAAAAAGTTTCGAAGTATTTTAGTAATCTCATGATGTCCTCGACATAATATTTATTATATACACAGAAATCTTCTCAGATCTAAATACACTAAATCCAATGTCAAACAAAATAAGCCATCAGACTCGTACTCTCTCTCTCTCTCTCTCTCTCTCTCAAGCATTTGCTACACGTCAATAACATCCAGATCCATGTTTTCTCCGAACCACATACTATATATATTTTTTTTATAAGTATAACCACATACTATATTACCTGAAAAGTATCAACTGATTCTGCAAGCAATACTAGACTAGGACTGGCAAAGCACAAAAACATAGAAAAAAATTGTTTTAATATATGTTTTTGATAAGTAGCTAAGTTTTAATATTAGTGTGCATAAAATCCTGAAATAGACCATGGCACCAGAGCTACATAGATTATGCACTTGAACTTTTACCTCTTCAACAGTCCCTTCCTCGTCAAAGTCTTCTTCATCTGCGTCCTATGTCACAGCAGCCACAAATTATTATTATTATGAAAAATATATTATCAGCATAGACTACTATAAAAGCTCCTAAGCACTAGATAAAAATACATTGATGACTAATGGGATTAGAGAGAAAGAAACCAGAAGAAAAAGCAGTTACATTATTGAAGTAAGTGAGTGGATTCGGCCATAAATCCTCCTTGATGATTTCTGCAATCTGAAATTTGTTGGAAGTGAAAGGTTAAAAAAGCAATGTGATGAGAGTACCAAAAAGAACAGTATTAATAACCATGAAGAGATACCTGGAGTAGGACATAGTTTTCCTCCAACCCATCTATAAAAATGACGTGTCATTTGAGCATGTGAGAAGCACATGTGTTTTTGGAAAACTCTGTCCCCTGGAGTACCTCCAACATGGAAAGAAATCTCCAGATAGAATTTTCAGATAGAAGTAGAATTTACCTCATCATGAATGTCCGAGTGATCTTTCTCTTGAGTATCTGTAAACCAGCTAAAAAAGCTGCATTCAATGTGTAAAATGAGACATAATAAGCATGAACGAAATGCAAAATTGTAGATCATGTGAACTTTCTCTCAAATGTGTAAACCAGCTAAAGAAGTTGCATTCACTCAACACGATAAACATAAAATGGATACAGGCATAATCATGAAGAAAAAGCAAAAGTAAAGATGCTCATAAAGAATATTAAGATTCTATCTTATCGGTAACTACGAAGAGAGAAAATAAGGATGATATTTTCATTTTGTTTTGGTAAGTAGCACAATCTCACCAAAAAGCATAGAGGGGCGCCAACCTAGGACAAGGAAGCATACAAAAGGATTCCTAATAAGGAAAAAAAGACGCAATTGAATATTTTTTAAATGCTGGGAAGAGAGAAACTATCACAAGTTGCTGTACATGTATAAGGGATTTGAAAATATTGTTAGGCTCTACAACTGAAGCTTCTGTATCCTCAAATGTTCAGCCATTCTGCTCTCTCCAAATACACTGCATTAAACCTATAGGAACCAACCTCCACAAAACCAAAAATTACCATGCCCCTGCTGTCCTACCGAGCTCACCAAAACTCCCACCCTTCTAGGCATAACCCAATCAAACGACTTTGGCTGCTGCTAGTCTTCCCTCAAAACACAGAAAAAAATTTCAAAACTTCTCCCAGTTTCTTTTACATCCAATGTCATAGAATGATCAGAACCTGAATACTGAAATTGTTATGAAATCCAATCATGCATGCAACTATGAGAATATGCCTTTTAAGTTTTAACCTCCTTGAAATATATCAAGAGATTACCAGGATTATTGATGCATTATTGCAGCATGGTTGAATAGACCTTAGATTAGGAAGACCACAAAATAATTTAAGTGAAATTTCAAAGAGTTAATAACTTGAAATTGTGATTATATTCCTTAACTGCATAATTCTGGTCCTTGTTTACGTATAATTTTTTGAAAAATAAAAGATGATAAGGGTTATGGAACTGGCTAATACCCATTTCAACAGGTTCTGGAAAACAGACCTTTCGTCGCTAGCAGGCCGCTTGTTCCCTTTCTTCTCATGGTTGACTCCATTTGGTATGCCCTTCCCATAGAAAAATGCAATTAGTCACTACACCACAATAAAACAGGAGTTTAATATGGACAGTAATAGTAATTTAAGTAGGCGTTACCATGCCCTCTTTCCACTTTATTGATGTAGCAGTAATTTTTGTCGTTCCGTCGTCGTCAGCATAAGTGAAAGTCTTTGTAAGCTTTGTATCTTCAAAGTAAGGGTTTGGGTTAAAGTGCTGCATGTTGGAGACACAATCAGTTGTTGACTGTATTCATTAGTTGAAACATGGCAGGAATTCACACACATGCACAAATGAAAACGAACAAAGGAAATCTTTATCTACAAAATTAATCATTGGAAAAAAAATTAAACTCACCAATGTGATAGAGTAACCCGATTTAACATCTTTGAAATCTTCCACTTCAAGAGAACTTAGATGCTTAAATATCTACCAACAATGTAGCCGACAATTAAGCAAAATCACTATGTACGTACATGTCAAATTGAGGAAACCAGCTATAATATAAGATACCAGAAGAATCCTCAACATGGCTCATTGATTTAAACGTTAAAATGAATGGGTGTGCAACTCAGATTTTATAATCAAAGCACAAAGTCCGAACCTTTTGATCCTCTTCAGTCAAAAGTTCACCTAGAGCAGGATGACTCAAAAACTGCATAGAGTTGGAAACAAGTCGGCCAAATAAAAGACGTCTTAACTTCATGACGGCTAACATATTGCACATTCACAAAATAACGGACAGAGAAAGATTACTAACAGCAGTTAACCAGAAGTCGGGAATGGATTTGATAATTTCAGTCCGCTTGTCATATACAGGCCTGCGTATCTCATTGAACTTCTGCTCCACTTCCAGGACTTTATCACTGGCCTCCTCGTTGATCTAGAACGTTAAGAAAATTCAGAAAGACGCAATAAATGATAACAGCACAGGGTCACTGTTACAGATCACAATTGGACAAACTTTTTCGATCGGCTTTTTATTTTTACTTTTATCGGAGATCATAATTGGACAAATCATACACAACGACCAAATCATGAGTATTGGACATACCATACATTATTCCAAATTAAATATGAATATACAAACTATAATTAGGGAATTCTAAGCATTCACAATCCATACCAGCGACAACCAACGAACAAATGATAGAAATAAATTTGGATTTTGTGGATTGCATAGCCCAACATACACATTATATAGAAACTGACATTGCTAATGTCACCATGAATCTGCTGAACGAATTGATTCCTGGTTTAGTTTAATTTCTCTTACCCAGAAAATAAAAATTAAAGCTTCAAGATCGTACAGTTCATTAGGGGCATAAAGATATCAGCTTCGTGAACTTACCTGAAGTAAATGAATCAGTAGAGTTTTTTTATGCGTAAAAAAACTACTGAATTTGTAAAATTAGAAATCTGCAGTAGATGATTGGAAAATTAAAGAGAAAAAGAAAACCAGTATAGTCGGTAGAAAATCAAATCAACCGGCTTTATTGCAGAGGGAATTAGAGATGCAAAGAAACTGACAAATATCTCGTAAAATCTTAATTCCCACTTCAAAAGAAAAAAAAAAAAAAAAAAAGTAGTTCGGAAGAGAACCATATGCGTCGGAGCGTGAACGAGAATTATACCGTCTCAAGCTCGTCTTGGATCTCCTGCAGCTTCTCGACGGAGACGAAGAGCTTCTCAACGATGCTCTCCGAGTTTTTTCCCTCGAGTTTCTCCGCTACCTTCAGCTTCTTTCCCTTGTCGGCCCCCATATTTGCTACCTCGGACAGAAACCCTAGCTCTCTCTCGCTCGCTGGCTATGGTGATGGCCTAAAACCCTAGTGGTTCCCTTGCTCTCTTTGTGTCTCGCTCGCTTGCTTTGGAGTTCAGTCAGTAGTCATGTATGTGAGACACACAGAGAGGGAACAAAAGCGTTAATTTTTTCTATCTACTTTTATAAATTACACTAAAATATTTATTTTAAGTTACGTTTTGGATAGTAAATTGATATGAGATAAATTGAGATAAAAGTTGAAAATTGAATAAAATATTATTAAAATATTATTTTCTAATACTATTATTATTTTAGAATTTGAAAAAGTTAAATTGTTTATTATATTTTGTGAACTTTGGTAAAATTATAATGATGAGATGAGATGAAATATTTTTTGCATCCAAATGAGACCTTTCATAGTTTTATTCAAAATTTTCTCACTTATTTTTCTTAATCCACTTTATAAAAAAAAATTAAAAGTCTCAAATATTTTTTATATCGAAGTCAATATTCTCCAAAAACTTGATATTTGACAAGGTACATGAGCCAATAGGACCATGGGAAGTAGGGGTGGGCTCCGACTCCGACGACGTCGGAATGCTCACCTCGGAGGTCAAAACTCCCTCCGGAGTCAGAGTTCGACTCCGGTTGGATTTCTCGGAGTTTGAGTTGAGAAGTTGAAGGTGATTGCCAAAATACCAACAAAAAAAGAGTAAAATAAGATGTGAAGTGGCAACAGAAGCCTTAGAGACATGAGGAATAAGACACAGGTGAAGTGGAGTTAGATCCTATGAAGTGAAGTGAAGATGATGTCTCGATCTAGAACCTAACAAAAATTAAAATCACCCACAGAAGCATAAATCAAATTACAAACATCACTCACATCAAGAAATTATATGCACAAAATACAAATTAAGCTACATAGAACTTGTAATGGGTCTGCTATTCTCTCACAAGAATAATGAAAAGAAAACAAGCAAGATACGCAAAAGAAGAATCAAGAAATCGAGTTGTTCTCCCAGTTCCGCTGCGTCCATCTTGTGTTGTTGATTAGATATTGCGAAGATCAAGATGTGAAGATGAGATGATTCTCGTCTATGATTTCGTGGCTCATGGGGCTCTTCGTGAGCATCTCCACAAAACAAAAGCCCCACCTTTTTCATGGAAGTGGTGCCTCCATATTTGCATCGGTGCTGCCCGTGGGCTGGAGATATTCAATGTGGTGCGAAGAAATGGATCATACACTATGATGTAAAGTCAACGAACATCCTATTTGATGATGGAGTGGCGTTACTCATGGAGGTGCTGGAGCCTGGAGGGGGGTGGGGGGTGAAGAGAAAAGAAAACATGAAATGGGCTTGAGGGACTCAAACGCAGGTTCTCTGAGAACCAAAACCATGTCTCAACTATTAGGCCACTTGGCTATATGATGTTTATATTACAATATATAATATATAAGGTATAAATAGTCAGAATTCGGAGCCCACATGGATTTCGACTCCGACTCCAAACTCCAACTAGTGGAGTTGGAGTTGGAGTCTTGTTGGAGTTCGGACGGAGTCGGAGTATCGGAAATTTTGCCCACCCCTATTGGGAAGTATTCGGACAGGAGTTTTTGGAAGAGGGCTTAAGCGCATGTTTGGATAATAAAGTCAGATTATAATTTTGTGAATATTAGTAAAATGATTTATAAATAGTAGTGAAATAATTTGACTTAAGATGTTTTATTAGATTTTGAAAAGCAAAAAATAAAAAGTTAAATAAAAATATTATAAAATTAAAAATTGTTTGAATATAATTTCTTAATATTATTTTTGTTTTGAAATTTGAAAAAACTGTATTATTTTTTATATTTTGCTTGGAAGTTTGAGAAAGTTGTAATGATTAGATGAAAAAAATGAATATTTGAAATTGAAAAATATTTTGTGTTTAAGTGATGTTTAGAAGGAAATTATGAGAAGCTTTGACATAAAATAAGAATCTCAGCTAACTTTCCCAAGGCGTACACATCAACATTGGAGATTATGTTTGGAGAATGTTTTAGTTTATATGTAGATTTTATAAAAATAAATTTATAAACTAATATAATTTAATTCGATGTACGTTAAATTATAAAATATTTTTAATTATAAATAGATCCAACTCATTATATTAAACTACATCATTTTATGAGTTTACTTTTTATAAACTAATACATTTTATGAATCACTACAAGAAAATGTAGAATTTACGGCTACTTTTATTTTCGACAATGTAGATATTGCCGCTAAAAAGTTGTTTTACTGTTTGGGTTTTTTCTTTGTGTCAATCAGAATAATCGCCAGAATAAATGACTATTTCCGGCGATATAATATCGTTGGTAATATTTTTGTCGCAAATAATAGGTATGACAGAATTCAGCCCTCGTCATTACAAAATTGTCACCACTACAAATCCTTGTTAAGGCGGATTTATGTCGTCGTAATTGAGTTTTTTTTTTTTTAGAAGATGAATTTCTTTTCGCATTTTGCTTATTATGACGACATCTAATTCGTCGTAATAAGTCCTACACAGTAAAAAAACCTAAATTTACCCCCACGTCTAATTTCCCTATTCTTCCCCCTGCGATTCTCTCTCTCTCTCTCTCTCTCTCTCTCTCTCTCTTTCTCTCACTCGAGGCTTTGCACAACGGTTTCCGATTGCCTTCTCGTCGTCTTCTTGCCGTCTTGCTGGCACTGGTGAGTTTCTCTTTCACTATTTTAGGCTCCACCGATCTCTCTCTCTCTAACTATCGCTCAGTTAGAAGGCGGATTGGTTTTTATAGAACCTACATGAATCGTTTTCATTACTATGATTTGGTTGAATTAGATTATGAGAAATGTTTTCCATATACAGTGATGTCGGAATCGATTCCTTATGTGTCCCTAATTTCTTGCCTAATTTCAACCTAATATATGTAGTTTTCTTTATAATTTTGTGTTATATATACAATGTTAGATAGTGTCTGTAGTGATCATATAATTTTGTTTATATGAGATTATCACATTCGGAAGAGACCTACAACGAGGTAGTTCGTTGGTATTTTGGTACTGCTTCTCAAGTCTTTGGACTAGAAAACCCAACAATAAGAATGTCCTATAGGTTTAGGAAGCCATAAATTACTTCCTCCTCACAAAATGATGTAAAAAAATTGAAAGACAGTGCAATTCATTCCAATAATCCAGCAAAGAATTAGCAAGATTATGCACGTATATATAATAAAAGCAAGTGGAATTCACATAATTATCACCATGTCAATTATCACCTGCATCGTCATTATGTCAATTGAAAAAAACAAGGCTAAAGGCTTAGACCATTATTTTTTTTTTCTATTTTAGCACTTAATAGCCCATATGCCCTCACAAAATTACAGTTTCGGTGTGAAGTTTAGTCTTTTTAGGATATAGCACAGACATATAGATGGTTAACACATTTCCTAGATCATTACAGCTAGATCACACAAATGAAAAATCAAAATCTAAACCTCCTGTAAATATTTTAGCTTATCCGTCTTGCTGATTTTTAAAATTTACTTAAACGAGACGAGAGAAATGTGCATGGAAAGCGAAGAAATCAAAATATCACAAAATTACTAACACAAAGCTTAATTATAAGCCATCTTGACCAATTGCTTGGTTTCACTATCCTTTCATAGGGATCTCAATTTGCTTGATGTTCTATATGATAATGTTGCAAGCGTGGTTGTTTCTTGTGGTAATACCCTAGAAACCAGAAAATAAAAATTAAAGGCCTTCATGCATGGATGGTTGCTATATTTATAAACAATAATATCACAAATATTTGTGATGAGATTCATATTCTGAATGTATGATTCGTATTGGGCTGTTAATTCTATCTATTATTTGGGGCAGCCTCAAAATATTATCAATGACGGATTGTTTGCTCGAGCATATTTTTATCTAGCACTTTTGTTTTCCTCTTTTTTCAATAGATTTTTGCTATTTAGTTTCTATATAGTGTAATTGTTGATCAGTAGATTGTAAATTATTATATATGCTACTTTGGCAACAGTAAGAAAAATTTGTTAACTAAAAATTAAATCATTTCCCAAGAGATGGGAGGAGGAAAAAATGATATTGTTTAGGTCTAAGACCATAATTAAATGGCAGAGATGGTGAAGAAACAAAGTCTAACCTCTTCTTTGAGCAATGACATCTACCATAATTGTAGGAATATATCTAGGATAGGTATAACTTGCCCATGAAAATTACCTTAATCATAAGTAGTGAGGATTGAAGTGAATTACCTTAATAGGAGGATGAAGAGGAATGATCTAACATCAATAGTAGAGTCGGAGTTGGAATTACCTTAATCAGGTTCTAATTAACAAAATAAAAGTACCCTCTTGACACCATTTCTTACCACTTATCGTAATACCTAAAAGTACTAAAGCTTTTGCCTATTATTGCACACCCCTAATAATATATATGCTCATAAGTTCAAGTACATATACCTGTTTGAACCCGGACATGGTAGCCACAACCCACTCACTAAACAACTTCTCTCTTACTTTACTGAATTCTACGTGGCATTGGGCTGAATTTATCCCTTACTAAACAACTTTTCCACCTCTACTTGTTTCTAGATGAATAAGAGTTGGATGCAAATCACTGATAGATTTGGATCTAGGGAATATGCTAAACGAGTTAAGGAGTTCATTACCTTGGCCCGATTTCATGCTACCACCAGTGAGGAAATTCATTGCCCATGGAGATGAGGGGTTCATTTGTGCGACTAATGGAGATGAGGGTAAGTCTCCATTTTGGTTGCAAGATGCACATCGAAGATACCTTAAGATTTCATATATTCAATCTAAGCTTGAATGTAATTTGCTTGTATTTACAGTTTGGGAATGAAGAGAATTTGGTTGATTTCTTCAAAGAAGTGATGTGGTCAAAGAAGAATGACAAATATGTGACTCCCATGACGAAAGAGAAATATGTGAGTGTTAAAGTAAAATCCCGTGATGTTCGAGAAAAACTGCCATCCATTTTTTAGTGCTTATAAGTACATATTACGAGCACTAACATGTGTGATTTCCCAATAGTTGATAGAATGAGATGGCTGCAAAGATGGCAGAGCTGGAGCCTAAGAAGTGGACTAAGGAGGCTACAACAGCAATCTTTAAGGAAGTATTGGGCCACAGGCCAGGGTATGTAAGGGGGCTCGGTGAGATGGTTATTCCCGAGTCATCTAGACAAGTACCTAATGCCCAAATAGTAGAATTAACTGAACGTGCAAAAAGAAGTGAGGAAGAAGCTGCACATTATAAGGGTTAGCTTGATGACTTATGAGGGAATGTCATGCTAGTAATGGAGAAACAAACTGAGTACACAAGTTTATGGAGAGATATGAGTTAGAGAGGCAGACCTAGGGAGAGTCTCATAGAGAGACTCAGGGACCTGCATAGCTAGTTACTAATTTTGTTGTAACAATTTTTTCTGAATTTTGGTAAGGAGATGAAAGTTAAAGTAATACAGCAACAAATTGTCTCCAGAAATCTCCAAAACCCAGATTTTGTATATCAGTTACTGGTGTGGGGTAGGTAGTATATTTTTAGGTTTTGAGGATATTTTGTAGCTTGTGTCACAAAGATCTACGTTGCTCTTGCCACCAACTGGTCACTTGGAAGTTGTTGGTCATCAATGTACTACAACAAGGTAAGGTTTTTTTTTTTTTTTAAATGAAAGGAGGACGGCACCTCCAAACTTTATTGAATCAAATCCTCACTTATAGCGGAGGAAAACCTAAATAAACAATATTACTAACAAAGCCTTACAAACAATATTACTAATAAACCATAACATCCAACCAAAGAAAACCCAAACCAAAAAAATTAAAGCCTATAGTTAGGCAAACCAAGATAATCTAATCTAAGCAAACCTCTCACACGGTGAGGCAAATCATCAGTACCCACATATGTACAATTCTTCCCCTTCTCCCCTGCCTTGCCAAAAAATCCGCCACTTTATTCCCTTCCCTAAACTGATGAGCAATCGTGTGATCAAAACCATAATTAGCCTTGATGAGCTCTTCCCAAGAATCCCATAAATACCAAACTGTACAAGAAGAATCTCTCAGCCCCTGTACCACCCACATCGAGTCACACTCAATTTCGATCCTTGTTAATCCAAGATCCTTGCAAAGCAATAAACGATGCGTTAAGGCACGTAGTTCGGTTTCATTATTGGTACCATAGCAAAACTTAGCCGAAAGAGTTGCCACCATTTTTCCTCTATCATTCCGCACCCCCCCCCCCAACAACTACCTGGGTTGTTCCTGCAAGACCCATCTTCATTTAACTTGAACCAACCATCCCTTGGTCTCTTCCATGACACTTGTAGAGGATGCCGAATTGGTATATCATGCACCAGCACATCTAAAGCAGTGAGAATGGCACAGTCCAATCGAGAAACGACACTCACTTCAATAATTTTTCTAGTAATCTGCCGCAACCAAATTATTATCGAAAGCCATACACTATCCATCGACTGGTATTTCCCTTCCATCCTGGCTGAACAACGCCATTGCCACAACTTCCAAGATATTAAACAAGGCATCAATCCAACTAACACCCCCTTTTGTGATAACTTCTTCGCACAATGAAACCAGCAGCACACATGCATCCACCAGCTACTTATAGCAAGGTAAGTTATCAGTACATATGTAGTCTTTTTTTCTTATTATTAGTACATGATTGACCTATACTTTTTCACCTTATTAGTACATGACTGACCTGTACTTTTTCATTTATTCTTGTTCTTATATGTTGCTTTTTATGTATCTCTCGACAACTATATGACCAAGATATACCTGCCAATGTTTTGTTTTCTCAATCCAAAAGCAATTGTATGGAAAAATAAATAACTTGTTTCATCATTATTCTCTCTCTCTCTCTCTTTTTCTTTTTGTTTTGTAATGAAGTTGCTAAATGCGAGATTTCATGGGAGGAAATCACCTTGGGTGAATGCAGCGGACTTGGTATTTACTAGTGCATTATCCCATCAAATTATGTACTTCTCATATAAAGAAATATAAGTGCATATGGTTTTTCATCTTTGTAGTTTCATCTTTTTGGTGCATACTTTGTTTGGCAGGATCATATGGAGAGGTATATTGTGGAAGCTTTCACAGAATTGTGAGTTTTCCCTGTTGACCCTGAATGATGGCGGTGCATTTTTGTTATTCTGTTGTATACTATGGGTCTAATCGTTTCCTTTAGGCTTGCTTTAAGACATGTTAAGTATATTGGGTCTAATCCTTTTCCCTTTATTTGACATGAAATTTTCCCTGAGGAAGTTGGTTATGCTTCAGGTGTAAAGACTAATGGTGTGGCTTGAAACCCATGAGTATTGTGTTTTGTATAGTTAGTATAATGACTGAAAAAGAATCTTATTAATGATTCTAATCCATCGATAGATAATTATTAAAAGAGCAATTAGAGTCATTGTTTTTTTTATGAATAATTATCAAAACAATTAGGGTCATTGTTTCTTTTATGAATAATTCAATAATATGGCTCTAGTATGGCTTGAAATCCATGAGTATGCTGTCATCTTTAATTAGCATAAGATACACTGAACTTCACTTATTTCATCTCCTTTCGTTGTGTTTGCTAGTCTGAGTTAAGTTGTGGAAGGTTTACCTGTGATTGAGTTATCAAGGTGTTCTTGGACCCTATTTAAGTATTTGAAGCCCAGAGCATCATCACCCATTTCCCTATTCCAGAAATGCATAATAGCACATCATTGTCTTCTCTGTTTTTGTATATTTCTTTAATTGTATAGGTCATGATAGAAACATCAAATGTCTAGCCATAGTTCATTGTCTTTTGGTTGTTATATGTTATGTTGCTTGCATTTCTTTGGAAGCTTTATACGTTGATTTTTATTGTCATTCTTTGGTTCCATAGGAAGTGGCTGTGAAGAGCTTTCTAGAAGAAGATATTTATGGCCTATCACTTGAGGAATTCAAAAGTGAGGTGCAATCTGCATTCCCCTTTCTTTATGTCTTTGCTTGTTTCTCATGAATAGATTACCAGTGGTACTTCAACATTTAACATTTTGGCTCTAACACTCATTCCATAATGGTTTACTCAATGTAAAGCAAGGATGAAGTTCTTTGCGTATGCTCTTAATATTCTTTCATAAGGCTGAATATATCATTAATGGTAAGTTGGAAGGTTAGGGTGGATGCTTTGAATATATGTAAATAGGCAAGCAAACAAAGCTAATATATATTATATGCATGTGTTTAGAATGGCAGATGTTCAGTTCTCGCACTCCAACCATATAAGTGACATTAATGAAGAAGGTTTCCAGCTTGACCTCTAATAAGTGACATACATTAATGAAGAAGCTGGTGCATTCATGAAGACAACTTGCTGTTAGCTAGACATTTATGGTTAGAATGAAAAACACTTGTAAATTTATATTCCATTATGATATGTTGGATGGTATTGTGTAAAACTTAAGACTAAAAAGTGGTGAATTTCAAATATGTACATCGAGGTTATTTGAATGATGTTGACATATATGTTGGCAATCAAATATAAATTTATCCAAATATCAGGAAAAAAACAATCGCGTAGGACAAAATACGAACAAACTGATGTGGTTTATAACAATCATTTCCGGCAAAAATAACTCGTCGTAAAAGGCATTGTTACATTAGAGGCGACTACAAAAACCGCCACAAAGTACTTCCGGCGATTTTTTACTCGTCGAAGTATGCGATGGTACCATCGCCGCAAAAGCCATATGTTATATTAGCGGCGAAAGGCAAGCTTCGCCCTTAATGTATGGGAAATATTTGCAGTGAATATGTGTCGCCGTAAATATTGAATAGATTATTTTCGGCGCCTAAGAATCGCTGGAAATATAGTTTAGTGAATAATTAGAAAATGTTGGCAATCTTTTTTTTTTGGCGATCATTTATCTTATTTCTGGCTAGTTTAATCGCCGGAAAATATAAGTATTTCCGTCAATTTCAAAAGTCGGCGGAAATTTTTTTACTTGGTTCTTTAGAAGCGGCGACTTGATGGCAACCTATTTTAGCCGGAATTGATCAATTGCGGCATGTTTTGATAGAATTTTTGGCGACTTTGATCGCCGGAAATAGGCTTATTTCTTGTAGTACTCTGATAAAAAAAAAACTTTATTTAGTATGTCATAACATCATCAAAGAACATTTTTGTCTATCAACTCAGAAAAGGAAAAGAATTTCACCAAACATCCATATCAACAACATGGTTGGCATCACAAGCTAACTACGTTTCAATCCTGACCCGTATCAATTACTACTTGTTGGAATTAATCTCGTAAGAAATAGTAGGAATTTGTTTTTAGAAACCTTCTTATTATCACACCTTACACACTGCAACATCTACCATTCACAAATAATCATCTTCGCCTATAACTTTACATACTCTAATATTATAAATCGTTTGAATTCTCTTCAATGCTACTAGAGGATGACGTTTGGATCCTCTTGTGCATTTTCAAGCGTTAGAGCAGTACCATTGGCTTGCCGCTTAGCCAAATGCTAGTGTTAGCTAAAATTTAGCTAATTAAACTCCAAATCTTCAAGCATTGGATTAGGCATAGTCATTAAAGTTGTGCATCCAGATCGAATTTTTTTCCGATCCGAAATCCGGATACTCGGCTAAATTCGGCCAGTTATCCATCCAGATTATACGCAGGCAGGTAAAATAATGTTATACTCACCCAGACCTAGTTACGGATACCGAATATTAACTGGATACCCGCATGCTCTCTCTTTTTTAAAAAAAAAAATTAAACTCCGTCGTTTTGCAATAAGTCATCCTTCTCTTCGTCTCGTACCCGTCTTCTTCCACCATTTTCTTTCTAGTTTTCATTTTTTTCTCAGCTCCCAACTCTAGCAGAGTTTCACCATGTTTAAGTGGTCCTTTTCCAGTCCCGGAATGCAATTTCACACCTTTGAGAGATTAAAGAAATTCGGCAGTTCTAGTGCTTGTTTCTTAGGAAAATTTCAGAGTAGATAAAGTGAGAGAAAAAAAAAAACAGAGAAAAGAGAGGGAGAGTGAGTGGGGGATGACAGGATGTAATGTGTTAAGCCTTGATTACGGACACGGACAGTGAGAATGTAATTTTACTGATTTAGTGAGAGAGGGAAGAGAGGAGGTGTTACTAAGATTTTAATTTCAAATCTTTTGTTTTATTTTTCGTCTTCTGAGCTTTTTTGGACTGTCGTGCAATACTGAATTTAATTAAAAGCTTTACACTATTGTTGAAAGCGTTGGTGGTTGGACCGTTGGAGTACTACTCCTATGAAAAGAGGAGCCGATGGCAGAATGAGAGAGAGAGGGAGGCTTGGGGTTTGGAATGGGGATTTTTTTTTTTTTTTACCTAGTAGAAATCAGCGTAAGAGAGGATGGGAAATTGCTCATTGATGGGCTCCAAGAGCCTGATGGTGATGTCGGGCCATTGTTGGCAGCGTGTTCGAGCTTGCCCCCGTGCTATATGGTACCGAAGCGACCTCCTATTAAAAAGGTCTCAGTAGAGTGTTGTCATCTGCACGTCAAGAGTCATTCTACTCCTAGTCGATAGTTGGAGAATAAGATCGTACATGAGACGGAGGGGAGCACAGTTCTTCTTGGCGATGAGGTCCCTTAGTTGTCTCCTGGCCTTCTTGATGGCCTTTTGGTATTCAACGCTCATAGTCGAATCCGGTTACAATCTAGAAAACCGCTGTTTTATTTATTGGATAAAACCATATACCGGCCCGAATTTCTACCTATTCTATTCAGCGAGTATCTGCTCGCTTTAAAAAATCCGGATGAGGATCCGGATGTTTCTAGATATTCCAATCCAGATCCGGATGTACAACCTTAATAGTCATTTGGTTTTGACTATAGGCTATAATGACTAAACAAATATGGCTATCAATAACTTTGCCATCTTTGTAATGGGTAGTGAGTGATATGGCTATGAGCTATAATAATATTTTATTATTATAACTAGTGATATGACCAATTCAATGTGGGATACAAAATTATTAAGAATAGGCAAAAGGCAAAATGTGACATTTTATCCAAAATTTGCCTAAAACTTTAGCTACATCAATGCTAATGGCAAGAGCATTGACATTGGCTTGTGTATACTTTGAGCCAAATTCTAGTTAAAGAAAGCATCTTACCTACTTTTGCCTAACCTATTTCAAATGCATCCCACATATTCACAAACCAAACGTTATTTCATGTAGGAAGAAGATAGTGCGTGCGGTGGTTGGGTGTCATTGGAGTGTTGTCCTACACAGCAGGAAGAGGCTAATGGGAGCTTCTTCCTTTTTTGCAACCTTAAGGTGGAGTTGGAGCATTTTTTGCAACACACACACAGAGAGGAGAGAGAGGGTGTGAAGCCTCGACTCGCACGTACAGGAACGCGAGAATCGTGACGTCGGGATGATGACAACACGGGTCACGCATCCCAATGAAATGTGCTCAAGTGTGTGCAACATGCAAAAGTGCACAACAAAAGTCGCAGCGGATAATATAAATAAGTCAACTAAGTACCAGAATTGTTTAATACAAATATCCAAAACAAATTACCTTTAAAAGTTATACAGTCATACCAAAATATATTGCAAACGGCAAATACAAAAATAAGGAATAAAATGAATCTCGACACACGAGAGCAATCCCAGATCGCTCTTCCAACGGAGCCAACCCCTAAGGCTCGTCATCCTTATCTGCATCAAAATCTGCGATACCATAAAACGGTATTGCAGGTAAGTAAAATCCAAACAACCCTCGAGATAAAAACGCATTAAAGCAACCAACTAACAGATCCCAAAACCTTATTTTTCCCGAAAACGAGTATTTTTCCAACACACTAAAAATCCCATTTTTAGCCAAAACATATAATCCAATATTTTTCCAGAAAATGATTTACACAAAACTCAACAATTTATCGGACACTGTAGGCGGGAATCACAGGCGGGACTATACCACCATCCCTACCGCGTGCACAGTAGGCGGGAATCACAGGAGGGACACAACCACCATCCCTGCTTACCACCATCCCTACCGCGTGCACCGTAGGCGGGAATCATAAGCGGGACTCTACCACCATCCCTGCTGACCACCATCCCTACAGTTCCTTACCACACAATGAATACATATCAGAGCACTGTAGGCGGGAATCACAGGCGGGACTCTACCACCATCTCTGCTTACTACCATCCCTACCACATGCCCCGTAGGCGAGAATCACAAGCGGGACACAACCACCATCCCTGCTTACCACCATCCCTACCGCATGCATAGTAGGCGGGAATCGCAGGGGGACTCTACCACCATCCCTACAGTCTCTTTCCCTTTTTCTCAAACCAGTCAATCCAAACATTTTAAACATACTCAAAATCATTTCTTACATGAAAACCCAATTTTCATATAAACACATGAACATGTATGCAATCATGTGAAAACCCAATTTCAGTTACAAACATGAACATGAGTGCAATTGAAATGAACACAACACGACAACAATAACCAACAACCAACAATGTCAACACAATCCAATCACACAAACAATCTTCCTCCACTAATCCATCCGATCCCCGTACTCCTCGGACTCAGTTCGGCAAAACCAATGAATAATTCAATACAGTGTAATGAGTTAGTGTAAAACTACATTTAAATCACAAGAGTTCTGTGGAAAATACTTACAGTGCTATATAATAATTTCCGGAGGATCACGGAGGTGCAAGAAGCGGCAACGCAACAACAAAACAGTGCCAAATGCATTGTGGCCGTGGGTCTCAAAGACCCACTTTTGAACGAGTGCAAACGAAGACCCGAGATTGATAGGGTAGGGCTTAGGGATGTCGGTGAAGTTAGTGGTGGTGGTGGTTGGCCGTGGGTGGCGGTGCAAAGGGTGATTGAAGACCAAAAAACCCAAAACGAAAATGTTGGTGAATGTGCTTCACCGGTGACTGATCGGAGGTGGGGTTGGGTCCAATGGGTTGCTAGGAGGTGGAGGATGATGTGGTGAAGAGATGGAGGCCAATGGTGGTGCAACGGTGGCGCATCGGCTCAAGGAGTGCCGCGGCTTGAAAAGACTCGTGGTGGCTAACGACGGCGATGGAGGAGCTGAGATTGGAGGGAAGGGGTCGCCAGCAGGTGGGGGAGCTCATGGGAGGGGCGGTGTCGGTCACCGCCGGCGCACGGGGAGAGAGAGGGAGAGACGCCGCGCTAGAGAAGCCAGGGGAAGAAAGAAAAAAGAAAGAAAGAAAAAGAAGAAAGAAGAAAAAAGGAAAGAGGAAAGAGAAAATGTAGGAAAAGAAATAAGGTCCAATCCTCACATCTTGAGTCACAAAAATGATCCAACGGAAACGATTTTAAAATAGTAAGTGAAATAAAATAATTCAAACGCAGTGATTAAAATGAAAATAAATAATTAAACCCCACAACAAGTTAATTTAATTTGAGAAGAAATTTAAACGCATAACAATAATTAATTTAGATAAAGCACTTCAAAAATAATTTTCGTAAACTAAAAATCATAAAAATAACCCAACTAAAAATCCAATAATTTTAAAACAAGAGAATAAATTTTTGAATAAATAAAAATAATCTTTCAGTAAAAATACACTAAAATATGGGGTGTTACAGAGGGAATGACGCCGAACGGAATTAGGATTATTTTGGCTGCTAGTTAATCAATAGAAACTAAGAAAAGACGTAACGCATATAGAAAACTCTGATAATAGGGTTTATTCATAAAAGTTGAAAACTCCTACTGAAACCCATAAGTCGGGTTTAAATAGCTAAGAAAAACTGAGACTTTGGGAATTTTGTCCGAAATAGCCAAATCTCAATTATTGCCTAAAAATAAAATATGTAATAAAAGAAGGTTCTCGCCAAAAATATGGCCCAAATCGAAATAACGATTGTTAGGGATAAAATGTGTTAGGCCCAACCCACTGGGTGACCTCCATCAAAAGCAAAAGGGAAAAAAAGGAAGACAAGATAAGACAAAGCTAAAAGAAGTGATAGAGCATAGGAAGTAAAATTAGGCATATAAAGGGAAAAGTCGAAAGTGACGTAAAGTTGGCAGGAGATCCACTACTCCAAGACCTTGGGACCTTCATATAGGCATTGGGGGACTTCTCGAAAGATTTCTTCTACATTCATCCAAGGGACTCCAAATGCATTATCTTCTTTAGGTCAGAGGGTCATTGTAACAACCCGATCCTAAGATTAGGATATAAGATAGGTTTTATGTATTTTTCTTATAACTATAAATATTCTATTATTATTATTATTATTATGATTATTATTATTATCAGATTTTACAGTTATTTATTACTATTATAATTTTGTTTGAATTTACTAGAGTTTTGTTTTATTTAAATCTTGTTTCTTCCTATCCCTACGACATTCACGACAACAACTTGCATGGGAGATATACGTTCACATTATGCAGTTTTTCTACCATTTGTTTCTCTAGGGTTTTTATCACTTTCTCTCTCTATATATGCGTTACACACTTCGCGCACACGGCCCAAACCCTTATGCACATAGTGATCATCTTCAACCTAAGCTAGAGTGCTGCCGCCTGAGTTGCAGTGAAGCAACACCTCCTCCACGTTGCTGCCGTTAGCCTATTGCACCTCCACATCCTTCCCGTGTGAAGCCTAGCAGCACAACCCCCAGCTCGGCCACGGTTCACCCTGTCGCACCACCTAGTCACTATGGTGCATCCCTCCCTTCAGCCACCAAGGTTGCACCACACGGCAACCGTAAGACCGTACCACTTCCACACCAAAAAAGCCCCTGTTTTAAGCCCTCAAAACAGAGCACCCAAACTAGGTGCTGCCGCATAGTTTTACCGAGAACCACATAGAGTAGCCCAGCTTCGAACCCACATGGCAGCAACTCCACGCTGCCCAGAACAAGCCGACGCCACCACCAGCCACCT
Organism: Juglans mandshurica; assembly: GCA_022457165.1. Lineage (NCBI taxonomy): Eukaryota > Viridiplantae > Streptophyta > Magnoliopsida > Fagales > Juglandaceae > Juglans > Juglans mandshurica. Next base: position 15,907,500 of record CM039632.1, read on the forward strand.
TAGAAGACATCGGACCATCCCCAGCCGTGAAAGCTTGCCATAGCAGCCACGAACGCAAAGCTCGAAGCCTCTGCTTCTCTTGCACGGTAGCCACCTCAGGATGCAATAAACCCACTCGGGAAACCACATAAACTGCCGCATGGTTCACTTCCTTCGGCCTCGCACCGCCACGGTAAGCCCACAACCGTCGCTAGCCTCTCTCTCTCTATTGTTTTCGGTTTAACAGAATTCTCCCTCTCTAACTCTCGCTTTCTCTCTCGGCACCGCACCTCACCGCCATGAGAGTCGCGTCACCGTGACCCCTGCCAGCCACCCAGAGCTGCCGCCCGTCAGCTTCTTCGTTTGGTGTCGAGTTACGAAGTGATATTCAAGAAGAAGCGCAGCTAGGTAAGTAATTTGATTAAAAATTAGGATCATCACAGTTTAGCTTATATATAAGTATTATTCAAGCAAGTTCATTGACAACCATTATTTATGAACCACTCATGTCATATGCAAACATGTCACCCAGCATAGCATACGATCATGTCATTCCGCATCATGTTCAGATTCAGAAATTATAATTATGTATGTATTATGTTATGCATCTCATGTGTATAAGATACGTAAGTTATCTCAAGTTCAAAGTGCAAGATAAGATCAAATCAGTTAATAATCAGATGACCATTCAGATGCATGGTACCAATGCAGTTCAGTTCAGGGTGGATGTGGAAGCCACGAACTCAATCGTGGTCCACCATAGTATGCCATAATACTATCAGCGGCTCCCCTTGCTGCAGTGGGACGTGGGGCCGGTGCACAACCTCGCACACAGGGTTAAGTGTGTTGGCTAGCCAGATAAATCAGTTAAATCAGATAAATCAGTCAGATCAGTCAGTTAATTCAGTTAAATCAGTCATACATAGCATAAGCATCAGTATGAACAATCATGGATTTTAAGCTCTCAGCATGAAAGTTTTTATGAAAATCTTATGTTTATTACGTTTATGTTGTGATGGATTTCTTACTGAGTCTTCGACTCATTTTAGTTTGTTTTCATATTTTTTTCTTAACCACCCAGGTGAGGATGATGAATACGAGCAGGTAGGCCAGGATTAGAAGGAGCAGTTAAATTAGTTTCAAACCTTCTAGAATAAAACTACTTTTAGGACATAAATGTTATTCATATCATTCATTTAATGTTTTTAGAAGACATTTTATTAAACTTTTTTCTACAAAACAAATTCTAATTTCATTTATGAAATTGGAGATCTCTTGCCGGGTTTATTTTATGAAAAACACGTGACACTCCTAGCCTACGGGAAGGGGGTGTTACAGTCATTGACCTCCATTGTACTGTGAGATATTAAAGGTCATGAAAGAGTGTAAAATCACATATTATATTGGATTTACCCTTCAAACACCTCGTGGACATAGACTTTATGCCAAACTACATAAATCTGTGTGTCGTTCTTTTATTGACACTTCATTTATGGAAATAAATGGGCCATGATAGCTAGACCTTTTCCTAGAAAAATTGATAATGAAGTGAAGAACCATTGGCAGATTATAGTGGCTAGGAAATATAGAGAACAATCTAGTGCTCACTAGATGAGGAAGCTGGATCAATTTGTTTACAAATGGATTGAGGGAAATCCTAGCTTTGTCTGCAGAGATATAACCATATATAAGAATAGAAGCACTACCATAATGTCTCAATTTCCCCATTGGAGGACTAAGCAATGCTACTTCTTTCCCTTTAGGGACATTTGATGGTGCTAGTAATGGGGCTAATTGTGGCTTAAATGGTTCCCCCTCCAAAACCTCTGGAGAAGCAATTTCAAGCAGCATCCTTCCCTATAGTCGCTTATGTGCACAAAAAGTATTGTGTGATGCCTTCCCTAAAGGACAAATCATTAGCAGACAACGAACCCACCAGTCAACTAACCAATGTGTACAAGCTGAGCAAGTATCCAAAGACATAAGCATGTGAAGTCCCCGGCTAGGGATTGCCAACAAAATACCACGGGCAAGGAAGCGCTGGAATTGCCCATCTTATTGTCGAAGGAACATCACGAGTTGAGAAAACGGAGGGGCGAAATCTACACATGGCATTACATCACGTCGTGCACCTGTACTGGCAATATACAGAAAATGTCAGACCATAAAAAGTAGGGAGTCTCCATGGCAGGCGACATGCATGAAAAGTTCAGTTCCCTCTGTGTTAAGGATGTGTTTCACACCACCAACCACCCGGATCACTTGCAACAAAAAAGGGGCGGCACTGGTTGCCCTGTGGAGTCTCTGATGCCAAAGTCAGTAACAATATGAGAATAAATGTATGTAAAGAAGAAGTGAATCAAGTTTAGTTTTTGTTACCTCTTGTAGGCTATTTATTGAGGTTATTTCCTTGTAGTGATAGAATCCAATTTGCCTTGTGAAGTCTTTTCCTTTTAAGAGTCTGAGTCTATCTCTTATTAGGAGTCTGAGTCATCATTAGGAGTCTGAGTCATCTCCCTCTTAGGAGTCTGAGTCCCTTCTTGACTTTATCTCTTAGCTAAAATTATGGAGGCTCAAATATCCCATCCAGTTACCCCGCTAATTTTCTCTGTGCTGGCACTTGGGAAATTAAATACTTTGCATTCTCTATACCTACCTTTTACCCCACTGGCTCATGGGCGCCTACTTACTTTTGTTTTCTCCTACCCCGCCGAGGATCCATGTTAGTTAGTGCATGTGGGTGTCTTCACTTCCTTTTGGTTGGCTACTAGTTGGCTGCACCGTGAATGAGGCTCGACCTTTGGTGGCTCGGCCTTTTGGTTGTCTGGGAAATCTTCAAGTCAACCATGATAGAGGTAACCTACAAAAAAAATAATTTTGGTAGCTGTGCTCAGTGATCATTTTTGGTTTTCGGTGGCCTTAGAGGATCTCGCCCCGTGTTGTGATTTTTCGTTGGCCTTTTTTTGGTTTGATGTGGATGTAAGAGTTTGTGTATTTGTGTTAATGTTTGCCTGAGAGATTGCTTATTGTCGGCAAAGAGTGACTGTTTTTGTTTATTGGTTTTTTGTGTGTATTTTTGTGATCATTTTTGCTTTTGTTGGTAGTAGTGGATTTCCTGCCCTTTGGTGTAAATTGTTGTTGTGTTCTTCTTTTGTTGTTGGTGTTCGCTGGTAGTAACCTACACTTAAGTGATCAGGCAGCTCGTCGACTCCCTGAATCCACATTAGGCAGTTGTTGAGCCCGTCGACTGGTTCCCGAAGGAAACCCACGCGAGGCGGTTGTGGAGCTTGGTGGCTCATTCCCGAAGGTAACTTTGGAGAGGGTCGTGTGGTCTTCTGACCTCCACGCCCATTCGATGGCAAACTCTGGAGAGGGTCGTGTGGTCTTCTGACCTCCACGCCCATTTGATGGCGATCTCTGGAGAGGGTCGTGTGGTCTTCTGGTCTTCTGACCTCCACGTTCATTCGATGGCAAACTCTGGAGAGGGTCCTACGATCTTTTGACCTCCATGCCCGTTTGATGACGATATCTGGAGAGAGTTGTGTGGTCTTCTAACCTCCATGCCCGTTCGATGGTTAACTCTGGAGAGGGTCTTGTGGTCTTCTGACCTCAACGCCCATTCGATGGCGATCTCTGGAGAGGGTCGTGTGGTATTCTGACTTCCACGCCCGTTCGATGGCGATCTCTGGAGAGGGTCATGTGGTATTCTGACCTTCACGCCCATTCGATTACACCACGAGTGTGTGACTCAACTTTTGGTTGCACCATGTCCTAAGAAGTTCTCACAAAAAATAAAATAGGTAAGTAATACAAATAACAAGTTTGAGATTTTGGGAACCTGAGCCACCCTGCTAAAGCATGGTGAAGGTTGGTGATACATGTGTGATGGCCGCAGGTAGCCATGACTTGGCATGTGCAGTGACAGAACCACATATGCTTTCCACGGAGACCTTGGTTTGGTTGCATGGTGGAGATGTCGGTTTTGTTGCTAGCCAAGGGGTGTTGGTCTTGTTGCCTGCCGAGGGGCACGAGTCTTCTTCTAGTTGTTGAGTGGGTCGTGGGGTTCTTTGACCTCCACGCTCTTCTTGATTGCTGAGTGGGTCGTGGGGTCCTTTGACGTCCACTCCTTTCTTAATTGCTGAGTGGGTCGTGGGTTCCTTTGATCTCCACATCTTTCTTGGTTGTTGAGTGGGTCGTGGGTCCTTTGACCTTCACGCCCTTCTTGATTGCACTGCGTCCTGAGAGATTTTCGCTAACACAAAATAGGTAAGTGTAATACAAATTACAAGTTTGAGATTTGTAAGCCTGAGCCATCCCGCTAGAGTGTGGTGAAGGCTGGTGACACTTGGGTGGTACCCGCAGGTGGCCATGCTTTAGCATTGATGAAGGCAAGAGGGCAGCGAGCTTGCTTTCCCCATGTGCTGTCCGCCCAAATCTGTTGGCTCACCAAAGGGTGGTGAGCTAGCTTACTGGGCACGTGGTGGGGCTTGGAACTTGTTGCCCATCACAAGGGGGTGAGTGACTCATGTAGGCTTAGTCGATCCGTACTGATTGTGGCGAGCAAACTCAAGGTGGTGGCAAAGCTTCTACGCCGAGGCGCTTCCAATTGTCTCCGCATGTTTGCCCAGTGTGGGGGCGAAAGTATTTCTTCCTGCCATGAGCAACTGATTCCTTTTGGTCCCTAACTCCTGATGGTGAGCAGTGGCCTCTTGGTGACGTCTTCATGATGGCGAGTAACAGTCTTCCAGTGGCGAGTAACTCTCTTGTTGGCCATAGGAATTTTTACGATCTGCGAGGTTGGTGCAGGTCATTGTGATGGTGACAGAAAGTGTCGAAGCTACATGGCGTAGCCGTGGGTGGTAGCACAATCTCACATTGTGGTGTCGGCATCGAGCCGTTCTCACGGCAAACTTTGGTGATGTTTACGAGGAACTTCCCTGCTAGCAAGCTAGTAACGGCGAGGACCAATTCTGGTGGGCAAACATTCTGCTGTGAGCAAGGGTGAACTATGGCGAGCAATGCGAACTGAGGTGAGCAACGCGAACTGTGCGAGCAAACTCAGTGGGAGTGTGGTCTTCCACGGAGTGGTTGCCCGTTTGTGTGTTTTCGTTCTCCATGAGGGTGGAGAGACATTGCATGTTTGCCGCCATGTCTTGGCGAGGTGTTTACACGGGGTGAAGCCGGTGAGCAACTGTCCGCCATGGATGGCCTGGCAAGATGCATCGAGTCACTTGGTTGGCTCTGCTTGCACCTGCATGGTGTGGTTGAATCCATTGGCGACTTCTGGATTGGGGAGGGCTTTGGTGGTAATGGGAAACACCGACGAGCTAGGCTAGATAGAGACGGTTTCTGTGGGCGAGGGACTATGGTGTCGAGGCCTAATAGTGAGCAAGAACCTCCGTGACAAGGAATGGTGGAGAGGATCGCATCGTGGTCGGGAACCACCGTGTTGGTGACAGAAGATGTCGGCAAGATAGGTGGTGGTCGAACTGGTTTTTGCGGTGAGCAACTCCAGTAGCGTGTATTGGCGAGGATGGCGAGGGTGGCAAGGAACGGTGGCATGGAACACCGTTGTGATTGAGAGCTGCCATTCCTGGTGACAAAAGATCACGACCAGTCAGACAGTGGTCTACCATGGTGGAGGAATTGCCCCCCACCGACAGAAAGCACTAACGGTTCTAGTGGTGGCTGGTGGTGCACCATGCAACTCACAGGCGCTTGTGCTTGGCCTTCAGCAGCTAGTTTCTTCTTTGCCCACACTGTGCATAGCACTCCGATCTAGTGAGTTACAGGCGGAAATCTCCGCCGTCATTGTTTCACTGTGGAGTTACCGATGAGTTATCGGTGGCTGCAGGTTCTGCCTAGCGATGGAACTGGGTGCACGCCATGCATCCCTTACATGGGCAGTGCGTGCATTTCTTGTGTTCTTCCTCTATATATGTATATATATTTTAAATCATTTGCTGCAGCGTTAGCATGCAAGCAAAAAGAAAAATAACACAGTTGAGGAGATCTTTATCTAGCTTTTTGAAGACGATCTCGTGAGTCGCGAAATTTCCCTACTCTCCTTTCCAGCATTAAGAAATCGTGGTTTGCGTGTGATCGCGTAGTAGTTGGCATGTGAAAATCACGTTGAAATCTATAAAGATCCCACAAATGGTGCCACTATTAAGGACGTGTTCCACACCACCAAGTCCAAGGAAATAACCTCTATAAATAGCCTACCAGAGTTAACAAAAACTGAACTTGATTCACTTCTTTTTTATATACATTTATTCTCATATTGTTACTAACTCTGGCATCGGAAAGTCCACAGGGCAACCAGTGCCACCCCTTTATTTGTTGCAGGTGATCCGGGTGGTTGGTGGTATGAAACACGTCCTTAGCACTCTGCCACCATACAAACAGAATAAGGAGAGCACAAAGCTCACCCTGGTTCCCAATACGGACGGGAAAAAGCAAAACCTTCCTAGCCAGCTCGTTGTGCACACAAAAGCATATGTTTCATTGGAAGTGTTAGTTGCTACTAAGCTGCCATTTGAACACATATTGAAGTCCTTGATATTTTTCTCTACCATCATGGATCATGAGAGCAGTACCTTGCCACCTCCCCTAAATTGCAATGCTCTGCATGAGTAGCAAATTGCCGCACAACACCTCCAACCAAGTTTCGGACTCGCACTAGACCAACAAAAGTTGTGTCCCTACACCACACATTAAAGGCCAGCATGGACCACCAAGCCACTCCACCATCATCCAATAGGCCATCGAGATTGGTTGTAAGGATGACACAACACCAAGGAGTAACCAAACTGGACAAACTGAGCTAAAAGATGGTTGAAAGCTGTCATATGTTGAATTGGGTATCTGAAGGGAGTTAGGGCAAGGTGTATTGGTAGAATGGGCTTAATAAGGGTTGGGCTTAAGTGTAAGAGTTGTAGGTCTAATTGCAATGATGTTCTGTATGGGAACTGAGCCCTTCTGTAGTTACTGCCCATTAACAGTATTGAAGTAATATCGACTATAAAAGCAGTACAAAGTCTAATGAATAAATCATCAGAAGAATTACAGTCAACTCAAATTCTCTCTCTAGATTCTTTCTTTCTTTCTTTCTTGGAGTACATTATTTACGTTCTTGGAGAAGGCTTGTGACAACGTGGTATCAAAGATTGAAGATCTTCTTTCATACCATGGCTGAAGGCACCAAGATTAATCAGTTGTAGGATTCTTTCTCCACTTTTAAGAAGTCAGTTGAGTCGCACCAGAAGGCCTTGGAGTTGGAGGTGGGTTCTTTGAAGAAATCCTTGATTCTCAGCAGAGGGGAATGGAGTCTCTAGTCTTGTAGTTAAAAGGCTTAAATATTGAAATGCAGAAAATGAATCAGTCGAGAAGTGAGGAAAATTCACAAAGTGGAAATAACAGTAATGGTGAGCATCAAATGGAAATGAATCACGCAACAACACATACCAAATTTGTTAGAATTGAATTTCCTTATTTCAATGGTGAGGATCCTGCTAGTTGGCTATATAAGGTCAATAATTTTTTCTTGTATTACAATACTCCTTCTCATCAAAGATTGCTGTTAGCATCTTTTCATATGGAGGGTAAAGCCCTCATCTGGTTCCACGATTTGGAAGAGTCTAGCATGTTATTGGATTGGAATGCTTTTGTGAAAACATTGTTGTCAAGGTTTGGGTCTAGTTGCTATGATGATCCCATGGAAGCCTTAACTAGACTTAGACAGACTGATTCAATGGAAGATTATAAGGCTAAGTTTAAAGCATTGTTGAATAGACTGGCTTGTTAGAAAGCTACAAGTTAAGTTGTTTCTTAAGTGGCCTTAAGGATAAGACAAGGCTACCAGTTAGGATGTTTAGCCCCACGAATTTACTATCTACCTATGGTCTTGCCAAGATTCAGGAAGAACATGTCTTGATTAGCAAGAAAGTGGCAAGAAACAATAACAGTTATGGGTATGTTGGAATTACAAAAGCATCAATGAGGTATGGAGTAGATAGTACCAAGAGTAGTAGTGTGGCCAGTTTGCCAGTACAAAAGATTTCTCAGTTTCAAATGAAAGATAGGAGGGAGATGGGTCTTTGCTACTATTGTGATTCTAAATGGGTAGTTGGGCATAAGTGCAGGAATCCTAAGTTGTTTTAATTAAAGAAATTGTGGAAGAATTTCCCAGTGTGGAGGAATGTGATGGGAATGGGAAAGCGTTAATTGGGGCAGATCAATCTCTTTGCTTCTTGGAAGGAATTGGCAAGCTAGAGATATCTTTACATGCTATTAAAGGAGCTGTGGGCCCTAGAACGATGAGAATAAAAGGAAGAATTGGAAGGCAGTGATACTGGAAATACCCACAATTTTGTGGATCCAACAGTTGTAAAAAGGGCCCAGTTAATGGTTACACCCCAAGAAAAGATTCAGGTAAAGATAACAAATGGTGATCAAATTGTGAGTGAAGGCAGCTGTGATGCAATTTCTATGGTGATACAAGGGACTGTATTCTATGTTGATGTATTTGTTTTGGTGTTGGCTGGCTGTGATGTTGTTCTTGGCATACAGTGGTTGTAGACATTGGGTAATATTTTGTAGAATTTTGAGGAGCTCTTAATACAATTTTCTTATTATGATAAGAACTTGCAGTTGAATGGTTTGAAGTAGACCACGTTAGGGGTCGTACCAAGAGCGTTACCATCTTGGCCAAGCCTGCTATCGCCTAGTGACAGTCTAGGGGACGTCACTCAGTTTTACACACTCCCGAGTGACCAGAGGAGCTCCACCAAGATAGTACCCTATCTGGGCACCCACAAAATATACTTTTAATCCTTTGACATGAAAACCACAGTTTTACCAGTTTCACAGCACAACCATAGAACAAAGCATAATATCACGACAAGCAATAACAATTAAAAATACAGATGCATGACTGACAGTTATTGGATGACATGGCAACAATACAATACAACAAATATAACATATTTCACAAATTTCACAAATTTCAAAGAATCAGGTTTTTCACAACTACACGTGATTCCCAACACTCCATCCAGCCCTCGCCCAACACTTCCAACAACAACCACAATATTATATCCCAACACTTCAAAGGGCCCTCGGCCACTTAACCAACCACAACCAGACTGCAACAGAACACAATTTGCCAGCATTAGTAACCCAAGGGCAGTCTAGCATTTTACTTACAACGCAGAACGAAAATTCTGAATTATCGCACGTGCAGTCGAAGAGATCCCGCGAGTGTGCGTGCATGAGCGACACTACAAGTGGAAAACAAATTTGCCAATAATTAATAACGGTGACTAAAATAAGAAATAATAAAAATGTAGGGTCACACCGGCTTACAAAGGTGGTGGCGAAGGTGGCAGCGCGGCGAAGGCAGTTCTGGACAAATTAATGGGGACCTATGGTTGGGGAAAAACTTAAGGATAGTAGGTCCAATGTAATTAGAGGGTGGAGGAAGGGAGACTCTCGGCGGTTGGCAGGGATTGGCTGCAGCGCAGCCCTAATTGGAAGAGGGATCTTGGGTTGGGTTGGGTTGATCTGAGATGGGGGGAAGAGGCTGAGTAGTGGGAAGAGGGTGTTGGGGTGGTCGGATGACCACCAATGAGCTCCTGTGGGCGACAGACCATGATGGAACCCTAGGAAAGAGACAGTGAGAGAGGAGAGAGAATCCAAGAGAGAAAAGAGAGAGAGAGATATGAGGGATGGAGGTCAAGATCGAGATCCTGCCACGGCTACCATTGGGCAGCGGAGGAGCTATGAGAGAGATAAAGGTTGACAGATTTGAGAAGAAAAGGATGGCAATTGGCATGGGAGAGGAGGTCGTGCGACGATAAAAGGGAGGGGCTAGCTGAGATCCATTGTAGATCTACCCATTCTTGATGTCAGACAACAATGGATGGTGGTGGCTACACCAAAGCCGAGGGGGAGAAGAGAGAAGACGACTAGAGAGGGCCAAGAAATCAAAGGTGGAGATGGCCATGAGTCTCTTTGCAAGGCTACCAGAACCACACGAGCTACAAGGGAGGGCCGGTCGGCGCGATGGGGCTAGTTCCACGACTGTGAGCACAACCCAACGGGAAGCTTATTGTGGCTAGAGAGAGAGAAAGACAAACAGAGGAAGAAAGTGAGAGAAGGGGCGGAGGAGCTTATCGACGAGGAGGGGCTATTGTGGTCGGACGATGGGAGATGACGCAATGGCAAGGTCTGGGATGCAGGGGAGAAAAGAAAAAGAGAAGGGGGGCGGCGGGGGGTGGGGGGGGGGGGTGCGGTGCAGGAGGGGAAATGAGGGAGGAGAAAATAATTTTAGGGTTTTCACCCTTTCTTACAAAATGACACCGTTTCAATGGGTTGAGGGGCTAGGCTTCCCATATTCAGTTAGTCTCCCACATAGGCTGGGCCCACTGCCTACACTCACACACTAAAAGAAAGAAAAAAAAATCCACTTCCAAATCTGTCTTGGGCTTCACATGGGCTAGGCTTCACATCCTCCCCCCTTGAAAGAATTTCGTCGTCGAAATTGCTAAGCTACAAATAATAACTCAAATATTCCAACTTACTTTGCTCTGCCAAGTAACTAAGGAAAGAACTTGATTCGCAATGGAACTGAGAAAGTTTCAACAAGGTAGTTGGGTACAAGGTTGGTCCTTAAATAAAGAAAGTACCAGATTTGAATGTAAGGAGGTTTAAGTAATTTAGAAGGAGTCAAGTAGATAGCACCTCAGGGCGAGTTCTATGGGAATGATACTTGAAGTATTTGCGGTGGAGGAGGTTTAGATTATTTCGCCAACACCTACACATACCAACATGAATATTGACGATAAGGTCTAAGGCAATGATAATATTCCTTCTCCCAAACTTCATTCAGGATGTATCTACCCAATCGAAGGTCCGCATTTCCCATTTAAAATAAGACGCACTCTAAAAGGTTTAAGACCATCTCAACTAGCCATAATGAGTACCTATAAACTTCTACTCGACAACATATACTTGAAAGATCATCACCTCAATTCCAACTAGTATTTAATCTGGTGTAACTAAACTCGATATCAAAACCACTAAAGTTCACCAAATCATAACTGAAACTTTCTTTCAGTAACTAGTCCACCCAATTCTACTAGAAGAAAGTCTGGGATGCAGGGCTCAGGAGGGGAAATGAGGGAGGAGAAAATAATTTTAGGGTTTTCACCCTTCCTTAGAAAATGACACTGTTTTAATGGGTTGAGGTGCTGGGCTTCCCATCTTCAGCTGGGCTCCCACATGGGTTGGGCCCACTTCCTACACACACACACTAAAAGAAAGAAAAAAAAAATCCACTTCCAAATCAGTCTTGGGTTTTTCATGGGCTGGGCTTCATAGGTCAACTGTGACCTCACTACCCTTCTTCAACCATGACAGCTTGTATGATTTTGGGCGACGACCTGTTTTGAGTTGGAGCTTTTGAACTGCTTATTCAGACACCACGTTCTCACAACTACCACTATCAATGATCAATTTGCACACCTTCTCAGAAATAGTACAGGTAGTACGAAAAATATTGGTTCTCAGTCTTCTGCTGAATCACCTTTGGGAGCTATAAACATCCCCATTGCCATCTTCCTTGTCATAGACCTTTAATGTTTTACATGTCATCCTCGTTAAGCAGAAGGTTTCCCCCATTTTGATCGGCAGACTTTCTACAATTAGTTTCCCAATGACCAAGCTCCCTGCATTTGAAACATCGAATATTAGTGGTGTTTGATTTCATAGCTTGAATATTAGGGTGAGTCTCGTGCAGACAGACTCCCTATGTGTTGTGGTCACTCCTAGGTGCAAGTCACCTTGTCTGTTGCTTGTCTACAATCAAAGCACGTTGATAGGCCTCAAAAGCAGTCCACAAAGAATGGAGGCTGAGGACATCCTACAAAGGTTGCCGCAAGCCACCCAAATACCACCATTTGCTCTTCGGTCTCAAAAAGATTATTCTAGGTCACCAACTGATAGAACTCCTCGGTGTAATCATCAATGGATCTTGCTCCTTGCCTCAATGTTTGAAGTCGCTGAAATAAGATTTGACTTTATCTGAAGGGTAAAAAAAGTGACCCTTCATTTTCTCCCAATTGCCAATCTTGGCCTTGCCTTCTCACTCTTGTGACTGCTTCAACTGCTCCCACTAGGCAGATGCTCGGCCCTTCAACTTGATGGTGACTAGTTTCACCTTCATACGATTAGAGACATCCATGTAATAAAAAATGTGCTTCACATCATGTAACGAATCGATGAAGCCCTTAGCCTTGCAAAGTACCAAAAAGTTCTAGTAGATCATTTCTAAAAGCCCAAGTCTTCGCCTCACTTCTCCCTACCATGGTACTCCCAAAACAGAGCATGATTGTAATACAGGTTATTGAAACTAGAGTCAGAATCAATGTCATACATCTGACCCTCTATGATCTGTTCCCCTAGATGTTAGGTTAATTATGGTATTTGCCTCTACATATATGCAATCATCACGTCAATCACGGTGAGGGGCTTCCTCAGTCTGAACCTACCCAATCCAACCACGACCTCTACCACCAGCCATGAAAGACGATGATAAATCATCATAGGAAAAAGGCTCAAGTTCTGATGCCCCTTGATGCCAGACATAATTAGGTTTATTTTGGTGGCTAGTTAATCAACAAAATCTAAGGATTAGATTGAGAAAAGATGCAACACAAAGAAAACTCTGAGAACAGGTTTTATTCACAAAAGTTGAAAAGTCCTCCTAAAACCCATGACGAGCTCAAATAGCTAAGAAAAATTGAGATTCTAAAAATCTTGCCCGAAAATGCAAAATATCAATTATTTCCTTAAAATAAAATATGTAATAAAGTAAGATTCTTGCCAACACAAATTGGAGTAAGGATCATCTCTAAAAGGGATAGTGAAATATTACAATAAAAGGAAAAACTAACTTAAATTGACTATTTGGAGGCGCAAAGATTGATTTCAGGGTAGAGACCAAAGTTATGATCAAAATACTGACAAATGCACAATATCGCTCCAATTCCTAGAATCTTCACCTTTTTCTGCGATATTAGCAGTGATATGCTTTTGAGCTAGTCCAGTGCTATCAACGTTGAATCTGCCAGCTCAGCATCATCATAGTTGGACCTCCTGCATCAAGGCAGGAGGGAGAGAGGGAGGGGGGAGAGAGAGAGAGAGAGAGGGAGAGAGTTTTTTATGGACGATAAAAACAAGGGAAGAGGGAAAGTGTGGTGTACCCAGGTCATACAACCCTCACACAATGTGAAAACAAGTGTGTGCGCACATGCAAAAAAATGCTATGGAGTTATACTCAGAGCGGAAATAAAAAGGGCTAAATAACATACCAGAATATATTTAGTTTATATCACCACAAATTATCCGTAAGTCACTTGAGTCAACCCATAAGGTACTGAATATTAGATTCATCCATTCTAATTACACAAGTAAAAGAAAAAAAAACAACACTTAATTACATTCACCCTTCTGGAGGACCTGGACCACCACGATGAGATTTCAAAAACTTTCAGTAAGTGAAAGTAAGTCTAACACTAAAAAATGCTAGCAAGTGGAAAAGAAAATTATGCAATGAAAACAATATTCAAGGATATACAATATTTGACATTTTTCAATTAACGAAACTCAGTCAATGTAGTTTACAATGTAACTACCATATCCAATGTAGTGATGGCAGGGTGAGGCAACAACGGGACTAGAGAGAAACCGACCACAATTGTGAGGGCCCTACCAGTGCAAGGGGACAGACCATTAATGGAGTTTAATAGAAAGAAAGATGAATGACACCCCACTGGTGTCACATGGAGAATATCTGTGGGTGCCACAAAGTATAGTTTCGTATGCAGAATTCCACACTCCATCTAAAGGGTCACATCCAGAGTGGGTTTGTTCAAGAATTACGACTTAGGAAGTCATATCAACTAAACACAAAGGTATGGCCCAACACCATGTGGAAGACCCTCATTCAAGGACGGATGAGGAGTTAGCAAACCGTAGGAAAGTGCGGACCACGCCCTGGCCATAGATTGATAGTCCCGCCCTATAAAAAGGACCTTGACATGGGACCAAATTTCACTTTTGAGATTCTAAATACCTAAGACCTCATGGAGCGAGATTCTCCCAAGGAAGCAAGGAAGGAGTGGCACAACGATTTAGCGAACTCAACGTTGTGAGGCAGGTTAGCTTCTAAGACAACACTTGGGAATGTGAGGCGAGTATTATATGTATGAGGCATTTGCATATTATGTAACCTTCCCCTTTCTTTACATGAGTAAATCTAATTCTGATCATTATGTTTATCTTATGTTCATTTCTTGTTTTTAAGTCTTTGAATGTGTTTGTTTTTTCAATTAACTATGACCCAGGTGGGAATATCTATATCTCTATATGAGTAAGGGTACCATGCTTCAATAATCATGGGATGAGAAGGAGTTCCCCAGACCATTCCTGCGAAATGTCGCCATGAGCTTCAAACGGGTAGAGGGATTCCACTTGAGTAATTGGGGTGGGTCGGTATCGTGCTTGGCCTTACCTGCTAGTCGGAATGTAGAATCCCCAGGCATATCACATGACAATGTCTTGGAGTTGGTTGGCCAGTAGACATTTCCCAGGTTGAACATGTGAGAGTCGACTTGCGTTGGGGTCCAGGCAAGCTTACTTGCACTAGGTTGGATGGGTAGAAGGGATTTCCCTGAGTCCAACAGTAGAGTGGCTCATCCTCTATTCACCCATCAGGCGAAGAATGTGTGTGTGACAAATGTTTATTTTATAAGCATCTGTGTGATAAGGATTCTACCTTTAGAACCGATACAAAGTTATGGATTTGATCTATTGGAGCGAGGGTAATTCCTTGCCATATTATTAATTGTGCTTTAAATGATACCTTAGATAAGATTGTGATACTTCATAGGGTGATGCATTGTCGTGCTTATATATATATATATATATCCATATATCTATGCAAGAGAGGGTGATTTCTCACCAAGCATATGTATGTGTGTCTTCCCTATTTACATGAAATTTTCCATTGTATCTTCAGAAGCACTATCTCTCATTAGTAGTCTTTCTCATAGCTATCTAACCAACCTATGGTTTCATTCTCAGAACCATAGACTTTGATGTAGATTTAGAACCAAGAGTAATGCTCGAGGAAGAAGAGCTAAACCTACCTGAACCTGGAAGATAAAGGTTGGTCTCTGTCATAGGAGGCGCGCATCGTTTTGAGTTGTACCTAGTACCTGCCAAGGTGTAACCACTTGTATTCGGTCTACCGCTTATTTGGCAATGAACAAACTATCTGAGTTATATATCTTTCTATGTTAATGTTCATTAGGAATGTCAGAAACTATTTCGATGAAGGGTTTTAGATTTCTAGTACTACAAGGTCTAGTTTTTGGACTAAACCACTATCTTTTCTGCTACAAATTTATATTTGTGTCCAACATGTGCACTTCCATTTGGATGAGGCACGCTGATTGCCGACCAAACTTGGGTGTTGACCGTTTGGTTGGCAACACGTAACCTCGTCAAGACGTTAACATGAGGGACACGGTGGGTGAACAATGTGTTACGTAGGACAGTACCAGAAATGTAGGAGTTGATCTTAGAATTACAAGCATGAAGACTTAAGTACCATAAGTTTGATACGCATTTAGAAATGAATGGTGGGGTAGAAAGTGATAGGTTTGGGTTATGTGGCAAGATTTGAGTATTGTGCGACTGAGAGCCCCAAGAGGAGAGTAGCCACCTACTGGGCACCAGAAAGGATAGTCGAGCGATAGGAGAGATGATGAGCTAGCAAGAGTGTTAAACCGTATCTCAGGCTTGCTAGAGCAGCAATGTGACATATATTCACATCATCTACAAGTTCAGTCGTTAGGATACCCTAGGGAGGAATAGAGGGATGTACATACGAGCGATATTTGGCATGTTGCTACCCAAGATTCTTTGGTAATGAGTGGCCGATGAAGGCGTAGAGGTGGATAACGAACATTTAGAGGACTTTTGAGGTGTGTGGGTGCACCAAGAGTCAGATGATACTCTATGCAAGTTACTTACTACAAGGAGAGGTGGCACTGTGGTGGGGTACTAAGAGGCAGTTACTCATTATGGAACTAAGGAAGTTAGGGAGTGTTCTTTGGAGATAGATGTGATTCCTTTAGAAGCAAACTTGGTTGTATTTGATTTGTTGGGCTTTTTATATGATATTAGGGATGGATTGGTTGTTTGGGCATTTCATGAGTATAGATTTCTGATCGAGGATAGTGACATTTTGTGTGCCAGGAATGAAAGATAGGATTTTATGATGAAGCAAGTTGAGGTTGATGTAGGAAGGCAAGGTGGTATATAGTGACGCGTCGAAATATGGTCTAGGTTGTGTCTTGATGCTAGAAGGCAAGGTGGTAGCTTATGCGTCCAGACAATTGAAGGACCACGAAAGGAGTTACCCAACTCATGACATGGAGTTGGTAGCAATAGTGTTTGCCTTGATATGGCAGTACTACCTGTATGGTGAAGAATGCGAGGTGTACATCGATCATAAAAGTCTAAAACACCTTTTCACCTAGAAAAATCTTAACATGAGGCAAAGAAGGTGGTTCGAAGTCATTACCGACTACCAATGCAAAATCAAGTATCACTCCGGAAAGGCCAATCTACTCGTTGATGCCTTAAGTCGAAAGACAAAGACAAAAGACAAGAGAGGCCTCCCAAAGGTGGACTCACTTCTGGAAGGAATGAGGCACCGAATGATAAGAGACTTGCCACCGGAGTAAGTTCTCACTGCCTTGCAGAGGTTTAGGGCAAGCGTCTTTGACGAGCTGAAGGGCCAGAAAGGAACAGATCTGTCATTGTTGAGGATCCAACAAAGAGTCTGCAACCGTGAGGGACCAATGCATTTAAGCCTAGGCGAGGATGGAACCTTGTTGTTTAGAGGGAGGAAATTGGTTCCTGCTAATTCAGGGATTTTAGAATGAATACTAGCTTAAACTTATTCCTCGCCATACTCAATACACCCAGAAGGAACGAAGATGTATCAAGGTCTTAAGAAAGGATTATGGTGGTAAGGAATGAAGTAGGACATTGCTCATTACATTGAAAGATGTACTACGTGTCGGAGGGTAAAGGCGGAGCATCAAAGGCCAACAGGGAATCTATAACCTTTACCTATCCCTGAATGGAAGTTGGAAGATATCGCTATGGGTTTTGTGTTTGGATTGTCCCAAACCCCTAGTGGAAAGGGTGCCATATTGGTAATAGTAGACCAGTTGACCAAGAGTGCTCACTTTTTACCAAAGTTTTAAATTCCATTCCATTTTGACCGTTCCGGCTGGAATTTTCCATTCCGGTGTAGTATCTGGTACACTATACCTCCTCGTCTCGTTTCGTTTCATTCTAAATTTTGGCCCGTTTTGGTCCGTTCCTGCCATTCCGGCTGAAATTGGCATTTCTGTCCCTATTCCGTTTCAGACTATTTTTGTAATTTTCTTGTACTTGAATGATATTTTTGTAAATTTTAAATCCAGAAGGTATTTAATTAATTCTATAATATCAAATGTATTTATATAATTTTAACTTTTTTGTAACTTTATATATGTCCCATCATTCTTTCTTTTTTAAAATATCATTATTTTTAATAATTTCTCTATTATTTTTTTTTTCTTTGTTTTTGGGTCTCAACTCAAGTTTGTGATTTTTTCAATGTATATTATTTTTATAAATCTTCAATTCTTCCATATATATACACATATACATGATATACACTTACATATATATGTATTTATTCTATTAGTTGTTAGTTTATATATACATATCAATATTTATATATAATATATAATTAATCCCGAAATGGCACACCAGAATACACTGGTATTGAATATTTCGTTTCAGCACTTAAACCAGAATGATCATCGGAACGAAATTTAAAACTTTACTTTTTACTGATTACTACTATGGACGCCCTAAGTAAACTCACCCGGCTGTACGTAAGGGTGATAGTTAGACTACACAAAGTTCCTAAGACTATAGTATCGGATTGGGATCCGTAGCTTACCTCCCACTTTTGGAGGAGTTTACAAAAGGCAATGAGCACCAAACTGAAGTTCTGTAGTGCTTATCATCCCCGAACTATGGACAATCGGAAAGGACTATCTAGATGTTGGAGGATATGTTTAGAGCATGTGTTTTGGACTTTAAGGGACATTGGGAAGGCCATGTCCCACTCATCGAATTTGGGTACAATAATAGTTATTAGGCGACTATCCAAATGGCCCCTTACGAGGCGTTGTATGGGAGGAATTGTAGACAGCCGATATGTTGGGATGAGGCAGGAGAAACCAAGGTAATTGGACAATAAATAATTTAGGAGATGATGGAGTAGGTCAAGCTAATTCGCGCAAGGATGGCCACAGTTCAGAGTAGGCAGAAGAGTTACACCAATTATAAGAGGAGGGAGTTGACCTTTGAGGATGGTGACTGGGTATACCTCAAGGTGTTACCCATGAAAGGAATTAAGAGGTTTGGGCTAAAGGAAAAATTAATCCCAATATACATTGGGCCATACCAAGTAATGACAAGGGTCAGCCCAGTAGCATATCAAGTAACGTTACATGTGGAATATGAGGAAATTCACAATGTATTCCACGTTTCTTAGTTATGGAAAATTTTTTGGAACCAACAACCTCGGGTAATCTCACTTACGAGAAAAACTCGGTACGAATTATAGATTGGAAGGAGCAAGGTGATGGCCCAAGTTTTCGTCTAGGCTTGGCCCTTAGAATTGTTCTAGGTTACCATGGTATTTAGGAGTTTTAGAAGCCTTGATGAAGTGATTTAAGCCCAACAGAAGAGTGGTTTTAGTTACCTTAGAATTTCGGCCTTGTTGGGAATTTAGGTCCATGATCCAATTCTAATTGCTAAGGGTTATGTGACCCAAGAATGTTTTGCTTTGGACCTAGTCTTGAAAGTGGGCTAAGGGTGAAAGATACAAGTGTAGGAAATGCCAAGGGATTGGCTCACACGCCTATCTTGGAAAAGTTGCCACTTGTCATTGTGTTAGAAACTTTCTAGATGATTCATGGGACTAAAGGAACCCAGAGGAGACCAAAGGATTTTCGGCTAGATTCAAATTCCCACATGTTTAGACCCTTTGTCTTCCCCAATTCGAGTTTCAAGGGAGTTATCTTGGAAATAGAAGCTTAGGGAAGTGAAATGGGGTTTTTTTTCTAGGAGTTGTGCATGGGAAGCCGAACGGAGGCTTATGGAATTTCGAAACTTAGTCAGATAATGCCAAGTGTCAAGCATGCATGGAGTTTCTAGAAGGATATGTGAAGAGAAATTTGGACTGAAGGACAACAATACCCTTAGAAATTCGGCTAGCACACTCCTAAACACTATGTTCCTTTGCCACTTGTCACCTAGGCTACATTGGACCAATAGAACATGAAAGGTCACCTTGGGAAGGAGTATTGGAAGATGAAACATTGTCTTGGGAAAGGAAGAAAGAGGTGGACGGCTAAGCCATGGCATATATCTTTTGCCACTTGTCATCCATGCAAAAGATTACTTGCTTGGGAAAAGGAAGAGTCACATGATGTTTTACCATGTTACCCTTAGAAGAAACACTCAATTGTTTGATGGAAGGAAGGGCATAAAGGGGAGAGAAGAAGAATTCGGCTAAGAGAAGAGAGCCTACACGCCAACCCCAAAGAAAATGCACCTTCCCAATGTAATCCATCTAGGGAATTCCAAGAGGTGGTTTCGGCCAAAGTGAAAAGAGGAAGGAAATCTTTGCCACTTGTCTTACATGCATTGGTTTTCTATCACCAATGAGGGAATGAGGAGTTTTCTATAAAAGGGGAGCAAGACCACACGCCCAAAGGCTTCTTCTTTTGCAAAATTTGAAATTTTCATGCTCTTACCCTCTCCATACAACTCTCTCATATTTTCTTGAAGAATCTCTCACTTTCTTAGACTTTCTGCTCGACCAAACAAGAAGCTTTTCTTATATCAAGAGGAGATTTCGGCACACTAAGTCTAGTCAAGGTAAGAATCGGTTTTTCCTTCTAAGCTTCACACGCACATCACTTGCTTAACCCCAAAATGAGATTCAAATCTCATTTGGTCAATGTGGAAGATAGAACACCCACTTTTCTTGTGATTTCTTGAAGATGGTTTAAGGTTCTTAAGAAACCCTAGAAGCCGAATAGAGAGAAGAGTTTATCCTCCATGTTTTTCAGCCACTACCCATATCTTTGGTTATTTTAGGGTTTGCTTTACTTTAAGAATGAATTGAAGAAGTTGTTACCCTAGAACCCCTAGAAGCTGAATAGATATAGACAAGTTTTGCTCTAGAAATCTGCACATACACTCAAGAAGATGAGGTGAGGTTTTTAGTTGTTTTTCTAATGAGGAATGTTAGGATTTATAGCTTGCTAATATTGCTATATGTGGAGTTTTTTGTAAGTATACACTCAACCTACTCTTGGTTAATACTTGTATATGATTATGTAAATCTTTTCATTACCACGTTTGTCTTGGTTGCTATTTCTTGATTGTTTGTTGATTATGTTACTATGATCTTATATCAACTTAAGGAAGGAATTATTCCTTGTATATATTTCGGTTTTCATATATTTAGGAATGATGGAAAGTGTATCATGATGTTTCGGCCATACCATGTCTTGAATGATTCAGATCTTGGTTAAATGTTCTGATTTCAAGCATTGTTTTACTAAACTATGATTTCTATATTATTTGCTTGAAGTTTGGAACATGTTTATGTGATGAATTTTCAGGTTTTTGTGCCCATGAGTTTCGGCCTAAGCAAGATTTTATGGTTCTATGCACATGTTTTTATATCTATCATGGTTTATGTGATCATGCTATGAAATGAATATGTTATGCATGGTTGTTATATGCACGGCATCTCATATGTCATATGTCATGCATAAGTAAGCATGTTGAAGTCTCATGTGACATCCATTTGGGGAAGAAATGTTTTTAGAGAGTGTGTTTTCAAGAAGTATTTTCAAAAAATGTTTTTCAATAAAAGAGTCTTAAAGTTTTATCACGATCCCAAGTGCTAGAGCGGGGGCTGGGGGTGCCACGAGCAAAGATTGTGATCAAGGGTTGTACTAGTGGTAAAGGTGCAGTGGGGGAGACATGAGGAATGAGGAGTTCACTTAGGGAAGTGAGTGGGCTATGCGGAAGCAATTTCCGTGTTCATTCGGTCCACATTGATTAGTTGTAACCCATAATCCAAGGGTAATTTGGACAATCTCAAGGTGAAGGAACATCTATAAATAATCCTTCAACCTACTTAGAACACTACACCAGTATTCTAAAAAATACAGACATGGTGCGAGAAAAGAGAACTGCGCGGAGGGCAGCAATGCCACCCAAAATAATGCGTCGATATCTAGAAGAATGACATGAGAGGGAGAGATTAGAGATGGAATGAAGGATCGTGGGGGAGGAAAATCGTCTGGACAAAGAGAGTACTTAGAGGACCAAAGCCCTAATAACAGAGATGTTATAGCACAACGGCACCGCCATTGCGCAACATGGAGAGAAACTAATGCTGCCGGAATGTGACGAGCAAGATGAGGAAAAGGGAGAGGATTCTCCAATGTCCTATAAAGTTGAACCCATCAAAGGGGCTAGAATCTGAGAGAGCACAACTTGCGGGCAGCCCAGATGGAGCCGGTGAATGAGACATGAGGAGTCATCTCATGTCCTTCTCGCAAATGGTGAAGGTTAGTCTGAAGATCTAGATGTGATAAAGTCCTATATGAAGTTGAGGACGACTAGAGGCATTGAAGGATCTCCCACATGAGATCACCTCCCTTGTAATGACAGAGCAAGGGAGAACCCTCAAGGATGGGATTGCTTGTAAGGAGAGGAAGATGTGAAGGCCTGCCAGCTTAAGTGGACAGACCACCAATGGAGTTGAGGGGAAAAAAAAGACAAGGGACACTCCATTGGTGTGGAGAGGAAAATAGTTGCGGGTGCCGGAAAGTGCAGCTTGTCCAATACGTGGGCGAGCAAGCACCTTGTAGAAGGTGTGACAGAAACTTCCCAGCATGAGGTTGAGATGATTGTCTCGCCTTATGGTAGGAAAGCAAGAAAAGTCTCCTACTGTGAAGGCGAGAATGAGGAGCTGAAGAGGTTGGTGGCTTTGATGAGATAGGAGTTAGGGTGCCCATGGTGGGCACTGGTAAAGGACAGACTATGTCAAATATGGGATCTTCCAGAATTGCACGGAAAATGCTTAGAAGAGTGGCAGTGTTGTACACAGAAGTCCACATTCCATTTGAAGAGTCATATCCAGAATGGGTCTATTGAACAATTACGACTCGAAAAGTCATATCGTCTAAACCCAGTGGTTTGTCCCGACGCCACATGAAAGCCCCTCATTGATGGAAGGACTAAGGAGTTGAAAGACCATAGAAAAGTGTGGACCATGCCCTGACCGTTTGTCTCTATCATCCTGTAGAATGACAGTCGAAGCTAAATGGCTCATTTTTGAGATTCTAAACGCACAAGATCTCATGCAGCCAAATTCTCTCAAGGAAGCAAGGAAGGAGCAGCGTAATGATTTAGCTAACCCAATGTTGTGAGGTAGGGTAGCTTCTAAGACAATTCTGGAGGATGTGGGGTGAGCGTTGTATGTAAGAAACATTTGCATATTCTGTAACCTTCCCCTTTCTTTACATGAGTAAATCTATGAATGATCATTATGTTTATCTTATGTTTATTTTCTATTTTCGATATATTGAAGGTGTTTGCCATTTTCAATGAACTATGACCCTAGTGTGAATATTTGTATCACTATGTGAGTAAGTATACCGTGCTTCAATAATCATGGGATGGGACGGAGTTCCACAAACCATTGATGTGCAACATCTCCACGAGCTTCAAATGGGTATAGGGTGTAACGACTCGATCCTATATTATTAGGGATAAATTATGGATAACTTTATTAGGTTCAATAAATGAGTTAAAGCCCATAAAAGAGTTTATCGGATAAGTTATATTTATTTGAACCTAGAGTTAAGGCTATGTTATTTTTTTTAAAACTCCAAGTCCATGAGTGTTAGACTCCAAACACTATTAGCATCCTAGATTCCTCTTCATAATAAAACCCTAACTGATTCCCTCTATGAACTCCAAACTAGGCATGTCTTCATCATCAAAGTTAAAACTTCTTAAACCAATAGTATATATATACCTATTGCGCCTTCATGAGAATAATTCAAGCCACGTTACCCAACCTCCCTCAAGTTGTCGCTATGTTCTTCCATCCCCGCTTTGATTTTCTTTTTCCCTACATAACCCGTCACATGGCCAACAAAAGCCACCGGCAACCAACGGAGCAGCCCTCACGCTACACAACTCTTTTACGTCATCCCTTGCACAAGCACTTCCCCTCTCATGGGCAAACGACCATGAACCTTCACTCAGTCGTCGCCTCCATGAACCCGATCACCACCACGAGTAGCAAGAAGACCAATGTGAATACAACCTGAGATGTAGATTGTATCACGGTCCGTAATTGCCACTCCACCACGTCGAGCACACAGCCTCCCTCCACATCAGTGGTCGAACCAGGAATTTGTTGTAGGGGGCCGAGCAAAGCTAAAACTATAATAAAATATTTTTGTTTTATTTCTAGATCAAAATAATTTTGTAGAGGGGGCCAAGATAATTTTTTAGAGAGGGGGCCAACACAAGATGAGATTAATATAATCCTATTAAATCATAAAAAATTAATATATATTATTTTTTTTTCAACCCTTGGGGGGGCCATGGCCCCCCTGCCCCATCATAGGTCCGCCCTTGCTCCACATCGTGGGTCGCCAACCACCACCACCGAAAATAACCCCATTGACGAGTTGTCCCGCGTCACTGCTACCCCGGTGCACAACCACCATAACCCCTCCCATAAACTCTCACTCTCCGTCACTCTCTCGCGGGTCGCACCACCATTCTGAAGTGCCCAGTTGCGTCACCGGTCACTCCCAGCCACCCAAAGCCACCGTCGCACTCAGCCTGTCTCTTGGTGAACATCGCATAAGGCCTCTCTCGTAAGTTGTTTTTTTTCCCTTTTATGTGCTTTGTATCAGACTTTCCCAAAACGCCCCTCAAATAATTCTGTAATTACATGTATGCCCTTTCGACCCTTGTTGCGTAACCCCCTGAACCTCTAAATCCTTGCCAGATTATTTAAATTATAATGGGCCCTAGGGCCTTAAACCCACGCGAGAGATTCCCGAATGCATGAAACACAAATTTTAGGTGGGTTAGTTAGATTACAAAAATGCCCATATCTTTTAGGATTATCTGTTGGGAATAATTTAGTGTTAGGAAGATTTTAGGTTTAAGAAATATGGGTTATTTTAGTAGTTTAGATTTTAAATAAGCTCACATGTTTAATTAGAAATTTATGCAATTTTCGTGTTTATTTTTATACGCGACCGATTACGTGCTAAAAATAGTGGATTAGCACTACGAGGTAAGTAGCATGATCATACCCTTACACGTATGTATGGTAAACAACATATCTTTTATAAAAATATTATGCATGTACGCCCTCCATTGGAAGCCCCTTTTTACGTACCCAAGTCATGATAAAATTACGAAAATTCATGATTTTATGTGAAGGTTTATACATTGAATTATTTATGAAAATTCATGATTTTATGAAAGGAGTTATGCATCAAAAGATTTATGAAAAGACATGATTCTATGTAAGAGTTATGCATTAAAATATTTATGAAAAGCCATGCATGGTTTTATGTGAAGATTTATGCATCAAAATAGTTATGAAAAATCATCATTTTATGTGAGAAAACATGTATTGAGGAAATTTATGAAATAATGCGATTTCATTTGAAATCTATGATATGATATAACAAGAGATGACAAGTATGCATACGGTTTCTTTTGAAATCTATGATATAACTCGTATGCAAGTATGATTATGATAAAGTATGAATGGTAAGATATGTAACATCTTATGTTATGATATGAAGATGGTACCTATGTTATGGGCATATTGCATTGCCAGGTTGTATATGCTGGTAGTGCACCCAGTATGTCTTCCTCATGTATGGATACCACAACCTGCAACCACGGGCGGAATCGGAATCTACTTAGATTCACTAACCCTAACTCACGGGGGTCAACAGTGAGTATCAGCCGATGATAAGTAAGAGATAAGTTCATGTTCATGTTATTTACGTATGTATTTATGAGTATGCACGTTTTTCAAGAAACTTTATGTTTATTATGTTTACTGTATGATGTGTTGCTTATTGAGTATTCGATTCATTTTTGTATATTTTTACACTTTTAAACCACCCCAGGTGATGACTTTTATGAGGATGAGACTGCAAAACAGAACTTGACCCAGGGCGGCGAGGCAAAGGCCTAGATAGTTTATGTCATGTTCAGTTTATGATTTAAGGTTTAAATAAATTGTTTTCATAAGCACATGAGATTTTAGTATTTTTGTTAAATAAAGTGATTCTGCAACCTCTATTTTGGACTTTAAGTATTTAATAAGTTTGTTTTATTTATGGAATCCTTCGCTTCTGGCGCGTCATTAAAAATAAAAGTTTTTAGTCAAGTTTAGTAGCACACTGGCTCCCCAAAAATTCTAAAATGTCTTTATTTGGGAGCGGGGTCTTATAGAGGGATTCCTCGTGAGTGATTGGGGTGGGGTAGTATCATGCTTGGCCTCAGCTGATAGTCGCGATTGAGAATCCCCTGGCATATCACGTGATGGTGACTTCGAGTTGGTTGGTTGGGTAGACGTCTCTCGTGTGCAACATGTGAGAGTCAACCTGCATTGGGGTCTAGGCGAGCTGACTTGCACCAAGTTAGACGGCTAGAAGGGATTTCCCTAGGTCTGACAGTGGAGTGGCTCATCCCTTTTTTTTTTTTTTTTTATAAAAAAAAAGAGCAGGAAGTCACATGTCCAATAGTGACCCCTCCCAAAGTTTATTAATAAAGCCCTCACTTATGGCGGAGGAATACCGTGGTTACAAGAAAGGACCATGGAAAAACAGGCCCATAATCAAGAATGTTTATGTGACGAATGTCTATATGACCATATTTATGTGATAAGCATCTGTGTGATGAGGATTGTACTTCTGGAATTGATACGAAGTTATGGATTTAATCTACTGGAGCGAGGGTGATTCCTTGCCATATTATTAATTGTGCTTTTAATGATACCTTGAATAAGAGGGTGATTCCTCGCCATCTTTATGGATCCATGTATCTATGTAGCAGAGGGTGATTCAACGCCAAGCATATGTATGTGTGTCTTCCCTATTTTCATGAAACTATCCATTGCATCTTTAGGAGTATTATCAGTCATTGGCAATCTTTGTCCTAGCTATCTAACCTACCGATGGTTTCATTCAAATAACTATAGATTTTGATGCAAACTTATAACCTATTTGGCAATGAATGAACTATCTGAGTTGTATTATTTTTAACTTAATGTTTATGAGGAATTTCAAAAACCATTTCTATGATTTGTTTTAGACTTTTGGTACTACAAGGTCTAGTTTACCTACTAAACCTCTATCTTTTGTGCTGTGAATTTATATATGTATCCAACATGTGCATTTCCATTTGGATGAGGCACATTGATTCCTGACCATACCTTAGGTGTTGACAATTTGGCTGCTACCATTGGCACCACAGAACCTTGCCAAGACCTTCACACGAGAGATGGGGTGCCACAACAACTAAGGTTAGGGTTTTCGAACCTTATCGTTGTGAGCCTCGTGATTGAGAGAGGGGGAAGGTTTGGTGACACTCACAACGGCCTTAGGTCGAACAGTGAACGACAGCGTCAGACAATGGCGATGATGCCAAAAAGAGGGAGGGGAGAAAAGAGAAAGAGAGTGCCAGAGAGGAAGAACCAAACAGAGACAGAGAGAAAGAGACAGCGAAGGAGTGGCTCACTGAATGCGAAGACCCGAGACAAAGGGAGGTGGCACGGTGTCACTGGGTTGGCTACTAAGAGACGTAGCGGAGAGAGAGAGAGAGAGAAAGAAAGAGAGAGAGAGAGAGTAGAAAAAGAAAAGAGAGGAAAGAAAGAAGATGAGGGTGACTAGGGTTTTGTTTAAGGGGGTCAAAATGGTGTCATGTTGATGGTGGGCAGGCTTTTAAGGGGCTTCGGCCTAAGATTGGGCTGGGCTTCACATCCTCCTCTCTTTTAAAAATTTCATTCTTGAAATTTTCTCCACTTGACTATAACTAATTCCCATGGACTTATGAAGTCAATAGTCTATAGCTCTACTTCCATAGGTTCCCCCATTATGACCATAACTAGTTCCCCCAATAGCACATCATGTCTAAAATCCCAGGGCAGGCCATATAGTCCAAAATCTCCAGTTCCACAAAAGCATATCCTACAACACCCATGTATCCTGATGATTATTACCTCATAATTTAGATTTTGTTGTTCCTTTTTGACGCCAAAGCTTCAACTTCCTAGACTCCAATGAATTCAACACTTTTGGTGACCTATCAATCTCTTCTAATGTTATCCATTAATGATCGTGAATGCGTATTGCAGTATGATCAACCCCCAATGGAATGTATAGTTGCAAGTTTTAAATTTCTAAGTGATCTCAAATCACAACTACTTCTTCAAGACCCTAAAAAATTTACTCCCAATCCATCATATTACTAAGTACCACGCTTTTGCTACACATTTTGATAACTTCACTGAAATGGCTAAAGTTAAGACCTCTTAAATATATCACCAACGAGTCTAATCAAGTTCAATCCTACTGTATTAACTTTTACTAACCTTTGATAGAAATATAAATTTGTCTCCCAAATCATGCACATTACACATATTCCTAGACACTCTTTCATCCTTAACTATAACCAATAACCTTTGAGTACACATACATGATTGATGACCCCACCCTAATACCAATCAACATAAACCCACCAAATGCATAAACCACGTAAAACTTGACGCTAAAAATGGTGATCTAAAAGGGTCTACCCATGACATTTCACTCCACCAATTTTCTTTGGAGTGATCTACGAGCTTAGAAATCTACCCACTTAGTCAAGCCCATGAGGTGGATAGGGTTGATTGGTTAGAAAGGAGTACGTTGAAACCAAACAAGGTATTAAAAATCAGAATTTACTCATGTTTCCTGTCGGTGAGTGAAATCTGATCTAATGAAGTCACATTAAGGCACCAAAGGTATGCTCCACCAAGTGACTAAGGAACAATTTGATTCGTAGTGGACATGGGGGAAGGTCACAACGAAGTTGTTGGGTTCATGATTAGTCCTTCCATTGATTTTTTTTATATATAAAATACAAGGAAAAGAAAATTCTAACAATTCATCAAAGATAGTTCCAAAACTCTTGTCAAAGCACTAAGTCGCCAAAACAATTTCATTAAGTTGGATAAAGAGGTTGACTTCCCAAATAAATAAATGAATATATAGTCAAAAACTAAATAATCGGTCTTTTTTTCCTCCAAGTCGTATAAGGAATGAAGTCAAAGATCAAGCAAAGAATCAAAACAGTCTAGCAATCACAGCAATCAACCAAGATTTTAGCAACTTACCTAAAGCTGCAACATGATCATTGATGTATAAATTTAGAAAGTTAGAATTTGCCTAGTTGTGTATAATTATTATGTAATTCTTTTAATTTAGCATTCCTTCTATATTGTACATATTCCTAGTATAGAAATAGATTGTACATGATCATAATATATATGAATGAAAGCACACTCTCTCATGTACTCGTGAGATTGTTTTTCTCAAAACTTCTACATGGTATAAAGAGCCAATACAGGTTAGTAGAGAGTTGTGTTTTTTTTTTCTCTCTCTTCAATGGCTTCCTCTAATTTAAATGTCTTCTCCACATACTCAAATTCAGACCCCTATCCATATCCTATTTCCCAAAATGTATCGAATTTTGTGTCTCTCAAACTCACTTCCAGCAATTTTCTATTCTGGAAAACTCATATGCTCAATATCCTTGAAAGCTATGAGCTTCAAGGTTTTCTCACAGGTGATATACCCACTCCATCTCAGTTCATTCTTGATGAATCTAATCCCTCTTAGCCAAATCCACTTCATCACAAGTGGCGCAGGTCTGATAGGCTTGTTAAAGGTTGGCGAACAGCCACCTTGGGTGAGGAAATTTTAGGAATTGTGGTTGGTCTAAACACTGCCGTAGAAGTCCGGAGTGCCCTTGTTCATGCTTTTGTATGGGTGTCCTCTGATCGTAGTCTTGCACTTAAGCAAAGACTCACTTCCATCACTAAGGATCGGATTCCTTGAGTGCGTATCTGGGGAAATTTATGAGCAAATTCCAAAATAGCAGGCAAAAAAGAAATTGTGTCAGATATGTCACAAAAGAAACCATATTGCTCTTAAATGCTTCAATAGGTTCAATCATTCTTTCACAATTGACAATCTTTCACAGAGTTTTGTAGCCATTAAGATGGATGAGGCTTCTGACACAGGTTCATGGCATCCTGACACAGGTGCAACTGACCACATGATTGCTAATGAATGTACTCTTCACTCGTTACTTCCCTATAATGGTCATGATGGTATTATGGTTGGTAATGGTAAAGTTTTACCTATCACTCATATTGGTCAAGCAATGGTTGGTTCATCTCAATCTCCAATACAGTTGAATGATGTGCTAGTGGTACCTGAAATTAAGAAGGATTTATTATCTATTAGTAAGCTTACATCTGATTATCCTCTGAGATTTGAGTTTGATGGCCATGGTTTTTTGATAAAGGATAGGACAACAATGAGGACAATGGCCACAGGAAGGAAATAGAAGGGACTATACATTTTTTATGATGCTAGTTCAACCTCTCAAAATAAAAGGAGTTTTTCTCCTCCAGATTTCAATCCACAAATAAAGAGAATTGGCATGTCAGGCTTGGACATCCAAATTCAAGAATCTTAGACTATCTTTGTAATAAGAAGTTTATTACTCCTGATTCAAAACTCGTTTCTTCTGAAATTTGTACAAGCTGTCAAATGGGAAAAGCTTGTAAATTGCCATTTCTTTCCAAGACATAATATAGTCAAAGTTCCTTTTGCAAAAGTTCATTGTGATCTATGGGGACCTGCTCCCACTCCTTCTAGAGAAAAGTATAGGTTCTATGCTATCTTTGTTGATGAAGCTACTAATTTCAGTTGGTTAATTCCCCTCAAACACAAGTCTGATTTTAAATATGCTTTTACACAGTTCCATCTGTTTGTCATGTGCCATTTTAATGCTAAAATTCAAGTTTTCCAAACTGATGAAGGAGTTGAGTTTAATAACAAGAAACTCACTGAATATTTTCAAAAATTTCGCATTGTTCATCAATCAACTTGTCCAAAAACACCAGAACAAAATGGCAAAGCTGAAGGAAAGCACAGAAGCATAACCAATCTAGGTTTAAGCATGATGTTTCATGCTAAACTTCCACCAAGATTCTGGTTAGATTGCTTCTCTGCTGCTGTGTTTTTGCTTAACCGATTGTCATCTCCTCTTCTTAATATGGACTCTTCTTTCTTTAGACTCTATGCCAAACATCTTGATTATAGCATCCTTAGAACTCTCAGGTCTAGATGCTTTCCTTATCTTGGAGATTTTAGGTCCAATAAACTTGAACCAAAGTCATTGCCATGTGTCTTTATTGGTTACAGTAGCAAACACAAAGGCTATGAATGCCTTTATCCACCCACTGGTCGAGTTTATACGTCAAGGCATGTTGTCTTTGATGAGTCTGTTTTTCCATATTCTAAGCCAACTCTATTATATGATTCTCCTACTATTGAAGGAGATTTTTCCAGCTTCATTGAATGTCAAAATAGTTTCTCAAAAGGATCTGTGTTGCCCTTTGTATTTGCTTCTCCTTCCCACCCATCAATTCAAACTGACACCATTGATTCACAACATGTCCAGCAATCTATTGAGTCAACCACTCCTTTGTTATCTACAGAGACAACTATTTCATTGCAAAATACACTTCCTCCCTTTCTTGTTGAAACTGCAATGCAAACACCATCTCAACATCATATGGAAACCAGATCTAGGTGTGGCATTCACAAACCTAATCCTAGATATGCAAACTTGCACAATCTGGTGCCTATTCCTGCTGAGCCAAAATCTATCAAATCTGCCAAAAACCACCCTGGATGATCTGCTACAATGGAAGAGGAACTAGCTGTACTTGTAGTTAATCAAACCTGGAAATTGGTTCCAAGAACTGTTGACATGAATATCATTGGATCCAAGTGGGTTTACAAGGCAAAACTAAAGGTAGATGGCACACTAGAAAGACTAAAAGCAAGATTGGTTGCTAAAGGCTTCAGTCAAGTAGATGGGGTTGATTTCTTAGAAACTTTTTCTCCAGTTGTGAAGCCTACTACTATCAGAATGGTCCTAACTCTTGCTACTGTGAAAAACTGGGCAGTTCATCAACTAGATGTTAAGAATGCCTTCCTACATGGTTGTCTTAACACTCTTCTCTATATGCATCAGCCACAGGCTATACAGATGAGCATTATCCTCAGCATGTGTGCAAGCTCAACAGAGCCTTATATGGCCTCAAACAGGCTCCTTGAGCCTAGTTTGACAGACTCAGTGACTTCCTCCTTCAGCTTGGGTTTTATTCAAGCTCAGCTGATCCAAGTCTGTTCATTTGTCACTCTAACCATGGGATACTAATCCTTCTTTTGTATGTAGATGACATGGTGGTAACAGGTGACAAGCCCAACAAAATTCAGTGGTTGGTCTCTCAGCTTCGTTCTCAATTTTCCATCAAGGATCTTGGCTTTCTTCACCATTTTCTGGGAATAGAAGTCCACAAGATTGGTTTGGACCTCTTCTTATCTCAACACAAGTATATTATTGAGTTGCTAACTCGAGCCAATACGCATGAGTGTAAACCTTTGTCTACACCTATGCTATTCAATGGTCAACAGCTCAAAGCCTCTGAAGAGCCTTTCCCTGATCCAACCACTTACAGGAGCATAGTTGGAGGCTTGCAGTACTTGACATTTACCAGACTAGATCTCTCTTTTTCTGTCAACTATGTTTGTCAATTTATGCAAACACCAGTAGTCCAGCACTTCCAGCTTGTTTAAAGAATTCTAAGGTACTTGTAGGGCACTGCAAAACTTGGTCTAGATATAACCTCAAGCAGCACACTCGACTTGTACGGGTTTTTTGATGCAGATTGGGCAGACTGCCCAACCATAAGAAGATCTACTTCAGGCTATTGCACTTTCCTTGGCAGCAACTGCATTTCATGGAGTGCTAAGAAGCAACCTACAGTGTCTAGGTCAAGTGCTGAGGCTGAATACAGAGCCATGGCATCAACTACAGCTGAGCTGACCTGGCTTTCCAAACTACTCAAAGATCTTGTAGTAGTTCAATCAAAAGCACCAATCTTATACTATGATAATATGAGTGCTGTATATATGTCTGTTAATGCAGTTCTACATGCTCGAACAAAGCATATAGAACTTGATTATCACTACATTTGAGAAAAAGTAGCACTTGGGGCTTTATAGACTAAGTTTATTCAATCACTAGATCAGCTAGCTGATATTTATACAAAGCCATTGCTAAAGAGCCCATTCAAGCAACTGCGAGACAAACTTGGCCTCTGTTACCAAACACATCCAAGTTTTGGGGGGGGGGGGAGTATAAGGAATGAAGTCAAAGATCAAGCAAAGAATCAAAAGAGTCCAACAATCATAGCAATCAACCATGATTTCAGCAACTTACCTAAAGCTGCAACACGATCATTGGTGTATAAATTTAGAAAGTTAGAATCTGCCTAGTTGTGTATAATTATTATGTAATTCCTTTAATTTAGCATTCCTTCTATATTGTACAAATTCCTAGTATAGAAATAGATTGTACATGATCAAAATATATATGAATGAAAGCACACTCTCTCATGTACTCGTGAGATTGTTTTTCTCAAAACTTCTACAAGTCCAACTCTAAAAGGTTTACAAAAATGATGGTTTCATTTCCCAAAAGAATTTAAAAAAAAGACACCTTAAACTTTTTATTTTTTAAAAAAATGGGCCATAACTTAAAACTAAGCTAAATGATGCCATAATGACCATTGTGCAAAGAATTCATGGAAGTATCTTTTCGAAGATGTAACAAGTATGAATGTAAGGAAGTTTGAGTAATTGGGAAGAGTCAAGTCGATAACACTTAAAAGCGAATTCCATGGATAACGATACTTAAAGCATTCGTGGTGGAGAAAGTTTAGATTATTTCGTCAACTCCTACAAATGCCGACACATATACTAATGATTAGCTCTAAGTCGATGGTATCCTCACACCCAAACTTCATCCAAGATGTACCTATCTAATTGAAGGTCCACACTTCCCATCCAAAATAAGCAACGCACTCCGAAAGGTTCAAAACCATCCCGACCAGCCATAAAGAGCACCTATAAATTACCACCTGTCAACAAAGACTTAAATGCTCATCATCTCAGTTCTAACTAGCATTTATCCTAGTGGTATTGAACTTAATATCTTTTACCACTAAAGTTCGGCAAATCATAACTGATCACATTCTACACCATCACATTACTTGATCACATTCTACACCATCACATAAAATATCATTTCCATTAGTTTGCTAGACCAATTTCCTTAGAATCGACATAAATCATTTCCTAAAGTTTGCACCATCTATGAACTTAAATATGATAAGAATCATTTACTACAAAGTCTATCGACCCTATAACCTCAAATTCGATAATAATAGCTTTCCAAACCACGCACATTCTATAACTTTATATAGGATACAATCATTTTTGAAATTCTACATAATTGATACCTTTAAATCTCATAAAGAAAATGTTCTTCTTAAATTCTCCAAAGCTATAACTTAGATTTGATCAAAACTCAAGTCCTAATAGTTGCCAACTCAATAACTTCATATTTGATCAAACTTGCTTACTAAAGTCTGCAGAACCTAAAAACTCAAATATTATTAGAAATCATTCCTTATAGTCTGCAACTCTAAAGGTAAATTAGGTAAGAATATATTTCTGAAGTCTGCAAAATCGATAACCTCAAATCTAATAAAAATCATCTCTTAAAGCTTGTAGAATCCAAAACCTTAAATGTTATTAGATCATTTCTTAAAGTATGAAAAATCTCATATCTCAAATTGAATTAACTTATATAAAAGTTTCCATGAGATTTATTGAACCTACAACCTCAAATTCCATAAAACTCAAACCATAAATTATGCAAAATAAAAAACCTTAAATCTCTTGGGGTGATTCAAAGTGGTTACCTTTATCAATTCATGACTTCTATTTCTATTCCATGATTAGGACTACTAGACCATGTCATACACATATGGTTTGTGGTTCGGCATGTTTATAGGGAGTCTATTGTGGCAACTAACTTCTTAGCTCGTACGATTTCAGATTTGGATTCCAGGACTTGGACTCGGTTTGTTGATCTTCCTCATCTTCTTAAAGGAATTATGAAAGTAGATAGGCAGGGTTTGCCTTCTCTATGTTACATGAAGTGAATTTACGTCGTGGTCTGCATGTTACATGGATTGGTTTGACGTGGTTGCTGATAGTCTGTTTGTTTTGGTTTAAGTTGTTCATAATGGCTTTTAGTTAATTTTTCATAATAAGTTTTGTTTCAAGCACAGGTTATGTATATGGTATTCCTCCGCCAAAAGTGAGGGTTTTCAAATAAAATTGGAGGTCTCCTTTTTTTTAAAAAAAAAAAATTTTTAAAAAAAAGAAAGAAAAAAGATTACACCATGTCATACTAAGCCAAATTGCAATTAGTTCAAGCCTACAATACTAAAAGTTCATGCCTATCATGCTAAGAATTCAAGCCAACTTTGCTAAAGATCCAAGTATTACTATACAAGTTTCAAGCCTATTGTACTAATATTAAAGCCTAAATTTGGTACTATACCTAGGTAACATATGGATTTATCCAAAGCCGTAAAAGCTTTCATAACACTTGTGGCCTCCTCGGCCCCGCTTGTGATTTGGTGGAAGGTGCAATGCCAGGATGTTGGTCACATGGGTCATACACGCCTCGCGCAATGTGAGTGTGTGTGCTCACATGCAAAAAGATGTTGTGTAGTTATATTTATAGTGAAAATAAAAAGGAAATCGTGAAAGCTAAATAACAATACCAAAATATATTTAATTTACATCACCACACATTATCCACAAGTCACTTGTCTCAATCCATAAGCTACCCAATATTACAATCGTAACTAAACTTAATTATGAAGGGGGAATAACCCCGATCTTCACTCTTTTGGCAGAGCCGGAGTTCCATACTCATACCCATCACCATACCGACCCATTGCAAGATCCATACTCGTACCTGTCTTGCCCTAGCTCGTTGTCACGGGCGTTGTCGCCCAGCGACAACCCAGGAGATGTCACTTAGTTTTATTCACTATCGAGTGTGTGATACCCCGTATTTTAGAGTATTTTAATTAATTTAAATATTGGTTCTCTTGTTTTAAATTTATCGGATTTCTCGTTGGATTTATTTTATAATTTTTAACTAGTGAAATTTACTTTGATGTGCTTTATTGGTATTAATTATTGTTTTGCATTTAAATTGCTTTTTACTTTAAATTAGTTTAATGTTGGACTTTAAAATTATTGTATTGTTAGATTTTTGTTATTATTTTATTTCAACTAGTCACTGCGTTTAAATTATTTTATTCAACTTACTGTTTTGAAATTATTTTCGTTGGATCATTTTTATGACCTAAGTTGTGAGGATTGGATCTCATTTCTTTCCCTCACTTTTTCTTTTTTCCTTTTTCTTTTGTCCCTCTTTTTTTTTTTCCCTCTTTTTCTTTTCCTTCTTCTCTCTCTTTTTCTCCTCCTTTTTCCTCTGCTTCTTCCTCCCGTGCGAGCGAGCTCCCTCGCCTCTCCCCCGTCCGTTTGCTTGATCAACCCCAAGCGCTATCGTGCTTCGTTCGTGGTTGTCACCGTCCATCCCATTTTCTTCCCCTCCGGCAGGCGACCACCCCCCTCTGTTTCTAGCTCCTTCCTCGCCACCATTAGCCTCCACTCACAGATTCAAGCATAGCGGTTTTTGTGCTCTAGCGCCGCCTTCGCGTCACCATCGGCCACCATATTTTCACCACAATACCGGCGGCCTCCCAGCTACCTAACCCATCATTCCTCAACCCCAATCTGCCACCGGTGAAGTCCATCCATCTCCATTTTCGATTTGAGCTTATTGGCCTCCAACCGCTACTCACGCCGCCACCCACGGCCAACTACCGCCACCATTAGTTTCATCAACACCTCTAAGCACTTCCCTAGTAATCTCAAGTCTTCGTCTGTTCCCGTTCAAAATCTAGCATTTTGAGACCCACGGCCATAGTGCATTTTGCACTTTTGTGTGGCTGTGCCGCCACCTCTTGCACCTCCGTGATCCTTCGGAAATTATATTTTAGCATTGTAAGTAATTTCCTAAAGAATTTCTTGAGATTTAAATATATATTTTTTTACTAAGAAATCTTCTGCTGTCTGGTTGGCTGTTTCTGGTTTAAATATTGGTATTTTGAGTTTGACGTTGGTTATGGTGAATATTGATGAATTTAGAAAGGGATGATATTTAGAGTTAAGAGAATTTTAAGTTTTTAGGAATTAAAATAGGTACTTCAGGTGTAATATGAAATTTATTTGTTCACTGGAGATTTATTTAAGTTACATGAATTTTTATAGGTGACGATTGACAATTGTTCAGTACTGAGAATTTCTGAATAAGCTAAGAGGTCCAGGTAAGCGGGGTTCCAATGCTAGACTTTGCATAAAAATAAAATGGACTGAGGTCAATTTTGAAAATCTGCATGTTGTGTTATAAAAAGAAATGTTAAACGATCTCAGTTATTTGTTCTGCATTGCTCATGAGATTTTGTATAAGAATAAAATATTTTCCAGCATGACTGGTGTAGATATGAACTTATTTTTGGCATTCTGTTATTGAACTCAGAAAAAATATGAGCGAATATGAAAATTGATAATTTTTGCATGTGACATGAAGATATTCTGAATCTGTTTTGGATAATGTGAAATGATCTGATTTTGTTTAGTACTCTGTTTTGGAATGATTTGGCATCTAAAAAACCTTTGGCATAACGTTCTAATTTTGTTCTGACTCTGATTCTGATTTTGGTTCTGATTCTGTTTTGACTCTGATTTTTGATTTTGTTCTAACTCTGATTTTGATTCTGTTTTGATTATGATTTTGTTCTGACTTTGATTCTGTTTCAATTCTGACTCTGATTCTGATTCTGTTCTGATTTTGCACACACCCACAAAAATCTATTGACACAAAAAGCCAATAATTATACAGGTATCAATTTCCACACATAAGTCACAATTCCATAGTAAAAGATTCAATAAACAGTTATAGATTTGAGACAGGCAAATGGTAGACATTCAACCAGTAATTATATGATGAAAGAAGTACATGTGGAAAAATAGTACATGTCAAAAATTTACACAACATCATGTGACTTCACACGGCACAGAGTCATACCACAAAGTACTTAATACTCTCATCACTTCACACGACACAACCACATCACAAATTGTACAATAATCCCATCATCTCACACGACATACAACCATATCACAAACTACACAATAATCCTATTACCTCACATGACATACAACCACATAAAAAACAACACAATATTTCCATCAATTCACACAGAACACGACCACACATAACACAATTTCACAATTCCATCAACAATCATTTTCATGGTTAGTCAATAGAATCATTTACAGCGTGAAGGGAAAATTTTTGGATGATCAAGGCGTCCCATGCTTTGCTGCTGGCTTTGGTCGTTCCTGACAATGGGCGACGCTGTGGTACTTTGAGTGGTTGTATGGTGTGTCTTGGGAAGAGAGAGACAGTACGTGCGTGTTTGCGTTATTGGGTCAGAGGGTTAGAGAACATGAGAGGGAGACGTTGAGGGAGGAACTGAGAGAAAGTTAGTTGGGTGGTTAGCGGCCTGAGAAT
Organism: Juglans mandshurica; assembly: GCA_022457165.1. Classification (NCBI taxonomy): domain Eukaryota; kingdom Viridiplantae; phylum Streptophyta; class Magnoliopsida; order Fagales; family Juglandaceae; genus Juglans; species Juglans mandshurica. Next base: position 15,945,618 of record CM039632.1, read on the forward strand.
CTCATAGAGATGGAGAGAGAGAGAGAGAGAGAGAGAGAGAGAGAGAGAGAGTTGGCAGAGATAGAGAAGGAGAAGGAGAGGGAGATCGTGAGAAAGAGGGTGAATGGGGTAGATAGAGACCGAGAGAGAGATGGTATCCCACTGTCGCTAGTCTAGTGCTGGCACGACATGGCGAACGGCAGCTTGAAACAAAGTTATGAGAGAGAGAGAGAGAGTTGAGGGATGTTAGGTGTAACCAATTTGTTGTAAATTAAGAATAAGCAATTCCGGCTATTGGAGGTGCCAGGAGCCAGGACCCTCCAGACACTCGCAATACTGTTAAAGAGTAATGCTACATACAATCGTGGAGTGCGCAAGCGCCGTCCAGTCGCTTTGAAAAAAGTGAATAAATATCGGACCCACATGAAAAGAAATTAATTTTTAAATAGTGAACCCCAATATAGGAAGTCAAAGTAACTAACAGACGCTAACTAACAGAAATGTCGCCCACTACTGGACTTGACTTAAATAACTTGCTTGCTTGCTAATAGACGTGGCCCAACATGGCCCTTAATGGAATACTAAGGAAATTGACCAAGACTCTGCATAACCCAACCCATGACTCATACGGAAAGTACAAATATACCCATGACAAATGAAATAATTACAACCCCATATATATTATGATTTCAGAAACCCTAATGGTCTTCAGACCACTCCCTACAATCACGCCGTAGCTAACAAGGGATGGAGATGGGCGGAGGTTAGAAACAACATTGTCGATGTTGGTGTGGTTGTGTTCAAAGGAGGCATGCAGGCGTGGTCATGGGAGGGAAAGGGCAGACGATGCGGAGAGGGAGGGAAAGAGAAAGAAAAGAAAAGAGAGGAAATAAATAAAATGTGGGGGATCAGGGTTTTGTTTAAGGGGTCAAAATGGGGTCATTTTGATAGTGGGCTGGACAAACTTCTAAGGGGCTTGGGTTACTTCCTATCACTTAAACTCACATTTCAACAATATAATAATAGACTTCAAATTTCCAATATCATATAGAAATTTCGATTCAAACTAATTTCCTCAATATAACCAATTTTCGAAAATGCCAAGTCATCATAACACAATAAAATTTCTTAATAAATGTTGATGTAAAAGTTTGTTGGCTAAAATTAGATGACTAGGACTGATTTGAATTATTGGATGAATGTAGTTTGTCTTTATCTTTATCTATGAATATTTAAATTCAAAGATAAATAGATTAATAGATAAAGGTTTGTCTTTATCTTTATCTATGAATATTTGAATTCTAAGATAAGTGGTTAAATAGATAAATGTTCAAAAGACCTTTGATCAAGATTGAATGTTCGAAATGATAGGAGATATCAAGTGATCTGGATCGAAGATTCAAAAAGAAGATATCAAGCAGAAAGAATTTCGAACTATCAAGAAATTATCCAGAATAGAAGCTGATCAGAAATCAGTTACTGTAGAGAAGAGTTATCGCGACATGTCAACAATCCGTTAGGAGACGTCTTCGCGACAGATTTTATCCGTCAGTAGAATCCTACTGAAATTGGAACTCTTTCCAGATATTTTATTTAAGGGATTCTACTAGTTAAGATTATTAGTGATTCAGATCTACATATTTTGTAGAGCACTTTCTAGTGCATTGTTTTGGTGAGGAAATTCCTTAGTGAATTTTCATATTTTTTATCTCTCTTTGAGTATGATCGTGCTATGAGCATGGAGGATAGAGTGATTGGACTTCAGCCCCTAGAGTTCTAGGAGGAAAGGCAATATTTGAAGATCGCCAGAGGTTTTGACTGCTACTGCAGTAGAAGACAAACGGGGTCATTTGTCTGGACAAGTAAGAGAGTCAAGTTGCAAAGGTTTTGTAATTGATGAGTACTTGTAATTGATTTTCAAATAATAAGATTGACTTTCCTGGGTTTGGTTGCCCTATAGGGTTTTACCTTTAAAGATTTCTTTAAAGGGTTTTCCTTCGATATCAATTTTCGTGTTATGCAATTTATTTATTTTATGTTGTTGTTTAATTAATAAATTAATTGCTTGCTTTAATACTAACCAATTTGTTGAGTGAATCGGTAGATATTTCCACTGCATTACAGGGATACTTGGGTAATTTCAATTGGCATCAGAGCTTGGTTCACTCATTCGAGTGTGATCCAATCTCCTGTTGACTATGTCGCTACATGTCCCGCCACACTTTGATAGGAAAAACTATGCATATTGGAAAGTTCGTATGAGGGCTTTTCTCAAATCATTGGATGAATGAGTGTGGTATTCCGTTGAAAAATGATGGACTAAACCAGCAACAAGTATTGATGCTTGGACAAAAGATGAGATCAGTAACTGTAATTGGAATAGGAAGGGACTGAATTCTATATTCATTGTTGTATCTTCGGAAGAATTTAAGAGAATCTCTATGTGTGAGATTGCTAAAGAAGCATGGAACATCTTGGAGGTTACACGAGGAACAAAAGTTGTGAAAAACTCAAAATTACAATTGCTTACTTCCAAATTTGAAGATATTAAGATGTTGGAAGATGAAAGTTTTAATGATTTTTATGCTAAGGTTAATGATATTGTTAATTCCAGGTTTAATCTCGATGAAAAGGTGGAAGATTTAAGGGTCGTGAGAAAGATTTTGAGGTCTCTACCTGAAAGATTTCGGCCTAAGGTTACTGTCATTGAGGAAAGTAAGGATTTTGATGCAATAAGGGTTGAAGAGCTGGTCGGTTTCTTACAAACGTATGAATCCTCACTTCTTCAAACAAGAAAAGGTAAGTCAATTGCTTTAAAAAAAAATAAAAGAGGGTCAAGATGATTTTTCTGATGAAGAAAATTTTAACAATAAGGATATAGATCTGATTCCAAGGAAATTCAGAAAATTCTTGTTTAACAAGAAAGCTAGTGAAAAACAAAAACAAGATAAAAAACTTTTTGCAAAGAAAAAATATTCTGAAAATTGGAATAAAGAAAAATTTGATAATAATAATAAAGTAAAGTGATATGAATGTTCAGGTTATGGTCACATAAGAATTGAATGTCCAAATTTCAAGAAAAGTAAGGGAAAAGCATTGAATGTCACATTTAGTGATAGTTCAGGTTCTGGAAATTCAAGCTTATCATCTGATGATGAAAAATCTTTTATTGCTTTTTCTTCTATTGTGAATGATTTTCCTAAGTTTGCACTAACAAAATCTGAAAGTGGTTGTAATTTCAGTGTTTCGGATGTATCACTTCTTGATGCTGACCAAGAACTAAGTTTATAGGAAGCATACAATGATGTGTGGAAAAAAGTGGTCAAATTAAAGAAACTCAATAAGAAGCTGTACAATAAATTTACTACTGTGGAGAATGAGAAAAACAATCTCTCTGAGGCATTAAAAATTTCTGATGTTGAAGTATCAATATTAAAAGATCAAAATGCCACACTTGAAAAAGAATTGGAAAAGTTTCAGGAGTGCAAGCAAAAAACAGCAACACAGAAACTAAAAGAGATGTTGAGTTTTCAAAAATCTAGTTGTGATCACACGGGTTTGGGGTATACAACTTCTCAAGGTATGGAATTTAAAGGCTCATCATCCGCTACCACTTCATCAAAATGTATCATTTTTATTAAAGGATGTCGAGATGAGGAAGCTCCAAACAAAGCCATGTCTAAAACTCATGTTCCAAGAGCCTCCCACAATAGATCAATGACAAAGAAGCCCAACCAAGGTAAGTCCAAAGGTAAGTTTATTCCTACTTGTTATCATTGTGGTATTCTTGGTCATATGAGGCCATATTGCTTTAACTTGAATAAAGTGAAGAAAAATGGAGGTGAAAGAAAGCTAAAAAAAAATGGAAAGACTCTAGAGAATCAAGTTGATGAGATGAGTCAACAAATCACCTTCATAACTCTAAAGCTTGGTGAATTAGAAGAATTTTGCCTTCACAATAAAAAAAAGATCATACAAAGTGGTGTTGATGAAAATAATATGCCAAAATTTAAAGCAAAGAGGGTGGTCAAAGAAGATGTCGTGTCACATTAATTGATAGGACCACTTGCATGTTCTTGCATTTCATTTTATTAGTCTAGGACATGCATTTTATTTTTCTGTTTTAATTCATGTTTCTATTTTCAGTTTTTAAATAAGAAAAAAAAATAGAAAACTTTTTCTGGTTTGTTTCTATTTTTTTTGGAAAGTGCATGCTTGATATGTCAAAGTTTTGAGCACATGTGTTCTCACAAAATAAATTTTTGAACTTATGCATCTCTCTACTTTGTGCAGTTCACTTTATGAATACTAACCTTTTGGGTCATCTTGAAAAAGTTCATTTACAAAGCACTGTGAGAAACTTATGTGTATGCACCTTATAATTAAGTTACATATTTATTATTGAGATGCTCACCATAGAAGGAGTCCATGCCTTGAATTGACTAATACTAGTTGAACCTAGTACAATAATAAAAATATCTTCCATTGCCAAATGCAAATAGTTGATCCATATAGAAAAAGTTAGTCTTATATTATTGCAGAAAAAGACAAACACCATACACGGATCTATCCCTTAAGTTCTTATAGAAAGAATTGTGGCTCAAATCATTGTGGAAAAATATGAGCAACAAAAATGGACATGAAAGGGGTTGTGCAAACTAGTGTTTGGAGGAGATACTCATGTATCTATGCCCTAGCATAAAGTTTGACTTTTAAGGTGAGTGACAATCTCTTGGAAGCATCTATGAAAAGAAAATAACTCATGAAAAATAATATCAAAAATATTGAAGAGAAAAAGAAATAAAAAGTTACTGCTCTATATAAGTTTGCTCACTCACACACTCACATGAACTTTGACATTGAAGATTTTATGAGGTGTGAACAACCATTGTGATTGTTACAAATAAATGTATATTTTATTGAATTTTTTTTGTGAGTGTCACTATGCTTGAGTTGAGATGCATTTAGGCATGTTCATTGCCTCATTTAAAAAAAAAAAGGAAAAAGACTAATTTAAAAAAAAATGGAAAAACAAAATATAAAATATATATTTAGCTATTTTGTTGATTGTTATTTTTATTTCCTTTATATTTTTTTTTGGTCTGTGCTAGTTTTGGGTATTTTTGCATTTGATGCATAAGTCTGAAAGTAATAGTGTGGGTCTCTATTTTATGTCCCAGTGGGACTCTATGACGAGAGTCAGTGCATGGCACGGGTAGCTCTTAAGTGACTTCAGTTAGTCAAATATGACTTAGACTCCTTATACGTCCCGATACCTCTCTCTCTAATTCCTCACAATACACAGACTCATGGCACTAACCTCACGCAAGCCCTAGCCGCTTATCATTCCTTCCTCATCTCATTCGACTTAATTGTGATAAAGACTCAGTTACAATTATATTGATCCAAGGTTCTATATCACGGTAAGCTTACTTTATTCAAATTCATCTCTTTTTCAAGATCTAGGTTTCAGCGTACTTATATATTGAGATTGGGATTTATTGCTTTGTGGTGTTGGGGCAAAAATACCTTTAGTACCTGAATATTTGTTCATATGGGTTTATATTAATCATGTATTAAGGATGATTTTGGTGGGTTGCTGCATTCTACCTCTCGATTTTTAACTAGTGCTCACCAAGTGTTTGTTTTTATGTCTCAACCAAGCTACTTCATTAATTTTGTCATGATTTTACTTGCATTCATGCTCATACATAAAATGCTTTTAATCTATGAAAAGTTGAGACACATGGGAGTTATGAGTCTTGTCAGATTAGTGACAAAAAGGGGGAGATAATATATTGGAAGATTGATTTACTTCGGGTATTATGAAATTCGTATTGTGAGTTTTAGGGGGAGTTGAATTAATTTTTATTGTTTGGATTAATAAAGTTTAATATTGAGGGGGAGATCTAACATATGGATATAATTCAACTCCAAGACTAGAACATGCTTAGATTTTAAATCTTGTGAAATTTAATCTTAGTCATTGTTCTATGTCATTGTTTTTTGCGTGGAATCTCTACTCGGTCGCTTGGTCTACTGTTTGTGCTATTGACAGGTTTTATATTACATTCATCAAGTTGGTTTTGTCACCAATCCACCAAAGGGGAGATTGTTGATGTAAAAGTTTGTTGGTTAGGATTAGATGACTAGGACTTATTTGAATTATTGGATGAATGTAATTTGTCATTATCTTTATCTATGAATATTTAAATTTAAAGATAAATAGATTAATAGATAAAGGTTTGTCTTTATCTTTATCTATGAATATTTGAATTCTAAGATAAGTTTGAAAATAGATAAATGTTCAAAAGACTTTTGATGAAGATTGAATGTTCAAAAAGATAGGAGATATCAAGTGATCTGGATAGAAGACTCAAAAAGAAGATATCAAGCAGAAAGAATTTCGAACTATCAAGAAGTTAGCCAGAATAGAAGCTGAACAGAAATCAGTTACTGCAGAGAAGAGTTATCGCGACATGTCAGCAATCCGTCAGGAGACGTCTTCGCGACAGATTCTATCCGTCAGCAAAATCCTACTGAAACTGGAACTCTTTCCAGATATTTTATTTAAGGGATTCTACTAGTTAAGATTATTAGTGATTCAGATCTACATATTTTGTAGAGCACTTTCTAGTGCATTATTTTGGTGAGAAAATTCCTTAGTAAATTTTCATATTTGTGATCTCTCTTTGAGTGTTATCGTGCTTCGAGCGTGGAGGATCGAGTGATTGGACTTCAGCCCCTAGAGTTCTAGGAGGAAAGACAATATTTGAAGATCACCAGAGGTTCTGGCTGCTACTGTTGTAGAAGACAAACGGGTCGTTTGTCTGGGCAAGTAAGAGAGTCAAGTTGCAAAGGTTTTGTAATTGATAAGTACTTGTAATTGATTTTCAAATAATAAGATTGACTTTCCTAGGTTTGGCTGCCCCGTAGGGTTTTACCTTTAAAGAGTTCTTTAAAGGGTTTCCCTTCGATACCAATCTTGGTGTTATGCAATTTATTTATTTTATGTTATTGTTTAATTATTAAATTAATTTCATGCTTGAATACTAACCAATTTGTTGAGTGAATTGGTATATATTTATGTTGCATTACATGGGTACTTGGGTAATTTCAATAAAAATCGACAATACTCATAAAAAGTTTCTATGCTTAATCCACTATACTTAATTATTTCACACAATGTCTCATAATCTTGATCCTCAGTTGAGCCATCAAAATATTTGAAAAAATATTGTAGAGATAAGGGGTGAGTTATCAACAACTTAGTAAGCAGAGAACTTATTCTAGCGGGTAGACATTAGCATTTATAAAGTTCGTAATGTAGGATAAAACATTTACTTTCAGAATGCAGAAAGAACATATTTACTTTCAGAATGCGTAAACAAAACTTGTTACAAAACATCAGAGCGAAACTTTCAGAAGAACTTTCTAATTCAAAAGTCATTCAGCATATCATAAACTGAGACATCATCTTCATATCATATTAGAACATTGCATTAGAGCAGATACTATGTTTAACCCTCATGGAAGGATTATAAACCACCATTATACCCATCGCTGGGCCGGGCCGTATACCATGTTTCACCCCGTGGTAGGGTTATAAACCATCATTATACCCGTAGCTAGACCGTATACCATATTTCACTCTCGTGGTAGGGTTATAAACCACCATTATACCCGTGACTAGGCCATATACCTTTCACCCCCATGGTAGGGTTATAAACCACCATTATACCCGTGGTAGTTCTTTAATAGAAACAGATCAGAACAACATCGGAACCAGATCATATTCAGGTACAAAATCATAAATTCATGCCAAGGTTTTCAGATGCCACCCATATCAAAACTGAAAACTGAAACAGAGTTAGATCATTTCACATGTTCGAAATAAACAGAATCAAAACATCGTTCATCTATTCACAGCAAAAACTTTTAGATTTTCATATTCGCTATTTATGCATAGTTCAAAAATAAAATGCACAAAATTAGCTCATGTCTACACCAGTCATGACAGAAAATACTCTCTCTTATATAGAATTTATGCATATGCAGAACAAATATCTGAGGTCGTTTTCAGATTTCTTTTGAAAAATAAACATGCATATTTTCAAAGTCAACCTCATTTAATTTCTTTCATGCAAAACTAGTATTTGAACCCCGCTTACCTGGACTTCTTCCCCTTTCGAATATTTCCTCAACAATGCCGAACAAATATTAATCGTTACTTATAAAATAATCACGTAATTCCCGTAAATTTTCAGTCGAACACGTATTTCGATATTTAAACCTAAAATGTAAAATTAACCTATTTTAATTCCTCAATACTTAAAATTCTCATAACCCTAAAATATCATCACTTCCCAAATTCCTCAATATCCACATAATTTCTCTGACTATTTGTGACGCCCACAAATTCCGCTTGGGATTGGACGGACATTTGAAGCGTCGAGACATGCAACACAAGGTTACCTGCCCCCGTTCATGACATATAAGATGCAATATTCCTAACATGTATCTAGCATTATGCAATATTCGCAGCGGATAATTTTTTTCTTTAGCAATACTATGCACCAAACTGAAAGATCCCAAATACTTAAAACATGTTTTATACATAAAGACATACTAAACAACTGAGATCACAACACTAGTCCAAAATGGTTGTGAACAAAAGAGTGCTGGAGATTGAACTCCACAAAATACAAGTAGTAATCTGAGGTGACTACTGTACTAACACCTACATCGCATCATCGCTTAGTCGACCGTTTCTAGTTGGTCGATTCCCGATTCTCCTTCAAATCCTGTAATAAGATCTACCATTCGGGGGGAATGGTAGTTGGGACTACCACAGTGAGTTTTGATTACAAATCTCAGTAAGTTAACAAAAAAATTCCACACAAGTTAATGATGCATGCATGGCAGTAAAAGCATGAATGCATAATCAAATCATAAGTAATCATAGCATAACTTGACATACAACATAACATAACTAGCATAACTTAAACTGAAAATGAAGCTTAGCATGAACGTGACTTGAAACATAACATGGACTTGAAACATAACATGAACCTGAGCATGACATAACATAAATGTGAACTTGGAACATAACGTAAACGTGAACATAACATAACATGAACTTGAAACATATTCTTATGTCATGGGATTACCATGATTGCGTGAACGTAAACTTGAACATAAGATAACGTGAAACATGACTTGAACTTGGAATCTTATTCAATAGACTTAATCATTAACGTGACCATATGGGTGCTACACAGGTCCCCTTGAGCCGTGTGTCCCTGCCGATTACCGCATCACATCACAGGTTTTTATACCAGCTATGAGTGCGTTAATACGTACTCCACAGTTGTTGTGGCCCCATACTTCATGCTCCACAGTTGTTGTGGCCCCATGACTTATTTGTTTGTGCCACACTTGTTGTGGACACACGTAACATAAAGAGTGGCACCATCGGCGTTAGTGCCTGGCGCGCTCCGGTGACCAGCTAATTAGGCCCCATTCGCAACCTGTTGACTGTACTTCGTCAACCCAGGGAATTTCACACCTATTTAGACACTCCAGCGTGAACAAAGGAGTTCCACTAGGATATTACCCCATCCTAGCGCTTAGGGTCGTGATTGACATGAATAACTTAACTGGCATACATGACATTTCGTAACGTGACGTAACATGAGCGTGACATAAAAGACAGAAGTCCTGATGTAGCATAACGTGACATGAACTAAGACGACAGAGATGATATACCTCGAGACATAAATGTAACAGAGAACATTTCATAACATGGCATACTTGTAACATGCAACATTTCGTAACATGGCATACCATATAACAGACAATATTTCTTAACATGGCGTAACATGTGACAGTGAATATTACGTGACATGAAATACATGTAACATATGGCATATTTAACTTAACATGACATACTTGCAATGTATAGCAATACATGACAGAATATTTTATATAACAGATGAATAATTCATGACAGAATAAATTCTGTGTAACAGATAAATATGTAATGACTTGACATGGCACATATGATAACATGCATACATACACTTTAGGTTCCCTTACTTATCACACATACACATTAAATTGATAGTAAGTTAAAAGCTAACTTACCTCGATCTTCGCGATTCGAGACAAAACTCAAGTGCGATCACGAGAAACTGAAAGTAGCGATTTTTAAAAATTAGAACTTAATCACTAACAATTAGGAATATGGAGAAATATCAACTTCGAGTAAAATTACCATTTTACCCCTAACTTAAGGATTTTGCATCCTAACTCCAAAGATCACCAAAATTTACATACCTTATGTAAATTTTGTCCTAAGCTCAAATATCAATTTAAAAAAATTTAAAACTAAACACAACCATTAAAACTCTATAGGTCCGAAACTTACAAAGCTATTTCCCTTGATTTTGTTGTAATTCTTTCAAATTTCAAAAATCATGATTAAACCAAAATTTTTCTTCTACTATACTCATAACATATTCCTAAGAATAATCATATTTTGAATCATGAACAAAAGCCATCAAAATCACTAAAACCATACTTGAACTTTTTGGTTTTTCTTCTAAGTTCAAAACAGAATTTTGTTTCTAACTTGCTTTGATCAACCTCTTGATCCATGACTTATAAAGATGTGATCTTCAAACCAAAGCATCACATGGTTTAAAAAGATGTTCTAAAACAGATCCAAGCATCAAACTCAAGATCACTTGGTTAAACATCAACCAAAACATAAATTTAGCCAAGAACATCATCACTTTGGCCTAACCGAATACCTCATTGCATAAAATTTCATATCTTCGAAACTAACATCAAATATCTTCAAAATAACATTTTAACATGTATATAAGAGGATTAGGATCTTCCAATAAAAATATCAAAGCCATTGGAATAAGATTAAACCATAAAAGATTTAAACTTTCTCAAAACAGAAACTGTTTTGCCTCTTCCAGTTTCAAAGTTTCTAGACCTAAGAAAATATTTCACCAAAACTTTTAATCATGCAACAAATCCTCAACCAATAATCATATACACATGTTAACAGTACTCCATAAAAATTTCGGACCAAGATCTATTCATTAGCTTGGTCAAAAACTCCAAACTATAACACACTCTCCAGTTTATCGCCCAGAATGACCTTTCTGGGGTCTAAACAACTTTTCTCCAATCAAATGATCTCTAAATGGAACGAATAAGATATCCACGTAAACTAGACTCAAAAAAGAAACAACTTTCATGAAGGAATGGTTGCGAGAAAACACTTACAAAAGCTTCTACATGGGCGTTCAAAAGAGGTAAGAAAAACTGTCCGAGAGTGTCTTTTGTGTTTTATGAAGGAAAAGTGTAAAAGAGAGTTGCTTTTCGTGGGAAGTGGACTGGAGAGCTTCTTACACAAGCTATGTAAAGTGATAGGACTGAATGAATGGTTGAGTGTTGGCCTTTTCTTCTCATAAAAATCAGACCAAGATCTTTTCTCAAAGTGGAGTGTGAGAGTGAAAGAGTGAGGTGGCCCTTTAGCTTTGTCTTTCTAGAACCTTCTAGGACCTTCTTGAAAAGATCTGGCCAGCCAAGTGCGGGTACAAAACTTAGCCATGAAGCAATCCTATGGTGACCAAATTCGTGGGCCTTAATGGGCCTAAACCGAATGGGCCTAAATTTTGGGGTTTAAAGAGGGTTTGGGTTGCTATCAAGCCCAAATCCAATATCACTTGGTCCAATCAATTTCTCCAGGTTAACAAGGTTGGATAATGATGTTCTAACACAAATTTGAAGGATTAATAGCATGTGGAAGTGATTTAATCAAGTGATTAAACACAATGCTATAAATCGGATTAGAAAATGTTTAGAGGCCAACTTTAGGGTTTTGGAGAAACCGTTTAGGGTTTCGATTTCAACAAAGCTTTTGGGCTTTCAATTGGATTCCCACCATTTAGGGTTTCACTAGGATTGAAAACCTCTTTGGTCTGGCACAATTTGGTTGAGCAGATGAAACAAGGTTTTGCTTAAGTGGCATGATCTCACACCTTGATTCCTTCAAATCCAACAAACATTCCTCATGGTGCCAAGTGTCTAATATTATTCAATAAGTGTGGCTAAGATCTTGCCAAGTGTCCAAATAAATCTTCTCTAATCTAATTTGGACATTTCACACTATGATTTTGAAATACTGCAATTGGTGCGCTTATCGAGGTTACTATTCACTCCTAAAAAGTGAATCATAAACTTAAGACTAAAAATTCCTAAATATTCATATTAACCTACAGTGAAAATATTATACCAAAATTCAACCTCGAAGTGCTCCTAAAAATAATTTCACAATTTCCAACAGACGTTTCGTCCGAAATTATAAAAATAGGATATTGCGCTATAAAATTCTAAATAATCCACTGAGTCTAATGGCGTGGACCATAATGTATTCTGACACTTCTAACCATCTCTAATAAATAAAACTTATATTTCTAATACCATAGTGAGTGATAACACTGACTATGTTGACAAACTAAAATCTATGCGATTGGTCGATTCGTAAAAACTTATGGGGTTTTCACGAGATTCCTAAAGTCAATAGAAATTTCACCAATGAATTTCTAGCGGGCTGTTACACTATTAAACTCTGAATATTTCTAAAATTGCATATTAATATTCTTACTAATTATAACTATGCCACAAAAATACATCTCTAGTTCTAAAAAATTCTCTTAACATAATTATAACAAAATTGATCAAACATAGGAAAGCAACAATTTCATTTAATCAAAATAGACTAATTAGTATCTCTTTAAAGGGTTCAAAATAAAATCTTGCACTTACTATGTACTTCTAAAATTCATATCTTAATACTAATAATATATATTGCAAATATTTATTTATTTTCTTTATAAAATCTTGTATTTAAAATAAAACCTAATCAAATTGAGTTTAGTATAAACAGATCATAACATGATTATCCTATAATTATTCTGATGATAAGGGTATTTTAGGAACTGACCCAAGTTGACCCACGTATAACCAAGCTGAAATTTAAAAAATAATCGTGCATGGAATTTCAACTACCCAGACTAGAAACATTTCATGCGATAGAGAGAAAACACAAAAAAAAAAAAAAACAACATGCTCACCGAGAGATGGAGGGCACGACGACGATGAGCAGGTGGTGGGGTGACGGCAGAACACTGGTTAGAGAGAGAGAGATGAGCGAGCGAGAGAGAGAGAGGGAGAGAGAACGAAGAGTGAGAGAGCGAACAGAGAGTGAGAGAGCGAGAGCGAAAAGAGTGTGAGAAAGCGAGAGAAAGAGAGCAGCGTGTGAGGGTAGCGACGAAACCGCGACAAGGTGGTTGGGAGTGGCGGCAGTGTCGTCTTTTGCAACTGAGGCAACTAGCGTGGGCGGTGGCTTAAAGGCAGTGGGTTGGTTGAGTCAAGATTGCTCTGTTTCGGGAAGCAAAAACAAAGGTCCTACGGTGATAGTGAGGCGTGGAACTGCCCTTCAGTGGTGGTTGTGCAAGGATGGTTGGAGGTGGCAACGTACGTGAAGTAGTGCAGATGGAGATGGAGATGGAGGCTTCGCGTGGGCTGGTGTGGCGTCAGTTTTACGTGGAGATGGAGGCTGGGGGCTTGCAATGCAGCCGTAGTGCACAATGGTCCCCTATGACTGAGTGGTGCAGGGATAGTGATAGTGGTTGCAACTATCTCAATGATGGTGCAACGTGCATTCATTTGGTCAGGGTTTTCGGTGATGGTGGTCTTGCGAAAATTTGAGGGGTTTGCGTCATATGGTGGTGGGAAGAAAAGAAAAGAAAAACTCGTGGTCTTGCCACATGGCTGAGGCTTAAGGAGAAACAACTATGACTGGTAACAAAACTGCTACGACTAGTAGTAAAGGAAACCGATAGGTAGTTTGGTAGAGGTGCGCGACAAACCTAGTTTGGAAAAAAAAAATGAGGTTTTGATGAACGTCCAAAATCATGCGTGTATAGATATATACCAACTGTCATAAACCCTAGTGGGGTAGAGACGTGCATGGTGGGGAACGTGGTGACGACAACCAAGAACTAACTAGGGTTTGAAAGTAAAACATCTATCATAATGCACGGGGTTGTATAACAGGTTTAAGGATTTTAATGGGCACGAAACTCTAGAGTTGTAACCTTAATCCGTTTAAAAAAAATAACAAATATTTTAAAAATAAATAAATCATTCTTGGAAAAGAAATAAATTAGACCCGTATTCTATATTTTTAAAAAAATACTCGAAAACTCAACTAGCCTTGTCATACACAAGTCCAAAAATATTTAGAAACTGGGCTTGGCTGGGTGGGGCAGTTACATCCCCCCCCCCCGGTTACAAAAATTTCGTCCTCGAAATTTGTTGCACCTAAACTCAAGTCTCAAACACTTAATCCTTTGTACATATATGCACACATTGTATCGCACTTCGAAAGATCCAAAACAGATTTAAACTATAAACCTTAGCAACACAATTAAAAACCTAATAATAATTTTGAACTGTCCACATAATCCATGAACCTCAAACAAATAGCGAAATAAACTCTCAGACTAACATATCACCAAAACCATGCTTCCAATGCGCACTCTAATAACTTGTAGTCCTAAATGCATTGTATCTCAAACAAGTACATCTAAAAGGAACTAACCTCCACATTGGATTTACAAGCCTAATAATTCCTCTAAAACATCAATCTCACAAGTCTAAACCTCCTGTTCCTAACCAAAAAATCATTCCACCAAGTCAACCAGAAATGTAAACCTTTAAATATCATCTTTCAGGAATTTCACAAAATTCTCAAACCTTACATCACCACCGTCTCCATTTTTTTAAAAACACTGCAGTATTTCAATCCTGACGCTCAATCAAACTTATGTACACTTTAATCTAAACCTTAAATTTCCACATAATCATTTCTTAGTCCTCAAGTTTCTATACCTCAAATCTGAAGTTACTACCTAAACCTACAGATATTCAAACTTCATAAGTTATAGACTACAGAATCTCAAACCTGGCTTTCTATTAAGCTTATGTATACCTTCAAAATCTAAACCTTAGATCTTATATGAATAATTTTCTAAATAATACGGAATAAGCCTACTGAATCTAAAACCTCAAATGTCTTAAAAATCATATCTCAAAATCTACAACTCTAAAACCTCAAATTTCCTAGCCCACCTACCATAAGTCAGCAAAAGCTCAAACTAAAAATCTTCAAAATCAAATCTTGGTGCCTACAAAATTTTAAAACCTTCAATGTCATCAAACACCTTATTATAGTATACAGAACCTCAAACTTAGCTTTGATACCAACTGTAACGCCCCGGTCCCACACGGGTCGGAGAGTTACTTCCTATCACTAAACCACATTTCAACTATATAATAATAGACTCCAAATTTTCAATATCATATAGAAATTTCGATTCAAATTAATTTCCTCAATATAACCAGTTTTTCAAAATGCCAATTCATCATAACATAATAAAATTTCTTAATAAAAATCGACAATGCTCATAAAAACTTTCTATGCTTAATCCACTATACTTAAATCATCTCACCCAATGTCTCATAATCTTGATTCTCAGCTGAACCATCAAAATATCTGAAAAACTTTTGTGGAGATAAGGGGTTAGTTATCCACAACTCAGTAAGCAGAGAACTTATACTAGCATGTAAATATGAACATTTATAAAGTTCGGTATGCAGAATAAAATATTTACTTTCAGAATGCATAAACAAAACTCGTTACAAAACATCAGAGTAAAACTATCAGAAATACTTTCTTATTCAAAAATGCTTCGGCATATCATAAACTGAGACATCATCTTCATATCATATCATAGCATTGCATTGGAAAAAATACCATGTTTAACTCCCGTGGTAGGGTCATGAACCATCATTATACCCGTGGCTGGACCGTATACCATATTTCACCCCCGTGGTAGGGTTATAAACCACCATTAAACCCGTGACTGGGCCATATACCTTTCATCCCCATGGTAGGGTTATAAACCACCATTATACCCGTGGTAGTTCCTTAACAGAAACAGATCAGAACAACATCGGAACCAGATCATATTCAGGTACAAAATCATAAATTCATGCCAAGGTTTTCAGATGCCACCTCATATCAAAACCGAAAATTGAAACAGCTTCAGATCATTTCACATGTTCGAAATAAATAGAATCAAAACATCTTTCATTTATTCACAGCAAAAACTTTTAGATTTTCATATTCGCTATTTATGCATAGTTCAGAAACAAAATGCACAAAATTAGCTCATGTCTACACCAGTCATGACAGAAAATACTTTCTCTTATATAGAATTTATGCATATGCAGAACAAATATTTGAGGTCATTTTCAGATTTCTTTTCAAAAACAAACATGCATATTTTCAAAGTCAATCTCATTTCACTTCTTTTATGCCAAACTAGTATATGAACCCCGCTTATTTGGACTTCTTATGCTTTCGAATATTTCCTCAACAATGCTGAACAAATATTAATTATCACCTATAAAATAATCACGTAATTCCCGTAACTTTCCAGTTGAACACGTATTTCGATATTTAAACCTAAAATATAAAATTAACCTATTTTAATTCCTCAGTACTTAAAATTCTCCTAATCCTAAAATATCATCACTTCCCAAATTCCTCAATATCCACATAATTTCTCTGACTATTAAACTCTGAATATTTCTAAAATTGCATATTAATATTCTTACTAATTATAACTATGCCACAAAAATACATCTCTAGTTTAAAAAAATTCTTTTAACATAATTAAAAAAAATTGATCAAAAATAGGAAAGCAACAATTTCATTTAATAAAAATAGAGTAATTAGTATCTCTTTAAAGGGTTCAAAATAAAATCTTGCACTTACTATGTACTTCTAAAATTCATAACTTAATCCTAATAATATATTTCAATTCTTTATTTATTTTCTTTATAAAATCTTGTATTTAAAACAAAACCTACACCAATTGAGTTTAATATAAAAAGATCAAAACATGATTATCCTATAATTAATCTGATGATAAGGGTATTTTAGGTACTGACCTAAGTTGACCCATGTATAACCAAGCTGAAATTTACAAAATAACCATGCATGAAATTTCAATTACCCATATTAGAAACATTTCGTGCGATAGAGAGAAAACACACAAAAAAAAAAAAAACAACATGCTCACCAAGAGATGGAGGTCACAACGACGAGGAGCAGGTGGTGGGGCGACGGCAAAATACTAGTTAGAGAGAGAGAGTAATGAGCGAGAGAGAGAGAGAGTGTGTGTGTGTGTGAACGGAGAGTGAGAGAGCAAGAGAAAGAGAGCAGCGTGGGAGGGACTCACTGTAAGGGCAGCGACGAAACGACGACAAGGTGGCTAGGAAAGGTGGCAATGTTGTCTTTTGCGACTGAATCAACCAGCGTGGGAGGTGGCTAAAACAGGGGACAAACAACTTTGCGTGGGCTGGTTGTGGTGTCGATTTTACGTGGAGATGGAGGCTGGGGGCTTGCGATGCTACCGCAGTGCGCAATGGTCCCCTGTGACGATGACTGAGTAGTGCAGGGACAGTGACGGATAGTAGTTGGCAACTGTCTCAATGATGGTGCAACGTGCATGTGTTCAGTCAGGGTTTTCGGTGATGGTGGTCTTGCGAGAATTGGAGGGGTTCGCATCATATGGTGGTGGGAAGAAAAGAAAAGAAAAATTGGTGGTCATGTCGCATGGCTGAGGCTTATAGAGAAAGGGCTATGACTGGTAACAAAATTGTTGCGACTGGTAGTAAAGGTAATCGATAGGTAGTTTGGTAGAGGTGCACGACAAACCTAGATTGGAATAAAAAAGAAGTTTTGATGAATGTCCAAAATCAAGCGTGTATATATATATATATGTATATATATACCAACTACTGTAAACCCTAGTGGGGTAGAGACGTGCATGGTGGGGAACGTGGTGACGGCAACCAAGAACTAACTAGGGTTTGAAAGTAAAACATCTATCATAATGCACTGGGCTGAATAATAGGTTTATGGATTTTAATGGGTACGAAACTCTAAAGTTATAACCTTAATCCGTTTAAAAAAATAAAAATAACAAACATTTTAAATAAATTAAATCATAGGTTGGATTCTTGAAAAATAAATAAATTAGACCCGTAATCTATATTTAAAAAAAAATACTCAAAAACTCAACTAGCCTTTTCACACACAAGTCCAAAAATATTTAGAAATTGGGTTTGGTTGGGTGCGGGTGCTACATCACTCTGATGATGAGTTGGAGATAGTTATCAACGAAGTTAGAGAATCAACATCTACTCATAGTGGTGCTTATCAATGTCGTAAGTACATTAGGTGTGATTATATATAAGGGCACCAATAGCTTTTTTGCGACTATTTTGTAGAATCACCACTATATCCCTCTAATATATTTGAAATGAGGTTTATTATGGGTTGTTCTCTTCTATTTTTTTCGTATTTGATAGATTCCAAAAAAATTATAAAACATCCAAAAAAATTCTCATCATATTTTTCCCTAGGTTTCATTAAAAATAGAAGTATATGAAATCGAAAACAAATTTCACAAAAGTCCAAAAAATAATCTTGAAAAAGTTATATACAAACAATTTGTCAGATCTATTTTATCTATTTTCCAAAACCTCAATACCAAACATATTTCGAAAGAGTAATAATATGCATCAGCCACTATTCATTCCACACCCCACACTTATAGCTTTTTCATAGGGTGTGAGATTATTTTTCATAAGGTGTGGAGGTATTTTTCATAAGATGTGGGGTGTGAGATGATAAATAGTGGCTGGTGAGAATAATTTTTCATTTCGAAAATGGTTGAGCCAAACTTTCCTATCTAGTTTCACAAAACCTATAAAAAAATATCTCATTTTTTTTTTAAACATTCTCAAAATTCTCTTAAGAAATTCTTGATCGGTTAAATTTCCACTGACTATGTATTTATTGGATGACGCAGATAATTCCATTGCCCACCGATCTTTAATGTCCATCTTTTAAGATTTTGGGTGTGATGGGCAAACTCTCGATCTCCTTTCTCCCTTTCATGGGCATTTATGGTGTCTGCCATCACTTTCTAGGCTTCCCTTCATGAAATAGTAGTGCACATGGCATGGCCGCCTCACTCTCAAATATCTTGGGAATCGTTTCATGAATAATTTCCACGTACGTTCACAATTTGATAAAAGCTAATAAATGCAAAATCTAACATATCCATACTTAAAAAGAGATTGACAGCGAACTTGAAATAATTTAAATTAATCTGGATTTAAATTTTCATAAACCCGCTTACTATCAACAAACTAATCAAGAATTCCACTTTGTTTAAGCAATTTTGAAGTTTTTGGCACTTTTCTATTTTTTTTTTCAATGTAATTTAGTGATTGTGTGTGTATATATACACATACATACAATATATTTTTTCCCAACCTGGTTTCCGTGGCATGAAAGTGAGAGAATGGGTATGCTCCTTGGTTGTAAGATGGCTACGGAATTGAATGCAGCTACCCAACTTGGTCATGCATATAATGGCCTGACAGCAATGACTCGAACGTGCCACTGTGATCAACATTCCTTAACAGTTCCATCATATGACTGATATAGTCATTGTGTATCCACACCCTTTGTTCAATCCCATTGAACTGACTCGTGTTCACAAAATGGTGCTTCGTTGTGTGCAAATATATGTCTTAAAAACACTAAAACGTCTTGAAGTCATTTGATATATCACAAGTTTTCTATCTTCTATTGCTGATAGAGGAATTATTCTATTGCTGATAGTTTTTGCTGAGGTAATAGTGAAGGATTAGATTCCAAATCCTACTTTCTAAAGCTTGCACTTCCATTTTTAGAGGCTTGTCTTAGTCAAGATGGATTCGTGCCAATACCAAAAGTTTATGATTTGAAGATTCAGAACTGAGGCAAACGTGGTTCGCCAAAATTAAGCTGATTTAGTTAACAAATTACAGAGCCTCCAAAACAGGAGTGACCCCTAGGTAGTAAATGTAGAGAACAAGAATAAAAGTTTAAACTATTGAAGGAAAGGGTTGGACAAGGGGGGCCATAAACTTGTTTTTAACTAATATGTTTTAGTCCGAGGGCCTGGAGGATTGCATGCCTTTAAATGACACAAAAGCAAGGATATATAAAACTTTGTTTCAACTCTGAGGAGAGAAATTGGTAGTTGAGTGGGGTATAAGAAATGAAAAATCAGTACAAAATGTATATTTCAGATTGAGGAAGATTGCACGATGTAGACTCGTGCAATACAGAAAAGTTTCAACAATGTGCTGCCAAGCCTCCTTACATTCGCTACAACATGAACACAGATACACACGCAGTCTGCAAAAGAGAGATCCGACACTCATATCAACTCAAAAACATCAACCATAGCCTTATTTTTAACTTCCACAATTACACCGAGGAATTGGACCTTTTCTGCCATAGGGAGTCAGATTTGTCCTCTCATTGGCTCTGTATGCAGTTTCAGCAATACTCACTGCTTTCCGACTCTTACAACCCAGCAGTCCACTCGGACGGCTTTTTGGCACCACCTTGTCAACTATGGATTTGGTTTTAGCCAGACCATGAATGTTATTACTTTCCTCTGGTTTCTTTTCATCAAAGGCTGTATTGGCCGAGAATCCAGCAGCACTGGCTGTGACAACACTCCAGTCAATGCTGGTCTCACTAGGCTCATACTTGGTGGTGGAGGTGATACAGCTGGACATGCCATCAGATTCTTGCCTTGTGAACACTGGGTTTTCACTCCCGGATAGGTTCTCTATCTCAAACAAATCTGAACTAGCGTCACTACCCACATCTCCATGCACAACTTCAGTTCCAGAAGTAGTTGAAAGTTTTTTAGATTTTGGAATGGCATCCCAAGTTAGGATGGAGAGTTTCCTCTCTAAGTTCATTGCAATGTCACTCTTATTCATGATATGGGATCCAAACACCTCGAGAGATATTCGTGGTTCTTCATCTTTGATCTTGTCCACTTTCAATTGCAACTTAGCTGTCGAATTTTGCACCCCAGCACTTGAAATTGGGATGGAAAAGTACTTTTCTCTGTTTGACCTCCCGAAATTTGGGCTATGAAGATCATCATTGACCTGAAATCGTTGTCTGACCTGATTGTGATCAAATTGAATTGCTCTTTTCCTGATCCCTTTTCCATGAATCCCTCCATGCTCAATATTCTTGGGGATATTAAGTGATCTCTCGACTGAACAAGACCTATTGCAGATAAAACCAGAAAAATGCATCTTTCTATTTACCTTCTTCTCGGTATTTTGGAATGGTTGCCTGTGGAAACCTGGTAAAAAATCGGCTTGGCTATTCCAACTCGATTCAGAGCTCAAGCTAGGAGTTGCTGTCCTGCTCTTTGCTTTTCTATTGGGTAGATCAACGCAGTAATCTTTCTTGAGCCCATGCTTACTCGCAAGACTACCAATACTTCTAGGACTGTCCTCATCCAGCTTCATGCTGAAGTATCTTTCAGCACCAAAGACACTGATTTCACCCTCTTCAGTCTTGGTTCTCTCTACGCATATGGATGAGGGAGCGGTTCGGGTAGGATTGGTGGCAGGAAAAGGATGCTGCACGGCTGTGCCAAGGAAAGAAGACAAAGCAGCATTACTGAGATTGGGGCTTCTCTTTTCAGTGTCCATGGTAACAGAGAAGGTTGCTTGAGAAGCCTGAAAATGTTTCTAATATGCTTATACAGAATTTGATACATAGCAGAATTTACATCTGAGTGAGGCTTGGAGATACACTTGCCTTGGGAAAAACTTTCTAGAAGTAGGCTTGTGGAGGGGGTGCAATAAAGAATGGTTTGGGTCCTACTTGCTTGGAGCCTGACTCTAAATATGGTCTATGTTTTCCACAAGATCTAAATGCCTTTAATGGTTTCATCAACTGACTGATATCTTATGGTGTATATAAGCTTTGATTCCAACAATGTGGACATGATCTCTACTGTTCATGTGGTTGTAATTGTGCACTCTCTTGAACTCAATGATCTGTGGATATCATTACAACAGCTGGCTTTCAGACCATTCCTTCAAACAGGGTTTGCCTAATGTGATGGCAAGAGTCAAAATCAGTTTAAAAGGATACCGTAATTCGTTGTTCAAGTGCCATCTTGTTAGCAAATGAACGACGTGAAAAGTGCAAGTTGCTGATTATTTCAATAGATTTGGTTATAAAAACCCGAAGTGTCAAAAGATGCATCTGTTTACAGTAAAACAAAAACAACAGTTTAACATATGCACGTCGGTGACATATTTGGCTTGGTTCAAGATATATTTTTGTTTATACATATATTTTGTTTTTATTTATTTAATTTCTATTCTTAGAACGTTTCACCAAGTTTAAGCTTTCAAGATGACATATCGTCTTCGAGTCCGAAGTCTTGAAGATTTGAATGAAAACAACAATAAAGGGGGCTGCACGTTTGAGCAATTTAATCGGACGCATCCTCCCACCTTCGATGGAAGAGGCGATCCAAACGCAACGGAGGATTAGATTCAAGACATTGAAGAAATATTCAGTGTTTTGGAATGAACTGATAAAAAAAAAGTTCGGTTCGCAGCTTTTAAATTGACTAGAGAAGCGAAGAGATGGTAGAATTCTGGAAAAGCCATCAGGGAAGCTGAGGGGAAATGAGTGGTTAGGTGGCCTCAATTCAAGCATAATTTCTTTGACCGGTTTTTCCCTAAAGCGGACAGGGAAGCTAGAGCTCGAGAGTTCACCAACTTGGTGCAGGGGACATGACTGTGCGCCAATATGCTGCAAGATTTGTGGAATTATCAAGTTTCACCACATACCTGATTCCTGCTTAAGAGAAGAAGGCCAGGACATTTGAGGAGGGTTTGAACCACAAGATACATGAATGGGTGATGGTCCTACAGATTTAGAATTTTTCAGAGTTAGTGCATAAGGCAATGTTGGTTGAGCAGAATCTTAAGAGAGGTGTTGAGTTGCAAGCACAGAGGAAGAGAGCTACTCCACAAGGATCCTCTAGTATGGATCAAGGGCCATGGAAGAAGAGAAACAAGGGAGCAGCTCAAGTCAAAGACAGATGCAAGGAAATCAACCGACTAACCCATGTAATTTCTATAACCGCGTACATGCCGAGGAGTGTAGAAAGGAAGTGAGATCATGTTTCAGATGCAGTAAGGTTAGTCATTTCATCAGAGAATGTCCATTGCTTGCGAAGGACAACAAAAAGCCCAACCCACCTCAGAGCTTTAGGCCGAACAACCAGGGCAACAAGCAGCAGAGAACTGTGTTGGCATGAATGCTTGCTTTGACACTAGGAGAAGCTGAGGACAAGAATGACGTAATCATAGGATAAGTTACTATTTTGTTAAAAATTTAGGACTACTTATCTATTTATCTCTATGGATTATATGACGTATCACAGGAATTATTCCCCTTTTTCTCAATAAAGCTACTGTTTTGTTTGACTCGGGGGCTACCCATTCTTTTATCTCAATGGATTATGTCAAGATTTGCCAAGTTGAAGTTGAAAAGATGGATTACAATTTGATAGTCTCAACCCCAGCAGGAGATTCAGTGACTTGTAACAAGATTTTGCTTAAGTGTCCAATAACAATTAGCGGGAGAGAAATGCCAGCTAACTTGATAGTCTTTCCTATGATTGGGTTTGATGTGATATTGAGAATGGATTGGTTAGTTTCCAGTTATGCCAATATTGATTGTTTTAAGAAGGAGGTGGTGTTCAAATTTCCGGAAGGAGAGGTGCTTCGATTTATGGGTTCTAGAGTATATGCCCTTCCACTAGTTATATTTGCTTTTTAGGTTGGCAAGTTAATACGTGATAGGTGCCAGGGATACTTGGCCTATGTGGTGGATGAACCGAAGCAATAATTGGAGTTACAGGAGATTCCTATTGTGAGGGAGTATCCGGAGGTATTTCCTGATAATTTTTCTGGACTATCACTTAAGCTGGAAGTAGAGTTTGCTATTAAACTAGCCCCAGGCATGGCACCCCTTTCCAAATCCCCTTGTTGAATGGCACCCTCTGAATTAGCCGAACTCAAAGAACAATTGCAATATTTATTAGAGAAAGGTTTCATCAGGCCCAGTGTGTCACCTTGGGGAGCTCCAATTTTGTTTGTGAAAAAAAAGAATGGAACAATGAGAATGTGTATTGAGTACAGAGAACTTA
Source organism: Juglans mandshurica (assembly GCA_022457165.1). Lineage (NCBI taxonomy): Eukaryota > Viridiplantae > Streptophyta > Magnoliopsida > Fagales > Juglandaceae > Juglans > Juglans mandshurica. The sequence goes on from CM039632.1 coordinate 15,969,869, forward strand.
ACCGTGTAACTATAAAGAATAAATATCCAATGCCCCGTATAAAGGTCTTATTCGATCAGTTGCAAGGTACTCAGGTATTTTCTAAGATTGATCTCAAGTCAGGCTATCATCAATTGAAGATCAAGGCAGACGATGTGCCTAAGACAACATCCCAAACCAGGTACGGTCATTATGAATTCTTGGTCATGCCTTTTGGCCTTACCAACGCCCCAGCTATATTTATAGATTTGATGAATCAGGTATTTCATGAATTCTTCGATAAATTTGTGGTGGTGTTCATTAAAGACACATTAATATACTCCAAGAATAAAGCTAAACAAGAAAAGAATCTGAGACAGGTACTTGGGACACTCAGGGATAAGAAATTATTTGCAAAGTTGAAGAAGTGTGAATTTTCGCTTAAGTGCATTTCGTTTCTTGGACATGTAGTCTCAAAGGATGGTATTTCAGTAGACCCCGGGAAAGTTGAAGCAGTGATTAGTTGGGCACAATCGACCAATGTACATGAAGTTAGGAGTTTATTAGGTTTGGCTGGATATTACCGTCAGTTTATTGACAGTTTCTCAAAAATAGCAATTCCTCTTACCGCCCTTACCAGGAAGAATAATAAGTTTGAGTGGACTACAAAGTGTGATGGGAGTTTCCAAGAATTGAAGAAGAGATTGGTGACAACTCCAGTTCTGACAGTTCCTAGCGAGAGAGGAGGATTTGTGGTTTATAGCGACACTTCAAGGTTGGGTTTAGGGTGTGTATTGATGTAGCACGGGAAAGTTATAGCATACGCATCACAACAATTGAAGGCATATGAGAAACATTACCCCACACATGATTTGGAGTTAACCGCTGTTGTCTTTGCACTTAAGATTTGGAGGCATTATTTATATGGTGAAAGGTGCGAAATCTACACGAATTAGAAGAGTTTGAAGTACTTCTTCACTCAAAAAGAAGTGAATACGAGTCAGAGGAGATGGCTTGAGCTAATCAAGGATTACGACTGCACCATTAACTACCATCTAGGCAAAGCTAATGTCGTAGCTGATGCACTTAGCAGGAAGTCAATGGGACCAGCAGTTGCAACTCTTACCACTCAGCACCACGTATTAATGGACTTTGAAAAAGCTGCTATTGAAGTTGTTACTGGTGACCAGCAGGCGTTGGTAGCCACTTTGATGGTTCAACCAGCTTTGATAGACAAAATTAAGCATGCCTAGAAAGAAGATTCAGGGTTAGCGAGATTGGTGGAAGAAGTAGAAGAAGGGAATAAATCCGAGTTCAACATTTCTGAAGATGGAATATTAAGATTCAGAAGTAGATTGTATGGGCCGGACAATGAATAAATAAAAAGAATCATCCTCGAAGAAGCGCACCGCTCTCTTTACATAGTTCACCCAGGTAGTACAAAAATGTATCAGGACTTGAATGAGTCTTTTTGGTGGAATGGTATGAATAGGGAGATTGCCAAATTTGTGGAACCGTGCCTAACTTGCCAACAGGTGAAAGTGGAACATCAGAGACCAGTAGGATTATTGCAACCACTCCAGATTCCATAATGAAAGTGGGAGCATATTTCTATGGATTTTGTTACAAGCCTACCACAGACACTGACTGGGCAGGATGCAATATGGGTGATAGTGGACCGCTTGACGAAGACCACTCACTTTGTGTATATCAAAATTTCTTATAAGCTAGAGAAACCAGCCAAGTTGTATGTACAAGAGATAGTGAGATTGCATGGGGTACCGTTGTCCATTGTGTTAGATAGGGATCCTCGTTTCACTTCAAAATTTTGGCGAAGTTTACAGGGCCATGGGCACTAGGTTTAATTTCAACACTGCTTTTTGCCCACAGATGGATGGTCAGTAAAAAAGGACCGTTCAAATTTTGGAAGACATGTTAAGGGTGTGTATGTTGGATTTCATGGGAACCTGGATACGATACTTGCATTTGGTCGAGTTTGCTTATAATAACAGCTACCAGGCTAGCATTGGGATGACACCATATGAAGCACTATATGGAAGGAGGTGTAGATCTCCCTTGTGTTGGGATGAGGTGGGAGAAAGGCAAATCTTGGGTCCAGAAAACAACTAAGAAGATAGAGACCATTCGAGCCAAAATGAGAGCATCTCGGAGTCAACAGAAGAGCTATGCAGATAATCATCATCGCCAATTAGAATTTGAAGTTGGGGATAAGGTATTCTTGAGGATTGCACCGATGAGAGGGGTTATGAGATTTGGAAAGAAGGGCAAGTTGAGTACTAGATATGTCGGGCCCTTTGAGGTTCTTGATCAGATTGGTCCAGTGGCTTACAAGGTAGCCCAACCACCAGGACTCTTAGGGGTACACGACATATTTCATGTATCTAGCTGAGGAAGTATATACCCGACCCCACCCACATTATTGACTACGAGCTACTTCAACTTCAGGAAAATTTGACTTATATGTAAGAGCCAGTGCAGATTGTAGAGAGAAAAGAATAAGTGCTACGGAATCGAACCATCCCCTTAGTTAAAGTGGTATGGAATAATCATGCTATCAGGGAAGCCTCTTGGGAATTAGAAGATGAGATGCGAGTCAAATACTCACAGTTGTTTAACAGAGATATTGATAACTTGTGACAAATTCTGCGGACGACATGTTTATAAGGGGGGGAGGATGTAATATCCAGGCTCAAGGCCCAGGCCCAGGTCCATGACAACCTAGCAATTGAAACCAGACGTCGTCGTTCCGGGTCAGTGCCTTCGCCTTTAGTTCTTCTTCTTCTTCTCCTCGAAAACTGCTCACGATTTTCCCTCCCCACGCCCAGATTTTTCTCCCTCTATTCAGTTTCTTCAACCAGAACACAACTCCATCCCGATCTCCATCTTCCCCACGTCCACAAGGTTTTAATTTCTTCCTTCCCTCCTATTTACTCAAACCCCTCTTGATGTTACCTTTCTTTTTCTTTTTCTCTTCAATTGCAGTTGGTATTCGATCCTCACAGTTTCCCTTCGCAGAGCATTTCACCACCTCCCAGCCGTGCACCTCCACCATCAAGGGCCATTACCAATTGATTTTTGTTCCACACAGGTAAGCTTTTCCTCTTCATCTTTTAATTTCTAATTTTCTCTCATGGATCAATTTTTATTTTTGTTCATACACACACACACACGGATTCTCGCACTACTCATGCACACATCTCGAATCGCACTCACAATCTTTGTCACAGATTGTCTCTCCCCGTCGAGCAGTGCCACACACCACGATCATCACCACTATCAAACGCCCCACGCCAGTAAGCCACTGCACTTTTGCCTCTTTAAGTTTCAAACCTCCCTCTCCCCCTCACTAAGTTCATCTCTTCACCAATAGCTATAGGTTTATTTCAATTTTACCTCTCAGAAATTTATTTGATTTCTTTTCCACTGAGTAGTCGCGCGAACCCTTGGTTCGAGTGTTTTATTTCTATCAGTTGTCATCAACCAGTTGTCGGACTTGTAGTAGAACATCGGTAAGGTTTCATCTGTCAAACCATTTCCATCACGTGTTATTGTCGAATACAAAACTCGATAGTAGTGTTGTGTGCTGGTTCACAGGACTGTACGTACAATTTTAGACATCATCGCCCAGTTAGCTTATTTTATCGACCACTTCACGACACTAGGTATGACACTTCACTTGGTATTAGACTCGATTGCTCAATTACGTGTGTTGAATGAGTAAAGTATGGTTGCTAAAAGTTTAATGAATGATAGTTATTTGGATATTGTGAATTATAGGTTGGTTGCATTGGTGTTGTGTGCTGATTTGTTTGAGTTTAAGGAGATTGTCGAGAGTTGTTATGTGTGATAAGAATGATGGAAGTTGCTGGAAATTTTTAACGAGGTTATGTTTGAATGGTTGGATCTATAAACGGTGTTGTGTTCTTGCATGTGGCTGGTCGAAAGTAATGGTTGGCTGTTTGGAGCTTTACGTGACTAGTTTGTCGTGATGTTATGGGGTGGATTATTATGAAGCTATACGACTTGATAAGTGACTGTTGGGTGGAGATTATTTTGTTCTTGCTAGTTGTAAATATTGATAGTTTGAAGAGGTGGCTATTTAGGTTTACTTTATGGTGGATTCTGGATTAAAAAGGGGCTAGTTAAGAGGTTTTATTAAATAAGCTTAGTGGTATACTTGTTTGGGTTATTAATTGTTTGGTAAATGTTTATTGTTTTAGGTTGTCATTACTGTTAGAGGTCGGATAGAAGGCATAACTTATACACAGCAAGAGTCAGGTAAGCGGAATTCCTATACTAAACTTTGCATAAAAGAAAAATGACTAAGGTTGATTTGAAAATATGCATGCTTGTTTGAAAAGGAACTTGAAAACAACCTCGAATAAGTGTTCTGCATACTCATGAAATCTGTATAAGAATGAAGTATTTTCTGTCATGACTGATGTAGACATGAGCTTATTTTGTTGCATTCTGTTTCTGAATTGAGCGAATATGAGATCTAAAAAGTTTACTTTGATTAAATGAAAATCTTTTGATTATGTTATTTTAAGTATGTGAAATGTTCTACAGCTATTCAGTACTTTGTTCTAATACAATGTGTCATCTGAAAACCTGGCTCTGATACCATTTGTAACTCCCCAATGGAAGGCACAAACCACATGACATATACTCTAAAAGAACTAGTCAATGATACAAATTGGAACCTCATCTGAACCTTATAAAGAGCAAGAACTTTTCCTTTCAAAGTAATGTGGGAATTCACCACCTTCCCTTAGCCTTATCATATGGGGTATCACACTTTGCCTCAAACAACCTTTATCATTTATAATGGCAAACCTTGTTGGACTACAAGTGAATAAGCTTTTTCAAGTATTATTACCTCTTAATATTCACATTATGGCATACTTCAACTGATCTGAGAAATTGTTGTTTGTTTTGGTGTTCATTGTTGCTAGAGTAATCAGGGAAGAAACTTCAACTTTAGTTCGACCAAATTTTGAAACATTATATGATTTTGAGACTGATGTTCTATTTAGGCTAAATTGTGGATTTCTATTTTAGTATTTATAGTTAAAAAAGACACAACCTTGCCATTATCTATTAAGTGAGTTAATAAATTAAACCAACATAATAACAGATGAGGTAAAAGCTCAAAATCTATTTTTCAACCATTGTACGACATGCTGAAGCCCATGGGTTGGTGTAAATAGATTATTTGAACTTGACTAACTGATAGTTTCTTTCTATGATTGCACTAAAAGTTCCCCCTTCTTTCCTTTCACCGTGAATATTGAGTAGTTTTTCACATGAAACTTACTACTATTTGACGGCAAACAATGTCTTCTCTGGGGCATGAGGGCCATCCTCATGATCTACTGCTTTTGTTTCCCTCCTCATTCCTTTCACAATTATTTTCACCTTGATCAGCACATCCACTTGGTTGCTGAAAATGAATCTCATACAGGAAAATTAATCCCATGAAGAAATATTAAACTGAAATGATGGCAGGCCATTGTCGTCCTCAAGATTGGTATAAGAGCTCTTAGCTAAGGCTCTGCGATCTAAGTTCTCTGCCAAACCAATAATGCATCCAACCAATTGTGCATGCAAAGCAATGGCAAAATAGAAACGACGTACCATAGAAGTTACCAATAATGATATATGCCAATCAATCCATGCCCAAATATGAAAACCATAATTGTCCTCATCTTTTCAAGTCATAGCATTCATAATCCACAACTATGGGGATTTAAGGGCAGCAGTAAAACTGTGACGCCCACAGCCCCTCTTGGGATTGGACGGTGACTGATCAGGACATGTAACTCAAGGCTACATACCTCTCATACATGACAAATAAGATGCAATGCACCTATAAATCTGGCAGTATGCAGTAATTCGCAGCAGAAAAATTCTTCTAACTACATAGGGACGGTGGTAATATAATAATCATGGTATCGAATGTAAGCATCCTAAAAGTTGAAATTTCATTAAAGAACTCCAAAATAGGTAATTGTTTCCAAAAGACTCCCAAAACACGAGACCATCAAAAACTGTTTTCACAAAACCCACAAGTCATGTCTTTTCTACAACTATTTCCATGGTCACCTTTTTCCCAAAATACGTCTTCAGTCCGACTTCTTTCTTTTCTCCAAAATCGGTCCTTGTCTCGATTCTTTAACCTCTTCATCTCTTCAATGAGCTGCAAGGCCTCGACCATGAGCCGGTCAAAGTTCTCTATCCAATCCAATAAAGAGGGCTCCGTCGAGCTCTCATTGGTCTTGGGCACCTCCTCGATGTTCGGGGGTACCATCCTCTTGCGTTTCGTCATAGTGGTCTAAACCTATAACAACTTCTACCATTTTGAGTGGGGGAATGATAGTAGAAACTACCACAGTGAGATTTCGAGAAATTCTAGCAACTTAACAGTCAACATATAGTAGATATCACAAGCATATACAAGTAAACCACAAATGAATGTATGGACATGAACTTTGACGTAAAACTTTGACATATGCATCATAGACTTTTTCATAAAACATCTTTTCATCTTTTAGACTTCTTAAGACATGTTCATATCATTTGAGCTCAGGTTCTTGATCTTGTCATAACATATCATGTCGTTCTTATCATTTCACAACATATCATGCCATTCTTTCATTTCATAACATATCATATTGTGATCATATCACATTCTTTCATGACATTTCATGTCAATCATAACATATCATGGCATAATATAATGTATCATGGCATATTATAACATATCATGGCATGTCATATCGTATCATAACATGGAGCTCAAAAGCCTTGTTCATTTCATAATTCAATCGTTGGATACCTCACGGCTCCCCTAAGCACCGTGTGTTCCCCTCTAGTTACCACATCAACTAATGATCCACTTGATCGTGGTTACTACGTCATAACTTAAACATATTCTTTTACGGCAGTTCGCTTACTTCGCCTTCACTGTATGACACCCTCTAGCTTTAGGTGCAACCTTGCTCCGATATCCTTTCCATAAGGAACCATTCTAGGCCCGTCGACTGTACTTCGTCGACCCAGGGGTCTCCACTCGACTTTAAACATTCCAGAGTGGATAGGGAGTTCCACTAGGGCATTTCTCCGTCCTAGCATTTGGGGTCGTGCTAAAACATACTTTGACCTTTTTCTTTTTTTTGAATACATAGACTCAAATGCATGAGACATGGACACATGATGCTACACTTTATCATTGTTGTGCTGAAAATATCTACAAGTGTATAGAATCATAGCAAGTAGTAAAGTGTTTTAAAGAAAATGAATGTCAAACCCACAGGGATTAATTATGCTATTGAGTACTAAAATTTACTAAATTAATTACTATTTGGAAAACCGAAATCTGAAAAATAGATTATCCAAATTAAACTGAAGAAAATAGTATTAAAAGTAAGATTTTAAAGATAATAAGAATAGATCTAGAGCATTTGATTCACCTACCAAATCCCACACAGTTTATTCTTCCTTGTTATAGAATTCCAATTATTCCAAGTTGAGGATAAAAATCCCTTAACTATTCAATATTTTCTATTGAAAAATATTAAAAATATCTTCAATTAATAACTCAATATCTCTATGTGAATTTAACTAATTGGGGACTCATTAAATGTTTTGGATTTTTCTTGAAAATTACACTAGTCGCGATAAAGTATCTCTACTTTCGCTCAACTAATGGTGCTTAATCCTATAGCTTTCATCACAAATCACCTCGATCTCTTTGTGATTCAATAGATCGAACAATAATTAGCTAGAAAATTGCAAGCATTAAGAACAAGGAATAAATATTGAATCATGGAAATATTGAAAATAAAGTAACTTAGAATATAAATTGTGTGTTCAATGCTAGACTACATCAAAACTCTAGAAAATACAATTAGTTCATAATGAAATTGAAAAAAAACAATAAAACTAGTGTTCTTCATTTGAGTAAGTTAATAAATTATGCGGCTCTCACCTCTGCTCCCTCAGATTTGCCTCCGTGAAAGAAACTTAAATGATAAACTCTGAACTATTGAAATCTAAAACTCAGACTCTCCTCCTCCCTATTCATCCCACAAGATGGGATTAAATAGATATCAAAACTCAAATTCAAAAACAAGAGAAATGCGGCTACAATCTAGCTTAAAGATCTAGAAAATAATTTCTAATGATAAATGTTCACATAAAAGAAATTATCCCAAAAATAATGGAATTATCTAAAATGGAAGATTCAGTAATAAACGGCTTCATTTATGGAGTTTGGGAGTATTTGGTGGTCTACAGATTGATTGTGGAACACGGAAGGGTCCCACCGGGTAGATGCCGTGTACGCGGAATATAACTGATCTCCTCGCCTACCGAGCCTGGGAAGATAGAACCCTCTTACCAACCTACCGAGCGGTAAAGCTGCTTGCCTTTTCTAGTTGTTACCCCTGAGGTTGGTCGCTTAAGTTGGATGTTTAGACTTGCGCCCAATCTAGTTGCCTTGAACCTTGCGCCAAGTCTTCTTGCCAAGAAGGTAAAATATCTTGCTTATCGCCTAACTCTTGTCGCCAATTCTAATCACGAATTCTGGTCGCACCTTCTAGTCGCGAATCTCCTTACCTAAATCTCCTCGGCTCTCTTCAGATCTCGCTATCTCTCATCGGTCGGGATCCATAGTCTCTTCTTTTATACCAAAATGCTCTCATTTCGTAATAAATCTTTTCATTCCTTCAAATCCAAGTAAATAAAGAAAAATATATAGAAATAAAATAAAATCAATAGTATTGAAGGAAAAATAACACTTTTGATAAATAAAAGAGTAATAAAAATCACATAAAAATTACACTTATCAAATACTCCCAAACTTAAGCTTTGCTCGCCCTCGAGCAAAGAAGAAAAGAAAGACAATTAAAACAAGCATTAGTTTGATTCATGAAATTTATTGCCTCAAAGATTGCCTAAAGTCTATAATTCAAAAGAATGATTCATAATCAATCAAGTCTCAAAAGTAAATTCAAAATTCAATTTCACCGCATTATCCATCCCCACATTCATGCATACCCATCATTCTAGCTTCGTCATTAGCTCCCCAGATAGTTTTATGCAAACAAGTAAATAAATAATGGATCTTTAAACACTCTATAGGCTTGCTTTTCAAATCATTCTCCACTAATGTAGAACAAAAACTATCACGAGAGATCAATAGGTCTTTATTAAGCTTGTAATGTACGGCTAAGGTGAGGGCTACAAGAAAGGATAGAATTCAAACAAAGCAAGAAAACTTAAGTTTGAACACCAGCAGAACAAATACAGCATTCTCAGTTCTAACATCTCTTCTCAATCATTATAAATCTCTCAACATACCTCTCTTTATTGTACTTTCAAGTTTCTCTCTCTTTACCCCTCTATTCGGCAAGTCAGACTTCTTTTTTTTTCAATAGAAGTATGCCATATCTTTTCAGCTGCCTTTGTGGATGACTCTCGTCGGCCTTTTCTTGTTGGCCACACAGTAGATGGGTTGACTTTTTACACCCCCAAACTTATGATTTTGATGATATGGTTATAATTAACTTTATTCTTAGACCTTCTACTTCTCTTGCCTTTCATGCTCTTGTGAGTCTGTGAGTTTGTGTAAACTTAGTTCTCTTGAAAGGTAAGGAAATCAGTGTTTAAGCTCAAATAGGGCAGGGAATATGAGGTTTACAAGAAAGAAAAATATAAGGCCAAAATATAATTCAATAAATCTCAAAGCGGTGGCTAGGAATAAAGATAATAAATGGGTAAGCTTGATAGGCTCAATCCGTCCAAAGAATGCCTTAATCATTTCCCCTGTAATATTCTGTCTAGGATTTCGCCTCGAGTGTAATCAAACAAGTTCTAGAGTAAGTTGAGACCATACAAATTCACAACCTTCACATAAAATTTCTAGGTATGTAAAATGATTAATGATCATTATAAGCATTCATTGAACATAGAAAATATCAAATTAAGTAAGATCAAGTAAAGAATTAATAACTAGACTTAAGCAATGAGAATTTTTCCTAAAAATTATAGTCAATTTCAATCATATTCTTATCATAGGCTTTTCATTCATGAAAGCATATTGTTTTTATCATTATTATTATTATTTTAAATAAAATAATATCCTTTTCCCCCCAAACTTAAATATCACATTGTCCTCAATAGGAAAAAGGAAGAAAAACTAAAGCAAAGAATGAGAGAGGGTAAGAGATGCTCCCTTGATTTTTTTTTTTTTTTCTGGTCTTTGAATTCACTATTTTCCTTGAAAGTGCAGCCGTATACCCCTTGGAGATCTCCCTGGCCTATTCGTTCGTTAAATATGATGGAAGCGGTTTGAATTCAAGCTTGGGTGGTTTCTCAAGTGGTAGTTTTGGAAATTCATCTCCATAAGTCTCGTCGGCCATGACCACGTCTCGGTCGCTTATTTGAAAACAAGAATGTACCTCAGAAGGGAATTCCAAAAATTTAAATACATCAAAACTGACTTGCTCCTCGCTGACCCTCAAAATGAGTTTCCCTTGCTCGACATCAATTAAAGTTCTCCTCGTCGCAAGGAGAGGTCGGACCAGTATCAAAGGGATCTCCTCGTCCTCCTCCATATCAAGTACAATGAGGTCGGCCGGGAAGATGAACTTATCAACTTTCACCAGTACGTCCTCAATGAGTTATCTCGGGTATTTAATAGATCTATTCGCCAACTGTAGAGAGATGGTGGTCGGCTTTGCTTCTACAAGACCTAGTTCCTTAGGCAGTGTCAACATTACAGTCTCATGCTCCTCCAACTTCTGCTTGTTTGATAATATATCCTTCAAAAATTTTGCATATTTAGGCATTTGCTCTAAAGCTTCAATGAGAGGAATATTAATATGCAGTTGCTTAAATATACTCAAAAATTTAGAGAACTGATTATCAATTTTATTTTTTCTTAATCTCTGTGGAAAAAGAATTGGTGGATCATAAATTGAAGGAAAAAAGTTCCAGATATAAAATCCCTAGATTTCTTGGGTTTTGTTGCCCCTTTATTCTCCTTAGTCAATTAAGCTTGCTGGTCGGTCACATCTCGCTCTGCTTCTTTCACCTCGTACTCAGTTTCCTTCTTCTCAGACTCCACATTTTCGGCAGCTTCTGCATCTCGCTCGGTATTTACTGTCTGTGGTTGGTCATATGTCCACCCACTTCTCATTGTTATGGCTTTGACATGTTCATTCGGATTGGTCACAGTGTTGCTCAGTAAACTCTCTGCTGACAGTAAACATGGCTTTGACATGTTTGAAAGCTGACCGATTTGTGTCTCAAGATTGCGGATTGAAGATGAGTTGTTTTGGATTACAATATCAGTCTTTCGGATCACCATATCAATCTTTTGTATGTACTGCATAATCATATCTTCAAGTGTCGGCTTCTTCTCTTGCTGTGGAAACTGTTGAGGTGGTCTAACCGGCACTTGGTTATTGCTCCATGAAAAGTTAGGGTGATTTCTCCATCCGGGATTGAATGTGTTTGAATAAGGATAATTTTGACGTTAGAAATTGGACACATAATGGACTTGTTCATAACTTGGTTGGGCAAAAGGATTCCCCACTTGACGATCTACACTTGAATGATTTCCTACGCAATGATCACAAACAACATTAGTTTGAATAGCATTAACGTTCATCTTACTTAATTGTTGTAATAGATTTGCCATCTACGCCGCCAATGTGGTAATAGCATAGTTCTTAACGCCTTGTGCTCCTGATCGGCCATATTAAATTTAGATGCGGCGACCTCTTTCTTCTTTTTTTTATTGATCTGACATAAGGTTCTTTCAATCTTGGGATCGAAAAGTGTATGCTCTAATGATTTAGATTGGGGCATGCATTTTTTATTCCTAAAAACAAAAACCAAACTAAGATCTAATTTAAACCAAATATACATATATATATATATTAAACTAAAATAAAATCCAAAGTAGTAAAAGTCTAGCTAGTATTAATATCAATGACAAAAAACTAATCCCCGGCAACGGCGCCAAAAACTTGTTGTGCTGAAAATATTTGCAAATGCACAGAATTGTAACAAGTAGTAAAGTGTTAGAGAAAGCGAATGTCGAACCCACACGGATTAATTATGCTCTTGAGTACTGAAAATTACTAAATTAATTACTATTTGGAAAACTGAAATTTGAATAATAGATTATCTAAATTAAACTGAAGAAATTAGCATTAAAAATAAGATTTTAAAGATAATAAGAATAAATCTAGAGCGTTTGATTTTACCTAGCAAATCCCACACAATTTATTGTTCCTTGTTATAAAATTACAATTATCCCAAGTTGATAATAAACATCCATTAACTATTCAATTGTTTCTTTCCATACTAAAATTATCTCTAATTAATAACTCCATATCTCTATGTAAATTTAACTAATTGAAGACTCATTAAGTTCTTTGAATTTTTCTTGAAAATCACACTAGTCATGGTAAAGTATCTCTACTTTCACTCAACAAATGGTGCTTAATCTTAGAGTTTTAATCACAAATCACCTCTCAGTCTAATTTTGGCTCAATAGATCGAACAATAATTAGCTAGAAAATTGCAAGCATTAAGAACAAGGAATAAACTCTGAATCATGGAAATAATTAGCTATAAGATTGTGGAATTCGGAAGGGTCCGAGCGGGTAGATACCGTGTGCGCTGAATATAACTGGTCTCCTCGTCTACTGAGAGGAAAGACTCCTGACTGGGATTATAGAACCCTCTCGCCAACCTACTAAGCGGAAACACTGCTTGCCTTTTCTAGTTGTTGCCCACGATGTCGTTTAAGTTGGTCGCTTAAGTTGGTCTTTTAGACTAGTCACCCAATCTAATCACCCTGAACCTTGCGCCAAGTCTTCTCGCCCAAAAGGTAAAATATCTTGCGTATCGCCTAACTCTTGTCGCCAATTCTGGTTATGCCTTTTAGTCGCGAGTCTCCTCTCCTAAATCTCCTCAGCTCTCTTTAGATCTCACTGCCTCTCATCGATCTGGATCCATAGTTTCTTTTCTTGTACCAAAATGCTCTCATTTCGCACTAAATCTTTTCATTCATTCAAATCCAAGAAAATTAAGAAAAATATATAGAAATAAAATAAAATCAATAGTATTGAAGGAAAAATGACACTTTTCAAAATTAAAAGAGTAATAAAAATCACATAAAAAACACACTTATCAATCATATTCATGCAACAAGTAAAAATTGAAACATATAGCCCAATCAACAAAATGCATCTCGCAATATGGCTTGAAAATATTAGAACATGCGATCATATGATGTATACATGTAAACATAGTCGAATCATAGTTTCCAAAACCCAAAATAGATTCGTATATCCTTGGTATGGCCTTGGCCGATTCATACAAGTCCTCCAAACATGGATTTTCATCACCACAACACATATACTCATGCTTGTACACATTCATATATCAAAACAAGCATGCATAGCACTTATACATATCAAAACCGAAACCCTAACATGTCATACTCTAAATATGCTTCAACAAAAACCATCATGAAAACATAGCATTTCATCCTTTCATCAAAACCAAGCATACATGTAACAAAATAACAAGATTCAGGCAATGATAAACAAATAAGAGTTCACGAAATATATACAAACGTTATCGAAAGCAAGTTGAAAGTTTACTTACAAAACTCCAAAAGTCTGAAAAATATACATGAAATCATATTAGAAGATGACTAGAGAAACACTAATCTCGAAATAAGGGTGAGTGTGAGTGTCTATGTAACACCCCGATCCTAGAGGTTCGGAGAGTTAGCTCCTAATACTAAATTTCCTCTCCAATATCATAACTATAAAATCCAGAAAACTCCATAAAATATTAATTTATTTGCTCAACCCAAATATCCATGTTCCTTCATAGGGACAAAAAAAAATTCTCAATAAAATAAATTAAAAACTCCCCAAAGACTCGAAAATATCCTTGACTCATCATATCAAAATAACTGAAAATAATCAATTTACTAACTATGACTCTCAAATAAGTACTTGTACCCTCGGACACTTATTCTTCTATGAACATCAAATCTCTCTAACACTGTCTACTCTTACTCTCCAGCAGAACCATCAAGATTATCTGAAAAATGTTTGGAGATAAGGGGTGAGTTATCAACAACTTAGTAAGTAGAGAACATATACTAGTATGCAAACATGAGCATTTACAAAGTTCAGAATGCAGAACAAAACACTTTTTATTTTTCATAATGCAGAGTCAGAACATGTTACCAAAAATATCAAAGAGAAAGTTCAAAAATATTCTTATTCAAAATCCCTTTGGCATAGCATAAATTGAAATATCACATCTTATCTTATCATATCAGAACATAAACCATGTTTAACTTCTGTGGCAGGGTTGTGCAAACCTTGGCGGCTAAACGAGCAAAAATAGAATGTGAATCTTCAAAAGTACTTTGGCATAACATATCTGATTCATCATCATCATCATCATATCAAAGCATCATATCAGAACAGAGTCCATGTTTACCCCATGGTAAGGTTGTGCATCTACGGATAACCAAGCAGATGCATATCAGAATTGAAACAGAATACCACTATTCTTTCCCTTGGTAGAGCCATATCATACTAGAATAGAAGCCCATGGTAGGGTCTCTAACTGAACAGACCAAAAATAGAATCACATACAGAACCAGATAGTCATGTCAAAGATTTTTTAAATGCCACATCTTATCAAAACATAGTACTGAACAGAATCATAACTTAATAGAATCATATCACAAAATATAAGTTATGCACAAATTTTCATATTCTTCATATTCACTCTTTTTGCATAGTTCACAGAATGTCAAAAATAGGCTCATGTCTACACCAATCATGACAGAAAATACTTTCTTCTTAAATAGAATTTCATGAGTAATATTGAACAAATAACTGAGGTCGTTTCAAATTTATTTTCATAACAAAGCATGCATATTTTCCAAAAAATAAACCTCAGCCTATTTTATTTTTAGGCAAAGTCTAGCATTGGAACCCCTGTTTACCTGAACTTCTTAGCTTATCAGAATTTCTCCACAGCAATACTGAATGAAAATCAATCATCATGTATAAAATTGTCATGTAACTCCCATAAACTTCAATTCGATTCTTACCTTGAAATACTAAAATAATCTATTTTTCCTAAATGTCTAAAGTTCTCTTAATAAATACTTCATTAAATTCATCAGTATCCTAAAATACTAACTTAACAATATAAGCCCACAAGCATCTAAGTCCAACGAAAAACCTGCAGGCCACCTGAAACCAGTTTGTTAACAAAGGTGTTTTGGGAAAAAAACAAAATACGACCACGTTTGACAGACTAAAATTCAAACTAGACACCCATTTTTAAACAAAACACATATTGATTTCAAAACCAAAGAGACGTGCGGCGAGGCTTACCCAACGAGCATAGAGAACCTGTGATAGAGAGCACGGCGTGGCTAAGCTGGGTGGTCAACGAAGACACCATCGAGTTGAGCGGCTGAACACTAGAGAGAGAGAGAGTGATGAGAAAGAGAAACACGATGTGAGAGAGCAAAACATGAGGGAGAGAGTTGAAACTCATTGTGAGATGCGACGGGCCGAGGGCGTTGTGAGGGGAAACGAGCCCATGGGCTTATCGAGAAGGTCAACGTTCTGGGCAGGTAATGATGATGCAAAGAAAGTTGGTGTTATGGGTGGCTGGGTTGTGGCTCAACCTGGAGGGAGCAGGTGCTCTGTTTCAGTTGCTAAAAATAGGGGTTGTTGGGTTCATGGTGCTACTAACGGTGGATGGGACACACGAAGTTGGCTTTCTAACATTGAAACACCACGGACGTGCCACCAGTCGTCTCGGGCTGGCCTCGCTAGCGGCAGCAGAGTGGAAGTCTCTGTTGGTTGAGGCACGACTTAGTTTTAGGAGTGGCAAAATAGGGGAGAACGGGCTGAGTTCATGAAGAGGATGGTGGCGTACAGTGGGGCTTGGGTGGTTTGGTTGAGGCACGTTTGGCTCTTGGTTGTGGTGGTGGCCGTGGTTCACAATGGAGGGTAGATGCTCTGAGGAGTTTGGATGGTTGAGGTCATGAAAAGTGGGCAATGGCAGCTTGGGATTTCTTCATGCATGAGGGATGGTTGCGATGCGTATATATATAGGGGATTGACTATAAAAACCCTAGAGAGGGAAAGAAGGAAAGACATATATCGGCAAGCTGTGGAACACGTACGTGATTGAAGCATGCATGCAGTGGGAACAAAAGTGAAACTGTGCATGTCATGGAGTCTAGAATTGTTTTCACAAGTTAGGGCCCTTTAAGCTGAAAAAACAAATTGGCCCCACGTCTTGGATCCTGCATGGGATTAATACATGGCCTTTTTCCCTAAGTTTTGGGTCTCGACTCAACCTAAAAAAAAAAAAACACTTGTCCCAAAAAATTTTCGAGTGAAAAGCCACTTGGTCCGTTAAAAGATTTTAGACCAAATTATCAAACCTATTGAAAAATAATATTCCACCAAAAAAATCTTAAGCCCGTACTGTCTTCCAAAAATTTTACTCACAATCCCAAATGGGCTTTCCATACCTATAAACTAAAAAAATAAAACAAGGCAGGTGCTAGGCCTGAGTGTTACAGTTTAAGGTTTTTGAAAATACTTTCTCATAGAGAAACCCTAGAATCTGAAACCCTCAAAGATAAAACCCTAGCCTTTCTTCCAAGTGGTGGACATGGCCTTTATTCACTCTATACTTCATGTTCATGTGCTTGAAACAGAAGAATATTTTGGATTCTTCCTTTCCTTGAAGAAAAACCCTAGTTTTCCAAGTGAACGTGTGTGGTTGTGTGGGAAACTCTAAACCCGAAACTTGTTGGTGTGTTCTCTCTCTTTGGCCGTGCGAGTAAGTCCAAGAAATAGTGGGATGGTTCTTACCTCCTTGTACTCCATTCTTCTCGAATGGTGTAGGAGAAATCCTTTGTGATTCTCGAAATAGTGAAGAGAAATGGTGGCGTTTGGTTGGTGAGAAAATGTGAGAACTTAGAGAGAAAATAATGCTAGCCGAAACTCCTTAGAAGAAAAGTTGAGAGCTTGAGGAAAAGACCTCCAAGATTTTCGGCTACACCCTTATATAGGAGTCTCCATCTCTTCTTGAAATATCAAAGGCCTTGTGCATGGATGCCACTTGGCTTCTTGACAAAGGAGTCTTTTCCTCTTCGCTATGATGGGATTTCCTTGGAAAACCAAAAGTCCCTTCTTACAAGTGGCATGTGGCCTCCCAACCGAAAGCCTCTCTTCCCACTTTGCCCTTCCTCACTTGTCTAGGTTCAATGAACTTGGTGGCAAAAAGGTAAAATTCAAAATCCTAAATCATCCTTAAAACTATACATGTGTGCATGGTTGCCATGTGGCAAGTGGAGTGTGTGTTCCTTGTGTTGGCCGAAGTCCCTAGCTCTTCCCAAGGTGATCTTTGGCCTTCCCAAGATAATCTTTGGCCCTCTCTCTCTTGCTCTTCCAAAATTCTTCTAGAACATGCATTTCCCTCTTCCCAAGTAAGATCTTCTTGGAACTCCAAAGGTATCTCTACATGCTCTACAAGTGTCCACTACAACAATGGGGCTTTGCATGTGGGCGTGTAAGCCCTAATTTGATGAGCAAATCTTCCACTCACTCCTTCTAGAACCTCATGCATGCTAGACAAGTGTCACATTTGCTATTTTCCTAGGTTTCCAAATGATGTGTTTCTAGAAAAAAACTAAAGTGCCTCTTATGCCATGTGGCGCCTCTACCAACCCTTAAAAATCAACTTTGGGCTTCCCAACCTTAATTCCATCCTAGTTGGCCAAAATTCACATGGGCCTTTGTGGGCTTTTTCCTCTTCTTTCTCTTGTGGGCTTTTTAAGTCTAGAACTCTAGGGTCCAAAATAGAACACTCCTTAAGGCTTTCCTATAACACTTAGCACTTATCCAATAACTAAAATAAAATTCGAATAAAATATGAACATGGACTTGGCAAAGTCCGAGTTGTCACAAAACTTCCAAGACCAGCCTCCTATCCATGATATTATTCCAATATCTCCCATTGAAGATTTATTTATCTTTTTATAAGTATTTACATGCTTCTTCCATGGCCAGTTTATATGCCTCAACAAATATTCTAGGAATGGATCCACTAGATATTCTGAAAGGAACATGTTGGATCTAAATAAGCTCTATTGGTAAGGAAAGAGCCGCAAATAACTAATGAGAGAACTCAAGGGCATAATTGGCAAGGAAAGGATAACATGTGACCAAAAGCAAAGCCACAGTCAGAAGGGAACCACGTGATATAAGGCGACTAAAGGATAATTGATATTAAACGCACCGTATAGACTCAAAGACCCTCAAAGAAAACAATGGGAAACTTAACTAACCACATCCCTTAAAAGTCGGGGTCCACCCAAGGAAGCAAGATACCTATGTTGGAAGGGAGCTATCAACAGCTGAATCATACTCTGGAAGGTAACCTACCATATTGGGTACCATGAATCGTGCCCCCAAAGGGATCATGCCATAATGGAACATCCCATTCCTTATCAATAGTCTACTGGATACACTCTATAGACCCTTTTTATTGACTGAGGGAAGTGAATTCCTCTCTAAGTTAAGCATCAGAAGCATCCATACTGGCTACCTCGAGGCGTATACTCTAGTTGTAGGTGATTAGAGCGTGTCGTAGGCATCACTAGGAATTGCATCAATAGTTTGGTGCCATCTGTGGGATTGATTGATTAACTAGTAAAGCAAAGTTTGGATACCAACAACTACATGCTCACATATGATCTATGGCTCAAAAATGAAAATGGCTACAATGGATGGAAGAAAGATTGAAGATGATGACACTAGAAATAGAGGCCTTGCTAAGGGAGAACAATGCCTTGAAGTGAAAAGATGTGAGGTTTGAAGGGGGCGCAGCCTAGGATCAAAGCAAACAACTCGATGAGGACCAACTTCGAGCGACCAAGAAGAGAAGAGGAGGATGCATGAAAGCCTACGAGATCTCATGGACAAGTATGAGGAGATGGCGAAGAGAGTGGGAACATCGTCGTCGGTCGATAATCTGCTCCATAGCACCAACTTGCCTTAGAGTGTAGAGACCATGGCAGTACATCTCCCCTCAAAGTTTAAAGTCCCACAAGTCGATCTTTATGACAAGCCTAGGGACCCAATTGAACATTTGGAAACCTTTAAGTCCCACATGATCGACATGAATTTTTACGAGATATCACATGTCGGGCTTACCCTTTAACCCTCAAAGGCATGGCGAGAGGGTGGTTTGGGAACTTACAGGCAGACTTAATCACCAACTTCGAGGAGCTTCATAAATTGTGACTGATGCAATTCACAACGATCAGGTGGAGGAGACGACCTGTCGCATACCTCTTCACTGTGAAACAATGGGAGGATAAAATCCTACGGACCTGTCTTACCGGTTTAAGAAGGAACGTTTGATGGCAAATGACCAACATGAAAAGATAACATTGGTGGCACTTCTAGATAGGATTTGGCCAAAAGTCCCTTCATGGCAGAATTTGCAAGAAAGATGCCAATGACTTTACGAGAGTTCATGGATAGAGCGGATAACTTTGTCAACGTGGAAGACACACTTAGAGATTTGACCGAAGGGCCAAAGTAGATGATGCGACAAGACGACAAATGAGGCTAGCAAAGGTGGCAAGGGACAGGAATAGGACGACAAAGTGAGAAACAACCATTATGATCGGAGAAAGGAAAGAGGCTCCCACTCCTGTAGGCAAGGTTCCAAGATGGCTCATTCAAGTATGAATGTGCAAGGGAATGAGTACTTGTGGACACACCAGAATGACGACAGGACCTTTGATGGAAGGGGGCTAATCGTTATTGCGCTTATCACATAACGAAAAGGCACATGACTAAAGTGTAACACCCGTCCTTGTGGTGGGACTTTAGAAAATAATTTTAGATAATGAGACATGAATTACTCAAACGTTTAAAACTTTTAAAAATTTTTCCTTTCCTTCCCAAGATATAAAGGATTCAAAGTTTAAAACTAAAACCTACTTTGTAAATTAAAAGAGAGCTTATAGCGGAAATCATTAAATTAAATTACAAAGTCTTTCTACAAAATACTCTTTCATACATTACATAAACATTGCATAGGCTTCTGTTACCTTTCTCTTGGGCCATGTCTATCCTGAAACTTTGTCCTGGTTTTGTTCCTAGGAGGGGGAGGGCCATACATAAAAATAAAAATGAGTCGAATACTCAGTAAGCATTACTTCATTATCAAAATATACTAACATAAGTTTTCATTCATGCATTTATCATTTCCCTACATACTTTACATAAAACATTTATTTCCTTTGAAAACATTACAAGGTGAGATTTTTCTTTAAAAAAGCTTTTCCTTTCTGCTAAAACATTTCTCACACTTTGTATATTCATTCATAAAGACACTAAACCATTCATACACTCAATTACTCTTATCACGTTTCCTCTGGCCGGTACACATTGTTTCGCCCTGCGTGTTGGGGTTAGCGGTCTTTTGGCCGATACACAATCCCATCAACTCTATCACTTCCTTCCTCCATTCATGTATATTCTAACCGACACATCATCCTAACCCCAACCATGCATAATACAAATCTTAAGCCAACTTTGAGGCTTAAATATTGGACACTCATACTTTAGACAGATTTTCCATTACATATGGTAAATTTTTCTGGCACATGAGTCCAATTAATTTACACATGTACCCTACTCCTTTTATCACCGAAGATCAACATACAATTCACTAAAACATTTGCTTGGGTATACAAGCTGCATACACACCAACACTAACATCCAACTCAAATTACCTATGTACCCTGCCCTTTCATCACCTAAGTTCAACATACAGTCTACCCAAAACATCTACTTGTTTTTACAAGCTTCCTGCAAGCCATCACAATCCCAACCAACACATCCCTTCACGCCGCACGTCCAAACTACATAGCTTATCCCGACACTTCACACAACATACAACCACATCACAACTACACCACATCCCCTCATTTCATAGAGTTCACAACAACTTTCCAAACTGCACAGTGATCCCATCACTTTACATGGCATCTGGCCACTTCACACAACACAACCATATCACAACTTCACATTTAATCCCATCACTTCACAACATACCACCATATCAAAAACTACACAATAGCCCCGTTACTTCACTACACACAACCACATCACAAACTACACAATGATCCCCATCACTTCACACTACACACAGCAAAATCAAAATGCCAAATTACACCATTCACAATCCACAGTTCACAGCACAGAGAACACTTAACAACACCATTTCAGGTCCACAACATAATATTTCTTGCGATAAGGAGCTAGAGATTTATACCATAAGTTGGGGGATCCACTGGGTAGCAGTGCAATACGCTGGAGGAAGCAGTGATAAGCTTGGGCAGCTTGTCGCCAGTTGGTCCATGACAGTTCAAAGGTGGTTCGCGGTGACAGTGTTAGTGGGGTTGGCTTGCTGGTTTTCTGGGCTGAACATGGAGAGGTTGCCATATGGAGGAGTTGGGTTCCAACAGTAGCTATGGTGGTGCTACGGGCATGGAAGAGCTGTTGGCACTAAGGCTATTTGATATAGTTTATCACGGTGGCCTGAGGAGGGGAGAAACGAAAAATAAAGGTGGAGAGGCATTTGAGCTAGGCCTCACGGATTTAGTGGTTTATGGATGAAGGAGGGCTATGTAACAGCCAGCTAGAAATTCACTGGTAGAATTTCTATTGACTTTAGGAATCTCGTGAAAACCGCATAAGTTCTTTCGAATTGACCAATCGCTCAGGTTTTAGTCTGTCAACATAGTTAGTGTTATCACTCACTATGGTGCTAGAAATATGATTTTAATTATTTGAGATAGTTAGAAGTGTCAGAATGTGTTATGGTCTACGTCATTAGACTCAGTTGATTATTTAGCATTTTATGGCTCAATAACCCATTTTCATAATTTCGGACGAAACTCCTATTCGAAATTGTGAAATTATTTTTAGGGGCACTTCGGGGTTGAATTTTGGTAAACGATTTTCACTATAGGTTAATATGAATATTTAGGATTTGTCTGTACTAAGTTTATTATGCATTTTTTCAGAGTGAATAATAACCTTGATAGGGGCATCCAATGTAGTGTTTTCAAAATCATAGTGTGGAATGTCCAAATTAGGTTAGAGAAGTTTTATTTGGACACTTGGCAAGATCTTAGCCACACAAAGTGAATAGTATTAGACACTTTGCACCATGAGGAGCCATTAGATGGATTTGTGAAGGAAATCAAGGTGTGAGACCATGTCACCTAAGCAAAACTTTGCTTCATGTGATCAACCAATTTGTGCCAGACCAAAGAGGGTTTCAATCCTAGCGAAACCTTAAATGGTTGGAATCCAATTGAAACTCCAAAAGCTTGGTTGAAACCGAAACCCTAAACTGTTTCCCAAACCCTAAAGTTGGCCTCCAAACCCTTTTTAATCCGATTTCTAGCATTGTGTTTAATCACTTGATTAAATCACTTCCAAGTGCTATTAATTAATCAAAGCCTTGTTATGACATCATTATCCCACCTTTTAAACCTTAAAAATTTGATTGGGTAAAAAAAAATTGGATTTGGGCTTGATAGCATCTCAAACCCTAACCAAACCCCCTTTAATCCCCAAATTGAAGCCCACTTGGTTGAGGCCCACTAATTTGGCCACCTTGGCAAAGCTTCTTGAAGAAGTTTCCTCCCCCACATGGTAGACCATCCACTGCCATTGGCTACACCCAATAGTGCCTTTATGTGAAGGAGAAATCCACCCCATCAAACTCCATATCTCACAGCTGCTGCATGCAGTCCTTGCCACTCACTATTCTCCACTTTATGTCACATAGCCACCTTCAATAAAGGGTCATTCAAGCTCATAACTTCCCCCTCCAAAAGTATAAAGTCGTGCAAGACACAGTTCACTCCCTTTCATCACTTCTTCACACCGTTCTTAGAGAGAAACTCAAAAGAGCTCTCTCGAGTAGATTTCTATGTCTTTTTGCATGGAGATTTTTTACCCTTTGTAGGTATTTTCACACAATGACTCCTAATAGAAGTTGTTCGACTTTGAGTGTAGTTTCCGTGGATATCTTATTAGTCTCATTCCATGCTCATTTGATCGGTCAAAAGTATTTTTAACTATGGAAAGGTCATTCTGGGCGTGAAACTAGAGAGTATGTTATGTTTTGAAATTGTTTACCAAGCTAATGGACATATCTTGGTCCAAACATTTAATGGAGTGTTGTTAGCATGTGTTTATGAATTTTCATTGAGGCTTTATTGCATGACTAAAGCTTTTGATGATAGATTTCCTTAGATCTAGAAACTTGAAAACTGGAAGCGGAAAAACAATTTTTGTTTTGAGAAAGTTTGAATATGCCGTGGTTTACTCTTACTCCAAAGGCTTTGGTATTTTTATGTGATGATCCTAAGCCTCATATATACATTTTAGGATGTTATTTGGAAGATATTTAGCATTAGTTTTGAAGATATGATTTTTCTATGGAAGAGGATTTTGGTTAGGCCTAAGATTTGATGTTTTTGGGTTAGATCCATGTTTTTTTGCGTTTTAGCCATGTGATTTTAAGTTTGATGGTTGGATCTTTTTTAGGACACATTTTTTAAATCCTTTGATGTTTTAGTTTGAAGATCACATGTCCTTAAGCCATGGATCATGCAATTGATCAAAGTTAGTTGAGAGAAAAGTTTATGTTTTTCGACCAAGTGTAAAACCAAAAACGCCAAGTGTTATTTTGCGATTCTTGGTGACTTTTGTTTGATCATTTAAAGCATGGTTGATCTTAGGATGATGTTATGAATATGTTAGAAGTAATATTTGATTTTTTGAAATTCTTGGAGATGTTTTGAATAAGATCAAATCTAGTGATTCAAATGTTTGTTTTTAGTTAAAAAGTTTGGATATTTTTGCTAAAATGTTTTGGGTTGATGATTAGTAAGTTCTTGTTGGATGTTTTAAGTATGTTTTTAAACTTAGTATTGGGAGATCTTTGTTGCAAAAATTTGGTTTGATCATGAGTTTGAAATTAGAAGAAGTGCGACAAAAATCGAGGACAAAACTCCTATAGATGTTTCGGCCATTGTGTGTTTTCCATAGTTGTGATTTGTTTTAAATTTTTCTGAGTTGATATTTGAGTTTAAGACAAAATTGACATGCCTCATGTAAATTTTAGAAATTGTTGGAGTCAGGATGTGAAATCCCTAGGTTAGGGGTAAAATGATCATTTTTTCACATGTAGAGGGTAAAATGGTCATTTTACTCTAAGTTAGCTTGTTTTCATGTTACTAATAATTAGTAATTAAATTTCTAACTTTTATAATACCCTCTCACAGTTCCTCGTGTTTCGCATTTTATTCTTGTAGAACATGACTATCGAGGTAAGTTAGCTCTTAACTTACTATCAGGTTACTATGTATGTGTGATGGGTAAGGAAATTACAGTTTATGTTCGTATGTTGTTATATATGTCATGTCATTCAATGCCATTACATGTTTATCTGTTACACAATCTATTCTGTCACGTATTGCTATAAGTTGCAAGTATGTCATGTTACGTTATGCCATCTGTTACATGTATGCCACGTCACATAATGTTCACTGTTACATGTATGCCATGTCACGTAATATTCACTACTATATGTTATGCCATGTTATGAAATATTGTCTGTCACATGTTATGCCATGCTACAAAATATTTTCTGTCAAGTACGTCATGTCTTTTGACTTGCGTTCATGTACGTCTTCGTACAGTTAATTTATTGTTTAGTTGATGGTTATTGTTAAATCATGGTAACCCCATGAGATAAGAATACGTAATCATGGTAACTCCATGAGATAAGAATACTCAATCATGGTAACTCCATGAGATAAGAATATGCCATCATGGTAACCCCATGAGATAAGAATACGCTATTATAGTAACCCGAGATAAGGATATGCTATTATGGTAACCCATGAGATAAGAATACTCAATCATAGTAACCCTATGAGATAAGAATACGCAATCATGGTAATCCCATGAGATAGATTACGCAATCATGGTAACCCCATGAGATAAAACTTCTCTATCATGGTGATCCCATGAGACAAGAAATGTTTCAAGTTCATGTTTATGTCATGTTGTGTCCAGGTTCATGTTGTGTTCAAGTTCACGTTCATATTATGTATGTTCACATTCACGTTATGTTTCAAGTCTATATTATGTTTCAAGTTCACGTTCATGTCAGGTTATGTTCATGCTCATGTTATGTCATGTTCACGTTCACGTTATGTTTCAAGTTCACGTTTATGTTATGTTATGCTCAGGTTCATGTTATGTTTAAGTTCATGTTCAAATTATATATGTTCACGTTCATGTTATGTTCCAAGTCCATGTTATGTTTCAAGTTCACGTTCAAACTATGTTGCTAGTCCATGTTATGTTTTAAGTTCACGTACATGTCATGTCACGTCAAGCTAAGTTTTAGTTTCAGTTCAAGTTATGTCGTTTATGCCATGCTATATGTCAAGTTATATTATGCTTACTTATGACTTTGACTATGCATTCATGTTTTTAATGCCATGCATGCATCATTAATCTGTGTGAAAGTTTCCTGTTAACTTGCTGAGATTTATAATCAAATCTCATCGTGGTAGTGCCAACTACCATTCACCCCGAATGGTAGGCGATGTGTCAGGATCAGAGCAGGGAGCAGACACTGGCAGACTGGAGGAGGTTGACTAGATGTTGTAGACGCAACACGGAGCTTGCAGCCTCCATAGTTAGGTCCTTGGATAGTATTCCGGCATTGTTAGTTGAGTTACGCGAGTTACTCAATGAACTAGCCCAATAGTGTATTTTGGCAATGTAATTATGGAGCCAGGTCTCTGTTGTTTTGAGATTACAGTCTTCAGAGACCTGTGCTGTAATCGTGGATGTTTATTTTGTTAAGTATGCATGGATTATGTTTTAACTATTTGGGATATTATAAGTTTGGTGCATAGTATCTAAAAAACATTATCCACTGCGAATATTGCATAATGCTATATGCAAGTTAGGAATATTGCATCTTATATGTCATGAACGGGGGCAGGTAACCTTGTGTTGCATGTCCCAACACTTCAGATGTCCATCTGATCCCAAGCGGAATCTAGGGGCATCACAGGCTGGGCATCCGACAGTGTCGTAGGTGGTGGCTGGAATGAGAGAAATGGAGAGGGAAACTTACGATGAGAGAGTGAGGGGCCAAGGGAGAGGAGGGGGTGGTCATGGCGTGTTATGGTGGCGAAGGTGGCTAGTGGTGGCATGCTTGGTTGCTGGCGGCGGCAAAGGTCGTGAAGGGGAGAAATCGGAAGGAGAGGGAGATAGAGGCATTGGGCTGAGTTGGGGTGAACAACGGTGGCTTGAGGGTCGGACGAGGCTTGGATTTCAAGGGTTTCTAGACGATGTCGGTTCGAGAGGAGATGCGACACCAATGGCTAGGGGTTTTCTCGAAACTTGTTGCAGCGTTGAGGGGTTGTGGTCACAACGGCCTAAGGTGGTTGGCGACTGGGCGTGGCTACTAGGTGCAGACAGAGGAGGACAAGAGAGAGGGAGAGAGAGAGAGAGAGAGAGAGAGAGAGAGAGATTTGCAAGATGAGGGTGAGGCTGCGAGGGAGGAGGGACTAGTCGCTGGCGAGGTGCAACGGTGTAGGTTTGAGGTTGTGCCATCAATGGCGGCAACGCCAGCTTGCAGTGAGGCGAGAGAGGTATAGATCAGGGGAGGGAGGGGACGACTCTAGTTGGGGGGTCCGGGGAGAAAAGGGAAGGGATTAATTGATACTGGTTCTACACCTTGGGGTTCCTAACTCTAAACCAAGAGGGGAGATTAAACATGGAGAAATAAACTAAACTAAACAAATAGGAAAGTGAAATAGAAATGCAATGAGACTAAATTTAAAATCCAACTTTGTTTTATTGATAAAAAAATATTATTTTTCATCATCAATTAAAATGATGAGTTTTATAAATATTTCTTAGGGGAAATAAACCCATCTAAATAAATAGAGTTTTTGACATAAATAAAATAATTAATCTTAGTAAATATTTCCAAGAGAATAAAACCATTTAAATAAAATTAATTTGTAAAATTATATTATTTCCGGAGCTCCAAAATAAAGAGACTAGCTTTAAAAATTAGGTTTGGTTCAATAAAATTAAAAATACTTCATTTAAAACAATTTTGGACTTTTAAAATATTTGGAGGATTTTAAAATACTTGGTTTGATTTAAAAATGATCCGCTATTTTTAAAAATAAAGATTTGAGATTTAAAACGTAAAGGCGAACTCGTGACTAATCAAAAGGAAAAGGAGCGGTTGGTCACAAAAAGACTGTCACAACCTTAAGCACCGTATATAGATTATGTAGGAGAACGTGGAATTGGAGCGACTCGTTGCTAAACACGAGATGCCACCAAGGTAGCCAGTCAAGAAACGAAGAGAAAGATCAATAGGCCGGTACAAGAGCGAGAGCCCTAGGAGGGGCAAGAATACTATAAGGAAATGCACCCCTGCTGTGGCCCTCCCAAACCATATCAGCCACTTGATGAAATCATAACTATAACAGGAGAATTCACTAGGGGCAGAGCATCATCTTCTACAAGAAACTCTTATGGCAAAAAGGCAAGCTACGAAGAAGTCTATTGTTGACAGACCTTTGAAGCAAACTAAAACTGGGAAGACTACTCCCATAGACTTCGCTAATGAAGATTGCGAGGGCATGTTGTACCCTTATGAGGATGCTTTGGTAGTGGCTCTACTCATTCCGAACTACACTCCTCGTATAATCTTAGTTGACAATGGGATTTCAATGGATGTCATATTCTGGGAGACATACTTGAAGATAGGCATTGAACAGGACAGATCGCAACACAGTGTAGCTAGTAGGCACCATCGCATTACCTTCACGGCAAGAGCTGGGTCCCACACGACTATGACAATGACAGCCTTTTTGGTAATGAAAGCCCATTGGCCAAAGATGAAGTTCGTGAGAGATGTAGGTATTGGGAAGGTATGTGGTGAGCAAGCTGGTGCGCGAATGCTATGTGTAAGAGTGGAAGAATGGAGGATTAGAAATTTGCATTGTCGAGAATGTAATGGATGAGGTGAGATTCCCCCACCTCCAAAGGTCATCGAGCAGGCGATAGAGAATTGGGACGAAGAGAACCTTAAACAGGGAAAAGTTTCCGAGTTGCTAGAATTGGTCGCCTTGTACCCAGACTAACCAAACGCCGTGGCACAGATAGGCATACGAATGATGCAAGAGCTCAAAGAGTGAATGAAACAACTCCTTATCGAGCATAGAGATGTGTTGGCATGGAAACACGAAAAAATGGTAGGGATAGATTCAGTTATAATAGAGCATCGCCTCTGTGGGCCCTAATAGATGACCGGTGTTGCTATGTATGATCTTTCTAATCATCCTATGACTACTTATATTTTGTCAAATAATTAGAAGATAAGAAAAAATTAAAATATATAGTTTTTCCGATTGATGTCATATTAAAGAATAATGGGAGAATGATTGTTGAATTGAAGTGATGTGTTTATAAAGAGATCTCACAAAAAAAAAAATTATAACCTGATGTGATTATATATAACAGGAAAATGTTAGTTTGCTCTCTAAATTTGTCCCTTAGGTTTGACCACTCATTTATTATTTTATATTTTTTCTAAAATGTTTAAAAAATCACCACTAGTGATTTTTATATATTTTTTAAAATTTTTAAAAAATGTTAAAAAAATATTTTAAAAAGAAAATAATATGATTAGAATAGCGGGCACGCCCAGCTACCCATTAACATCACTCTATATAATATGCTACGTCTATTTTATTCTAAAAGAAGTTTTGAACAAGAGAAGTGACGATCAAGAACCTGAGGAAGAGGGAAGCACCAGTGTTAGGGAAGGAGGATCAAAGGGCTGCGAAGAAGGTCTCCTTGCACTTACCTTAGGGTTTGTTCGAGGGGAGTGATGAGAATGTATAGGTGGTCACTATAAGTCAGCCCCACGGGGAACCATGAAGCTTTTAAGATGGAATTCTCATGGGCTTGGGAACCCACGAGGAATTTGTACCCTTCATGACATTATCAGGAAGGAAGATCCTGAAGTTGTCTTTTTACAGGAGACAAAGATGACATCCAGAATAATGGACAGGTAAAAATTTCGTTTGGGTTTTGTTAATTGCTTAACAGTAGATTGTAGGGTTAGGAGTGGTGGTTTAGTGCTAATGTGGAAAGAGGAAATTGATTTGCATGTTCTTAGTTACTCTAGTCACCACATTCATGTTGTGATTAAGCATGATTTTGATAGATACAAGGATTGGTTCCTAACAGGCATATATGGCCACCCTGAGACAGCATGTAGAAATGAAACCTGGGATTTAATTCGGTTTATTTCCAATACAATTGATAAAACATGGCTAGTTTATGGGGATTTAAATGAGGTATTGGGTCCAACCAAGAAGTGGGGTGGAAGGGTGAGACCAGAGAGTGAAATGGAGGCTTTTAGATCTGTTTTAAATGATAGTGAGCTAAAAGATCTGGGATTTGCTGGCTCTTGTTATACAATGCAATAGAAGAGAGGTTGATTACATAATTTGTGAGAGGTTGGACAGGTGTTTAGCAAATGCTAAGTGGGCTGAATTGTTTTCTACTGCTAATGTTCAACATGGGTCTGGTTCTTACTCAGATCATGTGCCTGTTTGGTTGGACACAAATGGTGCTTTTCAAAATAGAAGAGGAAAAAGGATGTTCAGGTTTGAGACTATATGGGTGTGTAATACAGATTGTGAGTAGATTATAGAGGACACTTGGCAAGGGGAGTCTAGTAGCAATTACATGGCTGATGCAATGCATAGGATCAAAAATTGCAGTGGTAGGTTAGCTTCTTGAAATCGAAAGACTTTTGGTGTGGTCCATAAGAAATTAACACAAGCACAGTCGAAGCTGCAGAGGATCCTACTTGTGAGAAGATTGGGGAGCATAATGTTGTAAGGGAAGAGGTCCAGTTATGGTTGGAAAGGGAAGAACTCATGTGAAAGCAAAGGTCAAAAGTATTGTGGATGCATAGTGGTGATTAGAACACTAAGTATTTTCACTCCAAAGCTTCTCAAAGTAGGAAGACAAATTTTATTCCAAAGTTGCAAGATGAAGAAGATGAACGGAAAGAAGGTTCACAACGGGATAGACTAATTAGAGATTACTTTAAATCTCTATTTACTTCCTCTCCTGAAGGCGGGGCTCAATGGAGGTATTGGATGGGGTGGATCAAAGGGTAACTAGTGAGATGAATGCAAAATTGGGAATGGTTTACAGCAGAGTAGCTTTGAAACAAATGCATTCAAACAAAGCCCTGGTCCAGACGGTATTTCCTCATTATTTTTTCAAAAATATTGGTATATTATTGGAGGCACTGTGACTGTTGTTGTGTTAGAGGTCCTTAATACATGTGTGTTCTCCACTGATTTAAGTCATACTCTTTTAGTTTTGATTCCCAAGAAAAAATCCCCTATATTTGTTTCTGACTTTAAGCCCATTAGCTTGTGTAATGTCATTTACAAGCTAATCTCTAATGTTATTGCTAATAGACTAAAAGTAGTACTGCCCTCTATTGTTTATGTCACTCAAAGTGCTTTTGTGCCTAGAATGATAATTACTGATAATGTGCTAGTGGCATGTGAATAAGTGCACTATCTAAAGCAGAGGAGAAAGGGGAAGAAGGGATTTATGTCACTGAAATCAGATATGTCTAAGGCCTATAACAGGGTCGAGTGGGATTTTTTGGAAAGCATTTTGTTGAAGCTGAGTTTTGCTAGTGGTTTGGTTGGACTAATAATGAAGTGTGTTACTTCCGTGTCTCTCTTTGTGATGGTTAATGGTGCGCCTACTGACCCAATATTTCCTTTTAGAGGAATAAGGCAAGGGGATCCACTGTCCCCTTTCCTTTTCCTCTTATGCACTGAGGGTTGATTTGATTATTGAAGGATGCTGAGTTGAGAAAATATGTTCCTGGTGTAAGAATCTGTAGGGGCACCTTGAGTGAATCATCTGTTGTTTGCAGATGATTCTGATATTTTTTGCAATGCAGATGTAAATACTTGTGCTAATATTCAGCTTGTATTAAACAAATATCAGCTAGCATTTGGTCAGAAGATTAACAAGGAGAAGACAACCATGGTATTTAGTACTAATGTCAAAGCATCAGTTAAGCATGATATTATGTCTATGTGAGGTGGTAGCTTAATTCAACAGTATGAAAAGTATTTGGGGTTACCTCCTATTGTGGGAAAGGTTAAGTCTGTTGCTTTTGCAGAAGTCAGATGTAGGGTATGGAGAAAGTTACAGTTTTGGAAGGAGAAACTCTTATCTCAAGGAGGCAGAGAAATTTTGTTAAAAGCTATGTCTTTATCCATACCAGCTTATGCTATGAGTTGTTTTAAGTTGCCTGTCAGCTTATGTAAGGACTTGGAAAGGATGATGGCTCAGTTTTGGTGGGGACAGAAATCATATGAGAGAAAGACCCACTGGGTAAAATGGGAGCAGATGTGTGAGTCAAAATATAGGGGTGGTTTGGGATTTAGGGACTTAAGAGTGTTTAATACTGCCTTGTTAGCTAAGCAGGCCTGGAGGGTACTAAAGAATGAGGACACTCAACTTCACAAACTGTATAAGGCAAGATATTTCCCACATAATTTTTTCTTTGACTCAAAGTTGGGGCACAACCCATCTTATGCTTGGAAGGGGATTTGGGAAGCTAGAAGTTTTTTTATGAGAGGTTGTCAATGGAGGATTGGTGATGGGGCTACAGCCAGAATTTGGGAGGATATTTGGGTTCCTGGGCATCAAGCTTTGAAGTTGGAAATGGTTGTTAGGGAGGATAGTGATTATACAACAAGGGTGGCTTCACTTATTAACAACGATTCGAGATGGTGGGATGTTGAAAGAGTTAGGGCCCTCTTCAATCCAAGAATAGCTTCTGATAATTTGAAGATTCTTTTTTAGCCCTGGGTAGCATGCTGATGTGTGGATATGGAGGCATGAAAGGAATGGCAATTTTAGTGTTGTAAGTGCTTATAAGTATTTTCGATCACTTGCTTTACAAGAGACTATAGAGAGTTTAACTGCTAGGGAGGATCAGCAGCTGTGGAAACATATCTGGAAAATGAGGGTCCTTAATAAAGTTAGAGTCTTTGCATGGAGAGCTTGTAGAGAGGGTTTGCCTTCAAAACAGAATTTGTGGAGAAGGAAAATAGTGGACAATACATGTTGTGATTTTTGCAACTATCATATTGAGGATATAGCTCAAGCAGTTCTACACTGCCCTGATGTAAAAGATACTTGGCTGAGTTTTATGCCTGCTATGAGGGAGTTAACTGAAGTCATGACTGTAAAATGTGCAGCAAAGTTTCTGTCGAGGAGAGGGGATCAGGATTTGCTTGATAGGTTTTTCCTTATGGCATGGGCTTCTAGTATAGGTGCAATAAGATGGCCATTGAGCATATTAAGTTGGAACCTTTGCAGGTTGTTCACCATGCTTTAAATTTGTAGTGTTCTCTTAGAGTGGATAAGATGTGTTGTTGGAATGCTCCTTCTTGTGGTTTTTTCAAGCTAAATAAATGGTGCAATGTTTTTTGACTTTCACAAAGCTGGTGTTGGTTCTGTGGGATGAAAAGGGAAATGTGGTTTTGGTAGTCAGCAAGATAGAGCATGAAGTACTGGAACCTCATTCTGTGGAGTTGTTGGCTATGTTTCGTGGTTTGCAGTTTAGTACTTAGTTGGGTATATCAAAGCATATATTGGAGAGTGATAGTATGCTTATGGTTGAAGCTTTACAAGCAAGGGATGACTGTTTATCGCCTCTAGGTAATCTGCTACAGGATGTGAAGAGAATGCTAAGGAATTTTGATGATTTTCAAGTCTGGCATGTGTTGAGGATGGGAAATCAAGTTTACTCACCAATTGGCAAGATATGCTTGGAAAGTTGCATGTGTAGATGTGGATGGGCTATGTCCCAATGTGTGCTTCTCAATATTTTTGGTTGGTTCAATTTCATTTGGAGAAAATATATTTGCAACCGTAAATTGTATAATCACCGCATAATCGATTTGAAAAAAATGAATAAAACATTAGACCTAAATGAAAAAATTAATTTTTTAATAGTGGACCACACTCTTTATCAAAGCTATTACGCAGCGATTACGCACTTTATGATTGTATATAAAATTACTCTTTCGTTTGTAATCTGATTTTTCTCTATTAATGAAAATTTCCTATTATAAAAAAAAAAAAACAAGTTTTGAACCTGATGCACGACACCTTTGTAACTTTTACCTTGTGAGATGTATACGTAAATCTGATTGGACAAACTTGACTATGCACACTAGTTTTGTTGCAGTGGATCTCTATATAGCGTGGGCCGTGGCAAGGCTGACGCACAGAGTGGAGCGATGCTATAGGTGAGACTGAACCATCTTTGATGTCTCTCTCGCCCTCGGGGAGCAAAAAATGAACAGCACAGAAGAGCTCTGCCTTTCTGTGTTACACAACTGCAATACTGTCAAAACCTTGAAGCAAATCCAGGCCTTAATGTGCAAGGCCGGCCTCGATACCGATCGGTTAGTCGCTGGGAAGCTCCTCCTCCGCTGTGCCGTTTCAATTTCCGACGCTCTTGACTACGCTTGCCGTCTTCTCTTTCAGTTCCCGTATCCTGATGTTTTCATGTACAACGCTATCTTCCGAGGGCTCGCCGAATCCGATACACCTCAGAGTTCTATCTTTTCGTTCGTCGAAATGCGTCGAAGATCGATAGGCCCACCTGATAGCTTCTCTTTCGCGTTCATACTTAAAGCGGCATCTAATTACGGGTCTTTACGAGCGGGGATTCAGTTGCATTGTCAAACTGTAAGGCATGGACTTGACACCCATCTCTTTGTTGGGACGACTCTTGTGAGTATGTACGCGGAATGTGGACGTCTGCATTCTGCAAAGAAGGTGTTTGAGGAAATAAGTGCACCAAATGTTGTCGCATGGAATGCGCTACTTACTGCGTGTTTTAGATGCTCGGATGTAAAGGGTGCGGAGGAAACGTTTGGTAGGATGCCGATCAGAAATTTGACCTCGTGGAATACCATGCTCGCGGGGTATGCCAAAGCGGGGGAGCTTGAGCTGGCTAAAATGACGTTCCTTGAAATGCCTATGAAAGACGATGTTTCTTGGAGTACTATGATTTCTGGGTTTGCTCAGAACGGTTGCTTCTATGAGGCTTTGGGATTTTTCAGGCAGCTGCAACGTGTTGGAATAAGAGCAAATGAGGTGAGCTTGACAGCGGTTCTATCTATGTGCGCCCTGGCTGGGGCGGTTGAGTTTGGGAAGATATTGCATGGTTTTATGGAGAAATCTGGATTCCTCTGGATCATTTCAGTGAATAACGCACTCATGGACACATATTCTAAGTGTGGTAGCGTAGGCATGGCTCGATTAATCTTTGAGAGAATGCCATCAAATAAAAGCATTGTTTCTTGGACAACAATGATAGCAGGACTTGCAATGCATGGTCATGGAGAAGAAGCAATACAGATTTTCAATGATATGGAAGCATCTGGGATTATGCCCGACGGTATCTCCTTCATTTCTATCTTATATGCTTGTAGTCATGCTGGATTGATAGAAGAAGGATGTAAATACTTTTCGACCATGATAGAGATATATGGTGTAGAACCAGCCATTGAACATTACGGTTGTATGGTTGATCTATACGGTCGAGCTGGTAAGTTGCAAATTGCGTATGATTTTGTTTGTAAAATGCCAATTTCACCCACTGCTATTATATGGCGGACTCTTCTTGGGGCTTGTAGCATTCATGGTAATGTCGAGTTGGCAGAGAAAGTGAAGGAAAGGCTTTATGAACTTGAACCCAACAATTCTGGTGACCGTGTTCTTTTGTCCAATATTTATGCCGTAGCAGGAAAATGGAAAGATGTTGCAGCAGTGAGAAGATCAATGTCTGACCAGATGATCAGGAAAACTCCCGGTTGGAGTGTGATTGAAGTTGACAAGATTATGTATACTTTTGTGGCAGGTGAAAAAGGGGATAAAATTACAGAGGCGGCTTATGAGAAGTTAAGGGAGATAATGTCAAAGCTTCGGGTTGAAGGAGGTTATGTTCCAGAGGTTAGGACTGTTTTGCATGACATAGAAGAAGAAGACAAGGAAGATTCTGTGTCTAGACACAGTGAGAAGCTTGCTGTAGCTTTTGGGATGGCAAAACTTTTTGAGGGAAGCATTATAAGAATAGTGAAGAATTTGAGGGTGTGCAGGGACTGCCACAGAGTGATGAAACTGATTTCTAGAATATATAGATTAGAGATTGTGGTTAGAGACAGAAGTCGCTTCCACTCTTTCAAAGATGGCTCTTGTTCATGCGGAGACTACTGGTAAGAGCTGGCCAATGAATTAATTGTAGAAGGAAACGACCTACAAATTCAGGAAAACAACTGAATCAACATCATTGATCGAAGAACCCATGCCTTGGAATCAAGAAAAGCAGGAACAAACGAGAAAACTGGGCATTAGATGTGTTGAAAGTTGATAATCATGGGTTAGTGCGAAGAGTTGAACCAGTATTTCAAAGGAGAAAGACAAGATGAGGAATAACAATTATATCCTTGAAGAGGACATTTATCTATTGCGCCAAACAAGGAAAAAACCATAGAAAGAAAATAAAAGAAAGGGTAGCGAAACAAGCAATTGAGTGATACAGTATTGCCCATCGCCATAAGAAGAGAAGCTGAGAGTACATCTATAGGACTAATCAAACATTCAGTAGCAAGAACTAAAAGCTGCATTTTGCATTGTGGATCCTTTATCTAATTTAGAGGTACTAGAACAGATGATGCGGACAAGCATATATATAGACAGGTTGGAGTCAGTAAAATCGAACTTCATCAATACCATATAATAGTTTCTATTTTGCGAAGCCTCATTAAAAGTTGTCATCAGCAGAATATGATGTTCTTTCCTTTTACTTAATATGAATATTATCGATTTAGTGCCAAAAGAGGCAGAGAGTCCTAATCATGTTGTCATCACTCTTTGACACTAGTACTTCACCTGTATAGATTTGTCCTTCGATTTTTGACATTTTGTTCGCTGTGTAGATTTGTTATTTTATTTTTTCAACAAACATGGCAATGGAAAATCGGTTCCATCTACATTTTCAACTTTACCAGTAATAACATGTAGTGAAAACAATAATTATAACCTCATCCCATATCATATCCTTGAAGAGTTTTTTGAGAAATTCTATCTCCCGGGATGTGATAGAGAGAAGCTTTTTATTATTTATATACAGCTGACTACATATTGTATATTCAATATTGCCCATTAGTTGGGTCTGTACAGTCACAGATATGGTCTACTTGGGGTTGCAATACAAGAATTAAGGAAAGAGTAATGATAGATAGACAACTAGAAAACAAACTTATATACAACTATCTATTAATTTATTATTATTTTTAAATTCAAATCTATTAAAATTATATAAAGTTCAGATAACTTTAATATAAATTATATTAATGTGTAATTGTGGAAAAGTTATACTATAGTTGTCTACATATCATTTTCGTTAAGGAAATAATACAATTATAGAAAGAGAATACAGCTAAGCTTATCAGTTTTGATGATCTTGCGGAGTGATCTACTCTGCTTTGATTCTGCTGGGATCATGGTGTGCTAGTCTTCCATGCGTGAGATACTCCTATCACTACCCCTCAAATGTGACTGAAGATTGAGATGGCCAAGTTTGCTTCGTGAAGATTGGAAGTGGGCTTTGGATAGGGGCTCTATGAAAATATCTGCCAACTGGTTTGGAGAAGAGACAAACCGAGTCTCCAAAGAGCCTAGAGGTACTCGCTCGCTAACATAATGATAGTCCATTTCTATGTGATTTATTCGAGCATTCAGTATTGGATTCACAGTCATGCCTAATGCACTTAAATTGTCAAAATGCAAGATTTAATGTTTGAGTTCTTCTACACAACCTCCCATTCTTTCTCAACCTCTGCACACCAGCCTACGTGGCATTTATTTATTTATTATTTTTAATATAAAACGACGATTCATTTCCCCCTGTTTCCCCTCCGCATTCTCCCCACCCCCAACCCGTTGTCCTTCTGCACGGCCTGACCTCTCCACTCACATTCTTGAACTCCACATCACCCAGCCCTTTTACAGGTGGTTGTCTACTTCCAGTATAGGGCCCAGTCTTTTTCTTTTTGAGGCCCGGACCATGTTTGAGGGCCCAGCCCGTTTCTTGGAGGTGTGCAAACGACGCCGTTCGGGGTGAGTAATTTCTTCCTCAGCTCCCGAATCCCTTTCCCTCTCTTTCCGCATTTCAGTTTCTCTGTTTTGGTTTCTTCCGCAACTCTCTCCCTCCCACGTCTCCTTCTTTTCTTTCGGTTTCATCTTCATTTCTTGTTGCTGGCGTTATTTTGAGATTCCGAATCCCATGCCCTAAACCTCCTCACTTTGATTTCCGTTTTGCGTTGCTTCTGGTTTCCAGTGAGTTGCAGTCTGCTGCACCTCTGTTTTCTCTCCATTTTTGCATTTCGGTCTTCCTCTGCAACACACGTGCATCACTTTGCATCCCTCCATTTTCGACTGGTAAGAGTTCCATCTTCATTCCTTTGATTTTCGGTTTCCTTTACTGTAAGTGTGTAAATGTTGCTTCTTGGTATTTATTTTTTATGTTCCTCATCTATGCAGTTTGTTGTTGCCGTGAGTTTGAGTTTGCATTTCGTCGGTTCTTGGGCTTCCGTGGCTTGTGATTTATGGTTCTTGGGCTTTCGGTTTTGGCCTTTTGTGTAACCAGGGGGTTTTGGCCTTTTGTGTAACCAGTGAAGCCATTACGGGAGAAATTAATTTTCGTTGCTAAGCTAGTCTCGTTCTTGGTCTCATACGCACGCACACACACTTTCCCTTCAAGTCAATTTATTTAAATTCAATAAAATACTTGAAAGTGTAGTTTGTGAGTTCTCGGGCATTTTCGCTAGTAAGTAAACACTTTGTGTTGGAGTGGTCTTGGAATTGTGGATTGTTGTGGGTTTGCCAAACAGTAAACCAAATGACACTTGGGAGTGATTAGGGGCTGTTTTTGTACGGTTCAGGTTGCTATATGACAGTTGAGGTTAAATCATTTGGAGTTACATTGTTATTGTAGTTTTGTTTGAGTTGTGATGATTGCTTGGAGTTAGGGGCCATTGAAGTGGGGTTGATATTTTGATTATTGGCGTTTGTCGTTGGCTTTGGTGGGTGTTTTAATAAATATTAAGATTAGTATATGGTATCTTGGGTTGGAATGAGGGCTGTCCAATGTTTTTAAGTGGTTGACTTAGTGTGTTAAATTGTGGGTTTTTCTTTAATTATTAGAGGAGGTTATGCCATTTGTCACTTAATACTCGGTGTATATTTCTTTTGTTTTTATGAATAGCTGTCGAGATTAATAGAGGACAATTTCAAGGTATAGATAATACGCTGCAGGAGTCAGGTAAGCGGGGTTCCTATGCTAGGCCTTACACGAATTATTGAGACTGAGGTTGATTTTCTGAAAACTTTGCATATTTTTATGATGAAATGAGAACTTGGGAAAAACAAAACCAACCTCGGTCGTTTATTTGCATACTCATGAAATCTGTGTGGAAAAGGAAAAATATGTTCTGACATGCATTGTGGAGACATGAGCTAAATTCTGTCATGTGGTTTCTGAAATCTGGAAAAAGAGCGATATTGAGAATATGAAAAGTTGTGCATTTATTTAGAAAGATGTTCTGGCTTTTGTGTTCAGCGTGTGTAAACTGTCTGATTTTGTTTTGGTACTCTGTATTATTTTGATATAACATCTGAAAACCTTTGGCATGGTGTACTGGTTTTCATATCTGACTCTGTTTCTGCTTTGCTCTGCTCTGTTATGCTCTGCTCTGTTTGGGTTGGTACCAACTTCTCTGTCTCTGAGTGCACCTACTTTGGAAACAAAGTGGTTTTATTGTGGTCTTTGTTGTGTGCACACTCGGGGCTCCGAGAAGAATAGAGGAAAAATTTCACTTCTGTCTCTACCTGGTTTGGCCACCGGGGTTAGCACAACCCTACCACGGGGGTGAAACATGGTCTCTGCTCTGTTTGATGCTCTGTTTTGATCTAATGATGATACTCAGTTTATGTTATGCCAAAGCACTAAGGGTTTTACTTGTCTTAAAATCATCGCTCTGTTACTTTTGAAAATATGTTTTGTTCTACATGTTAACTCTGGAAAATATTTTGTTATGCATGCTCTACTTGGTAAATGCTCATGTTTGCATGCTAGTGTATGATTTCTGCTTACTGAGTTGTTGATAACTCACCCCCTATCATTATAATATTTTTCAGATGATGTGGAGAGTCCAAATGAGGACCTGGATTAGATTGTTGTTTGTGTTTAAGCTGAGGAAATGTTGGTAGAAGAAGGACTTCTGGTGTTCTTAGTTTTTATGTTTTTGACCTTTATTAATATCTTGGGTTTCAGAAAGATTTATGAAATTATTGGTTGGGTTGTTATGACTATCGGGAGATTACAGACTCCTTAGTTTATTTTAGCTGCAGTAATGGCTTTGTGGAGATTTCTATGTGGTTATTTAGAACTCTTGATATTGAGTTTTGCTATTAAAGATTTGGGTTTCATTTAAGTTGTGTTGGAAAATAAGTTCTTAAGAGACAGGTAGTAATTCTCCAGGCCAACCGGGTTTGGAGTGTTACATTTGGTATTAGAGATATGTTTGAATTCTGCATACTATAAACCTTGGAGGTTTAGATTTCTGTGGGTTCATAGGATGTAAAGATTTTTGAGTATAGATAGTGTTTAAGAAATTATTTCAGATTTATTATGATAGTAAAGCGAACTATATGATTGAATATTGTTGAAGTGGGAAGTGAATTCGCAGGCTTTCGGTATAGCTATGAAGTGTGGTATTTCATAGGTCTATGAACTAAGTTCATGTTGGTTAAGGTTTAGTTCAATAACGGAGCCTTCTTAAATAGTTAAATGGGTTAAAGTTTTAGTTTGTGGAAAATGATTATTACTACGGTTATATGTACTTCTCTTTTCTTCGTTATGGATATTCTTATAATTTTTTTTGAATTATAATATATACGTTTTGTTTTTACAAATACCACTAATTTTTCTATGTTCTTATAAACTCTATTTTTGAAGCGATTATTAAAAATTCTACTTATTTTGTCAGGATGCCACCTCGTCGTAGAGAACGAAGCATGTCGAATCTGAATGCGAACGAGAATGAAAGGGAAGCAAACCCGAGTGCTTCTGAAGTACTGCGTGCGGCTGCACATCAATTAATTGATGACCTTGTGCAGAATCCCGCGGGTCGCCAGCGTAACTTCAATGAAGGGGGTTGTACTCTAGTGCAATTCAATCGAATGCACCCTCCTTTATTTGATGGGAGAGGTGATCCAACTGTGGCAGAGGATTGGATTCAGGACATTGAGGAGATTTTGCGAGTCCTAACCTGTACTGAGGAGCAAAAGGTGGCATACGCCACATTCAAGCTTACTGGGGAAGCGAAGCGGTGGTGGATCTCTGAAAGATCAATCAGGGAAGCAGAGGGGACAAAGATAGTCAGTTGGCTGCATTTCAAGCAAATCTTTCTTGAGCACTTTTTCCCTAGCTTGTTCCGTGAGGACAAGGCTATGGAATTTGCCACCTTGGTTCAGGGAACAATGACGATTCATCAGTATGCTGCTAGGTTTACTGAGTTATCCCGTTTTGCTACTTATCTGATTCCCGATGAGGAAAAGAAAGCACGCAAATTTGAGCAAGGACTGAATGAGAAACTGTATGAGCATGTGGTGGGTTTCCAGATTCGGAACTTCTCAGAATTGGTGAATAAAGCAACAGTTTTTGAAAGAACCCTTCAAAGAAGTGCTGCGTTGCATGAACAGAGGAAAAGGACTACTCCTACCGGGTACCATTCTGGCATGGATCAAGGCCCGTGGAAAAGGAGGAGTGAAGGTGGTAGTTCGAGAAAAAAGCCGGTTTAGAGTAATCAACAGCCCTACCAGTGTAGGACATGCAATCAAGTGCACTCTGGAGAGTGCAGAAAAGGGGCAGGATTGTATTTCCGTTGTGGCAAGTCAGGACACTACATCAGGGATTGCCCAATGCAAAGTAGAAGCAACCAGACGTTCATGCCGCCACCTCAGAGGAATGAAGTATCAGCTCGGGGCAGCAAAACGTCCTACTGCGCCTGCTCGAGTTTTTGCACTGACACCTGGAGAGGTTGAGGGTAGGAATGACGTGATCACTGGTATGACTCTTATGTTTTGCTTTAAGGATTTATATTTACTATTATTTCTTTTGATTGGTTCTGGTTAAGACTTTGAATATTCTTGGTTCATGGATAAGTTCGAATGTGATCACAGGTACTCTTTCTTTGTTTTCTAATAATGCTATTGTGTTATTTGACTCGGGAGCGACACATTCTTTTGTTTCCACGGCGTACTCTAGGTTTTGCACTTTAGATACCGAAAGGTTGAGGAACAAGTTAGTGGTTGCGACCCCAACAGGAAATTCTGTAGTCTGTAGTGAGATTTTATCTGGATGCCCCCTTTCTATAGAGGGAAGATTGATGCCAGCAGATTTAAAAGTTTTCCACATGGTTGGGTTTGATGTGATTTTGGGTATGGATTGGCTGGCTTCCTACTACGCCAGTATTGATTGTGCTAAAAAGGAAGTGGTGTTCAGGCCCCTAATGAAGGTGTGAGAGATTATCCAGAGGTCTTCCCTGAAGATTTATCGGGACTTCCACCCGAGCGGGAGGTAGAGTTTACTATTGAGTTAATTCCAGGCACGACACCCCTTTCGAAAGCACCTTATCGCATGGCGCCGTCTGAATTAGCGGAACTCAAAGAGCAGTTGCAAGATTTGTTAGACAAGGGTTTCATCAGGCCCAGTGTTTCACCTTGGGGAGCTCCAGTTCTTTTTGTGAAGAAGAAGGATGGATCGATGAGAATGTGTATTGATTACAGGGAACTTAATCGGGTGACCATAAAGAATAAGTACCCGATACCCCGTATAGAAGATTTGTTTGATCAACTCCAGGGTGCTCAAGTATTTTCAAAAATTGATCTTCGATCGGGTTACCATCAGTTGAAGATCAGAGCTGAAGACGTGGCTAAGACGACGTTCAGAACCCGATATGGCCATTATGAGTTTTTGGTCATGCCTTTTGGCCTGACTAACGCCCTAGCAGTATTCATGGACTTGATGAATAGGGTGTTCCATGAGTTTTTGGATAAGTTTGTGGTTGTTTTTATTGATGATATACTGATATACTCCAAAAGCGAGACCGAGCATGAAGAACATTTGAAGTTGGTACTTGGGACACTCCAAGACAAGCAGTTGTTTGCTAAGTTGAAGAAGTGTGAATTTTGGCTTGATTCAATCACATTTCTGGGACATGTAGTTTCGAAAGATGGTATTTCAGTAGACCCAGGAAAAGTGGAAGCAGTGGTTAATTGGTCGGCACTGAGGAATGTTCATGAGGTTAGAAGCTTCTTGGGATTGGCGAGGTATTACCGTCGATTCATTGATGGGTTTTCCAAGATAGCAGTTCCTCTCACTGCACTCACCAGGAAAAATAATAAGTTTGAATGGACAGCAAAGTGTGAAGAAAGCTTCCAGGAGTTGAAGCAGAGATTAGTGACAGCTCCGGTGTTAACAGTTCCCATAGCTAGAGGCGGTTTTGTTGTCTATAGCGATGCATCTAGGCTTGGTTTGGGGTGTGTACTGATGCAACATGGGAAGGTTATAGCTTACGCCTCACGCCAATTGAAAGTGTATGAGCAGAATTATCACACTCATGATCTAGAACTCGCGGCAGTCATTTTTGCACTCAAACTTTGGAGACATTACTTGTATGGGGAAAAGTGCAAAATTTATACGGATCACAATAGTTTGAAGTATTTCTTTACCCAAAAAGAATTAAACATGAGACAAAGAAGATGGCTTGAGTTGATCAAGGATTATGATTGTACCATTAATTATTACCCAGGCAAAGCTAATGTAGTAGCCGACGCTCTAAGTAGGAAGTCAATCGGACCGACAGTTGTAGCCATCACCACTCAGCATTGGTTGTTGATGGATTTAGAACGAGCCGGTATTGAAGTCTTTTCTAGTGATACAAATGCTTTCATGGCCAGCTTAGTGGTTCAACCTGCTTTGATAGATAGAATCAAAGCTGCTCAGAAAGTGGACTCAGGGTTGGTGAAGTTAATGGAAGGGATCGGAAACGGGGACAAACCTGATTTTTGTGTTTCCAAGGATGGAGTTTTAAGGTTTAGGGGTAGAGTATGCATACCTACTGATGATGAACTAAAAAGGTTAATTCTTGAAGAGGCACACCGTTCTTTGTACACTGTTCACCCAGGCAGTATCAAGATGTATCGGGATTTGAGAGAGTCCTTTTGGTGGAATGGCATGAAAAGAGAAATTGCTAAATTTGTAGAACAATGCCTGACTTGCCAACAAGTGAAGGCGGAACATCAGAGACCTGCAGGGTTATTACAGCCACTTCAGATTCCAGAGTGGAAATGGGAACTTATCTCCATGGATTTTGTGACAGGTCTACCAAGGACCGTAAGCGGACAAGATGCTATATGGGTGATCGTTGATCGCTTAACGAAGACCGCCCGTTTTGTGCCCATTAAAGTTTCTTATAAACTAGATAAACTAGTTGAACTGTATGTGCGGGA
Source organism: Juglans mandshurica (assembly GCA_022457165.1). Classification (NCBI taxonomy): domain Eukaryota; kingdom Viridiplantae; phylum Streptophyta; class Magnoliopsida; order Fagales; family Juglandaceae; genus Juglans; species Juglans mandshurica. The sequence goes on from CM039632.1 coordinate 16,013,800, forward strand.
GATAGTGAGGTTGCATGGAGTACCGGTATCCATTGTGTCGGATAGAGATCCTCGTTTTACCTCTAAGTTTTGGCGAAGCTTACAAGAGGCAATGGGTACTCAGCTAAGTTTCAGTACTGCTTTTCACCCTCAGACAGATGGACAGTCAGAAAGAACTATTCAGATTTTAGAAGACATGTTGAGGGCATGCTTGATGGATTTCAAGGGATCTTGGATGCAACATTTACCATTGGTTGAGTTTGCATATAATAATAGTTTCCAGGCTAGCATTGGGATGACACCTTACGAGGTTTTGTATGGCAGGAGATGTAGGTCTCCATTGTATTGGGATGAAGTAGGTGAAAGGAAACTTCTAGGGCCAAAGATTATTCAGCAGACCACAGAAAAGATAGACACCATTCGGGCTAGAATGAGAGCAGCTCAAAGTCGACAGAAGAGTTATGCAGATAAACGCCGCCGTCAGTTAGAGTTTGCGATTGGAGATAAGGTATTCTTGAGATTCGGAAAGAAAGGTAAGTTGAGCCCTAGATATATTGGACTATTTGAGATTCTTCATCGGATTGGACCAGTGGCATACAGGGTGGCTCTACCACCGGCGTTCTCGGGGGTGCATAATGTGTTCCATGTGTCCATGTTGAGGAAGTACATCCATGACCCCACTCACATCATAGATCATGAACCCTTGCAGATTCAAGAGGACATGACCTACACCGAGGAACCATTGCGGATTCTGGACAGGAAACAGCAAGTGTTGCGGAATCGAACTATTTCTTTGGTTAAAGTATTGTGGAATAATCATGCTACCAATGAAGCATCATGAGAATTCGAGGAAGAGATGCGAGTCAAGTATCCTCACTTGTTCGAACAGAGTTCCTATAGCTTATAGCAAATTCCGAGGTCGGAATTTTTGTAAGGGAGGGAGGATGTACGGCCCAGTCTTTTTCTTTTTGAGGCCTGGACCATGTTTGAGGGCACAGCCTGTTTCTTGGAGGTGTGAAAACGAAGCCGTTCGGGGTGAGTAATTTCTTCCTCAGCTCCCGAATCCCTTTCCCTCTCTTTCCACATTTCAGTTTCTCTGTTTTGGTTTCTTCCGCAACTCTCTCCCTCCCACGTCTCCTTCTTTTCTTTCGGTTTCATCTTCATTTCTTGTTGCTGGCGTTATTTTGAGATTCTGAATCCCATGCCCTAAAGCTCCTCACTTTGATTTCCGTTTTGCGTTGCTTCTGGTTTCCAGTGAGTTGCCGTCTGCTGCACCTCTGTTTTCTCTCCATTTTTGCATTTCGGTCTTCCTCTGCAACACACGTGCATCACTTCGCATCCCTCCATTTTCGACTGGTAAGAGTTCCATGTTCATTCCTTTGATGTTCCTCATCTATGCAGTTTGTTGTTGCCGTGAGTTTGAGTTTGCATTTCGTCGGTTCTTAGGGCTTCCGTGGCTTGTGATTTCTGGTTCTTGGGCTTTCGGTTTTGGCCTTTCGTGTAACCAGTGAAGCCATTACGGGAGAAATTAATTTTCGTTGCTAAGCTAGTCTCGTTCTTGGTCTCATATGCACGCACACACACTTTCCCTTCAAGTCAATTTATTTCAATTCAATAAAATACTTGAAAGTGTAGTTTGTGAGTTCTCAGGCATTTTCACGAGTAAGTAAACACTTTGTGTTGGAGTGGTCTTGGACTTGTGGATTGTTGTGGGTTGGCCGAACAGTAAATCAAATGATACTTGGGAGTGATTAGGGGTTGTTTTTGTACGGTTCAGGTTGCTATATGATAGTTGAGGTTAAATCATTTGGAGTTACATTGTTATTGTAGTTTTGTTTGAGTTGTGATGATTGCTTGGAGTTAGGGGCCATTGAAGTGGGGTTGATATTTTGATTATTGGCATTTGTCGTTGGCTTTGGTGGGTGTTTTAATAAATATTAAGATTAGTATATGGTATCTTGGGTTGGAATGCGGGCTGTCCAATGTTTTTAAGTGGTTGGCTTAGTATGTTAAATTGTGGGTTTTTCTTTAATTATTAGAGGAGGTTATGCCATTTGTCACTTAATACTCGGTGTATATTTCTATTGTTTTTATGAATAGGTGTCGAGATTAATAGAGGACAATTTCAAGTTATAGATAATATGCTGCAGGAGTCAGGTAAGCAGGGTTCCTATGCTAGGCCTTACACGAATTATTGAGACTGAGGTTGATTTTCTGAAAACTTTGCAAATTTTTATGATGAAATGAGAACTTGGGAAAAACAAAACCAATCTCGGTCTTTTATTTGCATACTCATGAAATCTGTGTGGAAAAGGAAAAATATGTTTTGACATGCATTGTGCAGACATGAGCTAAATTCTGTCATGTGGTTTCTGAAATCTGGAAAAAGAGCGATATTGAGAATATGAAAAGTTGTGCATTTATTTAGAAAGATGTTCTGGCTTTTGTGTTCATCGTGTGAAAACTGTCTGATTCTGTTTTGGTACTCTGTATTATTTTGATATAACATCTGAAAACCTTTGGCATGGTGTACTGGTTTTCGTATCTGACTCTGTCTCTGCTTTGCTCTGCTCTGCTCTGTTATGCTCTGCTCTGTTTGGGTTGGTACCAACTTCTCTGTCTCTGAGTGCACCCACTTTGGAAACAAAGTGGTTTTATTGTGGTCTTTCCTGTGTGCACACTCGGGGCTCCGAGAAGAATAAAGAAAAGATATCACCTCTGTCTTTGCCTGGTTTGGCCACCGGGGTTAGCACAACCCTACCACGGGGGTGAAACATGGTCTCTGCTCTGTTTGATGCTCTGTTTTGATCTGATGATGATACTCAGTTTATGTTATGCCAAAGCACTAAGGGTTTTACTTGTCTTAAAACCATCGCTCTGTTACTTTTGAAAATATGTTCTGTTCTGCATGTTAACTCCGGAAAATATTTTGTTATGCATGCTCTACTTGGTAAATGCTCATGTTTGCACGCTAGCGTATGATTTCTGCTTACTGAGTTGTTGATAACTCACCCCCTATCATTATAATATTTTTCAGATGATGTGGAGAGTCCAAATGAGGACCTGGATTAGATTGTTGTTTGTGTTTAAGCTGAGGAAATGTTGGTAGAAGAAGGACTTCTGGTGTTCTTAGTTTTTATGTTTTTTACCTTTATTAATATCTTGGGTTTCAGAAAGATTTATGAAATTATTGGTTGGGTTGTTATGACTATCGGGAGATTACAGACTCCTTAGTTTATTTTAGCTGCAGTAATGGCTTTGTGGAGATTTCTATGTGGTTATTTAGAACTCTTGATATTGAGTTTTGCTATTAAAGATTTGGGTTTCATTTTAGTTGTGTTGGAAAATAAGTTCTTAAGAGACAGGTAGTAATTCTCTAGGCGAACCGGGTTTGGGGTGTTACATTTGGTATCAGAGATATGTTTGAATTCTGCATACTATAAACCTTGGAGGTTTAGATTTCTGTGGGTTCATTGGATGTAAAGATTTTAGAGTATAGATAGTGTTTAAGAAATTATTTCAGATTTATTATGATAGTAAAGCGAACTATATGATTGAATATTGTTGAAGTGGGAAGTCTTAGAATTCGCTGGCTTTAGGTATAGCTATGAAGTGTGGTATTTCATAGGTCTATGAACTAAGTTCATGTTGGTTAAGGTTTAGTTCAATAACGGAGCCTTCTTAAATAGTTAAATGGGTTAAAGTTTTAGTTTGTGGAAAATGATTATTACTACGGTTATATGTACTTCTCTTTTCTTCGTTATGGATATTCTTATAATTTTTTTTGAATTATAATATATACGTTTTGTTTTTACAAATACCACTAATTTTTCTATGTTCTTATAAACTCTATTTTTGAAGCGATTATTAAAAATTCTAGTTATTTTTGTCAGGATGCCACCTCGTCGTAGAGAACGAAGCATGTCGGATCTGAATGCGAACGAGAATGAAAGGGAAGCAAACCCGAGTGCTTCTGAAGTACTGCGTGCGGCTGCACATCAATTAATTGATGACCATGTGCAGAATCCCGCGGGTCGCCAGCGTAACTTCAATGAAGGGGGTTGTAATGTAGAGCAATTCAATCGATTGCAGCCTCCTTTATTTGATGGGAGAGGCGATCCAACTGTGGCAGAGGATTGGATTCAGGACATTGAGGAGATTTTGCGAGTCCTAACCTGTACTGAGGAGCAATAGGTGGCATACGCCACATTCAAGCTTACTGGGGAAGCGAAGAGGTGGTGGATCTCTGAAAGATCTATCAGGGAAGCAGAGGGGACAGAGATAGTCAGTTGGCTGCACTTCAAGCAGATCTTTCTTGAGCGCTTTTTCCCTAGCTCGTTCCGTGAGGACAAGGCTATGGAATTTGCCACCTTGGTTCAAGGAACAATGACGGTTCATCAGTATGCTACTAGATTTACTGAGTTATCCCATTTTGCTACTTATCTGATTCCCGATTAGGAAAAGAAGGCACGCAAATTTGAGCAAGGACTCAAACCCAGAAGCCTAAAACACAACCCAACAACAAAAGCACCAACATAAAGTTCTAATTCGAAAATAGAAGTCCTTAAAGGAAAAGGTAAGTCCAAGAGTATTGCGTTCAAGAGTATTGCGTGTCATCTCGGAGTAGTCTGTTTGGGAGGGAGATAAAGGGATCTGAGGGAAGGGGAGAAGGCGATGTTGTCGAGTAATGGAGGGGGTTCATTGAACGTGGTGGCTCTATCAAGGGGTGACGGTGTGAGGGGCTCCTCGCTGGGAGGAGTAACTGAGGGGTTTAAGAGGAAGAGAAAGAGATGTCGAGTGAGGGAGGGGGCTCGTTGAACCATGACGTGGTCAACCAGTCTGGTTCGCCAGCTCAGGTGTGTGGTGTCTTACTATAAACCGGAGGTTGAGTAGAATTTTTCTTAATGTTTTAGGAAGAGAAATACCCAGATCATGTGGGGGAAAGGAATGCCAAATGGTTTAAGTTGTTGTGGCAGCCATGGACCTGAATTCAGCTTTGGCACTGTAGGTTGCTTATTGGCACTCCAAGAGACACAATTATTGCCTAGAAAGGCGCAATAAGTAGTTACAGAATGTTGGGTTGTAAGACACGCTGCCCAACCGCATTAGAGAAGCCACAAAGCTGAAGGTCACTTGTGAACAGAATAAATCCAAGTCTGTTGTACCATTAATATACTTTAAGATTGTTTTGACAAGCTGAAAATGTGCTAAGGTAGGTGAATGCAGAAATTAACAAGCATAGTTAACATTATAGATGTCTAGTAAATGTAAGATATTCTCCTTGGAATGGTAGAAGTTGTGATAGGTCTAGGAGAAGGCGATGGGGAAGCGCAAGCGCCTGATTTCCCCAAAGATTTAAAAAGAAGCTTAGCAAGGAAAACATTAGTAAGGGCGAGGGCAATGTAACCTCTAACTCTCAGCATGTTGAGGGAGATAGTCTCAAAGACGTGGTTATTGACTTGACAAGGCTACTTGAGCATATCAAGGAAGTCCGAGAACTGTTAGATAAGAAGAAACGTTGTATTTGGAAAATTGAATAGTTTACATGTCATACATGACTTTTGATGGATCTTATGTTGTATCAAGGGCTGTAGTTTAAACCCTTTGTTTGTATTGAGAGATATTGTGAACAAATACTTTTGAGATTAATAGTTTTCTTCATTTGGTACCATACTTTAATTTCTCAATCTTTATTTAGATTTGCACTTTTTCTACTGCGATTATTGCATATTGTTAAAAACATGATAGGTGCATTGCATGTTAACTATCATGAACGACGGATGTGTGACCTTGAGTTACATGTCCCGACACTTCAGTCACTGTCCAATACAAGAAGGGTCTGGGGGCGTTACATCTTTGTTGGAATGATGATAAACATACAAGAATTTGTTTTAAACTCAATCTAGAGGCTCTCCGGTTTGATCATATGTTTTGATGAGATGTTTGCCATAACATGCAAGATTTAATGCATAGATCAAGTTAGAACTTGAATGTGAAATATATGGTTATGTTATTTGAAAATTTATTGCATAAAAGGTAAGGATGTAGTCACTTTGTTTCAACTCCGAAGCATGTTATACTCTGTTTCATAGTTTGTTTGCAAACCGATTGTTCTAAGTTGTATTTTGTTACTTTTGGTTGTTTAGTTAAGCATGCTATCACTTAGATTTAAATGATGAACATGTTATAAGAGTATTTATGGACTTTTGGAGTCCTTGGAGTTGATTGGGAGGTATTAGAACAAGAACATCAAGAGTTGGTTCTATTTGAACTTATCTTGATGTTTTAACATTTTCTATGATGTAGTGAGTTTAAGTTTTTGCGAAATGTGTAAATTTTTTTCTTAGCATGATTTTAGAACTAAGGATATGATTTTTTTATAGCTGCTAAATTCGGTTTAAGCATATTAGTATGTTGGATGGTCAAGAAGCAACAAAATCATGGTTTTTGCCAAAGGGTGAATCGACTTAAGAGAGTTGGCCTAGTTATGATTAGTTTTAAATTTTTCTGAGTTCATTCTTTGATTTAGGATGAGATTTACATAAGAAATATAAATTTTGGTAAGTCTTAGAGCTCATTTGCAAAATCCTTATTTTAGGGGCAAATTTGTAATTTCTCACAATTCAAGGGGTAACTTTGCAAATTTAGCCATAATTTAGCAAGTTATATTTTGGTTTTAGTGAGATATTATAACCTTAGAAAATATCTCATTTTAGCTCACGCATTTTTATGCTTCACTTTAAGTTATGCTACAATTTTATGAGTTAGCTTCTAACTTACTCTAAGTATATTCATGTATGTATGGTGATAGCTCTTCCTCACAGGTGGGCTTTATTATTGGCATTATTCCCATTATTATTACTTGGCGCCTATGGAGAAGGAGGTGTCTTCCTCGAATGGAAGGTATATTGGAATCGCATGAGTCTGTTGTTCATTCTATTTGTGTGTGGTTAGGATCCATCTCACAGGCGGCTAAGCAAAATAAAAATCTGTCTCGTCGAGATGGTATGATTCTGGAAGCTTTGCGGATAGTTCCGGTGGTTCAGAAAGTTCCAAGTTGTAAAGTGGTGAGGTGGGATAAACCGCCGCTGGGATGGTTTAAATTGAATACGGATGGTAGTAGTCTTGGTAATCCAGGTTCTTGTGGTATTGGTGGGGTGATTCGGGATGCTTCTGGTGGGATGGTTCAGGCTTATGCTTCTTATATTGGGTTTGGTTCTAATAATAAGGCGGAGCTTATGGCCCTCTTGTATGGGTTGAGAAGATGTAAAACGTTGAATCTCTCAAATGTGGTAGTGGAAATGGATTCTATGGTAGTTATTTCTTGGTGGAGTAGAGGGAGATGTGGAGTATGGTACCTTGAGGATTTTTGGGAGGAAATTGTTGAGTTAGCTTGCATGGTTCAATCTCGGTTTCAGCATGTTTTTCGTGAAGGTAATAGGGTGGCGGATTGGTTAGCAAGGGCAGGGGCCTTAGGTTCTGAGTGGGATTTTTCGAGTAGTTATAATTTGCCTCGGGTTCTTAGAGGCCTGATCTGTTTGGATTCTTTGGGTTTTCCATCTTTGAGATGTTGATTGTAAAAATGTGGGGTTATTTGTAAGCCTTGGTTTTTGGGTTGTGATGGGTTTTGTTTAAATAGTGGTCTATTATTTTTGTTCTAGTTTTTTCTTGATTATGGGCCTGTTTTTTCCATGGTCCTTTCTTGTAACCACGGTATTCCTCCGCCATAAGTGAGGGCTTTATTAATGAACTTTGGGAGGGGTCACTATTGGACATGTGACTTCCTGCTCTTTAAAAAAAAAAAAAAATGTATGTATGGTGATAATAGTTATGTTGTTTATATTCATGTCACTTATGCTTGTTGTAATTTTTATAACATAACATGCCATGTCATCAGTTATCTGTTACACGAATGACATGTCATCTATTAATGTTACACGTTTATTTATTACATGAATGCCATGTCACTATCACATGCCACGAATATCACGTCATCTATTACATGTTATTCTGTTACATGCAATGAATACCATGTCATCTGTTACATGAGTATGTCATGAGTTATATCTATGTCGTACATGAGTCTTTTATTTTATCACGACCCCAAGTGGTAAGATGAGGAGTTATCCTAGTGAAACTCTCTTGTCCACATTGGAGTGTTTAGATTGGATGTGAAATCCCCTGGGTTAACGAAATACAATCAACAAGTTTCGAATGAGACCTAAGTAATTGGTAACATGGCATTCGAATGGGACCTAAGTAACTAGTGACATGGTGAAGTCAGGCACCCAATGCTAGTGCTACTAGCTACGTGTTTAACAATTTTATCAGTTCAGTTATCATGACCTACTCACAGCAAGTGCAGATGCCTATAATGTGATGCGGTACCGGCAAGAGCACACCGTCATTGGGGAGTTATGGAGCATCCGCAGTTCATGTTAATCAAACATGTATATGTAACGAGGTCATGTTATTTACAAGTCACATCACGCATATTCAAGCTCATATCATGAAGCATACATGTTATTTACTATCATGCATGCCTATTCATACTGTTGGTAGTTTAGTAGTCTTACTTGCTAAGATTTTATAAATTTCACTGTAGCAGTCTCAACTACTATTCTCTCAGAATGGTAGATGATGTGAAAAGGACCAATGGAACCTAACTTGATGAGGCAAAGAGTGATGTGACCAGAGCAGGTTGACACCGAGTTTTCTATTCATGTGTAGAATATTATGATCATAATTACTTACCTCGATCCTCTTATAAATTTTGCTAACAATGCATGGCTCCAAGCTTTAGCCCAAACCAGTAATATTTAGGTAATGATTTAAACAATTCATAAAGGGGAAAGAGAGGTATTTATAGGATGGTATTTCGGCTAGATATGCAGCGATATATATTCTCTACTTTACGTCGGTTTAATTACCCTTACAACTAGGTAACTAGGTAAAGTCGTCCGAGTTGGTCATTCTCGAGGTCAAGGTTCTGGGTCATTGTTTGGATCACTGTTTTTGGGCTTTTGTGGGGATCCAAGTATAAATCTTGGTTTCTAGGCCTTATTCTAACTAGAAATATTCTACTTATCATCTCATACACCAAACACTAACATGTAATTTATCATTTTTGTCAAAAATGATTTATTAATATGTGGTGTAAGGATAAGAAGTAACATATCTCACTCTAACTAACTGTTATCCTTGCCCGACTCTAAGCTCCAGAAATCAACACACTAAATTCTCTAAAAGTCCATAATCTCAGTCTTATCGTAGCTAATCCTGAGAAATAATAATAACAATAATTCCATATATCAACCAACAACCATTTATACAATATAATATTCTAATTATTATTACACTACAAAAAAAACCCGATTTCATTTTTTGTATGCATCGGTAAATATAAATTATTGTTGGCGTTTATTTTTTACGCTAATGAATAAGAAGTTTTGTCGGTGTTTACATTGTTACACCGGCAAAAACATATAATTGTTTTGGCGTTTATAAAATCATCAGAAATTTATTAATTCTAGAAAATCAACAAAAATAATCAAAGAGATCCTCTTTCCCGCCATCGAAAACCATATCATGGAAAATCGCCTTCAATGAAAAACAATTACCGACCAAATCCAGGAAAATAAAAAATAATAATCAAAAGATACTTAGAGTTAGAATCAAAGATAATGGCCATCAAAAACCATTTCTAGGAAAATCATATTCAATGAAAAAAAAAATACTCGGTATCGAAAAGAGAGAGAGAGAGTTTTTCTCTGTGTAAAGTTTCGAGAAACCCAGATTTCTGGGTATTTTCTCCGTACGTGAAGACTAGCCCTCCTCTACTATTTTCATGGCCGGCTGTTACAATAAAACCCACGAATAAGACCGAGTCAATCCCTTATCTGATAGAGCAGTGGCATTGTAAGAGCATTCTCATTGGATTAGTTAAAATTAAAGGATAGTTTTGATAAATGTAAGAGAAATTTGACTTTTGACTATTTCATTCACATAAATCTCCACATTAGAATAACTATTTTTTCATTGTACAATAATAAAATAATATAAAATGAATTTAGTTTTAGTTATTCACATTAAATATCCACATTAGATTATACATTTATTCATTATATAGTAATGAATAACTAATAATTTCAAAAATATTTAATTTTTTTAATTTTATTATATTTTACTATTCTACTTATTATATGTTAATTAATAATCATGTTCTTATTAAATTAATATATCACAAAGTCAAATTAATATATTAATTGTGATAAAATACGTGATAGAAAGAAAGAGAGAGATAAATAATTAATAAAATATGTATTTGATGGATGTACAGTAACCTTCAAATTTGGAAAAGCTTTTGAAAGTCACTGTAGCTAAATTCCAAATATTTAGAATTTGACTAATCCAATGTGAACATATTTTACTCTTTAATAGCTAAATACTCATTGGATTTAACTTTTAGCTAATCCAATGAGAGTGCTCTTAGAGCATTAGTATTGGTATGCAAAGTCATATTTACATAATATGACCCTAAAATTCTCTACATTGACTTATGCATATTCAAATATTTAACTATCTATAAACAATGCTTATCCAAATTTGAAAAACTACTATTCACCCTACAAATTATATTTTAATCATTATTTATCTCTCCTCCCACTCTCTCTTTCACAATCCTTTCATTTTCTCTCTCATTCAACAACACAACAAATCTTCACTTGTATATTCATTTTATCATTATAATATATTATATATATATTTTTCATTTTATTATATTTTTAATATAATATATAAAAAAAATTATATTTTTTATTATTGCATTTATATTATTAATGTCAAATGTATGTAGTGGATGCTAATTGTAAAATATATATAAAAAAATTGATTTTAGCAAAAAATAAATAATAATATTTTATTATTATTTTGTCTCAAATATGCATAAGTCAATGTGGAAATTTTGCTTGAATAGCAAAGTGGATATGCAAAAGAGCTGATTTTGCATATGCATATGCATATACCAATGCAAACGCTCTTAGTTGCCTCGTTAAATATTGGCTAACTTTTATTAAAGTGGTTTGTATTGAAATAGTCAAAATTCTTAGATTCCACTTTTGAGTTATAGTAAAACCATTTCTTTATCTAAATTTGGTCAGCTACTATTCATCTTCAAAAAAATATTTTACTCTAAGAAAGGTTGGCAAAAATTGTATATGTGATTGTTGGGTGTGAGAAGGCTGGCAAAATACGTTTGTTGGTTAATTAGGTTGAGGAAAAAATTAGTTGGAAAATAATAATTTTAAGTAAAAATTAAATTATTAATTAATATATAGAGTGTATATACAAAATATAAAAAACAAATTTAAAAAAATTATTATTAAAGATCTAATATTATTATTATTTTGATTTTGAGATGGATAGTCCAATGTTGTTTAAGATCTCCAATGATTTTGACTTTAGCCAAAACCACAACTTTTAATCAAATTTTGGACTTGGCCATTGCCAATGCTTTTAATTAACTCTGCTTTAGAAGCGGTCTCTGTACTGTACTGTAAGCCAATTTTCTCTTTTGTTAAGTTATTTGATTTTATGGTTGATGCAGGAAGCGAAGTGAGTTTTTGGTTAATTTTTTGTTGTTTTTGGTTCACTTAAATATTGTTAGAATATCGAGTTTCTATCCTAAACCTTAATTGCTTTGTATTATATACTTCCTTGTTTGCTTGTATTGATTGTTTGACTTCTAAGTACTGATGTTTTACTAGTGTTCGGCTTTAGCAGAAACTAAATATTTTTGTTTAAGTTTTCCTCAATTAATCTCTACATGACCTAGAGAAAATACCTCCTCACCAATGGTAGCAAGTGATTTTACCTTGGTTTGCATATTGATTGGTTTGTTTTAGATGTGTTCCTGATTGGTTTGTTGGTTTTCATTCTAAGATGAGTGATTTGTTTTTAATCGGTAATTCTTAAGACATGTGAATTTTGTTTCATCTCGAACATGGTTTTAATTCATTAGTAGTAATATCCAATTTGATCGGTAGTTAAGACATTTATATGGAGTTTTAGACGAGTTAAATAAAAAAAATAGATATTAGTGTTAAATGACCATAAAAAATATAAATTTTTGAACAATAATTTAATTAGAATATGATTATTAATTAATATGTGATGGATAGAACTATAAAATATAACAAAATAAATTAGATAAAAAATGATAAAAGATTAAGTTAATAATATGAATATTATTATATAGAGAGTAGATAGATAATCCAACGTGAGAATATGTTTTAAATGGAATAAGCAGAAGTCAAAGTATGTGATATTAGCCAAAATTAAACTTTTGGGATTGCTAATCCAATCAGAATGGTCTTTGGACTTAAGGATTGACATTTTAGGATAATTATTTTTTTAGAACGAAAGATTTTGGAATAATTTTGGGTTTAAATCGTAATTTCATAACTTTTAATTTGAAATATTACATTAAACTAGATTAGTTTTTTTTATTTATTTATTCCAAAAGTATGGTTTTGATCCACTTTCTTGGAGATCTTCCCATTGCAACAAGGCCTATATTAAATAATCGAACCAAAGTTTTATGCTGAACCAAAAAAATTAAAAAATCGAAAATTATGGCAAGCCTCCCAATCGGGAATTAAAAAGAAGTGGATTTTTTTTGCAAAACTTGCATGAAAGGGCTCTATGTTAAAATTTTAATTTGAGTTAACTAATCTTGATACTCCAATTTATCCTTTATTTTGCATTATTTTTCAAAGTTCAATATCATTTTCCATACTAAGTTTTAAGTTATTGATGGTCTCGTTTCTCTTTCAAATCTAATTTCATGTTTCAAATATAGTTAAACTATGGATAAAAGTTGGAAAAAAAACTCGACATACAAAAGATTAAGTCGATGGTGTCAATGAGTTTTTGAAGGTTGCATGTGAGAGTTGTCCTACAAATACGTCGATTTGTTGCCCATGTAGAAAATGTGGATTGCGTATGCTATTCATGCCCATCATAGTATATGATCATTTGATTAACAATGGAATTTATCAAGATTACATCATTTCGTATGCTCACGGGGAGAGAAAGGGGGAAAGATCTTACCATGCAACTGATGCCTGAGACAATAATGAGTAAACACATGATGGTTCTAGTGGGATGAAAATCATGTTACATGACGTTTTCCTAATATTTAATCATGAAATAGTCAAAGGTGGGCCGAAAATAGATGTGGAAGCTAGAGAAGCTAGAGTGCAAGATGAAAATTGACAAGGTTCTAGTGAGAGTTAATAAACTTTATAATATGTTGAAAGATGCTGATAAGCCACTATATGAAGGGTGCACAAAACACATGAAGTTTAGTGCTATTGTACATTTGTGGAATATGAAGTGTTTGGACAAATGAAATAATATCATGTTTACAAAACTGCTTGAATTTGTGAATGGGTTGCTCATATCAGGAGTATCATTGCCTAAAAATCATACGAGGCAAAGTACATGAATGATTTATACGAGCAGATCGTGGTGTGTCCCAATGGATATATGTTATTTTGGAAGGACAATGATAATTTAGAAACATGTGCAGTATGCAGAGTATCAAAGTGTGAAAGATTCTTTGGATGAAATGTCTAAAACATGTCAAAGAAGTCCAACGAAAGTATTATGGTGGTTTCCATTGAAAGCAAGGTTGTAAAGGCTTTTTATTTCGTCAAAGACCTTTTAACAAATGAAATGGCATGTATAGGTAGCATAGAAGATGGGACACTGAGGCATCCAGCAAATGGTTTGGCTCGGAAGATGTTTGATTCAAAACATTATGATTTTGCATCTGACCCCCGCAATGTTAGGCTTGGGTTATCTGCAGATGGCTTTAATCCTTTTGATAACATGAGCATTTTTCATAGTACTTGGCTTGTTATGTTGGTACCTTACAATCTACCTCATTGGATGTGCATAAAACAATCAACATTCATGTTATTATTGCTTATACCGGGCCCATCATCACCTTCAACGAATATAGATGTGTACCTAGAGCCTCTAATATCTGAATTGAAGGAACTATGGAAGTTTGAAGCACCAACCTATGATGCTTGCTTTGGAGAGATATCTACAATGTGTGCTGTTTTAATGTGGACAATCAACGATTTTCCTACATGTGGTGATTTTTCTAGGAGAAGTACGAAATGTCGTTTCACATGTCCTTGTTTTATGGGTAATACACGATCTAGATGGTTGAACCATGGACAAAAGTTTTCTTATATGAGGCATAGATGATTCTAGCAAGAATCATAGGTGGAGAATGATGGCAAGAGAATTTGATGATACACGAGAAAACGGATCCTCCACCTACTATGCCAACAGCTGATGATATGTTAAAACAATTAGAGGATGAAAAATGTAATGTCGGAAGAGACTATAAAACAAAAAGAGTTGTGGAGTCCATTGATATTGTGCAACCTTTATGGAAGAAAAATAACATTTTCTTTAGTTTGCCTTACTGGAAAGATAATTTGTTGCATCATAATTTTGATGTAATGCACATTGAGAAAAATGTGGTAGATAATATTATTGTCACAGTTTTAAGCATTGATAAAAAAATCAAAAGATGACCTACAGGCATGCCTTGACTTGCAACATATGGGTTTGAGACCACAAATTTATCCAGTTATCAAAGCTGCAAACAAGATATATTTGCCTCCAGCTATTTTCACAATGAGTAATAAAGAGAAAGATGGCTTATTGAATGTTATAAAAAATGCATAAGTGTCATATGGTTATGCTTCAAATGTTTCACGTTGTGTGAAACTTCATTAGCGTACTATAGTGAGCATGAAGAGTCATGACAGTCATATACTAATGCAACAGCTCCTGCCAATTGCGTTGCGTGAGTCATTACCTAAGAAGGTTATATAACCTTTAATCGAGCTATCTGGATTCTTCAAGAAAATTTGTTCGAAAACAATACGGCTTGAAGATTTGGACCGATTGGAATCTAGAGTACCCTATATATTGTGCCATCACTTTTCATGGTTATGCTACACTTGGTTATACATTTTGTTGCAGAATGCAAGCTTAGTGGGCCGGTTCATTATCGATGGATGTATCCCGTTGAGATATATGATAGTTATTGAATTAAAAACAAATAAATGTTTTATGATAAAAACATATTCTAAAAAATCATTCATGGCCATTTCGTGATATTTGTGGTAGGTACCTACATCGACTTAAGTTTCGTGTGCGTAACAAAGCTGTGCTAGAAGGTTAAATTATTGAAGGAAATTTGTTGGAGGAATTACTGATGTTTTGTTCTCGTTATTTGGAATCCGCACAAACGGTATTCAATAGACTATTTAGAAATTTTGGATGATTCTAAAGAGGAAGTTGTTGACGCTCATCTCAATTTTATGTCATGGACTCAGGCACATCGCTATATTCTCTTCAACTCTGATGATTTCACTGTATTTCGCATGTGAGTTGCATTAATAGTACGTACGAATTAAATTGTATTTTAGTTATATTTGTGTAATTATAAAATGCATTTATGATTCCGTGATTATATGCAGGATGCACTTGGAAATACTGAAGAATACAGTTGATTTGAATAATTTATCGAATGATGAACTACAAAAGAGACATTAAGACCAATTTTGTAATTGGTTTCAAAACTATGTAATTGTTATATCTCCTTCAATAATATATCACATAATTTATTAGGTTTATGTTTTTTCTTCAGTTTAATCAATATTAGTGAAACTATCTTTCAGATAATGAAAATGGATGACAATGGAATAAATGAATTGGGTCATAAGGTCATGATGCATTCTAAAGGTCCCATGCAAGTTGCCAAAGAACTTAAGTGAATTGTCGTCAATGACACAAAGTATCGCACTAGGAATTACGAAAATGAAAAAACAAAACTCAAAATTACAGTGTTAGTGAATATGGCCCTGCGTGGTATGGCCAATTGACATGCATAATTGAGGTTATGTATTATGTTGGGTCTTGATATGTGTTATTCAAATGTGATTGGGCGAATGTTACTAGGAATAAAGGTTTCAAGGAGGACGACTTTGGCTTTGCTCTTGTGAATTTTTCTCATCTAGTACACACGGGTTACCAAATTACTGATGATCCATTTGTGTTATCTTCCCAAGTATCTCAATTATATTAAGTGGCAGATTAAAGATGCCCAAATTGCATTGTCATCATCAAGAAAAAATCAGGAGACGTGTATGACATTGGTGAAGGGGAAGTGACTGACGACGATGATGATAGATATTTGGTCTACGAACATTGTAGCACTTACAACGATGAAGCTATTGAAGGTACTTTAGCATGGTACATGAAAATATGTGTTTTTAAGCATGCAGTACACTGCATTTTACCAAATGAACACATGTCATGAAATATTTTGTCATAAAGCATAGCATGAAAATGTTTTATCACGATCCAATGCTAGGATGAATCCCTTAGCCAATAACTCTTGCAATTGGCTCTTTAATTCCTTCAACTCGATGGTGCCATCTTATAAGGTGCCTTGTGCATTGAAGCTACCCATAGCTCCAATTCAATCAAGAACTCGAATTCTCAACAAGGAGGTCATCCTGGAAAGTCATCAGCAAACACTTCTGACAACTCCTCCACTATTGGTATTCATAAAACTTCTTTAAACTCTCTCGATCTATGTGCTACTTGCACTAAATAAGCTTATGTTCCTCCCGCCAAGTCCCTTTTGGCTTGTAGTACCTTTGAACACCATCTCTTCTGCTACCCTTAGTCTAACGGGTAGCATCAATTGTAAATTTATCCCCAACGTCCTTAGGTTGCTACCTTTGAACACCGTCTCTTCTTCTTCGGGCCTGATTTATTTATAAAAAAAAATAATAATCAAATTAACAAAAAAATACCGAGACGATGGCGGACGGTGACGAGATGGAGGAGACGACGGTGCGAGCAGATGGACTGCAGGCTGGCCATCTAGGACTCAGGTGCAGGGGTGCTGCACTGCTGCTACTGCCGGTTGAAGGAAATGGTTGGGGCATTGGGCGAAAGTGAAATCGAAAAAGAAAGAAAACCTAAGTATATGTTAGGTGAAAGTCCATACTTGCCCCTAAGGGGTTACTGAAATTTCAAAAATGCCTTTGATTCCAACCAGTTACCAGCTGCTGAATTTCGTACCGGCCGAAACATTAAATACCGGCCAGTACAGGATTGTACCGGCCGGTACACCCAGTATTTTGACCGGTACGGAATGCTTATATTATCGATACCAGCCGTACCAGCCGGTACGGTACGGTACCAAAAACTTTGCTCTACACAAGCCCAACGCCCAATTTCTTTACAAACTCCCCACCATGCACGACTCCATGCTCATGCACTTATGCATGTTTCTCCCCTTTCCTTCTCTAGGGTTTTGCCATCATCTCTATATATACACATGTGTTTCTCTCCTGCATATAGAAACTGCCCAAGCCTTATTACTGCCGCCAGCCACTTCCCAAGCCTACCTTGTTGCACTGCCACAAGCCACCAGTCCCAAGTTGTTGTGACCTAAAACCCTCTGTCGCAGCACTTGGACAGGCCGAGAGACAAGATGCCAACCCACGACTTTGTCCCACGTTCAAACACAGCCACAGTTACACCGTCACCCCCCCATCCATCGTGCACTTCTGTAGTGCACCATCCACGATCTGCAGAGTAAGATCACCACCACAGATTCCTCCACGTGAAACGTCGACCGCACGGATCGCATGACAAGAAACCAACCACTGAGAGCCACTTCACGCATGCCAAGCATGCCATACCTCCTTCTCTTTTACTATCCTCAACCACCAGCCACTTAAACCTCCGCCCTACACCTTTATGCCCAACCACCGAAAACTACCGACGGGAATGCTCTGTTTACACCACACTGAAATAGAGGAATTAGTTTTCCCACCGTAAGCCATAAACCAGCCACCCCACATCGCTAGCCCCTACCATGTCATCACCACCACTGGGCACTTCACGCCACTCCAAGTCCATCGTTCTCCTCTCGATAAGCCCACGCTAAACCTTTCCTCACTATCTCTCTTCATCCCTCTTTCCCTCACGGTAGCTCTCTCTCTCATCACTTTCTCACTTTCTCTCATTGTCGTGCCGCTGAGCACTGCCCATCGCGTCTCTCGTTCCCTCTTGGTGAGTATGGCGTCTTCTCTGTTACAAAGTTTGGGTTGGGTGTCTAATGAGTCATGTCTTTTATATCCCAACTTTCCCAAAGAACCCATTGTGACGACCAAGATTTGTGCTAAGCTTTTATGCAATTATTAATTTTTATTATATATTATTAGTTTGGGCCAAGAAAGGTGGAGTAACCCAATTTGAAATTTGGTTTGGTACTAGGCATCTAAGGCCTTGAGAAAGGCCCAAGCCCATGAGTGTTTCGGCCTCTACAAGAGAATTAGGGTTTTGAAGCCCAATAGAGCTAGGGCACATGCCCAACCCAATTCTTTGAACGCCACATGTCATCCAATGGAGCTTATAGCAAAGACTTGATGAAACTGGACTGAATTGAGAGAAGAGAGGTGAGAGAGTCTAGGGTTTTGTAACAGCCCGCTAGAAATTCATTGGTGGAATTTCTATTGACTTTAGGAATCTCGTAAAAACCCCATAAGTTTTTACGAATCGACCAATCGCATAGGTTTTAGTCTGTCAACATAATCAGTGTTATCACTCACTATGGTGCTAGAAATATGAGTTTTATTTATTTGAGGTGGTTAGAAGTGTCAGAATGCGTTATGGTCTACGTCATTAGACTCAGTGGATTATTTAGAATTTTATGGCGCAATATCCTATTTTCATAATTTCGGACGAAACATCTGTTGGAAATTGTGAAATTATTTTTAAGGGTACTTCGAGGTTGAATTTCGGTATAATATTTTCACTGTAGGTTAATATGAATATTTAGGAATTTTTAGTGTTAAGTTTATTATTCACATTTTTGGAGTGAATAGTAACCTCAATAAATGCACCAATTGCAGTGTTTCAAAATCATAGTGTGGAATATCCAAAATAGATTAGAGAAATTTTATTTGGACACTTGGCAAGATCTTAGCCACAGTTAGTGAATAATATTAGACACTTGGCACCATGAGGAGCGTTTGATGGATTTGAAGGAACCAAGCTGTGAAATCATGTCACTTAAGCAAAACTTTGTTTCATCTGCTCAGCCAAATTGTGCCAGATCAAAGAGGTTTTCAATCCTAGTGAAACCCTAAATGGTGGGAATCCAATTGAAAGCCCAAAAGCTTTGTTGAAATCAAAACCCTAAACGGTTTCCCCAAAACCCTAAAGTTGGCCTCTAAACATTTTCTAATCCGATTTATAGCATTGTGTTTAATCACTTGATTAAATCACTTCCACATGCTATTCATCCTTCAAATTTGTGTTAGAACATCATTATCCAACCTTGTTAACCTTGAAAAATTGATTGGGCCAAGTGATATTGGATTTGGGCTTCATAGCAACCCAAACCCTCTTTAAACCCCAAATTTTAGGTCCATTCGGTTTAGGCCCATTAAGGCCCACGAATTTGGTCACCATAGGATTGCTTCATGGCTAAGTTTTGTACCCCCACTTGGCTGGACAGATCTTTACAAGAAGGGCCTAGAAGGTTCTTGAAAGACAAAGCTAAAGGGCCACCTCACTCTTTCACTCTCACACTCCACCTTGAGAAAAGATCTTGGTCTAATTTTTTTGAGAAGAAAAGGCCAACACTCAACCATTCCTTCAGTCCTATCACTTTACATAGCTTGTGTAAGAGGCTCTCCAGTCCACTTCACAAGAAAAGCAACTCTCCTTTACACTTTTCCTTCATAGAACACAAAAGACACTCTCGGACAGTTTTTCTTACCTCTTTTGAACGCCCGTTTCGAAGCTTTTGTAAGTGTTTTCTCGCAACTTTTCCTTCATGAAAAAGTTGTTTCTTTTGGAGTCTAGTTTACGTGGATATCTTATTAGTTCCATTTGAAGATCATTTGGTTGGTAAAAAGTGGTTTAGACCCCAGAAAGGCCATTCTGGGCGATAAACTGGAGAGTGTGTTATATTTTGGAGTTTTTGACCAAGCTAATGAATAGATCTTGGTCCGAACTTTTTATGGAGTACTGTTAACATGTGTATATGATTATTGGTTGAGGATTTGTTGCATGATTAATAGTTTTGGTGAAATATTTTCTTAGGTCTAGAAACTTAGAAACTGGAAGAGGCAAAACAGTTTCTGTTTTGAGAAAGTTTAAATCTTTTATGGTTTAATCTTATTCCAATGGCTTTGATATTTTTATTGGAAGATCCTACGCCTCTTATATACATGCTAGAATGTTATTTAGAAGATATTTGATGTTAGTTTCGAAGATATGAAATTTTATGCAATGAGATATTCGGTTAGGCCAAAGTGATGATGTTCTTGGCTAAATTTATGTTTTGGTTGATGTTTACCCATGTGATCTTGAGTTTGAAGCTTGGATTTGTTTTAGGACACCTTTTTGAACCATGTGATGTTTTGGTTTGAAGATCACTTCTTTATAAGTCATGGATCAAGAGGTTGATCAAAACAAGTTAGAAACAAAATTCTGTTTTGAACTTAGAAGAGAAACCAAAAAGTTCAAGTATGGTTTTAGTGATTTTGATGACTTTTGTTCATGATTCAAAACATGATTATTCTTAAGAATATGTCATGAGTTTTGAGATTTGAAAGAATTACAACAAAAATCAAGGGAAATAGCCTTGTAAGTTTCGGCCATATAGAGTTTTAATGGTTGTGTTTAGTTTTAAATTTTTCTGAATTGGTATTTGAGCTTAGGACAAAATTCACATAAGGTATGTAAATTTTGGTGATTTTTGGAGTTAGGATGCAAAATCCTTAAGTTAAGGGTAAAATGGTAATTTTACTCTAAGTTGAGATTTCTCCATATTTCTAATTGTTAGTGATTAAGTTCTAATTTTTAGAAATCACTACTTTCAGTTTCTCGTGATCACACTTGAGTTTTGCCTCGAAGCGCGAAGATCGAGGTAAGTTAGCTTTTAACTTACTATTAATTTAATGTGTATGTGTGATAAGTAAGGGAACTAAAGTGTATGTATGCATGTTACCATATGTGCCATGCCAAATCATTACATATTTATCTGTTACACATAATTTATTATGTCATGAATTATTCATCTGTTATACAAGATATTCTGTCACGTATTGCTATACATTGCAAGTATGTCATGTTAAGTATGCCATCTGTTACATGTATTTCATGTCATGTAATATTCACTGTCACATGTTACGCCATGTTAAGAAATATTATCTGTTATATGGTATGCCATGTTACGAAATATTGCATGTTACAAGTATGCCATGTTATGAAATGTTCTCTGTTACATTTATGTCTCGAGGTATGTCATCTCTGTCGTCTTAGTTCATGTCACGTTATGCTACGTCAGGACTTCTGTCTTTTATGTCACGTTCATGTTACGTCACGTTACGAAATGTCATGTATGCCAGTTAAGTTATTCATGTCAATCACGACCCTATGCGCTAAGATGGGGTAATATCCTAGTGGAACTCCTTTGTTCCCTGGGTTGACAAAGTACAGTCAACATGTTGCGAATGGGGCCTAATTAGCTGGTCACCGGAGCGCGCCAGACACTAACGCCGATTGTGCCACACATTATGTTACGTGTGTCCACAGCAAGTGTGGCACAAACAAATAAGTCATGGGGCCACAACAACTGTGGAATACGTATTAACGCACTCACAGCTGGTATAGAAACCTGTGATGTGATGCGGTAATCGGCAGGGACACACGGCTCAAGGGGACCTGTGTAGCACCCATATGGTCACTTTAATGATTAAGTCTATTGAATAAGATTCCAAGTTCAAGTCATGTTTCACGTTATGTTATGTTCAAGTTTACGTTCACGCAATCATGGTAATCCCATGAGACAAGAATATGTTTCAAGTTCATGTTATGTTATGTTCACGTTCACGTTCACGTTATGTTCCAAGTTCACATTTATGTTATGTCATGCTCAGGTTCAAGTTATGTTCAAGTTCATGTTCAAATTATACATGTTCACGTTCATGTTATGTTTCAAGTCCATGTTATGTTTCAAGTTCAAGCTCATGCTATGTTTCAAGTCCATGTTATGTTCCAAGTTCACGTTCATGCTATGTTTCAAGTGCATGTTATGTTTCAAGTCACGTTCATGCTAAGCTTCAGTTTCAGTTTAAGTTATGCCAGTTATGTTATGTTGTATGTCAAGTTATGTTATGATTACTTATGATTTGATTATGCATTCATTCTTTTACTGCCATGCATGCATCATTAACCTGTGTGGAAGTTTCCTGTTAACTTGCTGAGATTTGTAATCAAATCTCACTGTGGTAGTCCCAACTACCATTCCCCCCGAATGGTAGATTTTGTTACAGGATCTGAAGGAGAATCACGAATCGCCCAACTGGAAATGATCGACTAAGCGACGATGCGACGTAGATGGTAGTACAGTAGTTACCTCATTACTACTTGTATTTGTGGTGTTCAATCTCCAACACTCTTTTGATCACAACCATTTTGGACTAGTGTTGTGATCTCAGTTGTTTAGTACGTCATTATGTATGAAGTATGTTTTAAGTATTTGAGATATTTCGGTTTGGTGCATAGTATTGCTGAAGAAAAAAAAATTATCCGCTGCGAATATTGCATAATGCTAGATGCATGTTAGAAATATTGCATCTTATATGTCATGAACGGGGGCAGGTAACCTTGTGTTGCATGTCTCGACGCTTCAAATGTCCATCCGATCCAAAGCAGAATTTGGGGGTGTCACAGGTTTGGTCTTGCACGCCTACCATACAAGATCACCCACCTTCTTGCCATGTGTCATGCATGTAAGAAGGCTTGCTTGTAAGAAGAGGCATTGTGACACTTGTCACCTTTTGAGAGAAATATTCTAGAAGAAAGATGATGGGGTTATGGAAAGTGGAGCCTAGGGAAGGCCAAGAAGCCTTGCATGGCAACCATAGAGAAAATGTATTTTTCTTTTTGCCATGTCTCATGCATGCAAAAGGAAAAGAGAGGATGTCTTGTCTTGGAAAGGGGCGAAATCTACATGGGAAAACAGAGAGCCACATGCCTATGGAGCTTGTAGAAGAATTTTGTGAAGGGCACACTTGTGATGGATGACACTAGGGCAAGGGGACTTGTGCATTGCCACCCACATTGACCAATCACACGCATTGTCCAAAATATTGGTGAAAGAAAGATCTTTTTAGGAAGAGATAGGCTTTTCGGCCATTGCAAACACACACTCCTCACATGCCACTTGGCACACATGCACACATGTAAGAGATTGAGGAAGATCTTAGCTTGATAAAAGACCATTTAGCCATGAGGTTCATTGAACTAAGACATGAGGTGAAGGGCAAGAGTGGAATGGAGTTTCGGTTTTGAGGAAAAGGCGCCACTTGTCGAAAAAGTTCTTTTGTGTTCCCAACACATTCAAATGATGAGAAAGAGGATGAGGCCTTAGGATGAGATGCCACTTGGCATCCATGCAAATGAGCTTGTTTGTGCTAGAAGCTTTTTATATCTATAAAAAGGGAGGGAGCCCAAAACACCATTTTTTTTAGTCACTTGGAGGATTTCTTTTGAGAAGCATTCGGCCACCACCTTTCCCTCTTTACTTTCCATCATTTTCTCACCATCCAAACACCCTTCACAATACTTTTTTCTCACCCAAACATCATTTTGAGGACAAGCAAAACTTGAAGATACTTCTAAGGAAAGAATCATAGAAGGTATGAAGCCAAGAACAAACTTTCCATTTCACACGCACACACGGCCTTGAGAGGTGAAGTTTCGATTCTTAGCAAGTTTATCGTGAACTCATGCTCACACACACACACATCTGAGCTAGAAGAAGTTAATTCATGTCTTGAGAAGTTTTCTACATGAACCCACGCCTATATACACACAGTTTAGGGTTTAGAGAAAATGAACTCTTATGACCTTGTTACTATATTTTTCAGCTTGCTTATTTTATTGGACGTTGGATTTTTGTAAGTAAATGTTTTAACTTGTACTTGGATATTTTATGTATATGTCATGTGAACTCGTTTGTTGTTTGGTTGCATGCTGAAACTTGAAATAATGATGCTTTTCCATTTTATAATCGTTTCCTTGTATGATCATCCAATAAATGGTTGAAATGCCTTATTGTTGTTAGTTCATATTTTGAAAATGATTGAGAAGCCACATTGGTTCGGATTGCATAATGCTTAACATGTTCAAGGATATTCGCTATGTGACTGAGTTTTTAATAGGATTAAGCCCATGAAATACTTGTCTTTTTATAAGTATGATCACTAGCATGTTTTGGCTACACCAGTATGCTTATTGATAAAATTTTATTAAACGCATTAGAAGATTCTAAGTTCATGAAAAGTTGGTGTATTGTATATTTCCAAATTTAAAGGTCTCGGCCATGACCATGGATGAAACATTAACATTTTGTGATTGAAGTTCTAATGAATTAAAATCGATTCTTGGATATGCTAGGGTTTATATGTTTCAACCATTACATGTAAAGTTTCGAATGTTTCTTCCTTGCTTGTTATTCAAATGGCTTAGCTTTTATATAAAGGAACATGGTCGCATGTTCTAATATTTTCAAACCGTAAACGCGAAATGTACATGGATATGCATGACTATATGTTATATGGTTATGATGAAGCATTCGGCATTGCATGTGTCCCATGGAAGTTGTAAGTTTCATAACTCATGCCACATGCATTGGGATTGTGAAAATCATTTGAAAAGAAAAAAATAAGTCTTTTAAAGTTTTGTCATGATCCCAAAGGCTAGGACAGAGAAATGTCCTAGTAGAACTCCTCTGTCCACTCAGGAGTGTCAAAAGATGGAGTGGTAACCCCTGGGTCGATGAAGTACAGTCGCCAGACCTCAAATGGTTCCTAAAAGAAAAGGATACCGGAGCGAGGTTGCACCTAAAGCTAGTGGGTGAAGCGAACTGTTGTAATATGAATGATTAAAAGTAAGATGTAGTCACCTTGGTCAAAGTGACCAATAGTTGACGCGGTAACTAACAGGAAACACACGATGCATAGAGGAGCCATAAGGTATCCATTCATAAGTTAAGGCCTCGAGCTCAAAGATATGTTATGATATATGAACAAGAACCTGAGCTCACAAGTATGTTAAAATAACAAGTATAAAAATAATGAAAATATGTTTTATGAAAGAAAAGATTATGAAATTCATGATGTACACGGTGATGTCTTTCTGAAAAAGTCAGTGCATAAGTAAAGTCTTATGTCCATGCATTCATTTTTAAGTTTGCTTACATATGCTTACGATATCTGTTACATGTTATTTGTTTACTTACTGAGATTTCTTGAAATCTGACTACTATAATTTCCACTATCATTCCCTTACTTGAAATGGTAGGAGTTGTAACAGGAATAGGAAACTCAATGACGAAACGAAAGAGGACAGCACCTCCTATGGAGAGAATCGTGCCTAAGATGGTCATGAGCTCATCCAAGCCTTCCATCTTGGAGCACCTTGAGTTGATTGACCAAGCGATCGCTGAGATACTCCAGGATATTGACGAGGTTAAATGGCACAACAATCGGGATAAGGATCTGACCTTAGAGAAATGAGTGAAGCTCGATCCCTTTTGTGGAGTCGACATTCTTTTGATGAATGACCTATTTTGAAAACATTTGATGCAATGGTCACACGTTTTGGGAGTCTCTTTGGGAACAATTAAGTCTTTTGATGACTCTTATGAAATGTCTACTCTGGGATTTATGTGCTTCGGTACCATGATATCTGTTTTATTTATTGACCAAAGTAGACTTTTCGCTGCGATATACTACATACTGCTAGTTATCATTAGGTGCATTGCATCTTAACTATCATGTACGAGGGGTATGTAGCCTTGTGTTATATGTCCCGACGCTTTAGTCTCCGTCAAATCCCAAGCAGGGCCAGGGGGCATTACACCCATACATATTTATGATCAATTCCCAAAATACCCTTGTAAGTAGGCTGGTTATACGTTGGGCTTGGTTTTAATTTACTCTGTGAGGGATTCGGTTTAAGTATAAATATTATTGCATAATATAGTTAGGGATTTAAATTATATTGTTATTATTATATTATTTAGTATCAGAATTTTTATAAATAAATTTCAGTAGTAAGTGTTTAATTTTATTTTTAAACGCTTTAGATATGATTAAGTATATTTTATTAAATGAAGCTTTGATGTTTACTGTAATAGATTTTGTTATAATCATGTAAAGTAAATATTAAGCTAGATGTGTCTTTTCACGTGGGCTTAGTTTTAACTGAATAAATATGTTAGCCATACAATTTATTTTACAGAAAATCATTTAGAGTTTAAGGTATTAGAAACCAAGTGGATGTGGGTTAATTTGGGAAGTCATGATGTTTAGGGTTACTAGAATCTTGGAATTTTAGGAAAGATGGGTTAATTAGTATTCCAAGCTTAAATGTCAAAATACGTTTTAAGGAGATATTTAAGTTATGTGTCTATTTTATAGGTGACGATTGATATTCGTTTGGCACTATTGTGAAAAAGTTTAAAAAAGCTAAGAAGTCCAAGTAAGCGGGGATCCTATGCTAGACTTTGCATAAAAGAAATGAACTGAGGTTGATTTTGGAAAATATGCATGTTTTGTTTTGAAAAGAAATTTTAAACAACCTTAGTTATTTGTTGTACATCACTCAAGAAATTTGTATGAAAGTGAAAAGTAATTTTTGTCATGACTAGTATACACATGAGCATATTTTTGGCATTCTATTACTGAACTGTGCAAAATGAGCGAATATAAAATTTGATAAATTTTTCGTGTGTCATGATGTTGTTCTAACCTATTTTGGAAAATGTGAAATGATCTGAATCTAATTTAGTACTCTGTTTTGATATGATGTGGCATTTGAAAACTCTTTGGCATGACTTTCTGATTCTGTATCTGTATCTGATTTTGTTCTATTACTAATATGTTCCATTATGACCCCGCCATGAGTATAACAATGGTATACGGCCCAGCTACAGGTGATAATAGTGGTATATAGCCCAGTCACTGGTGATAATAGTGGTATACGGCCCAGCCATAGATGATAAATTGATATTAGTGGTATACGCCCCACCACGAGTATAATAGTGGTTTATAACCGTACCACAAGGGTTAAACATGGTTTCTGTCCCGATCTGATGCTCTGATATTTTGATAACATGTTTTGATTTTACATTCTGAAAGTAAATATTCTGATTCTGCATTCTGGAAATAAATATTTTATCCTGCATTCTTAACTCTATAAATGCTCATGTCTAGATGCTAGTATATGTTCTCTGCTTGCTGAGTTATTGATAACTCACCCCTTATCTCCACGATATTTTCAGATAATGTTGATGGTTCAGCTGGAAATCAAGAGTATGAAGCTTGGGAAAGATTATCTGATTGTACAGAAACAAGTGCCAAATGGTACAAGTAGTTATTGGAGAGTCTTGTTCAGTAGATTTATTATCTTATGTGATTTGAGTATTTTGAGACGTTGATATTTTTGGAGTCTTTATAGAGATTTTTATTTTGTTTTGTTGAGGTTGTCTTTGGTGTCCATCTGAATGAACATAAATGTTTGAATGAAACAATTAGATTTATATTTTATGGAATTTTTGGAGTATATATAATTGTGTTATGGATAAGATCTCAAGTGGCAGGTGCTAACTCTCCGGACCTTCCGGGACTAGGGCGTTAAAGTTGGTATCAAAGCCAAGTTTGAGGTTCTGCAGACTATGACATATGAGGTTTTGGATATTTGTGGGTTTAGGATGTAACTTCAGATTTAAGGAGTACAAATTTTCAGATTAAGAGATGATTATATGAATATTTAAGATTTGAGATTCTACAGATTTTACTTGTTGAATTTTGGAAATATGAGGTTTAGGGATTTTGCATACTTTAATGATGATTTTTTATGGGACCTGAGGTTTTAAATTTTGTAGAATTTAAGAAATGATTTTCTAACATTTGGGGTTTTAGATCCTGTAGGCTTAATTTGTGGACTAGGAAAGAATCTTTATAGGGTTTAAGGTTTAGATTTTTGAAGTTGTACATAAGCTTAATCGAAAACCAATTTTGGTTATACAAACATTAGAATATGAAGTTTTGGATTTCGGAGAATTTTAGGAAATAATTTCAGATTTGATGTTTAGAAATCGACGGATTGGAAGAGGCGATTATGCTTATATTTAAGGTCTTAGCATCTGCAGGCATCAGGGATTGTGTTCTATGACAATTGAGGTTTTAGATCTAGCAGATGTTAAGAATTAAATTCATGACTTTTGAGGTTTAGATTCTAAAGACGTATGTAAGTTTAAAGCGATGTTAGGTTTAGGATTATAGATAGTAAGAAGGGCTTTATGAGTTGATTAAAGATATGGTTGGGAATGGGTAAAATAAGAAACAATTTTGAACTTGTTTTAAATATTTATTTGATATATATATTTTTGTTTATACATATATTTTGTTTCTTTTTTCATTAGAACATCTAACCAAGTTTAAGCTCACAGGATGGCTTCTCATCGCCGAGTTCGAAATCTTGAGGATTTGAACGAAACCAACAATGAGGGATAGGTATTGTAGACTTTGCATTAGGAGCAACAAATTTCAAGAACGAAATTTTTTAATGGGGGAGGATGTAACACCCGGGTGTAGCACAAAGCTCACGTCCAATTTTTTTTTTAGTTAATATATATGAAAAGCCCACTTGGTATTTAATGAGTAATTTGGAATAGGCTACGGGTCCAAAAGTTTTATTTTTATTTTGGCAGAGTATGAATTTTTCGTGGGGTTGTTAATTAGGTTAAAGTTTTTTTATGGATCAAATGAGGTCTATTTATTTGGGAATTAGCACGAAAATTTACGGGATTAGTTGGACTATTTTAGCAGTTGATTATGTTGACGACCTTAATGGACGCAACCATGTTTTTAAGACCCAGACCCGTTTGCTCTAAACAGACCCAACGTCGAATTTCCTTACAAACTCTCAACCACGCACAACTCCACGCTCATGCACGTTTCTCCCATTTCCTTCTCTAGGGTTTTACCATTATCTCAATACACGTATATTTCTCTCATGCATATAGAAACTGCCCAAGCCTTGTTATTGCCGCCAGCCACTTCCCAAGCCTACCTTGTTGCACCTCCACAAACCACCAGTCTCACGTTGCCGTGACCTAAAACCCTCCGTAACAGCACTTGGACAGGCTAAGAGACAAGAAGCCAACCCACGGCTCTGTCCCACGTTCAAACGTAGCCACAGCTACACCGTCACCCCCCCCCCCACCGTGCACTTCTGAAGTGCACCATCCACGATCTGCAGAGTACGATCACCACCACAAATTGCACCATGTGAAACTCCAAGCACACGGATCGAAAGGGCAAGAAACCAACCACCGACTTGACGCATGCCTAGCAAGTCATACCTCCTTCTCTTTTACTCTCCTCAATCACCAGCTGCTTAAACCTCCGCCCTACACCTCCATGCCTAGCCACCAAAAACTATTGATGGGAGTGCTCTGTTTGCACCACACCGAAAGAGAGGAATTATTTTCCCCACTGTGAGCCACAAACCAGCCACCCCACATCGCCAACACCCACCACGTCGCCACCACCGGGCACTTCACACCACTCCAAGTCCATTATTCTCCTCTCGGTAAGCCCACACTAAACCTTCCCTCACTATCTCTCTTCGTCCCTCTTTCCCTCACAGTAGCTCTCTCTCTCTCTCTCCCTCCCCCCCCCCCTCAGTGTAAAAGCTGGGTCTAGCCAAACAATAGCCTTCCTTTGAACTGACTATTGAATGCATAGGTTGATCCTAAAAATCACACAACCTAGCCAAACAATAGCCTTCCTTTGGGCCAACTATTGAATACATAGGTTAAACTAAAAAATTATGTAATTCACATATAAGCACCTTATACCATCTATGACTCGGGCAAATAACAACCTTCTATTGGGTTGATTGTCATTTGCATGGATATAGATGTAAACTGATGCAATTCATTAAACTTTCACATTTTAGGCCCAAGGAAACTTTCACATTCTAAACCACATGTATGAATTGTGTAACGTCCATTCTTGTGGTGAGACTTTGAAAAATAATTTAAGAAAATGACGAGAATTACTAAAGTTTTTAAAACTTTTTTCTTTCCATCCCAGGTTATAAAAGATTCTATATTTGAAATTAAAACTTTTCTATAAATTAAATGATAGTCTACAACAGAAATTATTAAATTAAACTAAAAAGTCCTTTTACAAAAATCTACTTTCGTACATTACATAAAACGTGCCTAGACTGCTGTCACTCTTCCCTTGTGCCATGTTTGTCCTGATGCTTCTTACTCATTATGTTCCTGAGAGGGGGATGGACATACATAAAAATAAAATAAGTCGAATACTCACTAAGCATTACTTCAAACTGTAAAAATATACTAATATAGGTTTTCATTCATGCATTTCACATTCATTTATATACTTTACATAAAGCATTCACTTCCTTTGAAAATATTACAAGGTGGAGCTTTTCTTTAAAAATATTTTCATATCTCTTAAAGCATTTCCCACACCTTGTACATTCATTCATAAAGAAACTAAATCATTGATAACATTCAATTACTCTTTTCAATTTTCCTCTAGCCGGTAAAACCTTTTATGCCCCGTCTGTTGGGGTTAGTAGTCTTTTGGACCAGGATTCTACCCGCGGCGACATGTTGGAAATCCTAATCAATCAAGGGGTAGCTCTAGGTGTACTACCAGTACTACTTACTCGATATTGCAATCTGCTCAGTCCATTGGTACCATTATTCATTCATTCAGTCATGGTCATTACGTATGAAAAGACATTCATTCATTTCCTTTCCTTTCATTTCATTCATTCCTTTCAATCATTTCTTTTTCATTTCTTAAATTCATCAGTCTATTTCATTTCATAAAGATCATTTCAAAGCATAAGCGTAAACATCATCATTTCAACACCATTTCATATCATCCATTAAACATATTTTCATAGCATCATTTAAAATTCATTTCATAGCCTCATTTAAATATCCTTTCACAGCGTCATTTAAATACATTTTCATCTCATCATTTAAACATCATTTCTTAGCATCAAGTATAAACCTAAACATTTCAATTAATGAAAAATAAAGACAATAGATCTACAAATAACATCCATTCACATGCATACAACTATTACTTTGGGTGCATAAATATGGGCTGCCAAAGAAGGATTTTACATACATATACCTTTAAATATTAATACTTAGCTACTTTCATAAAACATCATTTCATTTCCTTCATTGCATAAAAGAATGTTTTTCTTAAAACCTTTCTATTTTCATTTCATATCATTTAGAAAACTCTATAAGAGCATGAACATAAGACTTACCTGGACTCCATGCTACATTCATTTCATGTAGTCGATTCATGTGCGTGTCAGATGACAACCTATATGCATATATAGCTTAACGTTATTCCCTTCCTCAAGTGCCTAAGTAACTAAAACTTAGAAAATGCATAAACTACCCTCCACTTGAACTTCCTTCAATTAGACATACTTTACTATTTGATTTCATGGTTCATATTTTCCTTTATCACTCTTCTCTAAATTCTCAAACCCATAGCTTGGGACCCACTTGAGGTCACCTTTCCAACACATAGCATTCTACTTCAAGATCTTATCCTTGAAAGTGAACTTCCTTGATTCACTTTAAAGGTTAAGGCACACTTTCATCTTCATCACACTCTTCCTACCAAACCCTCCATTCTGATGTATAACTTGAACCATCCAAGTTATACATCTCAACCCTAATCAATACTTACATCTCTTCCTTCATTCATATACAATAACCAACACTTCAACGTAATCCAAACCAAGCATAATACACAACTTTAAGCCAACTTTGAGGATTAAACATCAGGTACTCATACTTAAGACAAACTATCTATTACGTATGGTAAATTTGTCCGGCACATGCGCCCAACCAATTTACACATGTACCCTACCTTTTTTATCACCTAAGATCAACATATAGTCCACCAAAACATCTCCTTGTGAAAACAAGCTTCATACACACCGACACTAACATCCAACTCAAATCTAACCAATATAACACTTCACACAACACGTCTAACTACCCAACTTATCCCAACGCTTCACACGACACACCACCACATCACCAACTACACGACATCCAATCACTCCACACCATTCTCAACCACCTTCCAAACTACACAGCGATCCCATCACTTCACATCGCATCCGGCCAGTTCACAAACTCCATAATCACCCCCATCAGTTCACATAACACAACCACATCACAACTTCGCATTTAATCCCAACACTTCATAACACGATGCCATATCACCAACTACATCACAACTGTATAACAACCCCATCACTTCACACTACTTACAGCCATAAGACAACTACACAATAATGCCCATCACTTCAAACTACATAGCCGCATCACAAATTACACAATAATTTTCTGATTTTTGCTAATGGAGGGAAAGCATCTATTCGAAATCTTATGGAAGCTTTGCATCGGTATGAATTAATGTCCGAACAGTTGATGAATCCGAGTAAGTCTTCGATGTTCTTTTCTTCATCTATACCGTCTGATCGCATAAATGGATTGAAGTTAATGTCGGGTTTTGAGGAAGGTAGTTGGCCTTGTACGTACCTGGGTGTTCCTTTATTTGTGGGCTGGATGAAAATTTGAATGTTTGACTCTTTTTTGGCAAAAATACAAAAAACGTTGACTGGATGGAAGAGTAAGCTTCTTTCTTTTGGTGGTAAAAGTGTGCTTATCAAGCATGTTTTGAACAATATGTCTATTCAAATGCTCTCAGTTTTGAATTTTCCAAAAGGAGTGCTATCGGCGATCAAGAAAATTTTTTCAGATTTCCTCTGGGATCTTTGAAGGAGATTAAAAGAAGGAAGTGGGTATCTTGGCGAAAGATTTGTTTGCCGATTGAAGAGGGTGGGTTGGGTATTCGGGACCTTCATGAAGTCCAAGAATCATTGCTTATGAAATTTGCGTGGAAATTAATTAAAGAAAAGTCGATGTGGTGGATTTCTTTTTTCTACCAAATACGTGGGAAACTCTCATATTTTTTCTGTTATGCAGCTTCGAAAAGGGTCGAGATTCTAGAAGGGGCTCATGGAGAGGATGTCGAAGGTCGTAGAGCACTCAAGATGGATTATTCGGGACGGGTGATCTAAGTTCTGGCTGGACAACTAGCTAGGGGAGGGGTCGTTGATCGCATCTCTTCCTTTGTTTATCAATATTGATCTGCAGGTAGCGGAAGTTTTCACAGAAGCTGGACCGAATACGCATATCTTAAGGGAGTTAGTCCCAGCAGAGGTGTGGAGCAAAATTTGGGATTCTGGAGTTCGTTTACGGCATGGAGCTGATAGATGTGTTTGGCAACCATCGATTGATGGTGAATTCAGTACCAAGTCAGCTTGGAATTTAATTCAAAAACATTGGGATGTATGCCCTTGGAAGAAATGGCTTTGGAAGGACTGGAGTCCAAAAAGTTATCTTTCTTTGTTTGGTGTGATAAGAGGAGGGCAATCCCGGTTGATGACATTATCCAGCATTTAGGCATTCCTCTTGCTTCGAAGTGTGAGTGTTGTGTCCAACCGTAACAGGAATCTTTTCAGCACATCTTATGTGGGGGCGAAGGAGCTAAAAAAGTGTCACAATATTTTGCGGAGGCATGTCGTATGAGAATGCCATAGATCCAAAACTGGGAGAGAATGATGAGTTTTTGGTGGCAAAGAGCCTCATTGTCAACATAGGTTGGGTGGCTTTGGAGGGTTCAACCTATTGTGATTTCTTGGGCACTGTGGTGAGCTCAATATGAGACAAGAATGGAAGGTACTAATTTTAATCCAGATAATATTAGTTGATCGGTTAAAAGTTTAATTAGAGACCTTGCTAGTAAGATAAAAGGTTTTCGGGGAATAGGGGTTCATGATCATTATAGAAGTGTTAGCTTGTCCAGTTGTCCCTCTTGATGTAAGGTGAGTGAGACTAATTGAAAGGCAACCTTCAGAGCGAGGGTGAGTAAAACTGAATGTAGATGGAGGATCTTGCGGTAATCCAGGAGATGTCAGTGGAGGTAGTATTATTCGGAACCACCAGGGGGGAGTAGTGGCGGGGTTCATGCATTCTTATGGTCATGCCATGAACAACATTTCCGAATGTAGAGCTCTTCTTGATGGGCTTCGGTTGTGCAGAGATTTGGGATTGCGGGATGTTTTAGTAGAGACAGATTCATTCATCTTAGTAGGTTGGTTGGCTTCGGGAGTGTGCAAATATTGGTGTCTTTGGGATTTCTGGGACGAAATTAAAGTTATTGCTTGTGAGTTAAATGTTCACTTTCGGCATATTTTTAGAGAAGCTAATATGGTGGTTGATTTTTTGGCTAAGCACGGAATTCGAGGTATGATTTCAGACTTTTGTGACGTTGATCTCTCTCAAGGCCTGATTTGGGGTTTGATTCGAATGGATAAATTTAGCATCCCTTATCTTAGACGTTGAGAGTTCGCTGGTGTGGGTGGGGCATTAGGTGAGCGTTGAGACGTTGAGAGGTTTCTGGATTTTTGGGCAGCCGAGAAGCGTTATTTTTTGGGGAGTTTTTTTTCCTAAGTTTTCTTGGGTTGTTTTATGTCTCACTATATTCCTCCGCCATAAATGAGGGTTTTTTAATAAAATTGGGTAGAAGTCACTATTGGACATGTGACCTCGACTCTTAAAAAAAACTTCATATTTAATCCCATCACTTCACATTCACATTCCACAGTTCACGAACCATATTTCACAATATTCATTTCAACTTCACAAACATAATAATTCTTATAATAAAGAGATAGAGATTTATACCCAAAATTAAGGGGCTGAATTGATGTTGCTGCTTGTTGGTTCTTCATGGTGGGCGGCTTAAGGCTATGAAACAGGGGTAAAGAACTCACAGGGAAAGGAGGATGTCGTGAATGGCTTGTTTGCTTGCGATAGGCAGCAGTTGAGTTGATTTTTCTTGATGTCCGTGGTGGTTTGAGGTGGGCTGAGTAGTGGTGGGCAATGGGCTATGCGTGGAGGGGCTAGGAATGTGGCTTGGAAGAAACTATCGTCACTAGGTGAGGCAGAGAGATCGTTGACCTTGTAGTGAGGCAGTGCACAGTGGGGAGAGAGAGAGAGAGGGAGGGAGTGTGAGCTGGAGACCGATTGAGGGAGGAGGGGAGAATGGGAAGTGATTTGTCGTGAGGGGTGTTGGGGACCTCGATTGGGTCTTATGGAGGAAGGTTAACGGCGAGGGAAAGGAGACAGCAGTGGCACTGTCAGCTTGCAGTGGTGAGTGGCGGATCTGAGAGGGAGAAAGATTGGCCGACGAAGAGAGTGAGGGGCCGAGAAAGAAGGGTAGTCGCTGCGAGGCTCGACGGCGTGCTCGTGGGGCTACCCATGGTGGTGATGCGCGGCGTTTACTGAGAGAGAGATCTACAACGGTGAGCTTCAGTGGTGAGAAAATAGAGCACGAGATAGAGAGTGATGATTAGAGGTGGAGGGTCATTGGTGTTCGCATAAAAATATATCTGCAAGTGGACAGAATCGTAACAAGTAGTAAATTGTTTTAAAGAAAATGGATATCGAACCCATAGGGAATAATTGTTTGATTTCACCTAACAAATCCCGCACAATTTATTCTTCCTTTTTATAGAATCTCAATTATCCCAAGTTGATGATAAAAATCCCTTAATTATTCAATATTTTCTCTCGAATAATACCAAAAATATCTCCAACTAATAACTCTATATCTTTAAGTGAATTTAACTAATCGGAGACTCATTAAATTCTTTAGATTTTTCTTGAAAATCACACTAGTTGCGGAAAAGTATTTCTGCTTTCTCTCAACTAATGGTGTTTAATCCTAGAGCTTTAATCACAAATCACCTCTCAGTCTCATTGCAATCCAAAAGATCGAACAATAGTTAGCTAGAAAATTGTAGGCATTAACAATAAGGAATAAACACTCAATCATGAAAATATTGAAAATAAAATAACTTTGAATATAAGCTGTGTGTTCAATGCTAGGCTACATCAAAGCTCTAGAAAATAGAATAAGTTCATAATGGAATTGAAAAGAATAAAACTAGAATTCTTCGTTGAAGTCGGTTGAGGAAACATGCGGCTCTTGCCTCTGCTTTCCAGATCCGCCTCCTTAAAAGAAACTCAAAGAATAACTCTAGAATAATCGAAAGCCTAAAACTCCGACTCTCTAACCCAGACTAAAACTCAAACTAAGATTCAAAAACCAAAGACTAAAACTAAAACTGAGATTAAGAACCAAGACCCCTCTATTCATCCCACAAGACGGGATTAAATATATGTCAGAACTCAAATCTGGAAACAAAATAAATACGGTTACAATCTAGCCTAAAAATCTGAAAATAGTTTCTAAAGATAGTAACATAAAAGGAAATTATCTTAAGAATATCGGAATTATCTAAAATGGAAGCTTCAGTGATATACGGCTTGAATTGCGGAGTTCGGAAGGATTTGGTCACCAATAGATTGATTGCGGAGTTTGGAAGGATTTGGTCGCCAATAGATTGATTGCGGAACTTGGATTTTGTGGTCAGCAGCAGATTGATCCTGGTCGGGAGTAATTATCCCACCGAGTAGATGCCAGGTGCGCTGAATATAACTGGCGGGCATGAAGGGCACAAATGAACGGGCTGGAGGTCACAAATACTACACGACCCTCTCATCACCTACCGAGGGGAAAGCCTCTCGACCTGGATGAAAAACTCCTCTCGCATTTTCTAGTTGTTGCCCACGATGTCGTTTAGGTTAGTCTTTTAAGTTGGTAGTTTAGACTAGACGCCCAATCTAACCGCCCATAACCTTGTCACCAAGTCTTCATGCCTTCAGGTCACGAGTCTCCTCTCCTACTGAGAGGTAAGTCTTATCGCCTTTGGGCGAGAGAAATCTCTTTGCTACCCACGGAACAAGGCTCCTCGCCCAAATCTCATCGGCTCTCTTTAGATCTCACTGCTTCTCATCGATCTGGATCCGTAGTCTATTCCTTTATACCAAAATGCTCTCATTTTGCACTAAATCTTCTCATTCTTTCAAATCCAAGAAAATAAATAAAAATATGAAGAAATAAAATAAAATCAATAGTATTGAAGGGAAAATGAAAATTTTCATAAATAAAATAGTGATAGGAATTACATAAAAATAATACTTATCGACTGGCATAAGGCGATGGTGGAGGTTGTGCCGTTGATATTGGTGGCGATGCGGGTTGGCATTAGGGAGTCGCGGGCTGGGGGGTTTCGGCTGAGAGGGGGGCGCATGGAAAATGGGGGGGAGAGAGAGAGAGAGAGAATAGAGGAAAATAAGGGAATTAGGATTTTAGGGAAATTATTCTAGGCCCTACATTTTGGAGTTCGTAACCAAGATCCAATGGTGGATATTAATTACTTAGAAATAGGAGAGAAATACATAAAGAAAATAAAAAGGAAAGGCAATTAGACTAAATGTAAAAATACAACTTTTGATATATTGATCCCAAAAATAATACTTCTCCTTTTTTTGTTTTTTTGTTTATAGGAAAAACAAACTTCTCATTAAACTGCCAAAACGACATTACAATGAAAATCAGTCCAAAGGACTTGTTGAACACAACTGGGAACAGAATCCCACCATACATTAATTGTAGAAACATTTCTTGAAAATCTTGCTAGCTTGTGTGCAGTTTGATTGGCTTCTCTATAGATATGAACAATAGAGTAGCTTTGAAATCTACTCTTGAGCTGTTGAATATCTGAAATAACATTTCCATAACTGGAATTTGAAGTATGAGGACTGGTTATTTCTTGTACTAATAACAGTAAGTCTATTTCTATGCACAAAGATTGGAGGCCAAGAGGAATGCAGAATTGTAGACCTCTAGAATTGCTAGTAGCTCAATCTCCAAAGGCTCCATGACAGTAGCTTCTTTCTTACTCACAGCCATTAAAACTTTCCCTTCCCAGTCTCTTACAATAAGTCCAACCCCTGCTTTGCCTTCTTCATGAAAAACAGCCCCATCTACATTAAGTTTATTCATTCCTTGTGGAGGTAACTGCCATTGAGATATCTTCTTGAATTTGCTTTGATCAATACCTTTGACTGCTTTGTACGAAATATGCAGAGAAAGAGCATTATTAATGATCTCCTCAGGAGTGATCTGTTTCTCTTCAAAGACCCATTGATTTCTTCTGTACAAGCATGCCCACGCTACCATGAATAACTTCTCCAACTCATCTTTATTGCAAGTGTCTTGTATTCTAGAAATCCACTCCCTAAAGTCACCATTCGGACCTTCTGTACTGAGCTAAGG
This sequence comes from Juglans mandshurica, assembly GCA_022457165.1. Classification (NCBI taxonomy): domain Eukaryota; kingdom Viridiplantae; phylum Streptophyta; class Magnoliopsida; order Fagales; family Juglandaceae; genus Juglans; species Juglans mandshurica. The sequence goes on from CM039632.1 coordinate 16,052,316, forward strand.
AAACTGCTGACCACATTGTTGTGAGCAAATTACATTTACAAAGTGCATGTGCTATACTTTCTTCATCTGAATAACAAAGTTGACATGTTGTATCTTCCACAGCTTTACTTTTTTTCAAATTACTTTTTGTGGGACGAGCCTCCATGCATGCCCTTCAGGCAAAAACCTTAACCTTAAGGGGAACCTTCATGCTCCAGATTTTCTTCCAAAGTCTTTTATTAGGGATTTGCTAGGTACAAGCGGTTTGGCGCACCAAACTGCATACCAACACTCACATAGTTTTTTTATTATAAAAATAAATAATAAAAAATACCTTACAGTTAACATTGGTGCACGTTTTGGTACACGAAATCGCTTGCAAGAAGATTTTTCCTTTTTATTAGCACTGCTTGTAGAGCATTCAATTACTGTTGGTTCTGAAGACAATTTCTTGAACAATTTATAAGCACTTCTCACACAAAAGCAACCATTCCTCTCCATCTCCCATATTAATTTGTCTTTATAATTTTCTGAATTGAGGATAATTTTCAAGACTGCATCAGCAGGTTCAGGAGGCAGCATGCTTCTTACTTTTTGCACATCCCTCCAACCTGTATTATGATCTATCAGCTTTTCCATCTTTTGGTCATTCCCTCTAGTAACCTCCCCCATTTGTTGCAAGTGTTTAAAACCAGGGATCCAATGGTCTTCTCATATTCTAGCAGTCCTCCCATTACAAACTCTCCACCTACAAGCCTGAAGTAACTTGTCTTTAACTCTCCATATGCCCCTCCATACATAAGATGGGTTTTGTCCAAGGCTTGAAGACTGAAAATTAGTTTTAGATAAATATCTAGCCTTGAACATCCTATGAAGTAGGCTTTCCTCATTCTACATTATTCTCCACCCTTGTTTTGCAAGTAAAACATCATTAAAAAGCCTCAAATCTTTGAAACCCAAACCCCCATCTCCTTTGGTTTCACACATCCTCTTCCAACTCACCTAGTGTATTTTCTTCTCTTCTTGTTTCTGACCCCACCAAAACTTGGCCATCATTTGTTCTAATTCATAGCAAAGAGAATTTGGCAACTTAAAGTAGGACATAGCATATGTAGGGATAGCTAGAGCAACTGCCTTGATTAAAGTTTCTTTGCCCCTTGAGATAAAAGCTTTTCCTTCCATGGTTATAGTTTAGACCAAACTTTATGCTTTATATCTGAAAAGGCCCTCTTCTTATCTTTCCCAATCATAGGTGGAAGTCCTAGATACTTGTCATAGTTTTGAAATTCTTGAATTCCCCAAAATGATAGCAGTTGTTGTTGAGCTTCTAACGAGACATTCTTACTGAAGACCATTGAGGTCTTATCTCGGTTTATTTTTTGTCCTGAGGCCTGCTCATAAACTTCAAGGATTCTTAGCACCTCCTTGTTTTCTTGAATAGAAGCCTTATAGAAAAGTACACTATGATCTGCAAACAACAGATGATTCACCACAAGGGCCCCTCTACATACTTTAACTCCACTGATCTGCTTCCTTGCACCAGCTTGATTCAACAGAGAGATAAGGCCTTCAATCCCCAGCAAGAATAGATATGGAGACAATGGATCTTTCTGCCTTATCCCTCAGGAATGATGTACAGGACCAACAGGTTTCCCATTAATAAGAATGGCGAAAGAAACAGATTTAACACAAAGTATAACCAGTTGAATCCATTTGCTTGCATACCCCAATTTGCTTGCATACCCCATCTGCTGCATAACAACCTCCAAATAGTGCCATTCAAGCCTATGATAGGCTTTACTCATGTCTAATTTAAGAGACATGAATGCGACATTGCCACTCCATTTCCTTCTAGGAAAGTCAATCAATTCATAAGCTACTAAAATATTATCTAAAATGACTCTCCCCGGTACAAATGCACTTTGTGTAACAAATACAATCTGAGGTAAGATCAACTTCAACCTATTGACATTACCTTGGAAATCAATTTATAAATGACATTACAAAAGCCGACAGGTCTATATTTAGACACTTTCTGAGGCTTGTTGACTTTAGGAATAAGGGCTATGAAATTGTGATTAAGAGCAAAAGGAAATTGACCATTGTTTAGAGCATGCAACACAGCCTTAGACACTAACTTCCCTACTATATGCCAAAATTACTGATACAAAATAGGGGCCATACCATTGGGAGCAAGAGTAGTAGTGGGATTCATTTGGTGCAAAGCTGCCTCCACTTTAGCCTCAGTGAAAGTTTTGGTCCATTTTTACCATTGACCTGCCAAGCCTTTTCTATCACCAACCCACATAAAATAATACTTTTCATTATAAAATAAAATGATGAGTTTAATAAATATTTCTGAGAAATAAATTCATCTAAATAAATAGAGTTTTTAACATAAAATAAAATGATGAATACAAATAAATATTCCTAAAGAAATAAAATCATTTAAATAAAATGATTTTCTAAAACTATATTATTTTGGGACTCCAAAAATATAAAGAGGGTGGCTTGAAAATTAGGTTTGATTCAATAATACTAAAAATACCCCATTTAAAATAATTTTGGACATTTAAAATATTTAGAGGATTTTAAAATACTTGACTCGCTTTAAAAATCATCTGCTAAATTTAAAACACAAATTTGAGATTGAAAATGCAAATGCGAGACTCGTGACCAATCAAAAGAAAAATGAGCGGTTGGTCACAATCTCCCCTCCTTATAAAAATTCCGTCCTCGAAATTTGCTTATACTTGATATGAATCCGCTCGTGCTCATCCTTGCATCGTCTTCATGCCTTCGTACATGTTCATTGCCTCAATCACTCCTAGCATAGCACCTTGCATCCTTGCATTTTGTCAATCCTTCATTGACATGCTCAAGTCATTTTCAAATACTCAATCCAATCCATCATGTAGCACTTGTACCTTCCATACTACAATCCTTACTAACAAAGCTTGAAGTTACCATCTTATCCTCCAACTCGATTCTAACTTAACTTGTGGTCATCCATGCACTTCATAACTATCGCAGCCTATCTATCGTTTGTAATCTATTATTCGCATAAACATATAACTACTTCTATATATTCCTAGCATTCCATCGTTCATTCCTTCTCTTCTAACTACCTCCATTCTCTATCACTTCCTTCATTTCATGCACTTAGCATAAGTTCTCCTAGTAGGTGCTATTCATACATGCATGCATTGACTATGTCATACTACAAAACATCGTAACATCAAAATATAAAAACTTTCATGTACTTACTGCCGGACAAGACATGCCATGGAAAGACTTCAGCCTAGGTTTTTCATTCACTTTCAGTCCTATTTTGTGAAAGTTTTCTTTCTTTGTAAAAAATCTTTCTTTTAGTTTGAAAAGTTTACAGAATCTTTCATAGCCTGGGTTTTTCTCTGATACCACCCTGTAACGCCCGTCCTTGTGGCAGGACTTTATAAAATAATTTAAGAAAATGAGACGGGAATTACTGAACTTTTTTAAACTTTTTCATTTCCTTCCTAGGATATAAAAGATTCTATATTTAAAATTAAAACATACTCTATAAATTAAAAGAGAGATTACAACGGAAATCATTAAATTAAATTAAAAAGTCCTTTTGCAAAAATCAACTTTTGTATTACATAAAACATGCCTAAGCTTCTGTCACTCTTCCCTTGGGCCATATCTATCCTGACGCTTCTTACTCATTTTGTTCCTGAGAGGGGGAGGGACATATATAAAAAAAAAATGAGTCGAATACTCAGTAAGCATTAATTGATACTGTAAAAATATACTACCATAGGTTTTCATTCATGCATTTGACATTCATCTACATACTTTACATAAAGCATTCACTTCCTTTGAAAATATTACAAGTTGGGTTTTTCTTTAAAAAGGTTTCCATTTCTCATAAAACATTTCTCACACCTTTTTTATTCATTCATAAAGAAACTAAATCATTCATAACATCAATTAGGTTGTGTTTGGGTTGTGAGATGATCTTAGATATTCTTTGAATATTAGTGAAAAAGTAATTATAGAATATTGAATAATAGTGAAAAGTAATAATAAAATAATTAATAGCAGTAGACTACCCAAACTAGTCCTTACTCTTTTCACTTTTCCTTTGGCCAGTACACACTGTTACGGCGTCCCATGTGTTAGGGTTAGCAGTCTTTTGGACCCAAATTTTGCTAGTAGCCACTGGTTGAGAATCTCATTCAATCAGGGGTTGCACAGGGTGCACTACCGATACTACTTATCCGTTATTGCAATCTGCCTAGTCCATGGGTACCATTATTCATTCATTCAGTCATGGCCCGTTATGTATTTTAATACATTAAAACATTCATTCATTTCCTTTCCTTTCATTCATTCCTTTCAGTTCTTTCCTTTTCATTTCTTTAATTCATCAATCCATTTCATTTCATAAACTTCATTTCAAAGCATAAGTTTAAACATCATCATTTAGACACCATTTCATAACATCAGTTAAACATCTTTTCATAACATCATTTAAAATTCATTTCATAACCTCATTTAAATATCTTTTCATAGCATCATTGAAATACACTTTCATCACATCATTTAAACATCATTTCTTAGCACCAAGCACAAACCTAACTATTTCATTTCATGGAAAATGAAGACAATAGATACTACATATAACATCGATTGACATGCATGCAACTATTACTTTGGGTGCATAAATAGGGGCTGGCAAAAAAAGGCCTATACATACGTATACCTTTAAAGATTTATACTTGGCATACTTTCATAAAACATCATTTCATTTCCATCATTGTATAAAATAATATTTTTCATAAAAACATTTCATTTTCATTTCATATCATATAGAAAACACTATAAGAGTATGAACATAATACTTACCTGGACTCCATGTTATATTCATTTCATGCAGTCCATTCATGTGTGTGTCAGATGGCAACCTAAATGCATACATAACGTCATTCCCTTCCTCAAGTGCACAAGTAACTAAAACTTAAAAAATGCATAAACTGCCCTCCACTTGGACTTCCTTCACTTAGACGTACTCTACTATCTGACTCCATCCTTCATACTTTCCTTTATCACTCTTCTCTAAATTTTCAAACTCACAGCTTGGGACTCACTTGAGGTCACATTTCCACCACATAGCATTCTACTTCAATTTCTGATCCTTTAAAGTGAACATCCTTAATTCACTTTAAATGTTAAGACACACTATCACATTCATTACACTCTTCCTACCAAACCCTCCATTCCAATGCATAACTTGAACCAACCAAATTATACATCTCAACTCTAATCAATACATACATCTCTTCCTTCATTCATATACAATAACCAACACTTCATTGTAACCCAAAACAAGCATAATACACAACTTTAAGCCAACTCTGAGGCTTAAACATCATGTACTCATACTTCAGACAGACTATCCATTACATATGGTAAATCTGTCCGGCACATACGCCCAAACAATTTACACATGTAGCATACCATTTTTAACACCTAAGATTAACATATACTCCACTAAAACGTCCGCTTGTATAAACAAGCTTCATACACACCAACACTAACATCCAACTGAAACCCAGCGAATATAACACTTCATACAACACATCCAACTACACAGCTTATCCCAACGCTTCACGTGACATACCACCACATCACCAACTACACAACATCCAATCACTTCACACCATTCACAACCACCTTACAAATTGTACAGTGATCGCATCACTGCACATGACATCCAGCCACTTCACAAACTACATAATAACCCCATCACTTCACACAACACAACCACATCACAACTTCGCATTTAATCCCAACACTTCATAACATGTTGTCATATCACCAACTACATCACAACTCTGTCACTTCTCACTACTTACAACCACAACACAACTACACAATAATGCCTATCACTTCAAACTACACAGCCACATCACAAACTACTCCATAGAGCATCATTCACAGTAATCCCACCACTTCACAATTACAACCACACCACAATTTCAGATTTAATCCCATAAGTTCACATTCATAGTCCACAGCTCACAAAACATATTTCACAATATTCCATTTCAACTTCACAAACATAATAATTCTTGTGATAAAGAGATAGAGGTTTATACCCAAAATTAAGGGGTTGAATTGCTGCTGCTGTTTAATTTCGTTTGGGCTGATGAATGATGGAACCAAATACCAAAGACAAGTATGTTCAAGGAGCAGATCGAAAGAGATTGCTAGTGTATGTAGATGATATCATGTTGGTGAAGAGTCTGAAGGTGATGTCTCATTTAGTTTACTTAGATAAGACCTTTCCATGTTTAAGGAGGCTTAGTATAAAGTTAAATCTAGCAAAGTGTCCATTTGGAGTTTGTTCAGGTAGTTCCTTGGATTCATGATTCGTCAAAGGAGAATAGATGCCAATCAAGGGAAAATCGCATCTACTATGGGCATAGAGTCCCCAAAGAGAACCAAGGACATGCAAAGGCTTTATGGGAGAATAGTTGTCGTTAATTGGTTTATATTTCAATCATCTGACTAGTAGTGCCTCACATTTTTAATGTCTTATAAGGCTTTCGAAAGCACTCAGGAGTGTTCGGGACCTTTCATTTAACTGAATGACCATTTGACCAAACCATCGCTTTTAACTAGGGCAAGTGAAGGAGAAGTGTTTAGTTTGTAGTTAGCAGTATCCTCATTAGCAAATAGCTAGGCTCTAGCTCAGGAGGAGAATAATAAGCGTAAATCGGTCTACTACATGAGCAGAGCACTGAGGGGAGCTGAAGAAAGGTATACGAGGGAGAAAGTTGCATTTGCATGGGTCATGGTAGAACGAAAGCTAAGGCCATGTTTCCATGCACACAAGATAAGAGTGCTCGCTAATTTCCCTATTTGCAAAGTCTTACAAAGTCCCAATCTATTTGGGAGGCTTATCAATTGGTCAGTAGAGCTCAATGAGTACGACATTGACTATTACCCCTAAACATCTCTAAAAGGACAAGTAGTAGCAGATTTTATATCGGAATCAGAAACTAGGGTAATCTATGTCGGGTCGTCCAGTCAGACAATGGAGGTTGTAGGATCAAGTAGTTATAACTAAACCGCTATGGGTGAAACTAGAATATGCGTTAGATTGGCCTTAAAAGTGACAAATGACGAAGAGAGTACGAGGCCCTTTTGAAGAGATTGGAAATAGCTCGCAACCTAAAAGGTATGAAATCAAGAATTACTCAACTATGCATAAATCAAGGACATCAGCCCATGATCACATCCATCCTCCCAAGATATCTCAACAATCTTCTTAAGTCAACTAATTTATATTCTTAGGAAGTAAATCTCTTGTTTTAGCTGTATATAGCTTCTATTTAGCCGTGTATATTTGGTTAATATTCGTTGTACATGCTACTATTTATATGAATGAAGACACACTCTCTATCTCAACTCGTGAGATAGTGTTTCTCAAAACATCTTTACAACCTAGGGGTGGAAATAGTCGAAGGAAGACATTTTGCTTCTATGCACAATGAAAAGACGAGTGAAAATTGTTTAAAGCTTTTTTTTCTCTTTTGCAACACATGTGGATGTATTTTGGAGCAGTCCCACAGCATTAGGCCGACCTTGTCATGCGAGAATCAATCAGAAAATCTCTAAGTCACTTAGAATGTATCTGGAGTTTTTCCTTGGTGGTAAACTGTAACACCCCCTTCCTGTAGGCTAGGTGTGACACACCTAGCCTACAGGAAGGGGGTGTTACAATTTAGTATCAGAGCCAGGTTGAGGGATTCTGTAGACTTTTTGAAAAAAAAAATGTATTTCATTAATTCTAGAATAAGGTCATTAGGATGCTCCTGGCCTGCTCGAGAGTTATTGAGATATTTTTATGGTAAGATATTTTATAGCTCTTACTAGTTAGTAGTATTGTAGTTATGGCAGACATTATTATTATTTATGTGAATATTGAAATATTAGTTCATGGTTACATTAGATTATGGCATCTTACTCGAGGAATTTCATGTAGCATGGATATCTAGAATTTTATGAGAATTATGTGTACTAGAGTTACATGTCAATTTGGTTATGACAGTGTAATTGATTGAAGGAATGTGAAGTTGGGAAACTTTTATCTTATGATTGATAGTATATTTTGTTCATGAGAATGGATGTTGATGACTTAATATTTGATGGAGTCTTATTTAATGAAATTAGGGAATGTTGTTAGTAGATTTTGGAGTTATGGCGTAGATTTACATATGGTGTTTGGATTTCACAATGTTTGATGGAAGGTATAGTATAGGTGTTATGATTCTCTTGCCTAACATGAATAGTGGACAAAAGTTTTTAGTAAAAGTCTCATGTGTCACGGAGTTAGATAATAATAGAGCTATTGAAAGAAATTGATATGTCATATATTTTTGAGGTACGAGAATTTAAGGTTTACGAGTAGAAGATGATTTAAGTATACGTATGCCTGAGACATGCACATTAAAGTTTTAATGGTTAGGTTGACAAATATTAGAGAATAGTACCAGATGTCGGGGTTTATTTTCATGAAAAACACGTGATACACCTAGCTTACGGGAAGGGAGTGTTACATAAACCCAGTTTGAGTACTGCCAGGTTGAAGTATGGATGATGATTAGATTTGTTTCAATGCATGTTCATATAAAATGTGAAAAACATCAATGGTTTTGTAGTTTTAAATTCATGTCTATGCGAAATCCTTTTTATGAACACAGAATTCTTATGCATCCACAACAGGGATTCTTATGTATGCTCATGCGCGCCTGTACGTATAGGTTGGCATAATTTTGTATATATACTTGGAGTGCTTGGTAGAAATTTAAAGCATCTAGGCATGATTACTTATAAAGATCAGCAACAACGCTGAGGATAATGAAATACTTGTTATAAAGAACAGATAATTACATGTTCACGTAGATATTAGACATCTGACACTTTGGAGATCATTGTGTTTCCAAACTCTGACGTTGCTGGTTGTCTCAATAGTAGAAGTTCTAACATATATTGTGCTAACATAAGATCGACAAGAGCTAAGAATAATGACCTAAAGTTTCTTGTGGTAAAGAAAAGAGTTTCAGAGTCTTTAACTCTTGCATGTTATTCGTTTCTCACTACAAATTCTGAGATATGGTAGTGGATCCACTTATCAAAGGCATAATCAATGAAGTATATTGAAGGCCGAGTACTAATAAGTAGTCTTAATTATGTATTTTGGTTGTGTAAGTTTTTTATTTTAATTTTATTTATTGGCATTTATGATAATCATTTTTCGTTTATTGATGGTTATAAAATAAAGTTTCACATAAACCAAACTGTGGTTATACATGATAAAGCTTGAATATATGATACATGTACTCAATTTGAGTCATAAAGTAAGACCAATTGAAAAATACACATGATCGATAAGGATCACATGCAAGGGGTGGGTCCTATCATTATAAACGTGACAAACCATGATCTTGATTTCTCAATAGTCCAAATTATTTTCAGCTTGATCCTATGTTACGTGATACTTGTGAACTTTGCAACAAAGACTTTTAGCTTATAAAGTACGTACTGCGCGCACAGTGTCTCATTTTAAGATGACCTATATTAATGTTTGAGATAGGTGGAAAGAGAGGGTTGGGGGGTCGTTTTTTTATTTCAACTCGTAGCTTGGAACAGACTATAAACCTAGCTCGCTAGGTGGTGATTTTCCGTTTATGTTTTTTTTTTTTTCCTGATCTTTTGGGAAAAGTGTGGAAATTTGACCCTTTCATCTTTAAATTTAGGGCCTTAATTAGGCAGTGCCTAAGTAGTTTAATCGTTGAGAGTAGACTTGAGAGTTGATTCGTTTAACCTCTAAACGTATGTTTTTTTTTAATAGGAAATAGATAGACATCATTTTCATTCTATAAGGAAGTAACATCTGTGACTCAAAATCACAAATCACAAATCACAAAGAGTCGGCTACTCTGCTATCTAGAGTAGCCCGCTCATTTTGACCGATAGTGCTTTTCTAATTTTTATTTTTATTTTTATTTTTCTATTCATATTTTTTTAATATATTTAAATATTTTTTTTAAAAAAAATCAATATAATTAAAATCACTTCCTTAATCACTAAATAAAAAAAAATTATCAAGCGATGAAGTTGTGCCGCCCAATTAGAAGGCAAAGTAATTTTTTCCAATCACAAATGGGTCAAGTGGGTGTTTGTGTACTGATCATGTAAAGTGCATGCATAAGTATTTATTGGAAAACCTTGACTTTTTATGCAAGTAATTAAACTCTACTAACCGAAAGTGGGTAGAAGTTATAGCTTAGAAATGTCAGCACTGCCCAACTAAGAGGCCATGAAAATTGTTTTTCTCCAATTTTCCAAATAAACAAACATATATTGTATGATGAGTATTGCCGTTTACCATCGTCAACTAAAATCTTGTGGAGTCTTTCCATGCTGATATTTTGTTCGGATTGTGGTGACAAGCTGTCCCTCTCAGAATTAATAGCAATGGCTCAATTCAAACATACTAGCTATAGTGAATGAGAGTCTTTATAATCACATCCAAAGAACGAACCTACACCAGCTGACCCTCGATCCCATTCTTTTGAATAAAAAACATACCATCGATCATTTCATCAACCTCATAGGATTTATAATCATTGCTCAATCCGAATACCATAGCGAGTGAGTATCCTTGTAATCACATAAAAAAGAAAACCTACACCAGCCGGCCCTCCCCACTCTCGAAGAAAAAACGACCATTTAGTCAACCTCGTGCGTGCAGAATATTTTTAGATATTCTTGCATTCTCTAGCTCCCATCGAGGGTAGCAATATTAATAGTACTGTCAGGTGCTGTAACACTTGTAATTAAGAACGTACTTCTCACGAGTGCTATCGTCGGTATTCTAAAATGAAGTCACACATTTGACTATGAATAATAAAATTTAAAATAAATAGTAATATTACTTTTAGAGTATTACCCAATGGATTTGCAAGATCTTCTTGGTTCATGCATCCACATTAAATGTACGTACGTACGTACCTCGCCTATATCGATTTAAACAACTTTAAAAGATTTAAAATGCTAAAAATGAGATCAATCAAGGAAATAATTAATTGTCCGGCGGCTTCATCATGCATGTATAGCGCCATCATGAGCACTTTGTTTAAGAATTAATAAAAGTGGTATTTTGAGATACAATTATGCCATATACAACCGCTGGTACGGAACTGGCGCCAAACCGGATGACGTGGCACTGTCACGTCAGTTGAAAAAAAAAAAAAAAAGAAAGAAAGAAGAAAAAGAAAAAGTAAAAGTAAGTCTCTTAACCAAGAACTGTCTAAGAACTAGTATCGTCCCTTTTTTGTAATCAGAAAAGTAAGAAAAAGGAATCCGAATAAGATGTCAATACTAGCTCTGCTTTCGTAATTTCTCGAAAAATATTCCTTTTCTTTTCTTTGATTTTCTTCTTCGTTTCATGTTGCAGTTGTTTGCCATTTTGATTCTACATTTTCTAGAGTATTTGATCTTTTGCTTTTGCATTTCAAGCTTTGCCAAACCAGCAGACCGTCGATTATCCAAGCTTCAAGCTTTTAATTGTTGGCAATGGTGGAACCGGTAAATTTCCTTTAGTGTATTCTTTCCTTCAAGATCTGACTGGTTGCCGGGAAAATTTAGGATTGTGAGATAGAAAAGCTGCTGGTTTCTTCCGCTTGCTGTCTGATCTTCTGAAGCCATTTTGGCGCTATCCAGTTTCCTATCTAAGTTATGGCTCATGGGGTCTACAGGTAACTACTCTATGAAACAGAGTTTGCATATGTTGCTCATGGCTAATGCTGTCATAAACCAACAGAGGCGTCTAATGGGGTTGAGAAAATATTGGGTTCAATTAGGACTCCTTAGTCATGGCCCAAAAAACATATATATTGCAGAAATATTTCATGGGAAATTATTTTGATAAAATAAGGAGAAATGAAGAGAAACCAAACTCAAAACGAAAAAGCTGTAATTTTTAAAGAAGTTTGTTTCCCGATAGCTCCCATATAGAAGAGTTATATGGTTTTGGTGGAGAAGACCAAGTGGGTTTGTGGCTCTGGTGAACTTCTTGGGGAAGACGATGGGAAAGGGGAGAAGAGGGCAGGGGAGAAGAGAGGGAGAAGGTGAAGGTGAAATGTGAAATGTGAAAGTGAAATATGCAAGGGGCTTGGGACTTGATTTCAAGCTCGAGACTTGATTTTAAATTTCAAACGACGCCGTTTCCAAACGTGCCATGTAGGACACGGTTTCGCGCCGGTTCCCCAAACCGGTTGTAAGTAGATTTATTCTTTGAGATAAGCTGAAATCAATAGGTGGGTGCATGAATATTGGTATAAATCAATATTACTCCTATTTTTGTTCAAATTCAAATTTAGATTTTAATACTGTAACGTTTGTATATATCGAGATAAGGAATTATGAATATACGACTAAACTAACGGTTGGGAAATATTAATGTCTAAAGTTGGAAATACCTGTACAATCCAACACACCAAGACATGCAACCGCCATCATGTATTTAGGAAGTTGTAAAAGGGAAGAAAAACTTACTTTATAGAATAATAAATTTAAAGAATGATGGATAATATTATCACATCAATATAGTAAAAATATAAATAAAATTAGAGTGTATACAACATTTTTCGTTTTAATCCCCAAAATCTCCCAAAATCTGTTGGCTGACACTACAAGAAAAAAGGTTTATTGCGGCGATTTTTTGGCCGCTGGAAATAATATTGCCGCAATAAGCAATCTTTCACGGCGATTTTCTGCTTCAACGCTGCTTCAAAGAGGTTCGGTTTTAATTTTATCTTTTGCAGCGAATTTAAAGTTTTTTGCAACGAAATTTATTCGCCGCAAATTTATTTGATTTTATGCTACGATTTTTAAGATAATTGTGGCGAATTCAACCGCCGCAAAAAGGTAAAACCTTATGGCATCACCCAATTTCGCTGCAATAGTGATTTTAGGTCCTCGGCGCCAACACTCCAGAAAAAGTTTAACATTTCCCCCCAAATCCCGATTTCACATTCGTCGTCCCCAACTTTCATCTTCTCCATTTCTCTCTAGCTACAGATTACTCACCACCCACACAAAATTTCCTCTAATCAACTTCCTCCGAATGAAACCTCTAACATCAGCACTACTCCAGTCCAGTGATTCTCGCGTAAGCAATGTACGCGACTCTGCCCCATCAAAAACCCACTAATCAGCATCTAGAAACACTTGAACATCTAGAAACCGATATATAAGTATGATATTTTCATATCTCCATCCTTTAACGTACCATTAGTAATTCTATGTAATTAAGAGGGGAACAATTTCGATCCCCATTTTAATCCTTAATTAGACTGTTGTTGTCAATGTGTTGATGAACAATTAAAAAGAAGCAAGGATGATTCATGATGACGCGGCAATAGGTTTTTTTCTCTCTGGAAAAAGTGGATTGTGAGTGCCCTAGGGCTGCTGCATGGCTGCCTCCGATGGCCCCCAGGCCACTTCAGGGCCTGCCCAAGGAATATTGTGGTGCCTTTCCGGCCTCATAAAACGGTGGAGGGGGAGGTTTCTGTAGTGTTTTCTAAGGATGAGATTGATAGGTCTGCCTTGCCTTTTCAATATTCCTTGGTGCTTAAATTCTTATGGCAACGTCCTTCATTGGATTACATTCGTTCTTTCATTAGAACACGATGGGGATTGTCTAAACAACCGGTTGTTTCATCAATGAGGAGGCCGCGTAATGTATTTGTTCGGTTATCATTGGAGGAGGATTTTGTTAAAACTTTTGCTCGTGAGTCATGTGAGATTGATGGGGTTTTATATAGACCATTTCACTGGACAGCAAAATTTCATGAGGATCAAGAACCTGTCTATGCCCCAGTCTGGATAAAGTTGTCAGGGTAGCCTCCAAACTTCTTTCATGAACCCTTTTTGAAGGGGTGGAATCGTCGATTCTTGTTTTTGTTTGGCGAGGGATGGGAGTTCCCTATCGGTCAGGCCATTCGACGCTTGTTCCCTGTTTTCGCCATATGGGGGGCCAGGGATGGTGACAAGGGTAGCTGCCCTAGCGCAACCCCAGACAAGATACTCAGGCTCAAGGTCGTCCGTGCTTGGGTGACGGCCCATCTAGACGACATTTTTTAGAGGCTCTGCTAGCCGAGGAGGACCTTTGTCGGTACATGGCTCCCCTGGCCAATTTGTGCTCCGACATAGTCTTCCCGATAAGGGACGTCACATCCCGAGCTCGTAGTTGCTCTCCCAGCCCACTGTTGGAAGGAAAAGGAAAGGCACTGGAGGATTTCCCCAGTCAGATTCGATTCTGACGACCTCCCCATTCCTTCCGAGGGTCTTTCTGTAGTGGTGCTCGTTATCCAGCTCAAGCCATCGTCACCCAAGAAGATGATGAAGATATCGAACTTTCCTCACTCCGTACTGCTGGATCGAGGAGTTGTCGCGGATGCTCAACCCGAGCCATTGGTCCTCGAGCCTGCTGCTGAAACCATTCTCTCGGTCAAGGTTTTCTCAGCTGGTGATGAAATGGCAGGGGCCATTACTCTAGCCGAGGAGACAACAGCGGGTGCTCCTTTGCTCGAAGTAGCCAGGGCGCCTACGGCCCCTAGCGAGGACGAGGACTAGGACAAGGAGGAGATCGATGAGATCCTAGTGCACTTTTGGCCAACGGCTTCTGTGGGTCGTGCCGACCGCATCCACAAGATGGAAGGCAGGCTCAAAAGGTTGTTCTCTGGACTTCCATACTTCTTGTTCGTTTCCTTCTTTGATTTTGACTTCTGTGGCAGGGATGGGAGCGTCTGGTGGCATTCATTTTGGATGATCGGGAGGAGTTGGTGAGCGTGAACAAAGTGCTCCATTCGCTTGCACAATTGGTTTTGTGCTATGCTGCAGATGAGCAGAAGAAGAGAGAGGAGGTTGAGGAGGCCTTCATGGACCTGTCGAACTCCTAGGGTAAGGTTGGCACTCTTCGTCTCGAGGCTGCGCCCGCTTCCAAGGCAAGGGAGGTGTTATAGAAGTCTTTTGATGACTGTCAGCAGGAGCCTGAGCAGTTGTAGGCTGAGAATCAGGAACTACACAAGCGACAGGAGTCCGATGATCGGACGAAAAGTGGCTGACGGAGCGGTTCAAGGGGGCTTCCAAGTCTCTGGCGGACAAGAGAAAGGCCCTGGTGGAGGAAAGGAAGCAAAGGAAAAACCTGGAGGCCGATCAGATCCAGGGTCTGCGGTAGGAGTTGTCTTATGTTTGAGGTGTCCATGATGATGTTTGGTACCTGGGTTACACCGACAGCTTGGAGCGGATGAAGACTCACGTCCTCCAGAATCCTCAATACGACCTGAGGGCCCTGTGTGTGCGGGAGCTTTCTCCACATGAGGTGCCCTTACTGGTAGCTCCGCTGGGAACGATCCCGCCTGCTGATGGCTGACTCTCCTTGACAGCAAATCGTGAGGCTCCTCTTATGGGTCTTGCTCTTCTCTGTTGTTCGTTACTCTGGCTCCGAACCTCCTCTTCCAAAGCTCAACCACCTTGCTCATATAAAAATACATTCTCTTTCTTCATATCCTGCATATGAGCTCATCTTCGAGGTGATTCCTGTCCTACTGACCAACCTGTCTTCACCTCCTCCAATAATTCCTTGTGCCTATCCCTAGTAGGCAGGCAGTTCCTAGCGGCATTTTGGCGGGTTTTGTCATCGTACCATCAATTAATTGCCTCATTACATCCCTGTTAATTTTTTTAGAGCTAACCTCAAGCGTTATCATTACGTCGTAGTGATGGAGATCTCTGTCTGCCACTTCCACTGGAATATCATCTAATTAGACTTTGGTTCGTTGCGCCTTACAACTTTCTATCGTACTTAGTTGACTTTTGTTGTATGTCATTGTAATTAGCCTTTTTACGTTTTGACTTGTTCTTTGTACCTCTGCGGCTTCATGTTGTAACTTATTTTTTTGTAACTCTATGGCTTCATGTTGTACCTTGTTCTTTGTGACTCTGATGCTTCATATTGTAACTTGCGATGATTAATGATATTACCTTATATTTTGTTGTATCCAGCTATTTGTCTTCGCGCATTTTCTCTGTTGTTTCCTTCTTCATCTTCTTTTTAATGGCCGGCTTGAGGGGATTTTGTCACAGTAAATTACAGGCTCGGCGTTCGGTGGGGGATGTTATCGCCATACAAGGCCTTATGGTCCACCTCGCCAGAGCCTAGCCTATTCCCGATGACCTTGCAAGGCGACAACTCTCCTGCCCACACTATTTTAGTCCGCCTTCATTAAATAGTTGTTCTCCTAAGGCTTTTAGCGACTTTGTTTGATGAGGCCAATGTCTCTCCGGGTTTTCCTTATGCCGATTTCCTCTTTTCACCGTCTGTCTTCTGAATGTGCTTTACCTCGCCTAGGGGATGGAAATCCTCCCCTAAGAGTTAAGCTGTGCTAGGGGAATTCTGATTGCCTAGGGGAGAGGCTGGGTAGTGTTTCACTAACCCGCCTTTGTGCCCCTCCTGAGTTGCACCGTTGCTGCAAAGTTGGATATGAATAGGCCGGTCTGCTCTTTACTGCAATGATGGCCGACATAAATTCTTTGGGTAGCCGTGGGGCTGATCTTGCTCTTCACCGCGGGGAGACAAGGCGGCCTCTGGCTCAACCCGTCTCCTTGGTCCACGGGGAGGTAAGCGTTCTGGCCAGTTTGGAACTAGATTCACTCTCATCCGTTAGCGTTTTGTATTTAATCCGTGGTTGGAAAACAAGGATGCTATCATAATTTTATCCTTAAGAGTAGGAGTTAATTTTGCAAACCTGGGCCTTCTAGCCTATGTTACAATGTGCTTGTTGCCTTTGCCATGTTGCTAATGTCCATGTTCTTTGGTGCAGTATTTGGGCGGTCAATGGACTCAGCCCGCACTCCGTCGAGGAGAGGTCAGAATGTCTCACGCCAAATTGCCTCTTTGTCCCACGAGGAGGTAATTCGAACAACAATGTGGCAAGTCCACTCCTTCACTGCGATGGGGGTCGGGGTAAGTATTCGGACAGCCTCGGGGCTAGACCCACTCTCCTTCACGAGAGGGACAAGGCGACCTTTGGCTCAAACCGTCCCGCTGTTCCTCGCGAAAGGTAGGTTGTTCGGGACATCTATTACTGGACTCACTCCCACCCGTTAACACTGCAGGGAAGGGTAAGTTTGGGTCAGGCTGGTGCTGATCCCACACTTCGTCGTAGTGGAGGTTAGGGTAAGTTATTTGGGTAGCCGCGGGACTGGTCCCACTCTTCGTCACGACGAGATAAGGTGGCCCCTGGCTCTGCCCGTCTCCTTGGCCCGCGGGGAGGTAGGTCATTTGGGCAGTTAGTATCTGGACCCGCTCCTGCCTGTTGACGCTTACGTGGAAGGTTGATCTTCTTCTTCGATTAGCTGAGGACTACCCGCACTCCATCGGGGAGGCGTCGAAATGCCTCAAGCCAAACCGGCCCTTGGCCCCTCGAGGAGGTAATTCGGACGGTGATGTAGCTGGTCCGTTCCTTCGTCACGATGAGGGTTGGGGTAAATATTCGGGCAGCCTCGGGGCTAGACCTGATCTCCTTTATTGGAGGAACCAGGCGGCCTTTGGCTCAATCCGTCCCTTTACTTCCCACAGGAGGTAGGTTGTTTGGGCAGTCTGATACTGGACCTGTGCCCACCCGTTGACACCACAAGAAATGGTAAGTTTCAGTCAAGTTGGCACTGATCCAACATTTCGTCGCAGTGGAGGTTAGGGTAAGTTATTCAGACCGCCAGGGGGCTATATCCGCACTCCGCCATTGGGACACAAGGCAATCTTTGGCTCGACCCGTTTCCTAGCTCCTCGGGGAGGTAAGTTGTTCGGGCAGTTTTTAATTGGACCCGCTCCCGCCTGTTGACACTTACGAGGAAGGTAAGTCGTTCCCTTCGGGTAGTGGGAAGGATAAGGCAACATTTTGGCCTACCTTTCCATCTGGTATCCCGAATGGGTGGAAATTTTGACAGCGATGTGGCTCGTCCGCTCCTTCACCGTGATGATGGGTTGGTCCCTTTCTCCCGGATGAGGAGGTTGAGCCTCCTACTTACCTATCATCCTTCGTGGGGAGGTAGGTTGTTCGAGCAGTTTGGGACTGGACCCTCTCCTGCCTGTTGACATCGCAGAAAAGGGTAAGTTTGGGTCTGGCTGGTGCTGATCCCACACTTCGCCATGGCGGAGGTTGGGGTAAATTTTTCAGGCAACCTCGGGGTTAGACCCGCTCTCCGTCGCGGGATGGACAAAGTAGCCTTTGACTCACTCCACCCTTTTGGCCCCAAAAGAGGTACGTTCAGGCAGTTTGTAACTGGACCCGTTTCCACCTGTTGAAGTTCAAGGGGAAGGTAAGCTTTTGTTTTTGGCTGGTCGAAGGCCAACCTGCACTCCTCTGCAAGAAGGATAGAACAGCCTTAGGCATTATACTCGTCCCTTTCACCTCGCAGGGAGGTAAATTGCTGATGGAGATTTCGTTGTGTCCCTGAAACTTGACATTGAAATAGAACACTCATTTTAATAGGATCTATAGCGTGTGCATGAAAACATGAATTCGCAATAATTAAACTAGCTTAGCAATAGAATTTCAGTAGAAGTTCGATGTTCCGGGGATGTGGCAGCTCGTTTCCTTGGGAGTCTTCGAGCTGGTAGGAGCCCGAGCAATTTGTGGCGCTAACCAGGTAGGGGCCTTCCCATCGGGAGCATGTTGTTGTTCCTGTCTCTTTGAGTAAAAGATCTCCGACCTTGAATGTTCTCGAGCGCACCCGCTTGTTGAAGCATCGCTCGGCCCTTCTTTTGTTGGCTATTGTTCTTATCTCTACCTCCAGTCTGACTTCTTCCAACAAATCAAGTTGTTCCTCCAGCCGCCAATCATTGGATTCTTGCTCGAAGTGTTGAACTCTGTAGGTAGAGATTCTAATCTCTACTGGCGGCATCACCTCATGGCTGTAAGTGAGGGTGAAAGGAATTTCTTCCGTCGGCGTTTTCACCTTAACCTAGTAGGCCCACAAGACAGCAGGAAGTTCTTCTGCCCACGCCCCCTCTCTATCGTCAAGTCGCTTCTTGAGCATTCCCATCAATGTTTTGTTAGTCGCCTCTACTTGCCCGTTAGACTGGGGGTGTCCCAGGGACAAGTATCGAAACTCAATCCTCAATTCCTGACACCAATTACGGTAGTCTCATAATCAAATTGTCTTCCGTTGTCTAATATGATGGTGCACGGGATACTAAACCTGCAAACCCCATCTTCCATAGGAATAGCGTGATGTTGTTTGTCGTGATGATTGCTAGGGCCCCAGGCTCAACCCACTTGGTGAAGTAATCCATAGCTGCTACAACAAACTTTACTCTTCTCTTGCCAAGGGGGAGTGGGCCAACTAGGTCAATTCCCCTCTAGGCGAAAGGCCAAGGTGAGGTGATCAACGTCAATTCTTCCATCGAGTAGTGGAGCACCTTAGCATATTCTTGGCATTTTTGGCATTTTTGCACATTCTCCTCAGCATCTCACAGAGCCCGAGGCCGGGAATACCCCCTCACTACCTTTCCGACAAGCGCCTTTCCTCCCGATTGACTGCTGTGATCCCTTCATGTATTTCTACCAACACGTACTGTGCTTCTTTAAGGGAGATGCACCTCAAGAGAGCCATCGAGTGGCCCTTGCGGTACAGAATTCCCTCGATCAGGGTGTAGTGCGATGCTCGATTTCTAATCTTTATGGCCTTGTGTCTGTCTTCGAGCAGCTCATTGGTATCCAAGTGCTTGAGTATGTACCCCTCCCAATCTGGGGCTCCGAGCCATATCTCCATTACCTCAATCCCTACTGTGGGTACTTCAACGGTTCAGATCACAGTCTGCTCTGGCAAGAGGAAGTCTTCTTGTCCAGACGCCATGGGCTCCAGCTTATCTGCTTTCTAATTTTCTACCCTCAGCACTTGTTGAATCTGGATGTACTTGAAATGGGGGCCCTCGGCTTCTACTAGCGCCAAGTATTTTTTCAGTTTTTCGCTCTTTACGGCAAACTCGCCTCGCACTTGATTGACCACCACCTGAGAGTCGGCCCGTACTTCTATTTCGGCGGCACCTAGAGACCTGGCTACCGCCAGACCTGAAAGCAGTGGTTCATATCTCGCTTTGTTGTTCATGGTTTTGAACGCCAACTTGATGGCGTAATTGTACTCCTCTCCTTCGGATGTAACGATATGCACGCGCACTCCCCCTCCAACCCCGCAAGATGAGCCATCCACGAAAACTTGATAGGGCTTCACGAGAGGTGCATGATCACTCTCTGCCAGGACACCATTAAACTTAGCACTTGCCCCTTCATGGTGTTCTGTGGTGCATAGCCTATGTCAAATTCGCTCAGCTCTATTGCCCAGTTTATAAGCCGGCCTGAGGCGTCCAGTTGTTGTAGGATCTTTTTCAAGAGGATTTTTGTGAGGACCCTTACTAGGTGAGCTTGAAAGTACAGGTGCAACTTGCGCGTGGTTACCACCAGCATAAAGGCCAGTTGCTCAATGCGGGGGTATGTAGCTTTGGCCCCATGACATGCTCGGCTGGTGTAGTAGACCGGCCTCTGGACTCCATCTTCTTCATGCACTAATGCTGAAGAGACTGCTTGGGAAGAGACTACCAAGTACAGGACAACGTCTCCCCACACCAGGGTTGGTTGAGGAGCAGGAGGCTCGTGAGGTGCTTCTTGAGAGCCTCAAATGCCAAGTCGCACTCGTCGTCCCATACATGTGCCTCTTGCAGAACCTTGAAGAAAGGCAGGCACTTGTCGGTGGATCTTGATATGAACCTGTTGAGAGCCGCTACTTTCCCGGCCAGTCTTTGCACCTCATTTTTGCTTTTGGGAGAGGCCATGTTGAGGATGGCCTCCACCTTCTCGGGGTTGGCTTCAATTCTGAGTTCCGACACCATGAATCCCAAGAATTCTCCCGATCCAATGCCGAAGGTGCATTTTACTTGGTTCAACTTCATCTGGTTGTACATCAGAATCGCGGAAGTCTCCCTCAGATTGTTCAAGTGTTGTTCCAAAGTCCCACTCTTAACCAACGGGTCATCCACATTATCCTCCATGTTTCTTCCTACTTGATTTTTGAACATGCGGTTGACTAGCTGCTTGTAGGTGGCGCCCACGTTCTTTAGCCCAAAAGGCATTCTCGTGTAACAATATAGGCCTCAGTGGGTGATGAAGGAAGTCTTCTCCTCGTCCTTGGGGTTCTTGAAAATCGGGTTATACCCAGATTAGGTGTCCATGAAGTTGAGCATATAGTGATCCTCCATGGAGTCGATGATCAGATCGATGTGGGGAAGTGGGAAACTATCCTTCGGGCAGGCTTTATTGAGGTCGGTGAAGTCGATGCACATTCTCCATTTGTCGTTCGGCGTTTTTACGAGCACCACGTTCGACAGTCATTCTAGATAGTGGGCTTCTTGGATGAATTTAACGGCTAACAGGCGAAAGGCCAAGGTGAGGTGATCAACGTCAATTCTTCCATCGAGTAGTGGGGCACCTTAGCATATTCTTGGCATTTTTGGCATTTTTGCACATTCTCCTCAGCATCTCACAGGGCCCGAGGCCGGGAATACCCCCTCACTACCTTTCCGACAAGCGCCTTTCCTCCCGAGTGACTGCTGTGATCTCTTCATGTATTTCTACCAACACGTACTGTGCTTCTTTATGGGAGATGCACCTCAAGAGAGCCATCGAGTGGCCCTTGCGGTACAGAATTCCCTCGATCAGGGTGTAGTGCGATGCTCGATTTCTAATCTTTATGGCCTTGTGTCTGTCTTCGAGCAGCTCATTGGTATCCAAGTGCTTGAGTATGTACCCCGCCCAATCTGGGGCTCCGAGCCATATCTCCATTACCTCAATCCCTACAGTGGGTACTTCAACAGTTCAGATCACAGTCTGCTCTGGCAAGAGGAAGTCTTCTTGTCCAGACGCCATGGGCTCCAGCTTATCTGCTTTCTAATTTTCTACCCTCAGCACTTGTTGAATCTGGAAGTACTTGAAATGGGGGCCCTCGGCTTCTACTAGCGCCAAGTATTTTTTCAGTTTTTCGCTCTTTACGGCAAACTCCCCTCGCACTTGATTGATCACCACTTGAGAGTCGGCCCATACTTCTATTTCGGCAGCACCTAGAGACCTGGCTACCGCCAGACCTGAAAGCAGTGCTTCATATTTCGCTTTGTTGTTCATGGTTTTGAACGCCAACTTGATGGCGTAATTGTACTCCTCTCCTTCGGATGTAACGATATGCACGCGTACTCCCCCTCCAATCCCGCAAGATGATCCATCCACGAAAACTTGATAGGGCTTCACGAGAGGTGCATGATCACTCTCTGCCAGGACACCAGTAAACTTAGCACTTGCCCCTTCATGGTGTTCTGTGGTGCATAGCCTATGTCAAATTCGCTCAGCTCTATTGCCCAGTTTATAAGCCGGCCTGAGGCGTCCAGTTGTTGTAGGATCTTTTTCAAGAGGATTTTTGTGAGGACCCTTACTAGGTGAGCTTGAAAGTACAGGTGCAACTTGCGCGTGGTTACCACCAGCATAAAGGCCAGTTGCTCTATGCGGGGGTATGTAGCTTTGGCCCCATGATATGCTCGGCTGGTGTAGTAGACCGGCCTCTGGACTCCATCTTCTTCATGCACTAATGCTGAAGAGACTGCTTGGGAAGAGACTACCAAGTACAGGACAACGTCTCCCCACACCAGGGTTGGTTGAGGAGCAGGAGGCTCGTGAGGTACTTCTTGAGAGCCTCAAATGCCAAGTCGCACTCGTCGTCCCATACATGTGCCTCTTGCAGAACCTTGAAGAAAGGCAGGCACTTGACGGTGGATCTTGACATGAACCTGTTGAGAGCCGCTACTTTCCCGGCCAGTCTTTGCACCTCATTTATGCTTCTGGGTGAGGCCATGTTGAGGATGGCCTCCACCTTCTCGGGGTTGGCTTCAATTCTGAGTCTGACACCATGAATCCCAAGAATTCTCCCGATCCAATGCCGAAGGTGCATTTTACTGGGTTCAACTTCATCTGGTACTACATCAGAATCGCGGAAGTCTCCCTCAGATTGTTCAAGTGTTGTTCCAAAGTCCCACTCTTAACCAACGGGTCATCCACGTTATCCTCCATGTTTCTTCCTACTTGATTTTTGAACATGCGGTTGACTAGCTGCTTGTAGGTGGCGCCCACGTTCTTTAGCCCAAAAGGCATTCTCGTGTAACAATATAGGCCTCAGTCGGTGATGAAGGAAGTCTTCTCCTCGTCCTTGGGGTTCTTGAAAATCTGGTTATACCCAGATTAGGTGTCCATGAAGTTGAGCATATAGTGATCCTCCATGGAGTCGATGATCAGATCGATGTGGGGAAGTGGGAAACTATCCTTCGGGCAGGCTTTATTGAGGTCAGTGAAGTCGATGCACATTCTCCATTTGTCGTTCGGCTTTTTTACGAGCACCACGTTCGACAGTCATTCTAGATAGTGGGCTTCTCGAATGAATCTAACGGCTAACAGGCGGTCCACTTCCTCAGCTATGGCAACGTTCTTTTCTGCACTGACACTTTGGCGTTTCTACCTCACTCCTCATAACTTGGCCCTACGAAAATAGAGAATAATGCAACTGGGAGAGGGTGGCTTGGGGTTAGGGAGTCTCCGATGCCAAAGTCAATAAATTGAAAATTTGTAAATAAGTAAGAAAGTCTAGGGATCCGAGGGAGTTACTCGTACCTGGAAGTTGCTATTTATACCGGAAGCCTAGGAGGGGGACAGATCGTGTCTGCCCCCTTAGAGTCCGTATCCTTCCTACTGTTCTTTTTGTCATAATCCTTTAATACGGCGTGGCTCTGTGACGGCATTATTAACATGGCTTGTAACTTAGGTAGTGGTGTCATTAATGCGGCATGGTTCCCTAATTTGCTTCATCTTCAGTGATCAGTCGATATTGCTCCCGTGTTATAGGATCAAGGGTTCCCCGCTCTGCTCTATACAACTCCCCACAATCAGAGTGTTACCGAGATATGTCAGGCATGTCTATCTCATCAACCATCTGTTTGCTTTTCCTTGTAGGAGCCTTTCTTCATGGATGAATTTAGACCTTGGGGGCGAGTGTCAGGCTGAGGCCTAGTGGACTTGTGAAGTTAAGAAAATTCTCTTACATAGAGAATAGCTAGAGATATGCAAGAATATCGCATCTTATAAGATGGAAATTTGTATTCGTAATCTTGACGTTCATGGAAATGTTAGATTTCCTTAACCAAACGACACAAAATAGTTTTCGTTGTTTGAAGAAGTTCTACAAAATAACTTTTTCAACGAGCTAGAATGTGGGGATATTGGTGGGATTGGGTTTCAGGAGAAGAAAATAGATGGAGGGTACAGATTCTTTTTTAAGGATCAGATAGGAATTATGAGTCTCAAATAAAGAAATATTGGCAATTATCCATAAATATTAAATTTACAAAAACTCTGGCTCATAGGTGCAAAAATTAGGAACTTGAGATCGGCCTGAACAGGGGCCGCTTGGGGGTAGAAGTTTGAAATGATTTCATATCATATTAGAGGTACTTAAATTTAAATAGTTATAAGGAACTAACACGATCAATTTGATGCTAATACCCACAGCTAGCCAACAATATCCAAATTTTGAAAAAACTTAGGATCCACTTCATATATAAATCATTTTTCATTTTTAAAAATGTGGAATGTCATGGCATGCATAAGAGTTTCTTTTAAATAGTTACCGGAAATTTGATGAAACTATTGGACTGATAGAATTAATTAGGAAATCTAAAGAAATTTTCTAGAAAGAGAATTAAGATTTATATAAATTTAAGGGGTAGTGTTAACTTCAAACTTTCAAGTTTACTTGTTGGAAATATTTAAATGAAGAAAAGCGTCGTGAGAATACGTTTTTTTATTTTTTTTCTCTCTAAACTTTCTTTCTTTCTTTCTTCTGATAGTAAGAAAATTTCATTATAGAATCAAGGACATACAAGGAAGCCTTATCATCCCAAATAATTTGGGATGTAGGCAGAGGATTCACATCCTCCCACATTACAACATTATTTACATGCCAAGCATAACGAACCAATCCATGGGCAGCCTCATTATCTAATCTATAGACATGTTGGACAGAACATATGTTAACCCTTCTCATAAGATTCTTGGTTTCCTGCAGCACATGAAATAAAATTGAGAAAGAGGTAACTGTTTTATCTTTTTTTTATTATTATTATTATTATGAAAAATAGACTTCATTTCATTAATTAATGAAGTTACAGCTGTGACTGGTCAATACTGAGAAAAAACTCAAATTACAAGCTAAACTACATATCTGTTGAAAGCTTCCCCACACACACATCGTTGCGACGGACATTGTTTTAACTTTTATAAACTCTTAATAGAAAATATCATTCTTTGTACAAAAACAGAATTAACCATCTCCCACCTCCTAGGAGGAAAGGGTAAAACAACCTCCATCCTCCAAAAGAGGAGAAGGAAGTACCACCTCCATCCTCCAAAAGGAGGAGAAGGAAACAACCATGCCCCTCCTCCAAAAGAGGAGGGGGTTTCCCTACTATAGACAAAAGTCTAATAGTCTAATTATTTTGTTTTCTAAAACAAACACTAAAAAAAATTACAAACACTAAAAAAATCGAAGATACACTGCAAAAAGAGGCTGCAGTGGTGTGTGAAGGACATGCGCCACTCTAGAAAGAGGTTGAGCAGTCGATCTTGAAGGTACCAAAGTCGTTGGACCCAGAGCTACTAGGTGTGGCGGCAGTAGTTGATTCCTCACAGTGGCGCGTGGCAGCCACGTGGATACTACGACCCATGCGTGTAGGTAACGCGCCGCTCCTTTTGACACAGTGTTCGGTAGTCTGACAAATCAGCAACCTAGGAAGCCCCCGGTGGGGCGCGTGGTGTTCTCCAACCACCGAAAGTCTCCGAACGACACTCCACCTTTATTTTGCTTGAAAAAACACAAAAATAGAGAAAAAAAAATACAAATTAGAAGAAAACGCACTAGGCTGAGAGGAGGAGAAGGGAGGGAGGAGGGGGGAGGAGCCGAAACTCCCACCCCTCTTAAGCTTGTTACGATTTTGGTGAGTTTTCTAGAGAGAGGTCAGAGGTTCTCTCTCTAAGTTTTCTAGCAACTGTTTCATCTTGAATAGCCTTGATCATCATCAAACAGTCACTCTCAAGAACTATCTAAGTAATCCCTCTTTGCAAACAGAATTGTATACCTCTAAGCATTGCAAGAAATTCCACTGCCTTAGGCTCAACAACATTTTGTTATTTCATACTAACAGCAAATAAAACACCATTCTGGTCTCTTAAAATTGCCCCTATTTCTTCCCTTTGTTGGTCTAAGAACATGGCGCCATCTACATTGAGTTTAACCAAACTAGAAGGAGGTGGCTGCCATCTGCAATAATAGTTCAGATTTGATTGTGGTGACTGCAATAAGGTCAGTTATTTATTAGGTAAATACTCTAGTCACAAAGGGATTACACAAAAATAATCTCACAAATTTATGTGGCTTAACATGGTTCGTCAGATTATAAAGTTATTTTTATTATAAAGTAAATCTAACGGATCAAATAAAGCCACATTAAGTTATGAGATTACTTTTGTGTAATTTTTTTGTATGGATGTAACAGTACTTTTCAAAAATTAAAGTCATAATTATTTATTATGTTTCACTTGTAGATCTATTATTTATTGTCACATCAAAAGAGATTGAGGATACAATGATAAATAGATTTTTTCAATAAAAATTCTTTCAATTTTTTTGGAAACTGTTTAGATGTGTTTTTATCATATCTAATGCAGATAGATAAGAAAAATTGAATAAAGTTTTTTAAAATTATATTTTGTATTGAATCTTGATATAAAAAAGTATAAATTGTTTTAAATAAAATTATATTTATATTTTTAGTTTTTGTAATAGTTTGTTTTATTTTTTATTTTCTTATATTCATTAAAATTTAGCAAATAACTTATTGGAAAGTTGAAATAGTAGATTTCTTTTAAGATTAAAATGTTTTTTTTTTAAGTTGAATAATTTTTTTAAATATCTAATAAAATAATTGAGATGAGATGAGATAAGATGAGTTGAGATAAAAATTAAAAATTGAATAAAATATTTTTAGAATATATATTTTTAATATTATTTTCGTTTTAAAATTTTAAAAGGTTGAAATATTTATTTTATTTTATATAAAAATTTAAAAAAATTATAATAATCAGATAAAATCATATGAATTTATAAAAGTGAGAAAGCAAGCAAAGTCAATGGATAGAGCTGCAGACCAATGCCGCAATGCCACGTAGACTCGAAAGATACACCTATTGGATTGAGCAAGATGATCTTGGAGCTTTGATTTTTTTGTACACATCGAAACTAGCTTTGCTTTATAAAAATGATAAATAATCGTCATTTTTCATATATATTATAAAATATATCGCGTATATATCTATCTTAAAAAACCCATCAATCATTTCAAACAAACAACACCTCTTATCAAACCCACATTCAATCATCTGTCGGGACTGGGACCCTCCACTCGGTCTACGTGTCTCATAACCACATCTGCTGCTAGCTTAGATTTCTTCATCTTCCAAAATGTTTTTGTCGTAAATGCTGTGATTGTTACACCTGGCAACAGAGTAGCTTGGGTGGTGGGCTCCCCGTTTGCACCTAACAAATCCCATTCCCGTTAGGTCGCCATCATGCTGGCATTATATATCTTGAATTACACATTATTTTCCTTACACATTAATAATATAGCCTTTCATGATTGGAGAAAATCCCATTTTGTAACATAAATGCATGCATTGGGGAAATCAAAATTTCTTCTTATTTTTCGTTTCCAACTAAAAACAGTCCAAAAATAAAGGGAAAAGAGTAATCGTTTGTGCCGCTAAATAAATGTAATTTCCACGTTGCTTGGTTGCGAACCATACATCTGTCTTCTATTGCCACGAGCATGGATCGTATGGAGAGGAAATGGCCCGCCCATATTCAATCAATTTTACACAATTGACATGCAAAGGACGATTCATGACTTAGAAGTGCCAAAAAGAAAATGAACAACGAGAAAAGGACGTTATATATATAAAAAGTGTGATCATAATCAAACACAAAAGGTTTGGGGCCTATATAGAATGTTAGATTGCGTTTGATTTTCAAACTCAACTGAGCTTAATTAAATTTAGTTTAATTTTAAATTTAGTCTAACATCTAAATATCTAACTCTTAAATTATTAAATTCATCACAATTTAAAACCTTCTTACATATGGGATTCACAACCTTTTTCAACTTAAAACATTTTTATATGTGAGACTCACAATCTTTTTTAATTTTCCTTAAAAAAGTATTAAACTCTTCTTAACATCTAAACACATTTTAAACTCAATTTAGATGGCCTCATATAACTCCCCCACTACTCAGCTCACTTTTAATCATAAAAAACTCAATTCAATTCAGTTCAGCTCAACATCCAAACGCAGTCTAACTCCAACCAACATTTTGGACTATTTACTAGGACTTTTTGACTTAAAGCTGTGAATCAAGGATCACATTTATAAGAGATCTAGTATTCATGTACAATTGCTCCCTCATCTCTTAATCAATTTTAAGTCCTTTACATGGAAACTCAAGTACAATATATATATCATAGTACTCTTTCTACGATTTTGTTGTACTATATATCATATCATGCTAATTTCTATAAGAATACATGCATCCAAGTCATTACGATAAAGATTTATTTATAGAAGAGCTGGAAGCCACATATCTAATAATGACCCCATCTCAATTTTATTAATAGCTCTCACTTATGACTGAAGAATACCGTGATAACAAAACCGACACTCGTAATTTACAAAAAACCACTAACACCATTCCTTGTATCCCAACCAAAACAAAACAAAACCAAACCAACAAAACTACTAAAACCAACCTATGAAAAATCATCCAAAACAAACCTATACAAATAAAACAAGATAACCTAGACATGCCTATAAAAACAAAACTGAAAACAAAAACGAAAAACAATAAATAGCGGCCCAGCTTAAGGATAATCTGTGATCCGAACAACTTCAAGTTTTCTGTTGGTTTTCCTGCTCGTTACTTTTACTGCAGTTAAGAAACTATTATGCACGAACCCAATTAAAATACCTTCTTAATTTTTGATCTCCATATTTTTGCCCCATATTTTTGTTTTTGCTTTTAGATTTTAATTATATGGGATCACAGTCGATCACTTTCTTGAGAATCTTATCATGATCTCTTTAATTAAATGTCTCTCTTTAGTCTCACACAATAATATAAATCTAACGACTCTAAACAATATTCACTGCAAAAAAATGAGTATTTGTGATCGAATTTTTTTATATATAGTGATTCTTGCACATCACTTTGCAAAGGTATTTTAGAAACAAATCTCCTACGTACTACATATATAATTTGTCTAGTTTTTGTTAATTTCTCATTATAAGATAACTGTTTATTTGTGATCAGTTTATTGCATGCGAAAATGATTATTTCTTGTAAAAATAGTCTGTTTTCATCGCAAATAGTTAGTCATTATCGTCACAAATAATCCGTCACAAATACTCATTTTTCTTGTACTTACTATAAGAAAATTATTTATTTGCGACTAATTATTTCCAACGAAAATAATTATTTCTTGATAAAATAAATCTATTTTTATGGCTAATACACGTAGGTTTCATGCCAGTACGCGGAAAAATTACCGATCGAGAAAACTGCATAATTAGAAGATTAATGTTGGAAAAGAGTCCAGCAAACTGTTTTAAGCTGAAGTACTTATCCATGATGTGAACAAACCGTACCATGATGCTAACACATTTGTCGTATTCATTTTTGCGGATAATTATAGCGATAGAGAGAATGGATCGAGCTACTACTTATCTTTAATTTCAAGGAAGAAGACGAAGTCATATGACTAATATTAATCTTTTTAATTGCAAAACATATATAATTTATAAACACTTTTTTGACTATTTCATGCAGCTCTAAAGTCGGAGAGTATTTAATGGGCGGGCAGGCCCATGTGGGCACAGCCAAAATCCGAGTGGAGCGCATGTACAGCCATGCGCGTCACGTACGTAGCCACCTCCACGTTCGTAGCCACCTCCACGTTCATTGATCATTCATGTTAATGACACTAGAAAACAAAGGAAGCTGCACTTTGGATCTGTTGTAATTTTCTGTTCACATTGAGCAGATACGTACGTACAGTGCATAAATTTGAATTTGTTTATTTTCTAGTTTGGGTTATCATGTATTGTTTGTGTTTTAGAAAGAAGGAAAATACTACTGGCGCCGCTCTTAAGTCCCGTTCTTATATGCCACTCGACTTGGCCCTACACATCTGCACAATTTATTCATTTTAAAACACAAGGAAAGTAATGGAACACTATCTCCTCTCGCGCACTCTCCTTCTCACCCATCGACCCCGCTACTGGCCCCACTCTCAACCAAGTTCCTCTCCGACCTCATCTCCCCTCTCCCTCCATCTCCGACCTCATCTCTGACCACAACCTTTTTTTTTTTCCTCCCCAGACCCATCGACTTCGCCCTCCCTAGGACCAACCATTTCGACATCTCCATCCCAACGAGTTCTTGCCCTACTAGTCCATGGTCCTCTCTCAGCCATCTCTCTGACAAAATCTCCAAGGTCTTGGTTTTATTCTTTTTTTCTCGGTTTTCCCTGCACTAGGGAGGCCAAACGTCCCGTTCTTTTTTTTTTTTTTTTTTTTTTGGATTTTTTTTTTCTTCTAAGCTATGTTGCAATAGTATTGTTATGATCCTTACTTATTGTACTAAGGAAGGAAATGGAAATGGAATGATGGAGACATTTGTGAAAAAATGGATTGTAGTTGACATGTTTGTGAAAATAGTTGTGAAAAATGAAAATGGAAATGGAAATGGTCTCTCGGTGTACAATGTAATGCAATGGTCACTGCCCACAAACATTGATATATACCATCTTCTTGATTGCTATGGTCACTATTTTCAATATAGATGTCATAATGCTTATTTCATTAAATATTCATATCTAGCTCTCGTATTACAACTATTTTTATAAAGCTTTATTTTAATATCCTTGTTTTACATGTTGTATATTTGTAGACAATTTGAACATTGCAATAGATGCCGATCAACATAGAATTTTTAAATAATGAGTGTGATGAGGTAGAAATTGATAAGGAGATTGGAAGTGATGAAACTATTGAAGAACCTACGGTTGGAATGCAATTTTCATCTGTTGAAGAAGTGCATGTTTATTATATGAAGTATGGTAAGAAGAAGGGGTTTGGGGTATTCAAAAAGAATATTAGACAGGATATAACAATGGGACAGTAAGATGGTTTTGGCTGGCATGCACGGGAGGAGGCACATCGAAGAGTACGGTTGCCAATGTTATAAAACCAAGACAAACAGTAAAGATGGGGTGTAAGGTTATGATTAATGCAGTATTCAATGTTGAAGGTGGATATACTATATCTAAAGTGATATTGGATCACACTCACGCTTGTAGTCCAGGGAAGGCAAGACATTTCATATGCTTTAAAAAGATTGATACTCGTGTTGCTAAGAGGCTTAAAATAAATAGCGAGGCAGGAATAAGGTTGTCCAAATATTTTAAGTCTGTGGTTGTTGAGGCATGGGGTTATGAAAATGTAACATTCGGGGAAAATGAGTGTCGAAACTACATTGACAAAGTATGACGACTTCACCTCGGGGTTGGAGATGGTGTAACTCTATGTAACTATTTCGAATATATGCAAAAAAGAATTCCGGAGTTTTATTATAAGAATAACGTTGACAATGAGATGTGGTTAAAAAATGTGTTTTGGCCGGACGCCCATACTAGAGTTGTGTATGAATCATTCGGGGATGTGATTACATTTGATACAACATATCTAACTAATGCGTATAAAATACCTTTCGCACCGTTTGTGGGTATGAACTACCATGGGCATTCAATCCTACTTGGGTGCGGATTGATATCCAGTGAGGATACAAATACATTCGAGTGGTTATTTGAGTTATAGTTGCAGTGTATGAATAACCAACCACCAAATGCAATCATCACAGATCAAGTCAAAGTCATGAAAATTGCAATCTCGAGGGTGTTTCCAACTGCTAGGCATCGATTATGCTTGTGGCATATAATGAAAAAGTTTTATGAGAAATTTGGCTCACATTGTCGATATGAAGAAATCAAGAGTACCCTACATAGGTGCGTGTATGACTCTTTCAGTCAGCATGAGTTTGATAAACATTAGTACCGTATGCTCAATACATATGATTTGCATGAGAATGCATGGTTAGTATCACTATATAGTGATCGATATTATTGGGTGCCAGCCTATGTTAGAGACACATTCTGGGCAGGAATGTCAATCACATAGCGAAGTGAAAGAATAAATGCATTTTTTGACGACAACATTCACTCCAGAACTACTCTAAAGCAATTTGTTGACCAATATGATTCGGCCCTTAGGAGAAAGGTAGAGAATGAAGCAATTGCTAACTTCAATTCCTTTAACACGGACATTCATTGCATCAGTCGCTATCGTCTTGAGAAGCAATTTCAAAGTGCATATACTCTTGATAAATTCAACAAGAGGAATTGTAGGGATTTCTATATTTGACTATAAGGAGATGGGGTGTGAGGATGGTAGATATACGTTCGTTGTTGTAGATGAGGTTCAAGTTGGTAATGACTTATTAAACATGTAACCTTTAATGTGGAAGTTGATCAAGATCCCCTTGATGTGAAATGCAGTTGTAAGTTATTTGAGTTTAGGGATATTTTGTGCAGACACGCTCTCTGTGTCTTAACTCAGATGAGCCAACATACAATACCATCAAAATACATCTTTGATCGGTAGAGGACATATGTTAAGCGAAAATACACCTTCGTGAAAAGTAGTTATGACACTACTAGCATCGACGATGCACGAAGGTATGATAAGATCCAAAATTCATTCTATGAACTGTGTTCCAATGCTCCAAAGGCTAAGAGTAGTTGTGTTAAATTGATTAGTCAGATAGAACAGTTGAAGACACAGAACCCTAGTATCGCTGATCATGATACTAGCAACACAGTTGATACGACTCCTTCGATGGAGGCTTCGATCCCTAGAGTTCTTAGTCCGTTGGTAGTTCAGAGTAAGGGAAGACCACCGTTTAAGAAAAAAGAGCACCCTGCTGAGAAGAGTATTAAGAAATCTAGTATGAAAAGGCGATTGCACAACAACCAAGCTGAGGTTCCTTTTTATTAATGTTGTATGCTAAATTTACGATTCACTTGGTCTTGAATGTTTTGTTGTTTTTTTATTTAATTTATTTTTAAGTTATAATTTTAACACTAGGATCAACAAAGTCAAGTTTAGACACATGCGCCAGAATTGTTTTCAACTCATTCGACGGCTCATCACTCACAGGTAATGTAAAACTAAAATATTTTGATAATCTTTTTAGTGAATTGCTTTGCCACTGACAACATTTTTTTATGCCCCTATAGGACAACACTATGGAGGCTTTCCATCAGGACTTCGAGGCTTTTTGATTGGTAGACGCCATGAGACAAATTTGTAATCTTGGGATTTTATATTGTAATCTTGGGATTGTATTGAACCTATTTTTGTAACTCTTTGCTGATGTAATATCATAATTGTAATCATGCTATTAATTGGATTTGGATTTGGACTACCCAATACTACACAACCACACAAGATTACATGAAATTACATTAACTGCAAAGATTACATATTGTCTTAGAGTTTTCCAAAAAACATGCCTAAACAAAGTACCCATGACGTTGAAATTACTAAAACTACAGTGACTCTCTCAACCTTTCTCTTACGTCTCTCAATCTCTATTTCTAGTCGATGTCGAGTTGTTTGGGCATCCATTGCTAGTTGTATCTTTTCAATTTCAGTTTTTAATTTGTTGATTCTCTTCTCTCCATATGGAGGTATTTCCAGGTTATACCAACAAAAATATCCGTAAGAATGTCCAGCTTGCAAAATCAGCCAACACATTAGCAAGCAAGGAATACCATTCACTTCTTAGCAAACAAGATTTAAATTTGAGATACCTTAAAGTTTTGGCAATTGAAAAATCGACGCCCGTCATTATCCTCCGTATGCGCAGTTCGTCTACATGCTTTAATACTACAAAAGCATATTGGGTATTCATTTTGCCAAGAATTAGATATTGCTAGTGCTACTACGTGCTTCCGACATTGTTGAATATCTAGCCTCATGCAGGAAGAGGTATTGTGCAAACATGTAGGGCCATGTCAAGCGGGTTATAAGAACAGGACTTAAGAGCGGGGCCAGTAGCATTTCCCATGAAAGAAATTAACTGATGTGATCATGATCAATTATATGAATATGAAAGGCCTTAACCAGAGAGGATGAAGGTGAAGGTAGGCCTGTTAAGCGTGCGATTTCAACGGATGGCTATGAAATGGAGGCAACTCAGAAGGCAAATACTAGATCGGCGGTGGCTGTTGAATAGCACCACCGCACCCAATGAAGATTATAAGCTGGAATGTCCTTGGGCTTGGGAACCCACGAGGCATTCGAACCCTCTGCGATCTGGTGAAGATGGAAGCTCCCAATGTCCTATTTTTACAGGAAACACATCTGAAGGCTCATGAATCCGAGGTATGTAAATTTAAATTAGGGTTTGCAAATTGCTTGGTGGTGGATTGTCAAGGTCGGAAGGGGGGTCTTGCTTTGTTGTGGGGTCGGGATGTTAACTTGTCAATTGTTACTTATTCTCAATATCACATTGATGCACTGATTGAAGATGATTCTGGGATAGGGTCCTGGTTTTTAACTAGAATTTATGGGTTTCCTGAAGTTGCTCAACGTTACAAAACCTGGGACTTGTTGCGAACACTTGATTGACAAAATGGTGAAGCTTGGTTAGTAATTGCTGATTTTAATGAACTCTTGCATCATTATGAGATTTTTTTTTCTTTTTTTTTTGGGGGGTGGGGGGGGGGGGGGGGGGGGGTGGGGGGGAAGTCCACGTCCGCATAGGCAAATTTCTGTTTTTAGGAATGTGGTGAATGATTGTGCTTAAAGGGATATGGGTTTTGGGGCACAAAATCTACATGGTGTAATAGGAAGGGAGGGTCTCACTGTGTTAGTGAGAGATTGGATAGGGCATTGGCGTCTGCTTCATGGGGGAATAAGTTTTCCAATGCTTCGATGACACATGGTGTGGAAGCTTATTCTGATCATATTCCTATCTGGGTGAATACTGAAGGGGAAGGGGGTGTTATATGGGGTAGAAGACAGTTCGAGTTTGAAGAGATGTGGATAGGAGAGCAGGCTTATGATGATATTATCAGGTGCACATGGATGAGAGGGAATGAGGGGAGTAGTATGCTCAATCTAATGGACAAGATAAAGGAGTGTGTAAGTCAATTACATAGCTGGAATAAAAATTGCTTTGGTAATGTTCAAAAGCAGTTACGATTGGCAAGACAAAACATAGAATTGTTGCATGCTTCTGATCTAGTAGGTGAACAAAAAGAAGATCATGAGAGGGCTAGAGAGGAGGTGCAGAAATGGATGGAAAGGGGTAAGGTGATGTGGAGGCAAAGGTCTAAGGCTTTGTGGCTCAAAGATGGTGACATAAATTACAACTATTTTCACATGAAGGCATATCAGAGGAGGAGGAAAAATAGATGTGCAAAAATTTAGGATGGGGAAGGGGTTTGGCAGTATGGTGAGCAGAGGGATAGGATTCATTTACAATATTTTGAGAACATTTTTACAAGTTCAAATCCAAGTGGAGATTCTGCTTTTCTCGAGTCTCTTGCCGATAGAGTTACTCCAGCTATGAACGAGCTAGGGCCAGAGGTATACTGAAGCTAAAGTTCTGAGTGACTTGTCTGAAATGAACCCATCCAAAGCCCTTGGTCCAAATGGGATGTCCCCAACTTTTTTTCAAAAATATTGGCATGTGGTGGGCAATTCTGTCCTTGAAGCTGTTTTACAAGCATTGAATTCAAGTGTCTTTCCTCGATCCCTTAATCATACTTTTATCACACTCATTCCAAAGAAGAATAATCCTGCTGTGGTTTCTGATTATAGGCCCATTAGTCTTTGTAATGTGGCCTATATATTGATCTCTAAAGTTATTTCCAATAGGTTGAAATCTGTTTTGCCTAGTATTATTGGGGAAAGTTAAAGTGCTTTTGTGCCCGGTCGTTTAATTACTGATAATGTGCTTATTACTTATGAGTTAGTGCTTTTTTTAAAGCACAAAAAAAAGGAGAAAAAAGGGTTTATGTCTTTGAAGCTGGATATGAGTAAGGCCTATGATAGAGTTGAGTGGAGTTTTATTAAAAAGGTGATGGAAGTGATGGGATTTCAGACAGGATTTGTTTATTTGGTGATGCTATGAGTTCAAACGGTTTATTTTTCTGTTTTGGTTAATGGGGAGCCGAAGGGACCAATTATTCCTAGTAGAGGGTTGTGACAAGGGGATCCTTTGTCCCATTATCTTTTCCTTCTTTGTACTGAAGGGCTCACTTCTTTGTTGAATGCAGTAGGTATAAGGAGGGACATTTTTGGGATTAAAATTTGTAGGGGTGCTCCCAATATTAATCATTTGCTTTTCGCAGATGATAGTGTTATCTTTTGTAAGGCTGAAGTAGAGGAGAATAAGAGAGTTCAAGCTGTCCTATCAGTTCATGAGAGTGTGTTGGGCAGGAAATTAATAAGGAAAAAACCTCCATGGTTTTTAGTAGTAATGTGGGTAGGGATGTAAGGAAAGAGATTTGGTTGCAATGGGGTAATGAGGAAATACAGCAGTATGAGAAATATCTTGGATTGCCTCCAATTGTGGGGAGATAAAAAAAAAAAATTATATCAATATATATGTCGATCGAATCGATCAATTAGCTAGCCTCGTTCGATTCAACATGATCTCTTGATCCAAAAATGTGGATACATATTTTTCATCCTAAATCTTATCTTCTTTTTAATAATATCAATCGATCGATGTGGATATAATTTAAATAATTTTATTTGAATAATAATATAAAGATATGGAAGTACTACTCTAGCGAGGCTCATATATATCTCGTTATAAAGTGTACGCGGTGTCCCCCCATCTTAACAATCGACTTGAAGGAGTGGTGCGAATTTTAGGGACTACTGCCTATATCTATATATATATATATGGATACATTAGAGCACTCTCATTGGATTAGCTAAAGTTAAAGTACATTTTTTATAAATGTAAGATGAATTTAGCATTTAGCTATTACATTCACATAAGTTTCTACATTGGAATAGCCATTTTTTCATTATATGACAATAAAATAATATAAGATGAATTTAACTTTGACTATTCACATTAAATCTCTATATTGGATTATCCATTTATTCATTATATAGTAATGAGTAATTAATAATTTTGAAAATTTTTTAATTTTTTTAATTATGAATTTATTTTATTTTATCATATTTTACTATTCATAATATTATATATTAATTAGTAATTGTATTCTAATTATATTTTTTCAATTGTTTAAAATGTAGAGAGAAATAATTGATATTAAAAAGAGAGAAAAAAAGAATATAAAATAGATTTGATGAATGAATAGTTCATTTCAAATTTGAAAATTATTTTAGATATTACTGTAGCTATATTCCAAATATTTAGAATATAGCTATTTTAATGTGAGCTATTTCATGACTTAATAGCTAAATTCTCATTAGATTTAGCTTTTAGCTAATCTAATGAGAATGCTCTTACTGCATTAAATCTCTCTCCCTTTTTTTGTTTTGTTTTCGTCTGTGTTTTAATTTGTCTTATATTGAAGCTAAACATGAATGTTTAACAGAAACTAATCATTGCATGTGCAAGATCAGATATTGATTGTTAGATACTCTTTTTTATACGGTGGAGAATATTAGCTTGCATGATACTCTTTTGTCACTGAATGGCCACCCAATCAATTTAATAGCTAGCTTCCTTTCGACTCTTCGAGGATAAGAAAAATAAAGTACATTAAGCTTGGAAGTTTGGTTGAGGAGATTATCTCATCTCATCTCATAATTATAATTTTTTTAAACTCTTATACAAAGTATAATAAATAATTAAATTTTTTTTAAATTTAAAATAAAAATTATATTAAAAAATTATATTCTAATAATATTTTATTCAACTTTCAACTTTTATCTAATCTCATCTCATCTGATCATCTGTGTAACTAATTATCTCATCTTATATAATTTTCCGATTGCTTTTATTATCGTCGTTGAAGAAGCAATCGGAATTTTTAAAAGAACAAGCCCTGATAGCTAACTGCCCATGGGTCCTATAGTTGTTGTGCTAGGGCAAGTTTGTTGCTTGTTCGGTATGAAACAAATTATTTTCTTTACAAATTATAGTAATTGTAGCTGTTTGTCCAACTTAATTGTTTTAGTGGATTAAATTTTATGGTTGGTTGTCTTGTACTAGTTTTACCTTCAAGGAGTTCTTCAAGAGATTTCAATTGTTTCAATGAAATCTTGTGTTCATAAAGACTATGTTTTTATTATTGTGGAGATTGTGTTGTATTATCTTTAATTTGTACTTCTATATTTCCATAAGAGTCTATGCTTAGTGAAAGTACATATGAGTGATATCACCCCTTTAGGTTTTAACTTGAAGTCAAATAATAATTATCAATTACTACTAGCTAGCAACCAATTCATTTTAATGAAAAAGATAAAAAATAAAAAATAAAAAGATAAGAAAAGCAAATAATTCTACAAGTATTGTAAATCATGAAAAATGACAAAACATATACAACAAAAAAATCAATTAGTAGATTTTAAATCATCCTAAGTTCAACAAAACTACTAGATGGGAAGAAAGAGTGGATAATTTCTTAAGCTAAAGTTATAGCCCTGTTGGAGCTTAAAATTAAATTTTATACACCCTATATATCATAGATGTAACAAGAAATCTGCTTATTTGTGACCAGTTATTTATAGCGAAAATGATTATTTATTGTCAAAATGAGTCTATTTTTGTTGCCAATAATTGTTATCGTCTCAAATAATCCGTCACAAATGCGAAAATGAGTAGTACTTCTCCATAGACATATATTTCCTTATTTGAATAAACAAGACTAAAAATACAAAGTAATTATATGTGAAGAATAATATCATTTTTACTTGAAATTACTTTCTTGACTCTCTCCAATCTCTCCCCAAATAATCGTACTGACATGATCTCCCCTCCCATCATATGCCTACCAACGCGGATCCCCCTCCCCATTCTTTATCCATAGTATATTTTCATTTCATTTTTATTGAATTTTATCCTATAGGTTGGAGAAATGCAGATATAATTTTTTTGGCCATCCTAGGGATTCACGTGCCCTACCAAAAGACTCTTAAGCCTTCGACCCACAATTCCAACCTAGTAGTGCACTCATCTGATAGGCAAATGATCAGCGTCTTAACTCACGCCCTGTCATGTCATCAACCAAATAACACCACATGCATAGTATCTCAAAAACCTCATCACCACAACCACAAGTGTTGAAAGAGTTTCTCGTATACCCCAAATGTTAGAATAATCTCAATCGGTCTAACTCTTTGTACCTATCTATCATATTGCCTTCCCTGAAGATAAGAAGATAGAATCGACCTACTCTAGTTGCAACACGACTCAATGGCCTTTGACCAACAATCAAATTGGACAAGTAATTGAGCCTCACGACTCATGCACTCCCACATCTTTGAGCAAATAACACTCTGTGCAAAAACTAATTGATTGATTAATCATCCTTAGATCTTGGAAACCTCACCACCCATACCCTATATCCCCAACAAGTTAGCCCCAATCACTAAAATAGTTTCTTGTCTGCCTTGAATGGCATAAATATGTATGCCGATCGATCTAATTGTTTGTAGCCATCAAACTTAATACTTCACTTGAAAACAAGTGTCAACATACTCCTCTACCAGAATCAAAGAAAGTGAACTTCTCATTGAACTCCCCACAACAATCTATAGGGGTGAAACCTCTCATGCTTGATGCGGCCCACTACGTTAAGCACATTAACATGGTCCTTAACTCTTGCAAACTAGAGTCAGCGACCCTTTCCTTAATTGGCATGTGATTAGCCAAGGAAAATTGAGACTGCAACATTATTTCCAAATTTTATTTGCACTATTGTAGCTTTTGGTGTGGGTTTTTGTTGGGGCTATTAATAAATACCAGTTTAGTTTTTAAGGTGACAAATATAGCATTGAAGAGCCATCGTCCAAGAGATAGTCCTAGTGTCAGACTAGGACTGTCAATAAGAAGAGTTTTGCTACATACAATCACTTTTGTGTACTTTTTGTGCATTCCACTGATGTAATTGGCCAAAATAATTATTTTATATTAAAAAAAATTTATGTAGCCAATCATATTAATAGAGTGCAAAAGTGACTGCACATAGAGTTTTTGATAAGGTAAATGGGTTTGGACTTGGGTTCTCCTATACACAATTTATTACATTTTTCTTAAAAACCGAACTTAATTTAGAGCATTATCAACCGGCTTAGTCATGTTTTTTAGATCCATGCATGTAACAAGAAATCAAGAATCATTACTAGGTGTCGAGAGTTGTAACAACACACCTCATGGTTGTAACATCTCATGAATTAAAATCTCATAATTTCTCTCTTCAGAAAAATGTTAATATATTATTGCACTTATAATTGTAGAAAAAGCAAGAAAGCGGTTAAAAAGAATAAAATATAGGAAAATATTATACACATTGCTATCATCTTACTATGAGGTGGCACATTTATCACTATTAATGGATGATTCTTAATTATCGAATGGTGATAAATGTGTCACATCTTACATAGTAGAATGAAAGTGGGATGAAAGTGTGCAGATATATAGCATTACTCTATAATATAATAGATAAAAATTATACGTTGGTTGGTAGATGGAGAAAAGCACAAATTTTGAATTTTATAAACCTTTCCCCTCACTCCCATTTCCTTATCCTATATATTCTCTTTATACGTAAAAACCTCCCGCCCAACACTTCTTTTTATTTGTTTTCTCTAGTTAGGAGTAAGAATAATCTATGGTACTACCATAGATTATCACACCACACCATGCATACAACTCCTTGATCATTAATCCTTCATTACATCAGTTTTCTAGGACTGATACATGATGAGGCTCATAATTAAGTTGAATACAATCCAAGTACTATATACGCGTGTTGCTGCAGTTTTGAATACAATCCAAATATATATACGCGTCATCTTATCAAAGGAACCTAAGCAATTGACTACAAATCTCTCAACTACTTTACCCTATCCCATCCCACGACTCCTACGACATTTTATCTTATTTTCCTGCAAGCTGCAATCATAACCATCTGATTCTAAATCTCCAACTATAAGTTATTGCTTCCCTAACTAAGAATTCGGAAGAAGAATAATTGGAGACGCATGTCGGCCGTATATAACCTAAAATTCTCACCTGGATAGTCAACCTATTGGATCACATGCAGATCATTTTTTATTAGCAGTCGGCCTTTCCCTGACTTGGCCAAAGAATATCATGTTCAAGGTTCAATTTGTTAGAAGTCCTAATTTTAACTTGTACTCTTAATTTATATTTGTGGGTTAATTATAATAGACATAGGTT
Organism: Juglans mandshurica; assembly: GCA_022457165.1. Lineage (NCBI taxonomy): Eukaryota > Viridiplantae > Streptophyta > Magnoliopsida > Fagales > Juglandaceae > Juglans > Juglans mandshurica. The sequence continues at coordinate 16,094,128 of CM039632.1, forward strand.
TTTTTTGTCGGTTGCTCACGGTAAGTTTAAAGAGAAATGATACTTGCAATCGTGAGTGTGAAAGTACCGTGTAGTCGTTTTAAAAAAAATAAATAAATATAAGACTCATATGAAAAGAAATTAATTTTTTAATAGTAGATTCCACTATTTTTTAAAGCGACTATGACGTTTATGTATTTCATAACTGTATATAACATTACTCAATTTTAAAAGATTACATGATTAAAAAAACCTTAAAAAGAGCCACGTATGGATATTTGTGCACATATGTCGAGGATCGAAGTTCAATTCCCTGAGAAATTCATTTATGCCAAGGCAAACCAAGTTTTCCTAAAAGCAGTCGGCCTCCCTACTCCATTATAAGAAGATAATTATAAGAGTTTTATTCGGTGCCACCGCAGCACCCTTTAATGAATGCGAGGCGGAGAGAGAGAGAGAGAGAGAGAGAGCTGACTTTTTTGTAAGAAGCGAGTAAATGCCCTTTGCTGTCCATTTTGACTCTTTTGTTGCAAACCCTTTTACCTCTTATCAGGGAATAAACAGTTCTTTAGGCCCTCTCTATATATATAAATAAAGGGATGCACATATTAGACAAAGGCAAACCCTAAGTTGGACGCTTGTCTCTACATCTCATATTAGAAAGAGACTTCATAGATCATAACGAAGACCATTGCTGAGAATCATTCAGAGAGAGAGAGAGAGAGAGCGAGAGATGGGGAGGCCACCGTGCTGTGACAAGGTTGGTGTAAAGAAAGGGCCATGGACACCGGAAGAAGACATCATCCTGGTCTCTTACATTCAAGAACATGGACCAGGGAATTGGAGATCTGTTCCCACGAATACTGGTAAATTTTCTACTCTAGGAATTTATTACTTTTTTCCTATTTAAAGCTTCTTCTGCTTGGTATTTCTTGCTCCTATTCTATCTGTGACTTTTTTTTTGTTGGGTTGGTTTGATCATTAAAGGGATGTAATTAATATCCTGCATCTCCTTTGCTTTCCTCTCTCCAGTACTCCCTTTCTTTTTCTTCACAGTAAAATGACGATTCAGACTCTCTTTTGTATATGTGGGGTTTCACAGGTTTGCTCAGATGTAGTAAGAGCTGCAGACTTAGATGGACTAACTATCTCCGACCCGGTATTAAGCGTGGAAACTTTACTGATCTTGAAGAGAAGATGATAATCCACCTCCAAGCTCTTTTGGGTAATAGGTAAAATCCCTCTTTATGAAATATCTCTCTCTCTCTCTCTCTCTCTCTCTAGATGAGATTAAGCGGAGGTCATGCATGTTTCCACATTTGGTAATGATTTTTTAAGCTTCTAGATTTCAAAATTTTAAAGGGAAGACTGATCCAGTACTATTGTTATATGTATATACATATATATGTATATACACACATATATGCTCGGTTATTTTATTAATTTTTTGTTGAGATGGAATTAAGGGAAATATTTTGAAAACTTTTCTAATGTTTGCAGATGGGCAGCCATAGCATCCTATCTTCCCCAAAGGACAGACAATGATATTAAAAATTATTGGAATACCCATTTAAAGAAGAAGCTCAAAAAGCTTCACACAGGTCTCGATGACCATAACCAAGACGGGTTCTCAGCCTCACAGCCAATATCCAAAGGTCAGTGGGAGAGAAGGCTCCAAACAGACATCCACATGGCTAAGAGAGCCCTTTGCGAGGCTTTGTCTCTTGATAAACCAAACCAATTACCTGAATCCAATCCCTTCGATGGCTATCATCCGTACACTAGACCATATCAAGCTTCCATATATGCATCCAACGCCGAGAACATAGCCCGATTGCTCGAGAACTGGAACAAAAATTCCCCAAAATCAGTTCAGACAAACAACTCAGAAAACACCCAGAATTCCTCTAACAACCTCGTAACTGCAAATGGTTCCAGTCCTAGTACCGAAGGTGCCACAACACCAGATGCTTTTGACTCGTTGCTGAGCTTCAATTCCCCCACCTCTGATGTCTCTCAATCCGTGTCTGTGGACGAGACTGCAAATTTGAACCCAGAAATGAACCTCGTCCAAGACGAAAGCAAGGCAGATTTAGAGACTCAAGTCCCTCTTACGTTGCTGGAGACGTGGCTCTTTGAGGATGGCGCAACTCAAGGTCAAGATGTCGACCTAATTAACAATATGTCATTAGAGGATAATCCAGGGTTCTTTTAAACAATCAAGTTCAGCCTAACTAGGTTTAGTAGTTGTTTTTGTTTTTGTTTTTTTGTTTTGTTTTGTTTTTTTTTTTTTTAGCGGTTTCGGCCTTGAGCTTGTAGAACATAATATGTATTCCAGCGCAAGCAGAAAGAAACTGTAAATTATATAAAGTATATATATATATATATATGTTAGAAACAATTATCTAATTTTCATCTTCTTGAAACTCGAAAAACATCGTTTAAAAAGTTAGGGTTATCCATTCCGGTGACTAAGGGCCATTTGGATCTTAAGATGATAAGATGAGTTGAGATGGTTTATGAATAATAGTGAGATTATTATTTAAAATTAGATTTCAAATGGGGTGAGATGGTTTTCTCACCTCTTTATATCAAACGGACCCTAATTAACTAACAATTTTGTGTGTGCGCCCCATGTGTGTGGATCAAAACTTTAGAAGGGGCCCCAGTTGGTTATGAACCCTAATGAATGCGTATACCAACCAGGAAGCTAGCATTGGTACTCGTTTATTTTGAGAGATGAGATGAGTTGAGATTAAAATTGAAAAGTTGAATAAAATATTATTAGAATATATTTTTTAATATTATTTTTATTTTGAGATTTGAAAAAATTGAATTGTTTATTTTATTTTGTGTAGAAATTTAAAAAAATTATAATGATGAGATGTGAAGTTTTTAAAGTTTTCAAAATTTTGAGTTTTAGTCTTGAAAACAAACCAGATTAGATATTGATGTTGATTAGGGTTTCACATTGTATCTTCCAGGATACTCAACGTCGGCAAAAGAACAAGAGTCGGCTCCAAATAAAATATTGGAAGTTTTAATTAAAAGTTGAATAAAATATTGTTAGCGTATTATTTTTTAATATTATTATTTTTTTGAGATTTGAGAAAATTAAATTATTTATTATATTTTGTGCAAAAATTTAATAATTGATAATAATAAGATGAGATGAGATAAAATCGTTTATGTATCCAAACAATCCCTTAATGTGTTGCCAATGCGTATGAAGGCCATGTAGTAGGCGCAGGTAGAAAGTCCGGCCAGCAAATATACAGACTGCTGTACCAGCTGCCTTGAACATTTGGTAGCTTCAGTACTATTCATTAATGGATCCATAAGCACAAGTACTTGAAGAGTCCTATTCGTGAACTAATGCAATTTAATTATTGTTATACCTATAATTATTACAATAGTCGTCATTATTATTATCATTATTACTCCCTCTTTTATTTAATTACTAGCTAGGACACCGGCTACGTACGTACGTAGGAATACCGAAATTGAATAGAATCTAACTGATTTCTCGGAAAGGATATATATGAAAGTTCACCAAAAATTTGCTGGTCACGAAAGATTCTGCGTATAAGACCTCTTGCAATGGTAGTTGATCTCTCTCACGTGTTCGTTTTCAAGTTGATATTGAAATCAAATTATCTTCAGTTCTTTGATCAAATTGGATAGTCCAATGCAGAGAAAGATAGAAACAATGTTAAATATTTAGGTGAAGTTCATACTATCTGAAAATTCAGTAAGTATTGTAAAATCCATATATAGTATATATTTCTTTTTAATATTGAACAGTCTAATGCAGTCAAATAGTTGGTAGGACTTTTATTCATTGAGAGCTTGAGGGAAAATGACATCACTATAGTTACTACACTACTTTAATATAATTGTCAACTAGGCACAATCAAACTATTATTTCTTACTTTAATTCAAATACATACGTGTTTGACAAATTTCAAATTTTAGATGTGATTGTGCCCCATCTATGCATAGATGGAGACAATATTATTTAATATATCTACTGTTTTTGAATTTCAATTCTTAATCTTTTTTAATGTTAGCTTATACAACTTTAATATTAAATCACTGCATTTCAATTCTCTATATTTTTTAATTTCAAATATTCAACTTTGATATTAAATCAATTAACGTTCGCACGTGAGAATCAATAACGTTCGAATGTTGGCATCAAAAATTTTCTTGTTTGCACGTAAATAACCTCCATGTTCGAATGTCTGGGGCATGTTCTAACGTGAATATATATACGCTCGAACATAATGTAATTTCTCATCTACCTTCAGTGAAGGTTTCTGCAAACCATCACAGAAAATGTTTTTCGTGACAGTTTGGGTACTGTTACAATTTACAAACCGTCACGAAAACTAATTTTTGTTGTAGTGATGGTTGCATTTGGATGTTGAGCTGAACTAAGATGAGTTAAGTTCTTTATGAATAGTAGTGACTTGAAAAGATGGCGAAGTGAGTTTTGCGGGGCCCACCTATGATGAGTTTAGATGTGTTTGGATGTTAAGATGAGTTTAGATGTATTTATGAAAAATTGAAAAAGGTTGTGGGTCCTGTATGTAAATAGGTCTTGAGTTGAAAAAGGTTATGGGTCCCACGTGTAAAGAGGTAATCTTGAGTTGAGTGATATTTAGTGATTTGGGAGTTGTGTGTTTGTATGTTGGGCTAGACTTAAATTTGAACTCAACTCAGATGAGCTTAGCTGCTTCCATGTTCCAAACGTAGCCTAAGACCCTGTTTGGAACTTAGACTGAACTAATATCAACTCAGTTCTATCTAATTTTAAGCTGAGTTTAACATCCAAACACCAAACTCTCATATCACTAAACTCATCTCAACTCAAAACTTCTCTACACGTGGGACCCACAACCTTTTTCAACTCAACACCTCTTTACACTTGGGATACACAACCTTCTTCAACTTCCCATAAATATATCTAAACTCATCTTAGGTAGGCCCCACATAACTCAATCCACCATCTCAACTCACTACTATTTATAAAAAACTCAACTCAGCTCAACATCCAAACGAGACCTAAATGTTTCGCCCCCTTTACTCCTTTTCAGTTAGTACTCCACCATAGCTACATCTCACTCGACCCATCGTCGTCCACCAGTTCACAACTGTCATATCATACGTACTCTCTCCCTTGTTACCCCTGTTTCCACGACAAACCTTCGCTTCTAACAACAACATGACCATGAAAATCCCTCACCACCCTTGGCTTTCATCTGATCAGCTCAATTATTAGCGAGGGATAAAAAAAAAATCCATTTTTAAAAGCAAAATTGTATTTAGCTTTAAAGCCAAAATAATCCAAATCGAGTAAAACACCACTTGAAACCCAAAATCCCCAGCCGCTAGCCCCCAACTTCTAATTTGTTAGATCCCTAATTTCTTGTGTTTTTAATTATTTCACTTGTTATTATTATTGGCTCTTTTATTTCAATTTATTATTATTTTGGTTTTAATTATTTTACTTTGTTTGGCTTAGGTTTCTGTGTATTTTTCTGATGTGCCTTTTAATTTTATTTTCAAGTCTTTTTCGGATGGGCCTTAGATTGGTGGGTTGTGTGGTTGAGTGTATTTGATTTTCTGCTTGGGCTGAGTGTGTGTGAGTTAGGGCCCAGCTTGTGTGAAGTGAAGTGAAGAGGAGCCCAGGCCCTTGCTAGAACGATGTCGTTTTGGCTCAACCCTTAGAGCTTCATCGCAATCTCCCTCTGCGCCGCATGCCCACTTCTTCCTTTCTCTTTTCATTTTCTCTTCTTCTTCCTGCTGATGAACCAGTGATGCCGCCCACCTCCTCCAATCAAACCATTTCCACGCAAATCTTTTTCTTCCTCTTCATCTGCCACCGCGTCCGTTCATCTCACTCCGAGCTTCTAGGGCTTTCCCCGTGTCCCTCGGCATTTCCATTTTCACTGTGTGTTGTCTCCTTGTCATCGCACCACGCGTCCAATGCAGCAACACCACTCCATTCCAGCCTGCACCACCGTTCCTTTTTTCTCCTGCCCATGAGCCATGCGTTGTTTTCTCCCACTTTCTCCCCTACAATCGAGCCTTTCTCTCTTTCATGGCAGCTTTAGAGTGCCACGCAGTGCACTCATGGAGATCCCGCATCGCCCAAGCCCACCAGTCACGGTTGGTGCTACGATGACCGACCCCCTCAACTCGGGCTATAAATAGTCTACGCTTCTCCCCTCCAAAATCACACCAAAAATCACATCCCCTCCTCTCAATCACGGTCTCATCGTGTTCCTCACCCTTAAGTTTCCATTCCTGTGGCTTTAGAGAAATTTCCTCCCAATTGCCGCCGTGCTTAGCCATAGCAAACCCCCTCCTCCATCCTCTTACACTTAGGTCTGAAGCCCCCTTCGCAGAAACCCGCATTTGGCCGCTACTTTGCCCTCGTGCAGCCGTTGTCCGCCACTTTTGGTGACACCTCATGATGCACACCCTTGACGTTAAACAAGACCAGTTGACCTTACACACGATCTTCCAGAAATTTGCCCCACTGCGTTGTAAGTAATCTTCTGATGCGATCGCTTTGAGATTAAAATAATATTTTTACACTAACACTTTTCTACAGTCTGGTTGGTTGAGCTGGGCTGTGGGCCCAGTGGTTTGGAAAAATTAAATTGTAGTTGAGGTTGGTTTGGGCCTTGGGCTAGAAATGGATGATGGGAAAACGCGTGTAGTTTTGATTGTGAATTGTGAAACTGGATGATTGAGATTTCTATGGTTTATGTATATGTCTGTTGAGTAATCTGCCATGTCATCCAATATACTGCTTATCATGCATATGTGCATTTTATGTTATTACTATTCAAACTGTTTATATAAATGAGCTATGTAATGCCATGTTGTATGAATTAGATTTTGGGTCCATATGTGCTGGTTATAATGTGTGGGTGTGTGTGTATCACGATCCCAAGCCGAGATGGGGCATTATCTCGGTGGAGTTTCTCTGGTCACTCGGAAGCATAATAAACTGATGTGATGTCTCCTGGGTTGTCGCCGGACAACAACAGGCTCAGACGAGATATTAACGCTCTCGTGTCAACTTCGTGGCCCTTTGCTGGCTGGGTTAGAGGATGCTTGGTCATCGCTCGTTACGAAGTCACATGCACGGACGTTACCCGTGGTGTGAATATGAGAGCCAGGTTGTGTGAATGGTTCATAGGGGAAACCATGGCCCATGCTTAGTAAAATAAATGGTTAAATTTGGGCCAATGGGGTTTTTGGCGTGAGCAATTAAATGTGTCTTTTTAAAAAAAGGGGTGGAGTTGTTCGTCTATGTTTTATTGTATGGATGTCATGGGTGTGTTGGTGAATTAATATATTTTAATCTTTTGGATATTGTTTGGTTGTTTACTTGCCGAGATTTCATAATCTCAATATGGTGTTTTCACCTACGGTTCTGTCTTATGGAACCGTAGACTTTGATGCAGAGGATGAATATGAGCCTGAGGGACCGGCTCTGCCGAAGGCTTGACTTGTTGATGTTATGGTTGCTTTGGCGATATGGGGTTTGCTTCCCCCATGTTATGTTTTTCTTCTTTCATTTATTTACCTGTCGGATGACTGTATAATCCTCTTGGAGGACATTTGTTGTTGTGCTGTATTAAATTTTTCTAGTACTTAGTATGAATGCCTCTTTCATTTTTTTTGCTACAATTATTATAACTGCACACTTATTGCATGTTGCACACACTCTGAGTAGTTGGCGATGAGGTGCGTGATCCATATGGTCATCATCCCGGTGTCACGACTTCCACAAAGTCACATATGGGAGTCGAGGGCGCCACATAATCTATCCAATATCCTTAAACTTTTTTATAATACTTTTTCATATCGAATCTCTAAATGTTAATTGCGTTTCTCGCACCCTATTTCATGTATGCATTTTGACCCATATTGTGTTGCAGCACTATTAATTAGCTTACACTTTTGATTGATACGGTTTTCATTATGTTGGATTTGATAATAAGTAATATATGTAGGAGTAGATTTTTCTTGAATGTATGTTGAATTTAATAACATATGGATGGTGATTGTCAACCTTATACATCTTGGACTTGGTTTTCATTGAACATGTGCTGAGTATATGTTGGGTAGGTTTATATAAATGTCATTTTGCACGGTAGCAACTCAAAGTTTTGCAAGAAATAAGATTTCACACAACTAATTAAAAGGAGTTTGCAATACATGCATGGATATGCATGCATGGTGAGGTTTTATTTTATTATCAAAACTTTATGTAACTTGGTACCACAACAATTAATTTTCTATTTATTTTTGGTCTATCTATTAACCCATATAAACTCATGTGCATTCTGTCCAAAAACTCATGCATGTGGAGAATCTCAAACAAGCAAAACAACAACTCAAACAAGATACTGACAGCTAGTAAGTAGCTCCATTACAATAAGTGAGCTCAGCTATGTCGATTGAGGTTCAGCCACGATAAGGTATAGCTGGCCGGTGGTTCCACTTCAGCAAATATGAGTTTTGGGGGAGGATTGGTTTTCTTCCATAAAATTTATTTTTTGAGACAAACTTTAAAATTTATCCGAAAAAGAAAAATATCTAACCATACCGTTCAAACAATCATTTGTCGTTTGAATGGTAATATATAGGGACAAAATAGTTTGTCCTGAAAGAGTTTTCTTGAAAGAAACGAGTTCTTGAATTTTCCTACAAAGTAGTCTATTGTATTTGGGAGTTGATTTGAATTTTGAAAATTTTTTGTGCTTTAGGGCATGATTTATAATTGTCTAAACTTGGGTTGTCTCTATTTGTTAGATTTTTAAATTTTTTGTCAGAATGAAGCCTTATATGGGTTGGGAATAGAGCAGAGTTAGAGGAAATTAAGCTAGGATAGATAAGATAAACTTTACGCAACAAGCCTGGATGACATACTATCAACCCAATGGGCTTGGTCGGAGCAATGTTGTTTGTATGTCCAAGTGTATCACCCTAAAAAGCATCGGTGTTGTTGGTGAAGAATAAATATGGTTTATTTCTTATGTACACAGACTATGGAGAGTTAACCAAGATAACAATCAATAATAAATAACCACTGTTGAGAATAGATGACTTGTCTGGCCAATTGCAAGGAGCCACGATGTTCTCCAAGATTGATTTTTGGTGTAGGTACCATAAACTTAAGATCAGGGAACAAAGTGTACCAGCTATGACCTCATTCTGAACGAGGTATTTGCATTACAATTATTTGGTGATACCCTAATTTGTTTTAGCCGATACACCATCAACATCTATGGATTTAATTAATAGCCTTCAAGCAGTTCTTAGCTGCATTATGGTAGTGTTAATTGAAGATGTTAATTTTCTCTAAAGACCATGAATTACATATGGATAATCTTAGATATGTTCTAGATAAGTTAAGGGAGTACAAGAAGTGTGGAAAGTTTTGTAAGTGCAAGTTTTGGTTGGAAGAAGTAAAGTTTCTTAGACCTGTGATTTTAAAATATGGGGTATGAGTCGATCCAAGTAAGATAGGGCCGGTGGTTAACTGGTAGTGCACGACGAATGCTAGGATAACTAGTGCCAAAAGCAATTGTATTCGACAAGGATGCAAGGTCTACCTCCATATTCTGAAAAAGTATATTCTTGGTTGTGCGAGCCAATTTGAAGTTTACTGGTGCCTATCATCCTTAGGCATATGATCAATCAAAGCATATCCAACATATACTAGAGAATATGTTGAGAGCATGCGGGCTTGAATTTGAAAGAAGTTGGATAGACCGTTTGTCGTTGTTTGACTTTACCTACAACAACAGTTATTTGACAACATATGAGCTTTTGTATGAGATAAGGTATATATTCCCATTGTATTGAGATGAAGTTGGGGCTGACATCTGATAAGACCAAAGAACATATGGCAACTACATAAAGCTGGCAAAAGAGTTGTGCAGATAACTGTTTGAGGGGCCTATCATTTGATATAGGTGACTGGATCTATCCCAAGGTGTTCTCCATGATGGGAGTAACACGCTTCAAAAGAAAGGCAAGCTAAGTTCTGCTATGTGGGACCTCATAAGACAATAGAAAAAGCAAGACCTGTCACCTATCGTTTTATACTACACCGAAGTTCTCTAGCATCCATGATGTGCTCCATGTCTCATTCCCGAAGAAGAACTTTGGGAACCATCGTTACCAAATCATTGACCCATGCATGTTTCAATTCCAACCAAATCTATCTTACGAAGAGGCTTTAATGCAAATATTAGAGTAAAAGGAATAGGAGCTAAGGACATAGAAGGCCCCATTGGTTAAAGTACTATGGCAAAATCAAAATGTCAAAAACGCCACATGGAAAAGGGAGACAAGATTAGAGCTAGATATCCTCAATTGTTCTAGGATATTGGGTTTAGAGTTGTATCACTGCAACTCCTTATACAAAACCTTTAAAAATGATATTTTGAGCAATTTGCACCCACTTTTATGCATGTATCATGGGCATATTGTTGGTAGTTAGCAATAATGATTGCTTTACATTTTAATAGAAATGGTGAGAAAAAGATAGTCTACATGTAACTCGAGCATTCCATTGTTAATTCGAGCCTAAAGGTATAGAAGAGACTAGAGAAGGAGCTGACCATTGTCAAGTTGTGGAGGCATATCAGTAATGGGTACACATCTTTGAGAGGTAGCATAGAAAGATCATGGATGTGCTCGATGGTTTAGGCGTGGCTTGGCCAACTCTACCACATGAAGAGTGTTTAGCAAACACAATTGGAGACTATGAAAGGGGTAATGACGACTTATTAGAATTTTATGAGAGGAGTGGAGTCATGCTGAGTAGTCGAGACTAGAGAAGCTTGTGCAGCGGAGCTCTAGACATCATTCAAGGCCTCATCCACCTCTACCTAGAGATTTATAAGTCTAATAGAGTGATCGCATGATATTGTCACAAATACATCAAGAAGAATTCGATCCTGAGGTGAATGCAAATCAAGTAAGTTTTCTTGCTTTGATTGAAATTTTAAGCAAAAAACGAGGCTAAACTGACCACTACACAAAAATGAAGGTTGCCTTTAAATTGTCCTCTTGAGAATGGTAGACTTTTCTTGAATGAATGGAATTCCTTCACCACCATGAAAGCCTTCACCTTACACAAACCAATTGAGGGGTCAAAAAGTTTGTCTCACGACCAATACATGGACATCGGTGAAAAATTTTAATTATGTCTTAGACAGTACATTTTGTAGATTGTTATTGACAATTAAACAAATTGCCTTAGACAGTACATTTTGTAGATTGTTATTGTCTCAAGTTCTCCCAAATTGCCAATCACAAGGGTGAGACCCTTGGGAAGGCCTTGGAGGCCGCAATAGATGAGTAGGGGTTGGAGCGAGTTGTGTCAATATTAGTTGACAATGCCTCTACTAACGATACCACTTTGGATTATCTTAACAATAAGATTATAAAGGACAATAGGACAATCATGAGTGGTGAGTTTTTACATGTGAGATGTGCTACACATATTCTAAATCTTGTTGTGACCGACGATTTGAAAGATGTGCACGATTTGGTTGCAAAATTTAGAACTACGGTGAGCTTTGTGAGATCCTCACTGGCTAGGCTTGATAAATTTAAAGTTGTTGTAAGGGCTGCGGGTATTAAATACAAGAAGGGCTTGTGTATTGATGTTTCTACAACATGGAACTGAACATTCTTGATGTTGGAGACAGCCCAAGAGTTTAAAAAGGCCTTTAAATTATTGGGTGAGGAGGACATATAATAAGTCAACCATTTTGATGATGAGGGGCATTGGCCAAGCCTAATGATGATGATTGGGTTGCGATTGAGATTTTTGTAGAAATTTGAAGGCCTTTCTACGAGGTCACAACTCCCTTTTCAGTTTTTTGTACGTTACATCTAATGAATTTTGAATTTTGTCAGCAGGTATGTCAGGTAAAAGAACAATTAGATGAAATGTGCAAGAGTGACCATATTAGGTTGCCAAAAATGACAATGAGTATGCGGATTAAGTATGACAAGTATTAGGAGAATTTGATTAGGTTAAATATTTTCCTATATGTGGCTGTTGGTCTTAATCCCCAGTACAAAATTGATGGCTTGGTGCATGCATTGGCATTGGTGAATGGGAGGGCATGAGCGGATCATATTGTTGAAAGGGTACGGGAAACCTTTAAAAGATTGTTTCATGAGTTTGCTGAATTTAGGGGTGGTAATATTCCAACACCTATACCTACCGCATCGTCTCCTCCCGAAGCCGAGATGGGAGAAAAGTGCATGATAGGGTGGGGTGATAGGTTGTGATAGGTTGCCGAGCTTCGTTAGCCTTCGGACACACAACTGGAGTTGCATATGTACTTGACAATGGAGATGCACCCATTTATGTAGGGATTTGATATCTTATCTTGGTGGAAGGTCAATACCGTTAAGCATCTTATCCTTGGAGACATAGCCACCGTAGCCTCAGAGTCGTCCTTTAGCATCGGGGGACGCATATTGGATCCATTCTAGAGTTCATTATCTCTTATCACTATAGTGACAATGATGGGAACCAAGGTGGATGAGCCAATTATAAGATCAAGAGCCAAGAAGATGAAGGAAGCAATGCAAGGATTGGTGCAATCCACTTGGAATGAATCTAGCAAGAGCCCAACACTCAAGATGGGCTTGAAAAAAAGAAAACCAGTTTTGATCCACTTGATACAAGCTGTGGAAGACATGACTTAGAGTTATTGTTTGGGCCTATTGTTATTGAGGGCTTTCAATTTGTTTAAATCATCTAAAGGATTTATTTTATTAGTTATAGGAATTAGTCTAGAATAATCGGGCTTGAGGATGCTTAGCCCACATATGTTTTATTTTGTTGAACTAGGGTTTCAAGAGTTACTGTAGTCGCGTTACTGTAGTCGTGATACTATTCATCCAGGGGAATTTTGGGTAAAAGGGGCTTTGTTTTGGCCCAGGGTTAATTGAGGTTTAGGTATTTAAATACCTTGTAGCCGTCCAACACAAGCTCCTCAGACAATATTGAATTTTCATTATGAGTTGAGTCTACTTATCTTGTTCTTGATTGAACTTTTGAACTTATCAAAGGTAAATCACAACATTTGTGGCATTCCTCCTTGTAATCTGGAGTCTTGAGACAGGTTATTTAACGGGTCTAGATTTTAATCTAATTTAGGTTCTTGAAACAAGTTCTTAACGGGTCAAGATTCTCCATCCATTGACTAGATTTTTAGATTTTTTGGGTGAGTTTTCAAATTGATTGTGGGTTCAAGGATTTCATTCCCACGGGTTCATATCATTTGGTATTCAGAGTTCGGTTTCCAATCAGGTTTGATTCTATCTTTTAATTCTTGCATCTTTAAATTTAATTATTGGGCTTCATTGTTCTAGGGTTGAAAAAAAAAAGTAGGTTGCTGAAATTCTTAGGGCTTTTGGTTAGGTTGAAATTTGCATCACCTAGGGTTTCAAAATTGTAGGGTTTCTTGCATCTCCAAGTTTGTCAATTGCTCAGAGTACCGTTTTATTGTTTCTCTTCAACTTCATTGTCAATTCTTGTATGCTTGAATTCAATTGTTTGATTTTCACAATTGAATATTACTGTTTGTGATTGAATTAGAGAAAAGAAGAGATAAGAAAAGAAAGGAAAATAAAAGAAAAGAAACTCGTAAAAAAAAATAGAAATATGAATTTTTTTTCTTGAGCCTTATCATCAAAGGGGCTGCATACTTCATTATAGATGGGATCTTGTTTCATTTGTATAATTTCGTTGATTCTTGTGTCATTGTATTCCTTCCGTATTTCTCTTGTTCTTATTTCTTGGACCTAATTACGAGTTGGGATAAAACAATGTTGCATTGTCTTGATTGAGTTCAATTAGATCTTAAAGAACTTGAGTGGGAAAACTCTTGAGGTAAAAGGCAAGAGAATATGAGACTATTATCGGAAAAAAAAGCCAATTAAGAGTGAAATACGAGTGGAGTGTCATTATTCGAGTGTAAACACGTAAGGGAGTGTGTGGGGTTTTCCACTAACATTCTTTTTGTGCAACACATTCGATGTCTCATAGAAGTGACTCATCACCAAAAGAGATGGCATATAACTCATCCTTTGTGTTGCAAGCCATGCAATAACAATTTGAGCAGTTGAACTTTGTGTTGGGTGAAGTGAGGGATAGGATGAATTATCAAGAACCAGCGATTAGAAATCTGCAAGGTGGGAGAGACGGTTGAAAATGCGTATGAGAACGAAGTAGATAGTGAGGATGAAGAAGACCTAACATCTGAAGTTGGGTGGGGTAGACATAGAAGAGTTAGGCGTGAAAGAGGACTTGATGGGAATCTAGGGGTGGGAATGGTGTAGATAGAGATCTTGGGAGCATCAAAATGAAAATAACATCTTTTCAATGTAGAACTGACCTTGAGGTTTATCTAGAGTGGGAGAAAAAAATAGAGTTGGTATTTGATTGTCATAATTACTCTAAGGAGAAGAAAGTGAAGTTGGCGGTGATTGAGTTCACTGATTATGCTATTATTTGTTGGGATCAATTAGTGACCAATAAGAGGAGGAATTATGAGAGGCCTATAGAGACATGGGGAGAGTTGAAAGCTTTCATGAGGCAGGGATTTGTACCTAGCCACTACTATAGGGACCTTTACCAAAAACTCCAAAATCTTACACAGGGGTCTAGGAGTGTGGAGGATTACCATAAGGAGATGAAGATGGTTATGATTCGGACTATTGTAGAGGAGGACCGGGAGGCCACCATGGCTAGATTTTGAGTGGTTTGAATAGGGAAATAGTCAATGTAGTTAAATTACAACATTATATGGAGATAGAGGACATGGTGCACATGATTATGAAGGTGGAGAGACAGTTAAAAAGAAAAAGGACAGCAATGTATACTTCGGTTTCTAGCACTACTTGGAAATCAAAGTGGAATAGGAATGATCCAGTTGAAGCAAAGAGAAAGACCAAACCACCTAAGGGAAAAGATGAGAGAACTAGCAACAAACCCAAAGTAGTATCTCAACCTTGAAAGATTAGAGATATTAAATGCTTTAAGTGTTTGGGTTCAGGGCACATCACTTCTCAATGTCCAAACAAGCGAGTGATGATTATGTGTGACAATGGGAGGTGATGACTGAGAGTGAGAATGATAGTGATGAGATGCTCAAGTTGGTTGATGCTAGTGATGATAATGGAACGGAATACCCTGTGACAGGTGAGTCTCTTGTTGCCAAGTGTGCTCTCAATACACATATTAAGGTGGATGATGCAGAGCAACAGAGAGAGAACATTTTCTATACTAGATGCCACATTAATAACAAGGTATGTAGTATGATCATTGATGGGGGGAGTTGTACTAATGTGGCTAACACTACTTTGGTTGAGAAATTGAATTTACCAACCTCAAAACACTCTAAACCATACAAATTGTAGTGGTTGAATGATTGTGGGGAGATTAGGGTGGATAGATAAGTGTTAGCAAATGTTTCAATTGGGAAGTATCGGGATGAGGTGCTTTGTGATGTTGTGCCTATGCAGCTGGCCATATTTTGTTTGGTAGGCCGTGGCAGTATGATAGGAGGGTGACATATGATGGGTTTAAGAACATGTACATCTTTGGAAAAGAGGGCAAAACAATCAAACTTGTTTCTTTAACTCCAAGACAGGTCCATGAGGATCAACTGAAACTGAAAAGTGAGGTTGCTCAAAAAAGAAAGATTGAAAATGGGAGTGATCAAAAAAGAAAAAATGAAAATGAGTGTGATAAAAAAAGAAAGAGTGAAAAAGAGATTGAGCAAAAAAAAAATAATAATAATGAGAGTAAAAATGAGCCAAAAAAAAAAAAAGTGAAAAGAAGGAGAGTCTGCAGAGATAGAAGGAAATACAAAAGTGAGTTTCTATGCAAGAGAGAGTGAGGTTAAGAGGGCTTTCTTAACAGATCGCCGTATGATTTTTCTTGTCTATAATATCTTAATCTTGATTAAACTAACCAGTCTCTTTCTAGTTTGGCTGCTTCTTTGTTGCAGGAGTTTGAGGATGTATTCCCATAGGAGATACCAAATGAGTTGCCACCCATTAGAGACATTGAGCATCAGATTGATTTTGTGCCCAGAGCTGTTATTGCAAACCCACAAGCCTATAGGACTAATCCAGGGGAGACAAAGGAGCTTCAAAGGCAAGTTGAGGATTTGATGAGTAAGGGGTACGTGAGGAAGAGCATGAGCCCATGTGCAGTACAATGCTTCTAGTGCCAAAGAAGGATGGGACGTGGAAGATGTGCGTTGATTGCAGGGCGGTCAACAATATGACGGTAAAGTATCGACATCCCATTCCTAGATTAGATGATATGCTTGATGAATTGCATGGCTCATGTATTTTCAGTAACATTGATCTTAAGAGTGGGTACCATCAAATTAGAATGAAAGATGGTGATGAATGGAATACTGCTTTTAAGACTATGAATGGCTGGTTGTGCCATTTGGACTTACAAATGTACCTAGTACTTTCATGAGATTAATGAATCATGTCCTATGTGCGTTCATAGGTAAGTTTATGGTTGTGTACTTTGATGATATCCTAGTATACAACATGGACTTAAATGAACATATTGAGCATTTGAGATATGTGTTTGATGTGTTTAGATGTGAAAAGTTTGTATGCTAATTTTAAGAAATGTACCTTTTGCATGGACATAATTGTTTTCTTGGTTATGCTGTTAGTACAAAAGGTATTAGGTGGATGAAGAGAAAGTCAAGGCCATCAAGGAGTGGCCAACGCCAAAGAGCATCACTGATGTAAGAAGCTTTCATGGCTTAGCTAGCTTTTATCGGCGTTTTGTTAGAGACTTTAGCACCATTGCTGCATTACTCACTGAGGTAATTAAAAAGAATGTTGGGTTTCATTGGGGGGCTAATCAAGAAAATGCTTTTGCCACTATTAAAGAAAGGTTGTGCTCTGCACCTGTGTTAGCATTACCTGATTTTAACAAAACTTTTGAGATTGAATGTGATGCCTCAGGAATAGGGATTGGAGCCGTTTTGATGCAGGATAGGCAGCCCATAACCTTCTTCAGTGAGAAGCTAAATGGGGCGTCCCTGAAGTACCCTACTTATGACAAAGAACTTTATGCTCTTGTTCGTGCATTAGAGAGTTTGCAGCACTACCTGTGGCCTAGGGAATTTGTGTTCCACACTGATCATGAATCATTGAAGCATCTCAAGGGTCAAGTTAAGTTGAATAAAAGGCATGCTAGATGGATGGAATACATTGAGACATTTCCATATGTCATCCGTTACAAGGAAGGTAAGGAGAACATTGTTGCTAATGCTCTATCTCGGAGCTTGGATGGACAAAAGAAGGCGGAATTGGTGAAGTCATTTCATGAGTGGGTACGACTTCCAATTGCCAAAAAGAACGAAAGGCTTGCTTCCCAAGCCAAAAAAGGGCGAAGGCATGTCATGTTCGAACCAGGAGCTTGTATGGACAAAAGAAGGCGAAATTGGTGAAGTCAGTTCATGAAAGGGTACGACTTCAAATTGCCCAAAAGAATACAAGGTTTGCTTCCCAAGCCAATAAAGGGCGAAGGCGTGTCATCTTTGAACTAGGAGATTGGGTTTGGATTCACATGCACAAAGAAAGATTCCCAGCCCATAGAATGACTAAGTTGCATCATCAAGGAGATGAACCTTTCCAAATTCTTGAGAAAATTAATGACAATGCATATAAAGTGGACCTTCCAGGTGAGTATAATGTTTCTGCTACTTTCAATGTTTCTGATCTTTCTCCTTTTGATGTAGGTGAAGATTCTAGGTCGAATCCTTTTGAGGAGAGGGGTAATGATGAGAACCAAGGTGGGCATAGTCTTAAGGATCCTTTGCAAGTTTCAGATAGGCCAATTACAAGATCAAGAGCCAAGAAGATCAATGAAGCAATGCAAGGATTGGTGCAATCCACTTGGAATGAAGCTTGCAAGAGCCCAACACTCAAGATGGGCTTGAAAGAAGGAGAACCAGTTTTGATCCACTTGATACAAGCTGTGGAAGACATGACTTAAGAGTTATTGTTTGGGCCTATTGCTATTGAAAGCTTTCAATATGTTTAAATCATTTAAAGATTTATTTTAATAGTTATAGGAATTAGACTAGAATAATTGGGCTTGAGAATGCTTGGCCCACATATGTTTTATTTTGTTGAACTAGGGTTTCAAGAGTTACTGTAGCCATGACACTATTCATCTAGGGGCATTTTGGGTAAAAGGGGCCTTGTTTTGGCCTAGGGTTAATTGGGGTTTAGGTATTTAAATACTTTGTAACCATCCAACACAAGCTCTTCAGACAATATAGAATTTTCATTGTAAGTTAAGTTTACTCCTCTTGTTCTTGATTGAACTTTTGAACTTATCAAAGGTAAATCACAACATTTGCGGCGTTCTTCCTTGTAATCTGGGTTCTTGAGACAGGTTACTCAACGGATCTAGATTTTAATATAATCTAGGTTCTTGAAACGAGTTCTCAACGGGTCTAGATTCTCCATCCATTGACTAGATGTTTGGCTTTCTTGGGTGAGTTTTTAAATTGATTGTGGGTTCAAGGGATTCTATTCCCACGGGTTCATATTAGACGTTGATTTTCACTCGAAGAGGAGATCGGTGGTGATCAGCCTGTATCCGGTAATCACTCTTACCTTTGATATTGCTATAATATTGCTTTTATTTATAATATATTGTGTTACTACTTATATTCAAATTTAATTGTTATGTCGACAACTTCAGCAAATGCCCCTACATTTACATCGGCCACAATATGACTTTGAAGTTTGATCCACCATTACCATTGGTTTGTATAATAGTTCTCTTATTTATTCATAGTATGTATATAATGTTTGTAACTCTAATTGGTTTTGTTGTATTTTTTCAGCTTTTATAGTCTCACTATCACATCCCAATTCTAATGATGTGATCTTGATCTCAATCTCATATGTATTTACGATTGTCTTTCTTATTTTGTTTTTCAAGTTTTATATTCTCATACCCCCACTTACCCAACCCTAATCCCAAATTCCCAATGATCTAATCTACAATCCTTGATAGTTTCATTTGGTTTGTACTTGTACTTTTATGTTTTCAACTTTTTTGCATATTTATATCTTCTTCATAATTCTAATTTGTTTTCCTATTAATGTTTCAAGTTTTGTACTCTCACAGTCTCACTTGTCCACCACCCCTAAATCCCAATCTCAGGACTCAAAGCATCTTGCTAGCTATAATTTATAATATTGTAATATTATTCAGTTAAATTATTTAAATATTTGTAATATTTTCATATTAATTCCTACTATTGTAATAGTTTTGAATAGGTTGATTTTTATATTTTATGCTTTAACAAACCTTTTGTCATTTTATTTTATATATAAAATATAGTTTTTAACTTTTTCTAGACATTTTTCTTTTAAAATCTAGACCAAAAATGGCTCAAAACAGGTTCTGGGCCTAGTGGACCATGGGCCCACTTGGGGCCGGATGGGGAGCAGATGGCCCAAGGGTCCAAATTCGCCCTGGGGTGCAGGGTCGGATCTCATGGGCAAACCCTACCCCCCACCAGGGCGAGGGCAGGGTAGCACCCCTATCGTCTATCATTCCAAAGGAAATGGTATTGGGACTACCAAATGAGATTTTTGCAAATCTCAACAAGTAAGCTACTAAGCTACCAACAATATATATAGATAGGTATGACAGTAAAATGACATGTATGCATCATGACATGAGCTTGAACATGTGTGACATAACTTGTAAATCACATGACTATACATGAACGTAACATGACTTGAAGACTTGAATGTGGCATGACTTCACATGAACATGACCTTGTTACATACGCTTGAACGTGCTCCTGCCAGTACTGCATCACATCACAGACATCTATGCCAGCTATGAGTACGTCTTGATAACTGAACTGAGTATGACTATTAAACGTGTAGGTGGCATCATCGGTGTTGGGTGCTTGATTTTGCGTTGTAACCAGTTACTTAGGTCTAATTTGAAGCTTGTTGATTGTACCTTATCAACTAGGATATACCACATCCAATTTACGCACTCTAGCGTGGGCAAGGGAGTTACAATAGGATAATTCCTCATCCTAGCACTTTGGGTTGTGATAAAGTAAAGGACTCATGCATGACTTATCCTTAACTCATGACATACTCAAATAACAGATGACATGGCATTCATGACATGTAACAGATGAATATGTAATAGATGACATGACATTCATAGTATGTAATAGTGACATAGCATTCGTGTAACAGATAATTGTGTAACAATAAACATGGCATTCGTGTAACAAATAATTGATGACATCGCATAGTATATTATCATAGTTACAATAAGCATAAATGACATGAATATAACATTTGTAGTCTTACCACCATACATACATAAGTACACCAAGAGTATGTTAGAGGCTAACTTACTACTACGCCGCGTAACATAAAGCAAAGCGTAAATTGAGTGCAAACTGAAATGAGATATCTTTCTAAGGTTAGAATATCTCTTTAAATTCTTACA
This sequence comes from Juglans mandshurica, assembly GCA_022457165.1. Taxonomy (NCBI): domain Eukaryota; kingdom Viridiplantae; phylum Streptophyta; class Magnoliopsida; order Fagales; family Juglandaceae; genus Juglans; species Juglans mandshurica. The sequence continues at coordinate 16,114,718 of CM039632.1, forward strand.
AACATAAAACTTACTAACTTATGTCTAAATTTGCAAGTTACCCATTTACTTGTGAAAAATTACAATTTGCCCATAAAATAAAGATTTTGCATATAAACTCCAAAACTTACCAAAACTTACATTTCTTAGGTATATTTTCTCCTAAATATAAATATGAACTCATAAAAAATTGAAACATATCACAACTATTTGAAACTTGCTTAGACCGATCACTCCTAGGCCAAAAACTTGATTTTTATTGCAACTTGACCATCTAACACACTAGCATTCTTAAACCGATTTTATCAACCTTAAGAAATCACATCCTTTGTTATAAAATCATGCTAAGATATCAAAACACACATTTCATAAAAACTTTGACTCATCATAATAAGGAAAATGCCTAAACATCAAGATTAGGTCAAAATGAACCAACTTTTGATGTTCTTTGTCTAACACTTTCTAATCAACTTCAAGGACTCCAAAAGTCCATAAATACTCTCCTAACATGTACATAATCCAAACCTAAGTGATAGAATACTTGGCTAAACAACGAAAATCACAAAATCTACTTAGAACAATTGGTTTGCATAAAAAAACCATAAATTGAGTATAACATGCTTTGGACTTGAAACAAAGTGCTAGATCCTTGATTTTTATACCAGAAATCTTCAAATAAAAAAACCATATATATCATATTCAAGTTCTAACTAGATCTAAGCATTAAAACTAGCATGTCATGTCAAACATTTCATCCAAACAAATCATCATATTTGAGAGCCTGTAGATTGAGTTCAAACCAAACTCTTGCATGTTCATCAACACTCCATCAAAGATCTGAACCATATATTTTAAAAACTAAACTCTTAACACATAGATCAAAGCTTTAAGAATAACATATAAGAAAAATCCATAGGATCAGGTTTTGTAGAACCAAAATCATAACCTAAGCCAAAACATAAACTGTTTTGAGCCTTATGGTTTCTATCACTTTGAAATCATGCAAAACCATTTCAAAAAATTACTAACATTCTTTGAATCCAATAATAACTTGCATATAAATATGTTAACACTTTAGTAGAAAGATCTACCATCATTTTACGAAAAACTTCACAAAACGTTTAAAGTTTTGCACAAGCATCAAAACTGTCACCATCGGCACCTTTGCATCATCATACTTAATTTTCACCAATCAAAACTCTATGAAAGTTTTCCCAACATACCCAAGTAAACTATACTCAAAATAGACCATAATAATAGAAGATTGAGCCATAGAAAAATAATCACAAAGGGGCTTGAATGGAAAACACAAAAGCTACCAGAGACTTTCTCCCAACTCTCTCTTGATAAGCTCTTGGAAAAGTGAGCCAAATGGCTAAGTGTGGGAAATAAAATGAAAAAAGCAAGGGGTATAGATGGAGGCTGACATGGGGGGGGGGGGGGGGTGCTTGAATCACCCTTGGATGGGAGGGTGGCCGCTGAGAAGGTAGAGGAAAGGAGCATGGGGTATAGATGGAGGTGATTTTGAATAGCCATCAAGCCACTATTTGTGGTCAATCATGAGGTGGCATGACACCCTAAGTATGGACTTGTAAGAATGGGGGAAGTTTTCCAAGAATCATGGCCAAAATGAGTGGTTTCTGATGGACTAAGTAGGGCTAACTGAATGGGGTCTAGTTTGGGGTTTAGTTAGGATTATGGTCCATCCTTGGTTCAAATCAAACTTTTCTTTTTTAAATGAAATTATCAATATGTAAGGGAGTGTTTAAGGGTGTATGAGTGTGTAATTGAGTGGTTAATTGCATGAGAAAGTGATTTAACCAAGTGATAAAATACTTAATCAAAACTAAGTGGTTTAGGATTTGGAACCAAGTTTAGGGTTTCGGCCATCACATGGGAAATGCTTTTGGGGTTTCCTGACATTTCTAAGGTCTAAAGAAATCCAGCTATTGAATCTCTTTAAGATCAATACACTACTTATAAACTATTTGAAACCACGTGTACTATTTGTGAAAAATTTTAAATCACCTATCACTACAACACAATTGCTCTTTAGTGACGGTTGGGAAATTGTGACAATTCCCAAACCGTCACTAAAATGCTTTTTCTATGACGGTTTCTGGAAACCATCACTAAAGACAGATGAGATTTTTTTAACATTCCAACGTATGGGAAATTTACATTCGAACGTCACATATACGTTCGAACATTGTGGCTACTTACGTGCGAACGTGAAATGTTTTGGCGCCAATGTTCGAACGTTAGTAATTAATGTTCGAACGTGAAATGTTTTGCGCCAACGTTCGACCTTTAATTACTAACGTTCAAACGTTAATTGTAAATTTAAATTAAATATGACTATAATTTAAGAATTAGGTGGTTTTTATAGTGCCTAATTTGTGAACGAGTCTAAAAATTGACATTGTATATATTTATATATACACAATTTGTAATATATAAATATATATTTATGTTTATATATATTTGAAGTGCAGTGATTTAGTAATAAAGTTGGAAAATATAACATTAAAGAAGATTGATAATTGAAATTAAAAAACCATAGAAATATTAAATAATATTTTTCTTTACATATAGTAAAAGTAAAATACAAAATATGATCGAATTTCGTAAACAACACTCAGATGATAGCGTTGTTTGCGAAATTCGAACTCCGTACCTCCTCAGTCAAGGTATCAACCTTGTCGTTGAGGATACCTACACGATGGATGATCTCGGCTACAGACGCATCTATAGCCGCGAGCAGTCGTTCTTACGATCGATATGCGCAGTTAGCTGTGAGATCACTACATCAACCCAAGCAGGCCGCGCATCTCCCGCAGATGTACTCAGTGGCTGCTAACTACTACTCCCCACATGACCTGGCTCAGGCTACGTCGGAGGAACTAGATCCTCTACAGGGGTGGCTGGCATCCCCTCGCCTGTCCAATGCTACGTCGATGCGTGGTCATGTCGAGGGGGCTCATCTGATCTTTGACCCGCTCCTCTGGCTGGGTTGGCACTCCTCGTGCAAGTAATAGCCGGCTGATCAGGACACCGTATAGGAGATTATCCGTGGAGACGATGCTCGCCTCATAACGGATCCTCTCAAAGATGTACAGTGGCAAATCTATGGGATCTCCACGTGCCACTCATATAAAAAACTTTGCCTGAAGCCGACTAAATGTGGTTTTATGTGCCACAGGATCAACGTTTGTTGCAACAATAAGGTACAACATGCGGAAGAAAGGTAGTAGATGGTTCTAGTTGAAGGCGTTCTTCCTCTCGATCTGCATGCGGTCCCTCCCGGTGAGGATGTAGACGGTCTGCATCTCTGGCTGATGCTGGCTCAAATAGGTGGCTAGTAGATGATGCAGAAGTGCCTACATCGTTACAGGGTGTAGCGTGTGCAGATGTCTCAACTCCTTGACGAATCCCGAGGTGCTCGCCGATGACATCTGGTGATATCTTAATGGAAACACCGCGTACAATCACGGTGTGAGAGGATGCATCCTGAGGCATGTCACACACCCCCATATAGAACTCCTGAACCATTGAGGGGTATACCTTCCCCCTCAATGTGCAGATATTTCCCCAGCCTCTACTGAGGAAAACATCTCTCAGGTTCGCATGTTCTCATATGAGTTCATCGAACTCATTAATCAGAACCTCTTGCTCTACCATATCAGTGCGAGCCCCGATACGAGCAGTGCCCTGAGTGGCTCCTTCCCTTCCTCGCTTCCTAGTATGCAGAGGATGAGCCATATCCTGAAAATAGAAAAGGAAAAAAATTATTTACATTGATGCATTTTGTGTTAATTTTAAGCTGCTCTGCATTAACAGTAAAAGAAACATTCGAATGTTAAGATAAAACGTTTGGACGTGTATCCTTTACATTCGCAAGTAAAACACTTACTTGCGAACATATAACATACACGTTCGGACGTAAGCAGTAAATAAAGTTTGGCTAGCGTACGTTTGGACGTTTATGTTATACGTTCGAACGTATGTGTTTTACGTGCGAACGTAAAAGATGCACGTCCGATTGCTGAACCATAAATAAAGTTAAAAAGTAGTATGTTCGGACGTTATAATTAAACGTTTGGACGTAACTTTTACGAAAATAACGTCCGAATGTAAAACAATACACGTTTGAACGTATACACCTTAAAAGCTATGTAATTGAAATGTCGTATGTTCGAACGTGTATGTGAAACGTTCGAACGTATGTGTTTTACGTGCGAACTTTAAGGATGCACGTCCGAATGTTAAGCATAAATAAAGTTAAAAAGTAGTACATTCGGACGTTATAATTAAACGTTTGGATGTAAAATTAATTTTACGAAAATAACGTCCGAATGTAAAGCAATACACGTTCGAATGTATAAGCCTTAACAACTATGTAATTGAAACATTGTATGTTTGAACGTGTATGTGAAACGTTTGAACGTAAGCAGCAAATAAATTTAAATGACCTACGTTCGGACGTTTATGTTATACGTTCGAACGTATGTGTTTTACGTGCGAACGTTAAGCATGCACGTCTGAACGTTGAAGCATAAATAAAGTTAAAAAGTAGTACGTTCAGACGTTATAATTAAACGTTTGGACGTAAATTTTACAAAAAATAACGTCTGAATGTAAAACAATACACGTTCGAACGTAGAAGCCTTATCGGCTATGCAATTGAAATGTCGTATGTTCGAACGTTCGAACATAGAAGCCTTTACGAGCCTCTGCTGATAATTGTTGAAAGTCGGGAATATTTATGAACGATATGGAACTTGGTTGGATGTAATTGAAAGTCATATATTTGGATGAAGTTGAAAGTCAAACAAATTATGACCCTCAGATGATGTGATTCAAGAAAATCATTACTATATAGTATTTCTATAGTGCATTATATATATATATATAAGTTTTGTTATTCGTTTTATTAATTATATATTATTGATTCATATATATGGTATAGTATATATACTATATTATTATGTTTTCATATAAAATATTATGCTATCATACTATATATATATAATATAGTATAAGTATATATACTATAGTATATGATATAGTATATTATATACTACATATATAGTATACTATATATAGTCCATATTACTCACCTTGGTATCCACCTCTCATGATCTTAAAAATGAACATTTTTATCCAACATATTCACAAGTGATTGGAGATGATGCCCAAATACACACTTTGAGTAAAGAAGAATTTAATAAGTAACAAAGAATATCTTGAATAACCGGGTTATATGAAAGAAGAAAATAGTGACAAGAAGTTAGTATTTTTTTCAACTTTAAAAAAAAAATTATATTAAAGAGAAATATTATGAGTATCTAAAAATAAATACATATATATAACTATTATATTAAGGAATACTAACTATTGAATAAAATTGACGTTCGAACTTTAGTAATGTATTCCCGCTGGATTTTTTCATATCTGTGATGATCATTACATGTTCAAATGTTTCAATTTCACGTTCAAACGTTAATGGAGATATATGAGAGTTAATTTTCATGTTCGAACGTAAAATTATAATACGTTCGAACACTAGAAGAAAAATGCGAGAAATTTCCCGCTCGATTTACGCACCTCTGTGATGAGCTGAAACTTTCGGACGTTAAAAGGGTACGTTCGAATGTAAATTTCTTAACGTTCGAACATGAAAATAAAAGTGCGGGAATTTTCCCACTAGATTTCGGGCTCTATCATAGGAAGATACGTTTGAACGTTTATAGAAAACGTCCGAACGTTCTTCGTAGAAAATTTATCCTCTTTTTTTAATGTTCGAACGTCATCTAAAAATTGGGCAGGATAATATAATGTTCGAAGGTACAACTTATACGTTCGAACGTTCCATCTAATAATTTTCAAACTTAAAGAATACACGCACGGGAGGCAACAACTCATTTATGCTTCTCCCGTGCACGCAATAGAGAGAGAAGTGAGAGAGGGCCGGTCTTCGTGCGTTAGAGAGAGAGGGTTGGAGTGAGAGAGGGACCGTGAGTTAGAGAGAGCGAGAGTTAGAGTTAGAGTGAGAGAGAGTTAGAGTGAGAGAGAGACGTGGCCAGATTAGAGAGAGAGACAGTTAGAGTGAGAGAGTGTTAGAGTGAGTTGAGTCGAGTTTTGATAAGGAAAAATTATTTTTCTTTTGTATTTTCTTGAATTTTATGATATTTGTCTTGTGTTTTTGTTATATATATTTCTAATAAGTTAGTGTTGTATTTTTTTGAAGGATTGGTTGTTTGGGCAAGTTGAAAGCTTTTGATTTATAAGAGGATATTGTGAGTGCTAGGTATATTTCTAAACTTTAGCAATATGTTTATACATTTTATGCTAACTCTTGAAATATTGTGATTATTGTTTGTATAGTTACTCAATAGTTTGTGAGTTTATGGTATTAATTGATGAATTAATTGGTGTATAAATATTGTTGTGAGAATATTGTGAATATGTTGTGATATGAATTTGAAATATTGTGATTATTGTTTGTGAACTTTGTTTGAATATGTTTATATGGTTAATTAGAAATATATTGTCTTTAGGTTTTGGATTTATGTGAAAATCTTGATATAATATTTTTTAGTTTTTTTGAATTTGTGAGTGCTAGTTATATTTCTCAAGTTTAGGAATATGTTAAGACATGTTGTTGTGTTTTATAGTTACTCTTGAAATAATTGTGATTATTGTTTGTGAGTTTTGTGAATAGTTTGTGAGTTTATGGTGTTCATTAATGAATTAATATGTGTAGAAATATTGTTGTTGTTGTTATATGGATTTGAAATATTGTGATTATTGTTTGTGAATTTTTATTGAATATGTTTATATGGTTAGAAATATATTGTGTTTAGTTTTTAGTATTTATGTGGATTTTTTATATAATATTTTTTTTTGTGTTTTTTGAATTTGTTCTTTAACAAGAATTATAAGTTTACGATCTTAATTTAAGTAAAGATTAAAAACATTTAATATGAGACTTAATATTTAACATTTAATAAGTATATATAATATATTCATACTAATTTAGTTAGAATATGATTATTATTCAAATTATAACTATAGTATAAAACTTGCTTTTAAAAAAATATATATATATATATAACTTAACTATATATAAAGTATAATATATACATATAATAACTATAATTAATAATTACTTATTAAATATAAATAACTCACTCAATTAAAATTATATAATAACATTTGAAATTAAGTATAACAATTAAAATGATGCTTTAGGAATGATAATAATTAAAATTATATTATAACCTTCGAAATTAAGTATAACAATTAAAATGAGACTTTAGTAATGATAATAATTAAAATTATATTATAACCTTTGAAATTAAGTATAACAATTAAAATTATACTTTAGGAATGATAATAATTAAAATTATATAATAACATTTGAAATTAGGTATAACAATTAAAATTATACTTTAGGAATGCTAATAATTAAAATTAAGTATAACAATTAAAATTATAATTTAGGAATGATAATAATTAAAATTATATAATAACCTTTGAAGAAATTATATATAATAATTGTAATAACAATTATATAATAAGAATTAAAATTATATAGGTATCAATTAACAATGTCCTAATATATATAATAACAATTAAATTATAATTGTGATGCATTCGAGATCAAAAAATTAATATTTCGTACCGGATAGCCCCAGCCAATCCAAAATCACTATAAAAACCTTTGTTGCCTGTTGAAAAATCTGAAGTTTCGATTCTCTATCTATTATTTTTTATTTTTTTTGTAAGTATAACAGTGTCACCTTCATATTGTGTTATATTGTTAAACTAGAGAGAGATGAAAGAATATGTAAACAAGTTTCGTATCTTGTAGACATCAAGGGAGTATGATCTTGAAGAAATGTTGAAATTTTAGTTTAATTGCTTAACTGTCAAAGTCTCTCCGACCTTGAGAGTTGTCAAGGTCGGACAGTTTGTGACGGTTAAGTAATTAGACTAAAATTTAGACATTTCTTCAAGATTATTCTCTCTCGTTGTGTACAAGACACGAAATTTGTTCACATAATCTTCCATCTCTCTCTAGTTTAATAATATAACACTATTAGAAGGTAACAGTGTTAATTCAAACAACATGGACATATTGTTTGTAGTGTTTTTTGATAGATATAGTGTGACATTGCATAAATAACCTTAAACCCGTTTGGGAATTAGTACATTTATGTGTCCACTAATTCATGAATTGTCCAGTGTGGACAGTTTGTGATTATATTATCTGTATTGCACATTTTTGTTACTCCTACTTTCTACATTTAATATGAAGTTTCGGTATCTTCCTCTACTGTTCGGAGGGTCACAATCCCTCTATTTGAACATATATACTTGGAGAACTATGGGGAGATGCTGCCAGAATTTCTACTAACGTGGAAAGTAGTAGAGTGACGAGATTTGTGCAATATGGAGAATATAATCTCGAATGGGATAAGACCAACTACCTTATCAAAAAAGTAATGAGAATTGGAGCATGACATGTATGTGAATTTTCGATGTACGTGTTACTAATAGATAGATATTTTTAGAAATGGATAAATGCGTCTGGGCAATAGACTTGGAAATGATTATGTACCCTATGCGCGTGGAGTAAGAACCTTCATTGATTTTGCAAAGGGCCTCTGCTGATAGTCGTGGTTGCATTAAATGTCTATGTCAAGGGTGTAAAAATTTGTGTGCGATACAGTTGGATAAAGTCGAAAGTCATATATTTGTGAACGATATGGATCTGGGGTATACCCGATGGGTACTGCATGGTGAGCCTTATGAACAGTCAGCAGATGTATTAGTCGATCATCACAATTATTTGCGGCACATGGATGATGATTATGAGCAGGATGAGATGGAGGAGATGTTGGGTGACATTAGAGCGGGGATGTTTATGGATGAGGTTGACGACAATGCCTTAAGTGGCGGGGGGACTGATTGTGATAATTTTGCTTCAATGTGGGAAGATGCAAACACAAGCTTTATCCAGGCTGTACAAAACATTCTAAAATATCATTTATTGTGTTGTTGCTTCACATTAAGTCATTGTGTGGGATGTCGACAAAAGCAATAAACATGGTATTCGACTTATTTAACGAGGTGCTTCTCGAATGGTCTGCATTGCCCAATAACTTTTAAGAAACAAAACAGTTGAGAAAAAGATTAGGATTTGAGTACAAGTCCATACATGCAAGCAAGAATGATTGTGTTTTGTTCTGGAAGGAGAACGAGGAAAAACAAGTATGTCTTGTATGCGGAGAGTCGAGGTGGAAGGGTAAGAAAAACGTGCCAGTTAAGGTGTTGCGGTATTTTCCTTTGAGACCTAGGTTGCAAAGTCTATATATGTGTAAAAAAAAGCTCACGATATGAGGTGGCATGATGAGAAAAGAGTTAAGAATGATGCATATATGAGGCACCCAGTTGATTCACTTGCATGGCTGTATTTCGATAATCAATATCTAGACTTTGGAATAGAAGCTCGTAATGTGCGCCTGAGACTCACAACCGATAGCTTTAACCCTTTTGGGAATATGAGTACAAGTTATAGCACTTGGCTCGTAGTGTTGATTCCGTACAATCTTCCACCATGGAGGTGCATGGGAATCTTTCCGGCCGGTTCAAGGTCATTCCACCGTCTTGCTGAAAAAATAGTAATTAAAAAGTTATAGAATTCATTTATTTTTTTGATATTCTTTTATTTAAGTACTAACAATATCTTTTTAAAATTGCTAATGTCGCTTTGTTAGAAACATGATGATCCTGAAGACTTTTCCCTCAGTCATATCTATGTTGTTGCTTACACTAATGAGCATAGTGAGTGGATGAATCCTATCGCTGCAGATAATTATGTAAGTAGTGTTAATTTTGTTAAATAAATTATGTAACATTTGAATAATTTATTTTTTATTTCTATTTCTTTTCATACGTTACTTATTTATGATCATTACCTTTCAAATTGCAGGAAAAAATGATGGAGATGCAGTCGGCTTCTGGGGAATCCTCTCCTAGTGATATAGACGTATTCATGCAAGTGCTTAGGCCGCAGTCTAGTATGGCAAGAGGTTTGGGACGATCTATCAAGCATAGATGTTCATCCTCCTCAACCTTATCGACTTCACAAATTAATAATCTTACAAAAGATTTAGAAGCTGTACAACGTGAGAATGAGTATAGAGGTCGAGACAGCAAGAGTTAGAGTCTCTCTTAGAATGACAGTCTCATTTAGAGACGCGTTTGCAGGACCAACAGAGAGACCAAGAGGAAAGAATATGCACTGAAGTCCAAGAGCAAGTGTAACGGGAGATGATGGTTCAGTTATGTCTTTACAACAGAATCGCAGTGGGCGAGGAAAAAAGAAGAAATAAATTTTATCAGTAGTGGTGGCTAGTTTTAATATCTAATTTTAAAATTTTATAAGACTATTAATTGTTAATTGATGGTATGTAATATGATACAATTAGTATGTTTTTAAATTTTATGAAATTAATATTTTTGTTCTGTACGTTCGAATGTAAAGTAAAAAACGTTCGAACGTTGGTTCACATTCGAACCAATGTTTGAACGTGAATACATAAATATGTATAGTAACATTCGAATGTAGGCCTCTACGTTCGAACGTACTGACCCTGAAACGAACAAAACGTTCGAATGTGTAAACGATTAACATTCAAACAAACCTCCGAACGTACCACTTGCATTCGAACGCTCCTTCGTTTACATTTGAAATAATGTCCGAACGTTAAACCGTTACGTTTGAACATTGGTCCGTTAACGTTTGAACGTAATTCGAATGTTTATTATAATTAATGTTCGGAGGCATAAACATTCGAACTATAATCAACGAACGTCAACTTCTCTCATTCGAACGCCAATCGGTCGGGTTTCCGTTCGAACGTTCTATTGGAAGTCCGAACATTACTTTCTGTGATAGTTCTCAACTGTCACAAAAAAATAGAACGTTCGAACGTCCTACCAAAAAGAACACTTCACGGTTGAACAGTAAACTGTTACGAATTATTTTATGTGATGCATATTAGGTGCTGGTCGTTGGTGACGGTTTCAAACCATCGCCAAATATCTTTCGTGATGGTTCGGTAAATTTTTGTGATAATTTCTTCTGTCATAAAAAATAAATTATGTTGCAGTGTATGCATGTATTGTAATATTCCCGCAATGTTTCTCAATTTAACTTGGGATATTACATAGAAAACTAGGCTAAACAGACTATTGCACGGAAACTAAGGTTGAGTTTGGATGTTGAAGTGAGTTGAGTTGAGATGATAAAATATTGTTAGAATATTATTTTTTAATATTATTATTATTTTGGGATTTGAAAAAGTTGAATTGTTTATTATATTTTATTTTGAAATTTGAAAAAATTGTAATGATGAGTTGAGATGATTTGAGGATCCAAACAAAGCCTAAGGCTTGTCAGTAGGTCGTCCTCTTGAGTGCGATTGACTTTTCTTGAATGAATAAATTTTATTATTTTGTTGTCGATTGTATAGTATGATTATTTTTTGCCCAAATGATTTCATCAAGGATGTTAATTTATTATTATAATTTTTTAAAATTTTAATATAAAATATAATAAATAATTTAATTATTTTAAATTTTAAAATAATAATAATATTAAAAAATAATATTCTAATAATATTTTATCTTCTCAACTCAACTCAACTCAGTTTAATATTTAAATATAACTCATATGGCCACATTTAGAGTGTATGAAGAAGGAAGTGGCCGCAAAATTGCTAGTGCATGGAGAGCATCCAACAAAACCCTAGGCTAGATAAGGGAATAAAAGAATTCACCAGCAAGCCTTGAGGCTGGGTAAGGGAATAAAGAATTCACCTACAAACCCTGAGACCAGATAAGCCATCACCGGGTTGGGAGCTCCCGGAGCTCTAAGTGCGAGTAAGGGCTAATCTCTCGACCATGGAAACAGAAATAGAATTAATAAAAAAATCATGAAAATGAAAGCTATCTCATTACATAACAAGTATCTATTTTTATGAACTGTTTTATTTGTGGTTGTATTGTACTGTATTTCCCTTGATACCCTGCTCTTGGTACACTGATAACCACCCTTTTGGTGAATTGGGAGATATGAAACCTGTATGCAACCTCTTTTTCTATTTTATATGTATATCCCTTTTGGTGAATTATGTTTAATTACACTCTTTTTTTGTATTTGTTGGTTTCAACCTGAAAACAATATTATTTCTTGGTTTAGTTTGTAAGGTTAAAATGGGCTGATGTAAGCCCGACAGTTAGACATGTAACGATAACTTTATGATTTGTAATATTTTATCTACAGTACTTAGTTTAATTTATGGTACGACATTTTTAGCAACGATCATTTTGCTGCGATTAAACCAAAACCTAGAAATATTAGTTAAAATAAGGATTAAATATCAAAGGGTGATGCTAGGGATCCACTACAACAGAATGTGTGTTTTGTGACAGAGGAAACTGTCACAAAAAAATGGCAAACCGTCACTAAACATATTTGGTGACGGTTTCATGACCGTCACCTAAAGTGCGTCACAAAAAACATTTGGTGACGGTTTACTGTTCAACCGTCACAAAAAATATTTTTAGTGACGGTTGGAAGTGTTCCGTTCGGTACAACGTTCGAACGTTCCTTTTTTTGTGACGGTTATGAACTGTCACAGAAAATCACGTTCGGACGTAAAATCAAACGTTCGGACGTTATACCCGACCGATTGGCGTTCGAATGAGAGAAGTTGACGTTTGTTGGATATCGTTCGAACGTATCATATTTACGTTCGAATGTTAATGTGTCCGAACGTTAATTACAATAAACGTTCGAATATTTGTTCGAACGTAAACGTAAATGTTCAAACGTAGCGCGTTTAATGTTTGGACGTTATTTCGAATGTAAATGAAGGAGCGTCCGAATGCAAGTTCTTTGTTCGAACGTTAGTCGGTTTAACGTTCGAACGATTCAATTGTATTTACGTTCGAACGTTTGTTATAGTGTGAACCAACGTTCGAACAATTTTTATTTACATTCGAACGTACAGATCAAAAATACTAATTTCATAAAATTTAAAAACAAAATACCAATTGTATCATATTACATACCCAATTAACAAGTAACAATGTCTTATAAAAGTACAAAATTAGATATTAAAACTAGTCAGAAATATTGATAAAATTTATTTCTTCTTTTTCCCTCGCCCACGGGGATTCTGTTGCAACGACATAACACGCTCCATTTGCACCATCATCTCTTGTTGCACTTGCTCTTGCACTTCACTGTGTATTCTTTCCTCCTGGTCTCTCTGTTGGTCCTGCAAACGCGTCTCTAAATGAGACTGTTGTTCTAAGAGAGACTCTAACTCTTGCTGTCTCGACCTCATATACTCATTCTCACGCCGTGCAGCTTCTAAATCTGCTGTAAGATTATTAATTTGTGAAGATGATGAGGTTGAGGAGGATGAACATTTATGCTTGATAGATCGTCCCAAACCTCTTGCCATACTAGACTGCGGCCCGAGCACTTGGGTGAATATGTCTATGTCACTAGGAGAGGATTCCGCAGAAGTCGACTGCATCTCCAACATTTTGCTCTGCAATTTAAAAGGTAATGATCATAAATAATTAGTAACGTATTAAAAGAAATAGAAATAAGAAATAAACTATTAAAATGTTCTATAAAAAATCTATTTAACAAAATTAACACTGCTTACATAATTATCTGCAGCGACAGGATCCATCCACTCACTATGCTCATTAGTGTGAGTAGCAGCATAGACATGAATGAGGGAAAAGTTTTCAGGATTATCACGTTTCTAACAAAGCGACAATATTAGCAATTTTAAAAAGATAATGTTAGTACTTATCAGAAAGAATATCAGGAAAATAAATGAATTCTATAATTTTTTAATTACAATTTTTTCAGCAAGACGGTGGAATGACCTTGAACCGGCACGATGGTGGACAGTCAGAACGGATCTATTCTGTGCATTTGTAGAACTCAAGTGCTACAAAATATATTAAAAATGTTAATTGTAATATGTATACATATAATGTATAAAACGAATATGAATGTAAATAATTAAAAGATATAAATGTAAAATACCTGATAATCTGGAGATGCGAAAAGATCACAATACTTTCTCCAATCATCTAACTTCATCTGCTGAAAAGGAGACTGCGCAGCCTCTTCCAACGTCTTAAACTTCTTGAAGTGGTCATGACATCGTCCTTTGTGACGTCGGAATAGTGTAGCCATCAACTCATTCATGGTTCTTAAATCCTCGCTACGGCCAAAGTCGAGGTCGAATTCATCCTAACAAGAGAATCAGGTAAAAAATATAATATATTTATCTAAGTGAAAAAAATGTACTGAAAAGTAAACTCAGCAGCACACGACTTCGAATGTGCTCCTTAATCTCATTCGGAACATCTCGCCATGAGCGCACATAAAATGGAGCATAAGCTCGAACTACTGTGCCAATATAGGAGGAAAGCGCTGCTGCACTATCATCCATTCCTCCAGTGGAATTATCAGGAATTGTGATCTTCAGTTTACCGTGCCTTCTATTTTTTTCAAGAGAGATTCCACGTGTATAGCCATGACCGCGACGTGCAGATGCATGAACTACATGATAATAATAGATATACTATAATTATAATTATATAGTTATTGAGAAAAAAGTATTAACTATATATATAATTATCAACGACAATATTTCCTTACTGGTAGGTGTCGACTGGCTGTTGTTCTCTTCTGTGTTAGCTGGATCTTCAGGAACGGATTCCTCGAGTGGGGAGTCCTCAATGGATTCAGGACTTGGACTTGGCGAAGGCACATTTCTTCGTTGTCGTTTTGGCGGCATTCTTTAAAATAATTAATTATATCAAAGAAAATTAATTAGAAGAAATTATGAAAATTTAAGATATATTATAGTCATCTATATAAATAAAATATTTAGTACTTTTATTCTTCAGATGAATTTTCCATGCTTGTTTCAGAATCTCCAACAATAACATCTTCATCATCATCATGCACCTCTTCTTCATCATCTTTATCCACCTCCTGCCCGGATTCTGATTGGTATTCATCTTCTGACTCGTCTTCTTCATCTTCCTCCAAACTGACTTGAATTGAATGATCATTTAATATAGACGGGTCGAGATGTACGGGTGGGACATCATCTCTACACAAGGGGAGCAACTTGAGTGCACCGAGGTCAACAAACAAGTTAATACCCTCTCCATCTTCCCGGTATTCCTCAACAATCGGATTGTCATCTTCATCTCCACTATTCTCGTAATCTGCACTCGTTCCTGCTTCATATATATTTCAAGGAACAAATTTTTGCACGACTCGCCAAGTTATCTCCCCACTATCTTCATCAGCATTTTTCATTGGATCAATCAAGTAATAGACTTGGGTAGCTTGACAAGCCAATACGAATGGATCATCTTCGTACCATTTAGATGCAGTATTGACACTCGTAAAATGATTATCCCTATGTATCGAAACCCGACCACCGCCTAGATCCCACCAATCACATTTGAAGACATATGTTACAGACCCACCCAGATATTTCAATCCGATAATATCACGTATGACACCATAATAGTCAATATCATCTGTTCCATGACTCCCATCGACCAACACACCACAGTTTTGAGTCTTTCTATTACGTTCACGGTATAAAGTATGGAATCTATAACCTCGAACCGTGCATGCAGTATATCAAAGTGCTCTATTTGAGGGACCACGGGCCAATGCATACAATTCAGAAGAAATTGATCCAGGATCACGAGCACGTTGTTCCAAAATCTAAAAATTAAAATAGTACATATTTATTATTTTATTATCTAGAGTTAAAAATTTCACAATATAACATATATATAATTTTAGTTCATACATGTTCTTCAAACCATCCGGGAAATTCTTCCTCGTGTCTTGCCTCTATATTTTCTACGCCTTCCGTTCTAAGTTTGTCCATGTGGTCACTGTTATAACATGTTGCAAAAGAAGTATATTTTGAGCACAACAATTCTAATTAATTTAAAGAAAACTATAATTATTCAAATAAATTAAATGACATACCTAAGATAATCATCAATCTCTCGGCAGTTATTTAGAACATACCACCGAACTTTACCCAACTCTCCATCAATTAAATCGTAACCTGTTTGTGCACCCAAGGGTCGTACATTCTGGGAAAACACTGATAGCTCACGAGGAGGCGGAGTAGCAAGATCAGCATTTCGCTCTTGACGACTAAATCGTGTCTCAACACCACGAAGATATAGAGAGCAAAATGTTAACCATTCATCGTGTATATAAGCCTCTGCTATTGAACCCTCAGCTTTGGCTTTATTCCCAACAGTGCGCTTCAATCGACCCAAATATCTTTCAACTGGATACATCCAACGGAACTGCACCGGTCCACCCAGAAGTACCTCTCGCGGTAAATGTATTGCTAAATGGACCATGACATCAAAAAATGATGGTGGAAAGATCTGCTCGAATTTACATAGTATAGTAGCAATGTCTTCTTCCAATTTCGACAACACATCTCGATTTACTACCCGAGCGCACAAATCCTTGAAAAACATACATAGTTCAGATATGGCGACACGTACATTAGATGTCAGCTTCCCACTAATTCCCACAGGTAATAACTTCTGCAAAAATACGTGACAATCATGACTTTTCAATCCATTGATTTTCCAATCATCAAGACTCACGCATCTACCAATATTTGAAGCATAACCATTTGGCAACTTCACACCTTGCAACCATTTACAGAAATCAATCCTCTCCTCCCTCGTCATCGTAAAACATGCATGCGGCATGACCACCCTGTTGCCTTCCACCCACAAATGCAGATTATGTTTAATTCTCATTCTCTCAAGATCTTTCCTCGTCTTGATCGTGTCTTTCGTCTTTTTGTTAATACTCATCAATGTACCCAGTATATTATCACAAATATTCTTCTCTATGTGCATTACATCCAAACTATGTCGCAACTTGCATGACGACCAATACGGCAAATAAAAAAAAATACTACGCTTTGTCCAATTCAATTCTGATACGGCTCGTTTTCTCTTGTTCTTTCCCCGACCTTTGCCAAAATTGTTCGCTCTAACATGTTGCAGTTGTTCCACTATCTCTTCTCCAGACAACTCTTTTGGTGCAATCCTATCCTCTACTCTCTCATCAAACTTGGCACATTCTCTTCTCCATGCATGATTTGCTGGTAAATAACGTCGATGACCCATGAAACACAACTTCTGAGAAAATTTTAGCCACTCACTAGCAGTTTCTTTATTACACGTCGGACACGCTAACTTCCCTTTCGTACTCCAGCCGGAAAGATTCCCATACGCCGGAAAATCATTTATGGTCCACATTACCGCAGCATGCATCTAAAAAGATGTCGACTTAGATGCATCATAAGTTCTAACCCCTGTTTCCCATAACTCTTTCAGCTCTTCAATCAACGGCTGCATGAATACGTCAATATCATTCCCAGGTGATCTAGGGCCAGGGATGAGTAAAGTTAACAAAAAGTTTGGCGCCTTCATGCACCTCCATGGTGGAAGATTGTACGGAATCAATACCACGGGCCAAGTGCTATAACTTGTACTCATATTCCCAAAAGGGTTGAATCCATCGGTTGTGAGTCCCAGGCGCACGTTCCGAGCTTCTAACCCAAACTCTAGATACTGATTATTGAAAGACTACCACGCAAGTGAATCAGCTGGATGCCTCATATACCCGCCATTACATGCAAGTTTATCGAAAGACTGCCGAGCTTCTAACCCGAATTCTTAACTCTTTTCTCCTCGTGCCACCTCATATCATGAGTTGTTTTCTTACACATATATAGTCTTTGCAACCTAGGTTTCAAGGGAAAATACCGCAACACCTTAACCGGCACGTTTTTCTTACCTTTCCACCTCGACTCTCCACATACAGGACATGCTTGTTTCTCCTCGTTCTCCTTCCAGAACAATATACAATCATTCTTGCATGCATGTATGGATTTGTACTCAAATCCTAATCCCTTTCTCAACTGTTTCGCTTTATAAAAGTTCTTAGGCAATGCAGACCCTTCGGGAAGCACCTCGTTAAATAAGTCCAATACCATGTTTATTGCTTTCGTCGACATCCCACACAATGATTTCATGTGAAGCAACCGCACAATAAACGACATTTTGGAATGTTTTGTACAACCTGGGTAAAACTCACGCTTTGCATCTTCCCACAGTGAAGGAAAATTTTCACAATCAGTCCCTGATCCACCACTTTAGGCATTGTCGTTAACCTCATCCATAAACATCTCAGCTCCAATGTCACCCAACATTTCCTCCATCTCATCATGCTCATAATCATCATCCATGTGCCATAAATAATTGTGATGATCGACCAATACATCTGCTGACCCTTCATACGGCTCACCATGCAGTACCCATCGCGTATACCCCAGATCCATACCGTTCACAAATATATGACGCTCTACTTCATCCAATCCTATTGCACACAAATTTTTACACCCTCGACATGGACACTTAATGTAATCACGACTATCAGCAGATGCCCGTGCAAAATCAATGAAAGTTCTTACTCCACATGCATAGGGTATGTAATCCTTTCCAAGTCTATCGTCCAGACGCATCCAATTTTTGTCCATTTCTAAAAACATCTATATATTAATAACACGTACATTGAAAATTCACATGCATGTCATGCTCCAATTCTCATTACTTTTTTGATAAGGTAGTTGGTCATATCCCATTCGAGATTATATTCTCCATATTACACAAATCTCGTCACTCTACTAATTTCCACGTTAGTAGAAATTCCGGCAGCACCTCCCCATAATTCACCAAGTATACATGTTCAAATATCGGGATTGTGACCCTACGAACAGTATACCCGAAGAACAGTAGAAGAAGATATCGAAACTTCATATTAAACGTGGAAAGTAGCGAGTAACAAAAATGTGTAATACAGATAATATAATCTCAAACTGTCCACACTGGACAATTCAGGAATCAATGGACACATAAATGTACACTGATTCCCAAACGGGTCTAAGGGTATTTATGCAATGTCACACGCATCTAACAAAAAATCATACAACAATATCTCCATGTTGTTTAAATTAACAATGTGACCTTCAAGTAGTGTTATATTGTTAAACTAAAGAGGGATGGAAGATTATGTGACCCTACGTTTCGTGTCTTGTACACAACGAGGGAGAATGATCTTGAAGAAATGTTTAAATTTTAGTCTAATTACTTAACCATCACAAACTGTCTGACCTTGACAACTCTCAAGGCCGAAGAGACTATGACAGTCAAGCAATTAAATTGAAATTCCAACATTTCTTCAAGATCAAATTCCCTCGTTGTGTACAAGATCATTATTGTTAAAGTATAATTTTAATTGTTATACTTAATTTCAAAGGTTATACTATAATTTTAATTATTATAATTCTTAAAGAGTTACTTTTATGCTTGTTATTACTTAATTTCAAATATTATTATAAATATTTAATTATCATACTTAATTTCAAAGGTTATACTATAATTTTAATTATTATAATTCTTAAAGAGTTACTTTTATGCTTGTTATTACTTAATTTCAAATATTATTATAAATATTTAATTATCATACTTAAATTTCAAAGGTTATACTATAATTTTAATTATTATAATTCTTAAAGAGTTACTTTTATGCTTGTTATTACTTAATTTCAAATATTATTATAAATATTTAATTATCACACTTAAATTTCAATGGTTATACAATAATTTTAATTATTATAATTCTTAAAGAGTTACTTTTATTTGTTATTACTTAATTTCAAATATTATTATCACAATTTTTCAAATCCATATCACAACATATTCACAATAACTCACAATATATTCACAAAATAACATGCCACATGTATTAACATATTTCTAAACTTGAGTAAGTAATAAACATGTATTAATAAAGCCTAATGACAATATATTTCTAATAATAAACACAATATTTCAAATTTATATCACAACATATTTAAAATAACTCACAAACTATTTACAAACTATACAAACAATAATCACAATATGATAAAGAGTAAGCATCAAATCACAACAACATATTGATAAAGTTTAGAAATATACCTAGCACTCACAATATCCTCTTACAAATCAAAATCTTCAAACTTCCCAAACCAAGCAATCCTTCAAAAAATACAACACTAACTTATTAGAAATATTCTATAACAAAAACGCATTCTATAAATATCATAAAATTTAAATAAAGACAAGAAATAAAAATATTTTATTACCAAAACTCAACTCTCTATCACTCTCTAACTCAACTCTCTCTCACTCTAACTCTCTCTCTCTCTCACTCACTCACTCTCTCTCTCTCTCTGTGTGTGCAGGACCCTCTCTTTCTATTGCGCGCACGGGAGAAGAAGAAATGATGCGCTTCCTCCCGTGCGCGTATTGATTAAGTTCTAAAATTATTAGTTTAAACGTTCATACGTTTAAGTTTTACGTCCGAACGTTATATTCTAAAATTATTCCCGCCCAGAACATTCGGACGTTTACAATACACGTTCGAACGTACACTTCTTATGATATAACATAAAATCTAGCGGGAAAGTTCTCACACTTTCCTCATATATGTTCGAATGTATCACAATTTTTCGTTCGAACGTTCGTAGATTTATAGATAAACGTTCGAACATTTAACTTAAACGTCTGAACGTACATTTCATGAAAGTGTTACCATATTTGAGAGGGAAATCTCCCGCACTAATTTAACTAACGTTCGAACGTTAACAGATTTGGTGTTCGAACGTATAGTATAAACATCCGAACGTCTGAATAATCACACAGATACCTTAATCGAGCGGGAAAATTCTCGCCTCTTAGTTTAACGTTCGAACGTTAACTTGAAACGTTTGAACGTACGATTCCTACTATACTTAACTTATAGTATAATATATATACTACATTTTATATATCTATAACTATATACTACATTGTATAGTATGATAGCATAATATACTTTAAATGAGAACATCAACGTATATAATATATAAACTATACCATATATATAAATCAATAATATATATTAAATTGTTACTTATTAATTCATCAATAAACGCCCATAAACTCATAAACTATTCACAAAATTCATAAACAATAATCACAATTATTTCAAGAGTAAGCATAAAATCACAACAACATGTATAAACATATTGCTAAACTTTATAAATATAACAAGCACTCACAAAAAAACCAATAATCTAATTGTCAATAATATTATATAACATCCTAATATATAACTTAAACATTTGTAATATAATATATTATAGATAAAATTTTGGAAATTAAATTGACAAACGTTCGAACGTAATAATAAGTACGTTCAAACGTTCTGTGTATATAAGGTCAAAACCGAACGTCAAAACGACATTTCCAAAACGTATCCATCGTCTTCTCCGTTCTTTGCCGCCACGCCTCCGTCACCGCCGCCGTCAACTCCGCCACAACCATCACTAAAAGGTAGGCATTCATCTTTTATGCAAATAACATGTATTTTATTGAGATTTTGATTGAGATTTGGATTGAGTTTTGTTTAAAACCGGATAAGTATTACCGGATTTTCAACTTCATTTTCCGGCCACCATGGCCAGTCGTTGGCCGAATAGTCACCGTAGAAATGTTTCTTGAAGTGTATACTTCATTTACATGGTGACATTTCGGCATTTAGAACCTTGTAGAGAAATTTTCGAGATTTCAATAATGGCTGAGTCGACTCAGTCATTCTGCGTCGAAACGTTCGAACGTTTAACCAAGACATTCGAACGTACGATGTTTAAATTACAGAGCCGTTACGGCTTCCACGTTCAAACGTTAATCGTCTTACATTCGGACGTGAATATTATTAAACGACATACGTTCGAACGTGAATACTTACTTTCGCACGTAAATCACATACGATCGGACGTTTAATTATAACATCCGAACGTAGTGATTTTCTACATTATTCATGCTTCGACGTTCGGATGTTCATATTTACGTTCACACGTAAAACAAATACGTTCGAACGTACATTCGAACGTATTTGTTTACTGCTTATGTTCGAACGTACATCTGTACATTCGAACGTATTTGTTTTACGTTTGAACGTAAATTTATTTACATTATTTTACGTGCGAACGTATAAATTAACGTCCGAACGTTTTTATCTTTAACGTTCGAACGTTAAAGATAAAACGTTCGAACGTTAATGCAGAGCATCTTAAAATTAATACAAAAAAATGCATTATTG
Organism: Juglans mandshurica; assembly: GCA_022457165.1. Taxonomy (NCBI): domain Eukaryota; kingdom Viridiplantae; phylum Streptophyta; class Magnoliopsida; order Fagales; family Juglandaceae; genus Juglans; species Juglans mandshurica. The sequence goes on from CM039632.1 coordinate 16,137,075, forward strand.
TAAATAATTTTTTTTCCTTTTCTATTTTCAGGATATGGCTCTTCCACTGCATACACGAAAACGAGGGAGGGAAGGAGCCACGTCGGACACTGCCCGTATCGGAGCTCGTACTGTTATGGTAGAGAGAGAGGTCTTAATTAATGAGTTCGACGAACTCTGTTGGCAGTAGACGAACCTAAGAGATGTTTTCCTCAGTAGAGGCTGGGGAAATATCTGCACATTGAGGGGGAAGGTATACCCTTCAATGGTTCAAGAATTCTATATGGGGATGTGTGACATGCCTCCGGATGCATCCTCTCACACCGTGACTGTACGCGGTGTTTCCATTGAGGTATCGGCAGATGTCATCGGTGAGCACCTCGGGATTCATCGAGGAGTTGAGATATTTACACACTCAACACCCCGTGAGGATGTAGGCACTTCTACATCATCTACTGGCCGGGGATGTGAGCCAGCATCAACCAGAGATGCAGGCCAGTCAGAGGCTGAGGATACTGGCGTCGAGGCTCGGGATGATGACCGAGACGAGGATTTCTACATCCTCACCAGGAGGGATCGCATGCAGATCGAGCGGAAGAACGCCTTCAACCAGAACCATCTGTTGCATTTCTTCCGCATGTTGCACCTTATTGTTGCAACAAATGTCGATCCTGTGGCTCATAAAACCACATTTAGTCAGCTTCGGGCACAATTTTTGATACGAGTGGCACGTGGAGATCCTATAGATTTGCCACTGCACATTTTTGAGAGGATCCGTTACGAGGCGAGCATCGTCTCCACGGATAATCTCCCATATGGTGTCCTCATCAGCCGACTATTACTTACACGGGGAGTGCCGACCCAGCCAGAGGAGCGGGTCAAAGATCAGATGAGCCCCCTCGACATGACCACGCATCGACGTAGCATTGGACAGGCGAGGGGACGTCAGCCACCCCTGTAGAGGATCTAGTTCCTCCGACGCAGCCTGAGCCAGGTCATGTCGGGAGTAGTAGTCAGCATACGCCGAGTATATCTGCAGGAGATGTGCAGCCTGCTTGGGTTGATGCAGTCATCTCACAGCTGACTGCGCATATTGATCATAAGATCAATCGATCGCTCGAGGCTATATCGGCGTCTGTTGCCGAACTCACCCATCGTGTAACTATCCTCAACGACAAGGTTGATACCTTGACTGAGGAAGTACGGAGTTCGACTTTTGCTGATAACGTTATCATCTGACTGTTGTTTACTACATTCTATCAAATTTTGTATTTTATTTTTAATATTTGTAACGAAAAATACTATTGAATATTTTTATCGTTTTTTAATTTCAATTTTTAATCTTCTTTGATGTTATAATTTCCAACTTTAATACTAAATCACTGCATTTCAAATATATATAAATCAATAATATATATTTATATATTACAAAGTGTGTATTTATAAATATATACAATTCAATTTTTTAGACTTGTTCACAAATTATGCACAATAAAAATCACATAATTTTTAAATTAAAGTCATTTAATTAAATTTACAATGAACGTTCGAATGTTATTACTTAACGTTCGAACATTGGTGCAAACATTTTACATTCGAACGTAAAATTGAACGGTTGCGCCAAAACATTTTACATTCCAACGTAAACAGACATAACGTTCGAACGCATATTTCCCATACGTTTGAATGTAAAAAAATCTCAGTCTATCTTTAGTGACGGTTTCCAAAAACTGTCACAGAAAATACCTTTTAGGGACGGTCTAGGGACTGTCACAATTTCCCAACCGTCACTAAAAAGCAATTGTGTTGTAGTGATCCTGCTGGAGCAACTTTTTTTTTTTTTTTTAGTTTTTTTTCTTAGTGATTAAAAAAGTGTTGTTAAATAATATTGTGAATTTTCTTCTATTTTTAAAAATATATAAAAGTGTTAAAACAATATGTGAAAATAACTTAAGTTTTTTTTTTTTTGTGTTTTTTCACATCATTTTTTTAACACTTTTAAATATTTTAAAAAAAAGAAAATTCACAATATTATTAAACAACACTTTCTTAATCACCAAGTAAAAAAAAAAAAATAGAGCAGGAAGCTCCAGCGGGATCACTATCATTTTCCAATATCAAAATGAGTAATGCTATAATTCATACTCTTATTCTATTTTCATCGCATTATATAAGATGTGACAAATTTATTATCATGAATCATCCAATAAAAAATCATCCAATAGTGATAAATGTATCATATCTTATATAGTAGGATGAGAATAGAATGGTAGTTTGATGTATAAAATTTTCCTATCAAAATAGTCCCTGTGATCCTTCTATTACGGATGGTATGAGCTATTTGTTATAAAAAATATTATGATACAGGAAAATTCTATAAATCACACCCTTATTTTACTCTATCATATTATGATGAAGTGATATAGCTTAAGCTTATCAACTTTTAAAATTTTGTTTTAAAAAGTTGAACAAATATCTAAAGATAATAAAAATATCGCATTAGATGAAAATAAAATAAAAATATAATTTATATATAGCATTATTCTATAATAAAAAAATATCTCAATTTCAAATATCCCAATTAATGTACATGACTTGGTGTGTACACGTGGTGCCCTTTTTTCCACTGATGGAACCTTCTTATCGTCCTATTGGTTATTTAAATTATTGAGGAGATTAGTCTACGTTCAGGAGTTGGGTTGGAAGAGGCGACTACTATTAAATGCATAACATGGGAAGGCTTGACTTTTCCCTGTTATTTTCAGTAATTGGAGTACTGGAGATGTCTGAACATCCATGGAGACCACGCCTTATAGGCATTGGTTCAGGAACTGTGACCCACTCATAAGTACGTACCCTAACCTAACAACTTGTTTACGAGGCTATATAAACGGCTTCACTGTAAAGTCTTTACCATCTCTTTTGAATTGTTGAATTATTTTAGAATTGCTATATATAAAGAAATTATATAAAATAAATTTATAAATTAATATAATTTTATACAATTTATTAGATCTATTATATAATAAAAATAATTTTATAATATGACGTATCACATCAACCCACATTAGTTTGTAAATTTATTTTTATATAAACTAAAATATTTTCCTCACGTGGGGTCATTGATGTGCTACTTCATATCATCGCATTCAGCCCTTTCTTCAATTAAATTTGAGCCATACTCTCTATTTTAAGTGAATTAAATATTATTTTTTTAATATAAATTAGAAAGTATTTTAATATTTTACTTGTCAATTTAATAACAAATTATCCAAATACCTGAGATTTGACAATATTATCTATTTCAACTAAAAAGAATAACATCCTATTTGAGAGTAAGAGTAGGTAATGAGTGGCCATGCTTGTCGATTTGAGATGACAAAACAGCTTGCTAGCTAACAATTAGAAAATAGGGTCCATTTCACCAAATTTTGCTATGATAAGAGACATAAACAATAATAAAAATCAAGACAAAACTATAAAACTTCTCCATCAAAGTAAACCTGTTACAAGACAGAAGCATGTGAATCCTAGACAAGCACTTGGATCCAGCAAATACTAAGGACAACATATGGCAGAAGTTCCATCAAACTCACATCTTCACAACTAGCAGAACAAGGTAAGCGTCCTAATCAATTTATTGGACCATGCCCATAAAAGTGTCCTTTGCCTTTAAACAGTATGGCCTTGTGCACATCCAGTTGTTCCATGATATGGCTCAACAAAGATAAAAAACCTTATATGCATGTGTTTCCCTTATGAGATGCAAGGACAAGACCATAAGGCAAGACAGATCCCTAAACTTCAAAGCAGGGCGGCTCAATAGGTCAATATATCCAGTTGGAGTAGCCCTTTTTTATTTTAAAATGTGAAGTTCAATAAATTTATTTTAATTTTAATTTTTACATCACATTTTTATTTAAAAATTATTCCTATTGTTTTATAAACTAAAATTATTAATTAATATTTTATGCCACATTCTCAATTAATAATCGTGGAGGGGACATCCAGACCGGTTAGCCCCTAAGATGGACTTGGGCCCTTATTAATGACTAAAGCCCATATCATAATCGAGAGGTCTAGCCCAGTACAAGAGGAACCCAGCCCATGGTCAATACCAATTAAATAAGCCAATACGGACTTGATAACTATCCAGTCAATAACAAAAGATAAGAGAGGTTATAATTCAAACTTACTAAAAGATGAATCATCATCTCTAAAGTTGAATTCATATAAAGGATAACCACTATCCAATAAGGGAAAAAAAAAGTAACTCATGGAGCTCTATATAAATGAAAAATCCAGGTAAGTAAAGAGATCGAATTATTGTTATTATTATTATTATCCACAAATTACTGACTTAGGTATTGGAAGTGTTTTCTCGAACCCCTTGCTCTCTACACTTTGGTTGCAGGTGATGGTGAAATATGTCCATAACAAACTGAGTTAATTTTTATTAGAAAATTATCAATTTAGAGAAGAATTTTTCAAATTTAATTTTACAAAAAGCACCATAAATTCTTAGAAGCAATTATAACTATGATTGCCAATGGCATTCTACAAACAATCCACGCATATGGGAAAATAGTGGGCCCTGCTGCCTCTTCGAAGGACTATACAAAAATATTGGAAAAGTAGTTTTTCCTATTTATAATTTTAATATTGTATATTAAATTAATAATGACAAAACTAATAATGACAAAAGTCAAGTGTACCATTAGAAGGAGATTATACGAAATAATTCTTTTGGGATATAGGATAATAATTTACATCACTTCATGTCTCAATGGTACGAGAGAAAGTTTCGCCATCATCAAGTGAACTCAAACATAATGGAATTCTAAAAAAACATTCCAATATTAACATATATATATATATATATATATATATATATATATATATATTTAGAAACATAATGATAAAGGCTACTCAACCAAGAAAAAAACTCATTCCAATTACCACGGAATTCCAGCATTTGTTATTTGGAGAAGGCGATAACTACAAGGAAATGTCTTTGCAATCAAGTGACTATAGAAATGACGTCATATAATATATCTATTCTATTAATAAATAAAAACTTTACTTAGAGCATTCACAATGGTTCCTTTATTTTATCTTTTAAAATACATTATCAAATTTCATTTTTTATATTTTACATATTAACTTTTACATTATCAAATTTCATTTTTTATATCATAGATCAGTTTATCTATTTTTTCTTCATATCATTTAAATAATAACTACAAAAAAAAAAAAAATTGCCGGCATTCGATAAGCGCCGACACCTGTCCAAAAAAATGCCGCTACTTAATTAGAGGAGGTTTTTTGCCGGCGTAACCGTCCGCTGGTAGTGGGTGGTCACTATTTTCACATATCGGCATTTTTTCAAATGCCGGTACTTGAAAATCTCATTTTCGGCGTTTGTATACAATTTAGCAGCATTTCATGAAACGCTGCCAACTTTTCTAAATTAACGACGTTTAGCGAAAAGCCGCCATTAGTTTGTTCCCATCTCATTGCATAAAATAGCGACACTTAAATAAACGCCGTTGCTAGTACGTTGCCAGCGCATCATATAAATTGGCGGCATTTACTTAAATGTCACTAATAGTACGTTGGCAACACATTGAATATATTAACGACATTTATCTAAACGCCGCCACTAATTAAAATATCGGCTTTACCATAAATGCCTCTGCTATTACATTGTCGGCGCATCATATAAATTGGTGACATTTCACTAAAACAGAAAGGGTCTTTTGGGACAAAACTTTTCGTCCCAAAAGACAGCTATTTCATCCCAAGCTCGTGCCAACAACACTATGCCAAAAGGTATATCGGGACGAAAATCACCATTTCGTCCCAAAAAATATCTTTTAGGACGAAATTGAAGGAAACCGTTAGAACACGTTTGAACGAGAATTTCTTTTGTCACGGTTGAAATTCGTCCCAGAATATCGTTCAAACGGAAACAATTTTAAGTTTGAACAGTAGTAACGTGTTTGAACGATTACAAAATATGTTCGAACAAACATGAATTCGTTCGAACGGTAAAGGGTCAGATCGAACGGTATATTGGTTCGAACAATATAAGTTATATTCGTATACTTTGGAGATAAATGAAGTTCGAATATTATGTGATCGTTCGAACTCGACGAAAATAAATTGCGTTCGAACATTATGTTACCGTTCGACGTTCAAACGATAACTATTTTATTTAAAGTCAATAATAGAAAACCAAATAGACATTCATAATATTTGAAAAAATACATTAGAAACTGTTTAAAACTCACAAAAATTTTATAATAAGTGCGAACTAAATAAATAACCGTGAGACGGGCATTGTTCGTACACAAATAGATAATCCCAAAATCTGTACGCAAAAAACCATCAATTGCTTGGAGGCATGTACTGTTGCATAAGCTGCTGCATTTGGAGTTGCATTTGTCTTCTAAACTCTTCTTGTTGTTCTTCATGTTGTTTGAGGCGCATCTCCATATCTGCTTGTTTTGCCAGTTGAGCCTCTAACTCATGCTGCCATGCAGTCAATACTTCGATTCTGGAATTCGCATTCTCTAGCGCTATAGAAGTCATAGATGCATTCCCAGAATGTTGACCCAGGACTTGTGTAAAAATATCAATATCACTTGTTGATGAATGTTGATCTGACGCAGATTCAGCTCGTCAGGCAACCATTTTATCCTAGACATATATAAGATAAAGAATTAATATCGTCATAAATACTCTAATATATTTAATGAAAACAGGTTATAATACTTACATAATTTTCACGGGCATCAGGATGAGTCCACTCTCCATTACGATCAGTGTGTGATGCAACATATAATTTTGTCAGATTATAATTGGTATTTGAATCTTGCTACAATAAATGTGTTAAGATATAAAGTCATTATGATTCATCCAAATAATTAACTATATCCAATAAAAAAATAGCAATACCAATTTCTTAGAGAGACAATGGAAAAATCTTGAACCTGCATGATGATTAATTTTCAATTTTGATCTATTTGTTTTGTTTATAGAACTTCTCTCCTGCAAATAAATTGAAAATATTATGAAGCGAAATGACAAATAGGACGAGTAAAATAATTAAATTTAATTATACATGATATGATGGATCGTCAAACATGTCACAAAGTTTTTCCCACTCAGAAGGTCGGACATCCTGAAAAGTATGTTGGCGTGCATCTTCCTTCTTCTCAAACTTATTATAATGCTCATGACACCTCGCCTTATATTTGCAGAATGTATTACCCATAAGCTCTTCCACTGTCTTACGCTCTTTTCTCCGACCAAAATTTAATTCAAAATCATCCTTGAAAAAATAGTCACAAATACATTATCATTTCTAATATTCTAAATTTAGGTAAAATATAGAAATTTATTCTACTAAATCAATGTTTTAAATATTACCAAACAATGCATCTTGATAAACTCTTTAACATCTTGGGGGACTTTCTTCCATGAAGTCGTTGCCAAAGATGCGTAAGTTCGTGTAAAAGCATCCACATGCAATGCAAGCCAAGCTGCTGGTTGTCCTTCGCCCCCTGTATGTTCGTCAGAAATGTTAACCTTGATCTTACCCACTTTCCGATATTTTTCCAACGTCACCCCTCTAGTGGTGCCTCGACCTTGATGAGATTGTATTGTAGGACCATAATTAATAACTTTTATGAGTATTAGATTTTTACCTTATTCTGTAAAGTCAATCTCTAATAGTGAGTCTGAAGGAGAGCTAAGAACAGGTGGAGATGGGTTGCGAACTTCCTTCCTCTTTGCGGCATAATTTCAAACTACTGATACATTCAATAAGTAAAATATTTGTCATCAAGTTTAATGTTAACACATAATTGGTCAATCATAATCTGTATCAATTTCATTTGACAATTCGCTCTCATCATCTGTTACTTCAGATCATTTTCCTCAACTGTCGCATCAACAATTTCAGCCTCAATATATTATCTATTTAATGGAATCATCTCATACTGGCTTAAATCCACAAACAAATTTAAGACGGGTTGACTCTCTTGGTATGCTTATTGAGTAGAGGGGTTATCTTCTTCTTCATCTTGTCCTTCCGCCTGAGGGTAACATCATATATATTTCTTGGAGAATATTTTTGTACTACTCGCCATTGATTTCCTAACTTCGGGTCATCTAAGTAGAATACTTGAGATGCTTGAGAAGCCAAAATAAAAGGATCATCTTCATACCATTTTTTTGATGCATTAACACTCAAAAAAATATTCATCATCACGAACTCCAATACGAGGATTACTTAAATCCCACCAATCACACTTAAACAGATACACCGCAAGCTCTCCCAAATATTTCATTCCAATTATATCGACAATAACCCCATATAAATCAATATTTTCTTCATCATGACTTCCTTCGACTAGGACACTACTATTTTGGGTTTTCCTATAACAATCTCGATCCATTGTGTGATACCTACTTCCCCGAGAAATACATGCAGAATATCGAGCAGCGCATCTCGATGGGCTACGCGCCAATGCATACAGTTCATCCGATATATCATTTGGATTATTCGCATGCATTTGTACAACCTACATATTGAGTAAAGCATCTATTATATCAAAATTTAAATCAATATTTTTTCATTGGTTATTGAGTAAAACATATGTAATGTCATTACCCATTCTTCAAACTAACTCGGGAACTCCTCTTCACGTTTCTGGTTTATATCATTTACTCCCAGTTCTTTGAGCACGTTAATATGATCACTGAAATCGATGATTACCACAAATCTTTTATATTCTTAGACTTTTTTTAAAGTAAATGAGCGAATTTAAATTAAGAAAACGTTATAACTTACTTCAAGTAGTTCTCTATCTCAGGGCAATTGTTCAACACGTACCACTGAGCTTTCTCGAACTCTCTTCCACACAAGTCATAACCACGCACTGCACCAATTGGATGAACTTGTTGGGAAAACACATAAAACACATGCCGTGGTCTTGCTCGGTCAACGTCAATGTTTCTTTCCAACCGATCGAACCGAGCGTCAACTTCATGGAAATATTTGGAACAGAAGGTATGCCACTCATCGTCAATATATGCTTCTGCAATTGATCCTTCTGGGCGGGCCTTGTTATCCACTATACGTTTCAACTTTCTAATAAATCGTTCAATGGGATACATCCATCTATATTGAACTGGTCCTACAAGTCGAGCCTCACGTGACAAATGAATGGCTAGGTGAACCATGACGTTGAAGAATGACGGTGGGTAAATACTTTCTAGCTTACACAATATTATGGCAATTTCTCGTTCCATTCGATCCAAAACTTCTACATTCAATGTCATAGCACATAAGTCTTTAAACAATGCATCCAACTCAGTCAAAGCCACGCGCACATCTCTCGTCAAGTACCCACGGATACCAATAGGCAAGATACGCTGTAAGAAGACATGACAATCATGACTTTTTAATCCAGTTATTTTCCAATCATTTGTTCTCACACACCTTGTAAGATTCGTGGCATAACCGTCCGGTAATTTTATCTTCATTAGTCACTCACAAAATGTAACCCTGTCGTTTCTTGACAATGTATACTACCCAATCGGCATGTAGACAGACGAACAATTTTCTTGCAATTGCATTTCCCATCTTATTCCCAACCACTTCAAATCCTTCCTTGAGTTTATTGTATCCTTTTTTTTTCCTTCAATTGACATCAATGTTCCCAATACGGATTCACATATATTTTTTTCAATATGCATAATATCAAGGCTATGCTACAATTTAAATTTTGACCAGTATGAGAGTTTAAAAAATATACTCTTCTTTGTCCAATTCAACTCATTCGTAGCTCGTTTTCTCTTTCGTTGTTTTTTACCAAATTCATTACAACCAACATCTATAAATTGTGCAAGTACATATTCGCCAGACAAATATGGTGGAGGTTGGCCCCATTCAACAGTTCCATCAAACATTCTAGAATTTCTACGCCATATATGGTCAGTAGGTAAAAATCGATAATGACCCATGAAGCATAATTTCCTCCCGTACGTAAGCCATTCAGATTTGATATGTTTGTTACAAGTTGGACATGCCATTTTCCCCTTAGTACTCCAACCTGACAAATTTTCATAAGCGGGAAAATCATTTATTGTCCACAGCACTGCAGAATGCATCTTGAACGACTTGTCTGTTGATGAGTCAAATGTGACAATCTCATTCTCCCACAAATCTATCAATTCTGCAATCAATAGCTGTAAGAGTATGTCTATGTCATTTCCCGGTGACCTCGGACCTGGAATGAGCAAACTCATCATGAAATATGGATCTTTCATACACTTCTACGGTGGTAGATTATACGGCATAAGTACAACTGGCCAAGTACTATGACTAGTACTCATGTTCCCAAACGGATTAAATCCATCTGTTGCCAACTCAAGTCTTACATTACGCGGTTATTCAGCAAACCATGGGTGTTCCTGATAAAATTCCTTCCACACCTGGGAGTTAGCAGGATGTGACAAAATATCATTGTTCCTTACTCTGTCTGATGAGTGCCATGTCATGTCTACAATCGTTGCGCGTGACATAAATAATCGTTGTCTAGGTATCAATGGAAAGTGGCGTATGACCTTTTGCGAAACATTTTGCTTGTCTGATGTCCATCTTGACTCGTGGCATATGGGACACTCGTTCAACTGCTCATTATTTCACCAAAATAATATGTAGTCATTCTTACATGCATGTATTGCGTTGTAATCAAATCCAAGTCCTCGTTTCAACTTTTTTGCTTCATAGAAGTTATGAGGTAAAGTATTGTCTGTCGGCAGTGCCTCTTTAAACAACTCAAGTAACATATTGACTGCCTTAATAGATAATTGACACATTGATTTTATGTGAAGCAATCTTACGGTAAATGACAACTTACTGTGTCTTCTGTATCCTAGATATAGCTCACGCTGTGAATCATTCAACAATCGTGCAAAAGTGTTATGGCTCCCATCATTTGAGCTTGATGTGTCCGTGTCACCTTCATCCATAAACATTCCCGCACCAATGTCACCTAACATTTGCTCCATATCCTCATTGTATTCATCTCAAACAACCTCTGGTTGTACATCTTCATTGATCTCTTATTCTTCATGTGGAGCCTCAAAATGAAGTTGGATATGGTTCGCCGTGTAAGAACCAATCAGTATAACCCTTATCAATACATTTGACAAACAGATGCTCTCTCACCAAGTCTATCTTATGAGAACACAAATTCCTGCATTCTCTACATGGGCATCTGATACGCCCATCGCTATCGCATGTACCCAATGCGAACTCTAAGAATTTCTTAACACCTTCAGCATATACATTGTAATTCTGACCCAATCGATCGCTAACTCTCATCCAAGTCTTATCCATGCCGACTATATTAATTACAAACAATCACGTGTGCATCAGCAAATAAGCATGTATCATGTATCAATCAAGGAGTATGCCACCTTTCACTGGGTAGTTGGTCCTATCCCGTTCGGGATTGTAAGATCATAGTCGCCAACCTATGATCTATTATCTGTCACGTCCAACAAAATTTTGGCAGCATCTCTCCATAGTTCTCCAAATATGCTCGTTTGGTTGTGTGCACTGACGATTAACACGTCGTTGCACCATCACCAAAACTGCATATCCGGAGAACAAGGGATGAATCTACCAAAATCATAATGTTGGACGACAACAGATATAGTTCGATAGTTTGCGAGAATGATCTTACAATCCCAAACTGTCCACTCTGGACAATTCAAGAGTTATCAATCAAGCATTCATCCAGATTGATAACTCTCGAACGGGTCTAGGGTTTATTTTGATGAACAAACAATGCAAGATATGCTAACATATGTCAAACAATAACAACATATTATTTATACAACAATACAACAAAAACATAATTAGTAGGTATTATTTAAAGATTTAATCGTATTTTAATTTCAATATTAATTTTATTAATTTAGAATTAACTATTTAAGTATTATTAAATCCTAACTATATTTGTATTTTAATTTAAAGATTTAGTAGTACATATAATTTACAAACTTCATTTTATTAATTTAGAGTCAAGTATTTAAGTATTATTAAATCTTAACTATTTTATTTTAATTTAAAGATTTAGTAGTACATATAATTTACAAACTTCATTTTATTAATTTAGAATTAAGTATTTAAACATTATTAAATTTGAACTATTTTATTTTAATTTAAAGATTTAGTAGTACATACAATTTACAAACTTCATTTTATTAATTTAGAATTAAGTATTTAAGTATTAATAAATCTTAACTATTTTATTGTAATTTAAAGATTTAGTAGTACATATAATTTACAAACTTCATTTTATTAATTTAGACTTAAGTATTTAAGTATTATTAAATCTTAACTATTTTATTTTAATTTAAAGATTTAATTGTATTTTAATTTAAATATTAATTTTATTAATTTAGAATTAAGTATTTAAGGGTTATTAAATCTTAACTATTGTATATTAATTTAAAGATTTAGTAGTACATATAATTTACAACTATCCTTATATATTTGTATTCTAATTGTAAATATTTGAACGGTGCTACACTATGTTCGAACATAACATACACGTTCGAACGGTAATCCTAAACCGTTTGAACGTGTTCATTCCAGATTTTAGTCGTCTTCAACAACCGAAAACTCCATTAATCCGAGAATACAAATTTCTCACAGCAACACAAACAACAATATCAATAGCATACAAATTTCTAACATTGCAAAATATTATATTCAAACCAAAATGAGAATATAAAAGGCATACCTGAATTTTTGGAGATGAAAATGCAAGGAGATTAGATTATATGCCGTGCAAAGGAGCTCCCCAACAAGTAGTAATCCGAGAATAATTGAGTGAGATGTTAATATTTTGAGTTTGGGGGCTAGTTTGAGGAAGAATGGCTCTGGTTCGCGAAGGGGCTGATCTGTTTCGTGAGAGTGGCGCGCGGGAGGAGAGCGAGATTGTGAGGTTCTGTCGTGTATTTGCAGAAGATTTCTTGTTCGAATGGTTATTTACTAACCGTTTGAACGTGAAAATATTTAGCGGGATAAACTCCCTCATAACTTTTCACGTTTGAACGTATAAATAGTATGTTCAAACGTTAATGGATGCATTCCCGCTCGATCATTAACCATTCGAACGTTATTTTTAACAGTTCGAACAGTTTGTTAAATATTTATTAATATTTTTTTTTAACACTATACCTTTAAATAAAAGAACAACATTAATATATATAGACATATTAGATGATACTATAGTTTAGTAACATAGCAATATCATATTATAATATATAATCAATAGTGTCATCTAATTAGACTATAACTAAAATATATTCTGTTAATATATTAGACTATATATATAACATATATATAGTATCATATCATATATAATGTCATCTATAGTATTAGCATAGATAGTGTCATCTAATTAAACCATAACTAAAATATAATATGTTAATATATTAGACTATATAGATAACAGATATATAGTGTCATCTAATTAGATTATAACTAAAATATATTATGTTAATATATTAGACTATATATATAACATACATATAGTATCATATATAATGTCATCTATAGTACTAACATAGATAGTGTCATCTAATTAGACCATAAATACTTAATTAATATCTTAATATATTAGACTATATAGATAACATATATATAGTATCATATACAATGTCATCTAATTAGATTATAACTAAAATATATTATGTTAATATATTAGACTATATATATAACATATATATAGTATCATATATAATGTCATCTATAGTACTAACATAGATAGTGTCATCTAATTAGACCATAAATACTTAATTAATATCTTAATATATTAGACTATAGATAACATATATAAAGTATCATATATAGTGTCATCTAATTAGACTATAACTAAAATAATAATATGTTAGTATAATATTTAAATGTATTGAAGTGGACCGTTCGAACAGTATTGCATAAATAAGTTATCGCGGACGGTCATTTTCACAGATGTTCGAACTATTAACAAAACTTCGTTTTCTCCAAGTGAACCATCCATCTCTGCCGTTTAAAGCTGCCGTCGCCACCACGAATAGTGCCCAATCGAAGCCTCTTTTTCTAAGCATCGGTATGTTATTTTTCTAACTATTTTACCAATTAAATTTAGGTTTTTGATAGATTATTGGTTTAAATTAGGATAAAACAATTTATCCATCAATACTCACCATAGATTTGTTTAAATCCATTGTATGAAGGTTTATTTAAGTCTCTTTCAATTTGTTTGTTGAAAAATTGATGGAATCGAAGGATTCCATGGATTTCAATGGCTGAGTCGACTCAATGAAGGCGCTGAGTAAATTCGCATACCATTCGAACCTTGGTTAGTGCGTTCGAACGGTACGATCCAAACAAGTAGTAGACCGTTTGAATGTTGTTTTATACATTCGAACGGTATACCAGCCAAACAGATTTGCATACCATTCGAACACTATTTTAAGCTGTCGAACGGAATAATTAATTTTAGTAACATTTGTGAATCAATGTTTTTATTCCATATTGTAGTTCTATTAAATCTTTGAGAGAATAGATATTATATTATATTAAATTAATATAGAAATTTATCACATTTTATTAAATATTTAATTTCTATTAAATATTAATCTAATTAATTTTAAATAATGTGATATTATTTTTATAAAATTCTGTTGTTCACAATGTCTCACTTTATTAAATTACTATTCGTATGTAATTTAGTGATTAGTTATTTATTAAATTTTTATCGTTAATGTATTGATAAACTCTTTAATTGTAAATTTCAGATTGATTAAAATGTCTTCTTCTAGGGTGAGATGTAAGCAACGCAATCCAGCTGAAACTAGTATCAGTCCAGGCAGGGAGATGACTGTTTCAGTAGAGCGACAAGTGAAGCTTTCTGACTTCCAGAGTCTTGTCTGGGAGGGTCATTCCCTGCCATCAGTCTTCAGCGAACGAGGTTGGGGACCTATCTTAGAGGAGTGGGAGGAGTCATGGGGGATCGTCTCCTATATTGACATTGTTTCTGAGTTTTATAGAGAGCTCAGTGGTGCCAGCCCAGATGACGGAGGGGCACACAGGATCTCTGTCCGATGAGTTTCAGTTGTATTTTCACGGGACGGACTCGCTGAGCATCTCGGTATTCCTGGGCTACGAGATGCATATCCAAACGTGGTGCTAGAGAGTGTGATCCTTCAGCTGAGGTGGAGATAGCTGAGGAGGAGGCACCATTTTATACAGATGAGGTCGATACCCTTGCTGATCATGAGGTGAGGGATTTGGTTGTTGGTCCAGATGCTCCCCTGTATGACGGGACGAACAACATCAAGCAGGCAGATCTATCTTCTTTTTTCAAGATCCTGAATTTGATAATCGCCAGTAATATTGACCCTCGGTAGCAGAAGACAGAGGTTGTCATTGACCGGACGAAATTTATGATCCGGGTCGCTTGTGGTATTCCTATATATGTTCGATAGGATTCAATCAGAGTCTCGTACATTTCGACGGATATACTGCCATTCGGGATCCTGATCACCCGATTTCTGCTATTTGCCGGTGTCGTGCTTGATGTAGCCGAGCGTAAACGGGAGCCGATGAGACCGATCAACAGCACCACCCTCTCACACAGCACGGGACACTCGAGAATGCGTCTTCGTGGACATGTTCCAGACCCGGTTGATCCTCAGAGAGATGCACAACTGGGAGATCACGGAGTATCGGCCGCTGGGACATCTAGACAGACCGAGGCATGAGTAAACAGCGCTACTCGTGAGGACATGGCCGAGGTCGTGCGTTCAGCAATCAGCGGAAAGACATCAGCGTTGATCGATGTAGTGTCTGAGTTTCGTACAGAGATTACTGGTACGATCTCTGAGTTACGTATGAAGCTTGATGCCATGTCTGCAACTCAGGTCACCATCAGTACTCGACTGACCACCATCAGTACTCGTGTAACACCCCGTATTTTAGTGTATTTTTTCTGAAAGAATTATTTTTATGGATTCAAAAATTTATTCTCTTATTTTAAAATTGCTGGATTTTAGTGGGTTATTTTTATGATTTTAATATGGTGAAAATTATTTTTATGTGCTTTCTTAATATTTATTTATTGTTATGCATTTAAATTGCTTTAATATTTAAATTAATTACTGTGGTATTTAATTATTTCAATTTGACTTTACCATTACGTTTAAATTATTTTATTTAACTTATGGTTTTGAAATCGTTTCCGTTGGATCATTTTTGTGACCCAAGTTATGAGGATTGTACCTCATTTCTTTCCCTACATTTTTTTCTCTTCCTCTTTTCTTTTCCTTTCTTTCTTCTTTTCTTCTTCTTTTCTTTTCTTTTTCTTTCTTCTCCTTCCTTCCCTCCCGCGCGACCCGGCCCCCTCCCCTCTCCCTCCGTCCGTTCCTTCGTCAGCCTCCAGCACCGCCGTGCACCGGTGGTGGTTGACACCGCCCGGCTGACTAGCTCCCCCACCGGCCGGCGACCTCACCCCCCAAATCCCAGCCCCTACCTCGCCGCCGGTAGGCCGCACGCACCCCCACAAAGTCGCGGCGTTCTTTGTGCTCGCGCGCCGCCGTCGCACCACCACCGACCACCATCTCTTCACCACTTCATCCCCGACCTCCCAACCACCCAATGGACCCAACCCTAGCTCCGATCCGTTACCGGTGAAGCCCCACCAAGTCCATTTCCGATTTGTGCATTTCTGGCCTAAAACCACCCCTTGCGCCGCCACCCACGGCAAACCACCACCACCATTGGCTTCACCTACCTCCCTAGGCCCTACCCTATCATTTTTGGGTCTTCGTTTGTCTCTGTTGAAAAGTTGGTATTTGTGACCCACGGCCGCAATGTATTTTACACTGTGGTGTTGCTCAGACGTCGCCTTTTTCAACTTCGTGATCCTCCGGAAATTGTTATATTGCACTGTAAGTATTTCTCCAAAGAATTCTTGTGAATTTAATGTATTTTTGCACTAACGCATTTCACAGTATTTAATCTGTTGATTGGTTTTGCCAGACTGAGTCCGAGGAGTACGGGAGTCAGATGGATTGGTGATTAGAGTTGTTTGGTTGGATTTAAGTAGATTGGTTATTGATGGTTGTTGGATTGGAGTTGGTACATGTGCATTTCATTATTTCATGCATGATCATGTTTGTAAAGAAAACTGGGTTTTCGTGTATTGCATTCATGCTCATGTGTGATTTGGAAAGTTATGATTTTATGTGAGAATATTTTGGGTGCATGTGTATCACGACCGCAAGCCGAGATGGGGCATTATCTCGGTGGAGCTCCTCTGGTTACTCGGGAGCTGAATAAACTGAGTAATGTCCCCTGGATTGTCGCTCGGCGACAATGGGATCGGACGAGAGATTCGAGCTGACTCCGTGGTCCTTCTGCTGGCGGGGACTAGAGGATGTCTGGCCATGTACGCGCTGGGGGCGGAACTGGGCATCGGTTGTTGCGTAGTGGGTGCTCGGCCATGAACGCGCTGGCGCGGAACTGAGCATCGCTACGAAGCCAGGACGTGCGGATGGTCCCTAAGGGAGGCCATGGTGCATAGGTTAATAATGGATTAATTGGCTATTTTCTGGGAAAATGTTTTACGGATATTTGGGCCAATGGGATTTTGGCGTGTGTTGGAAAATTATCATTTTCGGGGAAAATGATGTTTTGAGGAAAAATGCATATTTCATCATATGCATGCATGTTGGTCGCATTAAATGCATTTTATTTCCTGAGGATTATTTGGGTCATACTTACCTGTGGTACCATTCTGTGGTAACGCAGATTTTGATGCAGATGAGAGGAGGAGGAGGGCGAGCTTGAGGAGACGGCTCCGCCCGAGGAGTGATCTGGGATCACTGGCTTTATTATTTTATTTTGCTTATTGTATTTTGGGACATATGTTAAACTTTATTTTGGGATGACTGTATAACTGCTTTTAAACCGCTACTGATATTTAAATTATATTTTAAATTCTGGTACTTAGTTGACTATCCGCTGCGTTATTTTATTTGTAAACCGTTGCATGTACACACACTGCCACTTCGTTGGGATGTGTGACCATTTGTCACCATCTTGGTGTCTCGATCCCCGTGTATTTATATAAGGGGGATTGGAGGCGCCACAGGTGGTATCAGAGCAGTTCGGCTCTGGGTAAAACCACATGTCCCTTAGGATAGTACCAGAAATTATTTTATTATTTTAAAATAATTTTTTTTAAGTGTGATAAGTTAAGTTATTTATTTTATATTATGAGTTTGTTTGATTTACTTTATTTTATTGCTTTAATGAGTGTTTACCTTTGGTTGAGTATGGTTTTATTGGCTTTATTTATTTTGTTGTATAATAATAATTTTGTTGTTTATTTATTTTATTGTATAATAATTTTGTTGTTTATTTATTATTGTATAATAATTTTGTTGTTTATTTATTTTATTGTATGTCATTTTAATTTATTTGTTTTATTTTATGGCGGATTATTTTATTATTTTAATTATTTTATTGTGAACTACTTCATTGGTTTTATGCATTTTGTCGTATGTTATTTTATTTATGAAATTTTATTTTATTTTGTTTTGTTCAAAATTGAAAGGCGAGTTAAGGGTTATGTTATGACAGGAAGATGGTATGACTGAGAAGGCCATTGTTAGGCTTAAACATTGGTGTAGTAGGCCTGGACTCTTGGTGATTGGTTGTTTTAATATCAAGGCTCGAACATCAGGGTCTGGGTGAACTCTTTGGATTAGGTACTCAAGTTGCTGCTAAGAGGGGAATAATTTTTAATTGCTTTGAATAATTGAGGTTTTAGGTTCTGTAGAATTTATATAGTAAGTCTATGGGTAGGAGGTTGTAAGTTCAACGAATGTCAATGTTAGATTTATGAGAAGTTCATCTAAGGTTTGAGGCCCAATAGTTTTTAAGAAATAAGTTATGAGATTTAAGGTGGTAGGTTCAACAAGCAATTAAGTGATGACTTAGTTTAGAAAATTTTGATATTGCTGACCTTGATAAGCAATTTGATAGCATTTGAGATTTGAGATTTATAAGTTTTATAAGGTGAATGTTTTAAATTTAAGGTCATTGATCTTGAAGATATCGGGAAATTATTTTTATCTGGTTTAAGGTTTTAGAATTGCAGAATATGATTGATGAGAGTTGAGTTACTGATATGAGAATTTTTTTTTTCAGGAAAGAATTTTTTTGGAGATGGAAGGTAATGATCTGGTTTGTGCATTTTCTGAGGATTGAAGACGTTGATCTAGTTCGGTTAATGATTGTTTGTAGCTCGAGATTACAATGTCAGGTTGAGGATTTAATCCATATCAATTTTAAGGAAAATAGATGGTGCGGATATAGGAAATGATTCTTGTTGATTTCGAGGATATAGGTCTAGTGATGGAAATGGTAATGATGATCACTTGTACGTTTGGAGGATTATTGGTTTTGGCTGAGGTGCATGAGATTGATGCGTAGAAATGGTGTGTGTACGCCTTTCGGAGGGTATAGGTTCTAGTCTTATTTTGGTTTGGAGAAAGTGACTTTGGTAAGTGTTGAAGAGGAGTCGACACAATAGTACTAAGTCACAAGACCTTGGCTCAGAATTTTTGGTGAGTTGATCGAATTGTGTAGTCGAGTGGGTTACTTAATGGATTCATGGTTGGTAATAATTATTGTGATTATCTGCAGGAATTAATTGTGACTTGAGGTTACTTAGGAATTTAAATTTTTGAGGTTATACTTTCTTTTGGCGATTGAGCATCCAATTGGTTGAATTAAGGACATTGTCATTTAACTTGAAGAGAGATTGTTGGGACATCATGTATGGTGTATGATAGGATCTTGGAAGTTGAAGCTTGGGCATCAACAATGGATAATATGATCAAGTATGTGGGTTAATAAAGCATTTTGATCCTTGGGTGCTTTGCAATGGCTTTTGGTAGATTGAAGATTTGAGCAGTATGGTTTGCCTTGAGGTTTAATAGTGATGTACTATTGAAGGAACTAGTTGTGTTAATACTAGCTTGGAGGAGTAGAAATAGGTGGGCGAGTTACCAAGATGATTTCGATAATGTTTTGGTGTACTCAATGGTGGTTCGTAGTGAGTTTAGTCTTCACTAAATTAGATGTTGTTCATAATGGAGATGATGAGCTTTTGGGTTTAGGTTGTTAGGTAGAAGTCTCTAGGCGCTCTTTTTGATTCGCTAGGTTGGAATTGAGTCTTTTAAAGTATGTTTCTTATCTTAGATGAGATGAGTGTATTTTGGGTTGAGGTTGCTTATTTCCAATTTGGGATGCTAAGGTTGTTTGATATTGGGTTTCTGTCTATGATCATGGATATATTTTATGGAATTTGATTTTGATTAAGGCAGCAGGAGTTAATTGAGGAATTTGAGTTATAACTCGTGGTTTTGGGAGAGAGTATTTTTCTACCAAATTGTGATAAGAGTTTTGGTTAGTAGGAATGTAGCCACCTTGTACTCGATGGTGTTAGTTTCATGAGGACATAAGTTTTATGCATGTGGCAAATATCAGAGTGCGCAGCAGAAGCGTGGTATTTTTGTTGTAGTCAAGAGTTCAGATTGTGCTGATTTTAAGGAATTAGTGGTGACTTGAATTTTGACAAGATACCTGTAATTGGAGATTAATCATTTGGTTGTGCAATTTGTTATTGATGGTTAACTTTGGAAATGGCTATTAGGTTACCAAAAGTAAAATTCAATGGAGGTTTAGAAGTTGCAGCATAGGAGTTGATTGAGATTGGCACAGAGTATTGTAAGGGCTTTTGATCATCGGAATTTATTGGATGTTGTATTAAGGTTCTCGAGGAAATGAGATTTTGGATAACAGTCACTTTAGGAATACTGGTCGTGATGTGTCATTGGGGGACTAAAACGAGTATGTTGGATAATGTAATGTTCATTGAGGAAAGTGCCACGTGCCGTCAAATTAAGGCTGAGTATCAAGGTAGACCTCAACCTCTCCCTATTCCAGAGTGGAAGTGGGGTGATATTTCTATGGATTTTGGCTGTGGGTTGCCGAGGACTGCTAGTGGAAAGAACTCAGTTTGGGTAATTGTTGATCAGTTGACCAAGAGTGCTCATTTCTTGTGTATTAATAATACTGACTCTTTGGGTAAGTTGACTCGGTTATATGACAAGGAGATAATGCGTTTGCATGGAGTACCCAAGAGTATCGTGTTGGATCGGGACCCGCGGTTTACGTCCCATATTTTGGAAGAGTTTGCAGGCAGCCTTAGGCACTAAGTTGAAGTTTAGTTCTGCGTATCACCCCCCAAACGGACGACCAATCAGAGCGCACTATTCACACTTTGGAGAATATGTTGCGGTCTTGTGTCATGGAATTTCAAGGAAGTTGGGAGAATCACTTGCCGCTTATTGAGTTCTCTTATAATGATAGTTTTCATTCCTCCATCGAGATGGCTCCGTATGAAGCTTTGTATGGAAGGAAGTGTAGATCGCCCTTGTGTTGGGATGAAGTTGGCGAGAGCAAATTGTTTGGGCCTGAGATAATTCAAGAAATGAATGATCAAGTTCAGTTTATAAGGACTAAAATTGCGGAAGAGCAAAGTTGCCATAAGAGTTATGCAGATACAAGAAGAAGAGACTTATCCTTTGAAGTAGGTGACTGGGTTTATTTCAAAGTCTCTCCTATGAAAGGCGTTAAGCGCTTTGGTAAGAAAGGAAAACTTAGCCAAGATATGTTGGCCCTTTTCAGATCGTAGAGAAGGTTGGGCTTGTTGCTTATAGTGGCCTTACCGGACTATTTTGGCGGTATGTTCTTAAGTCTGCTCTTAGTTGAATCTTATTCCTGTCTTAGTCTTAATGTTGACCTTCCAATTTCGAGGACGAAATTTTATTTAAGGGGGAGAGAATGTAACACCCCGTATTTTAGTGTATTTTTACTGAATGAATTATTTTTATGGATTCAAAAATTTATTCTCTTATTTTAAAATTGTTGGATTTTAGTGGGTTATTTTTATGATTTTAATATGGTGAAAATTATTTTTATGTACTTTCTTAATATTTATTTATTGTTATGCATTTAAATTACTTTTAATATTTAAATTAATTACTGTGGGATTTAATTATTTCAATTTGACTTTACCATTACGTTTAAATTATTTTATTTAACTTATGGTTTTGAAATCGTTTTCGTTGGATCATTTTTGTGACCCAAGTTATGGGGATTGGACCTCATTTATTTCCCTACATTTTTTCTCTTCCTCTTTTCTTTTCTTTTCCTTTCTTTTTTCTTTTCTTCTTCTTTTCTTTTTTTTTTCTTTCTTCTCCTTCCTTCCCTCCCGCACGACCCAGCCCCCTCCCCTCTCCCTCCGTCCGTTCCTTCGTCAGCCTCCAGCACCGCCGTGCGCCTGCGGTGGTTGACACCGCCCGACCGACTAGCTCCCCCACCGGCCGGCGACCTCACCCCCCAAATCCTAGCCCCTACCTCGCCGCCGGTAGCCCGCATGCACCCCACGAAGCCGCGGCGTTCTTTGTGCTCGCGCGCCGCCGTCGCGCCACCACCTGCCACCATCTCTTCACCACTTTATCCCCGACCTCCCAGTTACCCAATGGACCCAACCCCAGCTCCGATCCGTCACCGGTGAAGCCCCACCAAGTCCATTTCCGATTTGTGCATTTTTGGCCTAAAACCACCCCTTGCGCCGCCACCCACGGCAAACCACCATCACCATTAGCTTCACCGACCTCCCTAGGCCCTACCCTATCATTTTTGGGTCTTCGTTTGTCTTCGTTGAAAAGTTGGTATTTGTGACCCACGACCACAGTGTATTTTACACTGTGGTGTTGCAGACGTCGCCTTTTTCAACTTCGTGATCCTCCGGAAATAGCTATATTGCACTGTAAGTATTTCTCCAAAGAATTATTGTGAATTTAATGTATTTTTGCACTAACGCATTTCACTGTATTTAAAGAATCCGAAGAGTACGGGAGTCGGATGGATTGGTGATCAGAGTTGTTTGGTTGGATTTAATTGGATTGGTTATTGATGGTTGTTGGATTGGAGTTGGTACATGTGCATTTCATTATTTCATGCGTGATCATGTTTGTAAAGAAAACTGGGTTTTCGTGTATTGCATTCATGCTCATGTGTGATTTGGAAAGTTATGATTTTATGTGAGAATTTTTTTTGGTGTGTGTGTATCACGACCCCAAGCCGAGATGGGGCATTATCTCGGTAGAGCTCCTCTGGTTACTCGGGAGCGGAATAAACTGAGTAACGTCCCCTGGATTGTCGCTGGGCGACAATGGGATCGGACGAGAGATTCGAGCCGACTCCGTGGTCCTTCTGCTGGCGGGGACTAGAGGATGTCTGGCCATGTACGCGCTGGGCGCGGAACTGAGCATCGCTACGAAGCCAGGACGTGCGGATGGTCCCTAGGGGAGGCCATGGTGCATAGGTTAATAATGGATTAATTGGCTATTTTCTGGGAAAATAGTGTGCGTTCGATTTTGTGTAAATCATTTTCTGGGAAAATGTTTTACGGATATTTGGGCCAATGAGAGTTTGGCGTGTGTTGAAAAATTATCATTTTCGGGGAAAATGATGTTTTGAGGAAAAATGCATATTTCATCATATGCATGCATGTTGGTCGCATTAAATGCATTTTATTTCCTGAGGATTATTTGGGTCATACTTACCTGCGATACTATTCTGTGGTAACGCAGATTTTGATGCAGATGAGGAGGAGGAGGGCGAGCCTGAGGAGACAGCTCAGCCCGAGGAGTGATCTGGGATCACTGGCTTTATTATTTTATTTTGCTTATTGTATTTTGGGACATGTGTTAAACTTTATTTTGGGATAACTGTATAACTGCTTTTAAACCACTACTGATATTTAAATTGTATTTTAAATTCTGGTACTTAGTTGACTATCTGCTACGTTATTTTATTTGTACACCGTTACATGTACACACACTGGCACTTCGTTGAGATGTGTGACTGTTTATCACCATCCTGGTGTCTCGATCCCCGTGTATTTATATAAGGGGGATTGGAGGCGCCACAACTCGACTGATACAGATAGAGTAACGCTTAGCTGCAGTCGAGGAAGTGTGCAAAGATTTGGTGTCTTAGTACTTTCTATATTTTATTTATTTATTTATTTTGTTTTTAGAATGGACAATATTTAGTGTTTTGTAAATTTAGTATTTAATTATGAATTAGTATTAGTTTATATTTTCTAAACTAATTATTGATTGATATTATTCCTATAATTAAATTGATAATTTTTTTATAATTACTAGTTAATATAAATATAATTTAAAAAAAAACATATGATCACCGTTCGAAACATGAAAATAACGTTCGAACAGTATTGATTCATCATTCGAACAGTGAATATTTTAAGTTGGAATGGTATATCAATTTCCCACTATATTAATGTTAGTTAACGCGCCAAATTGCACGTTCGAACAGTGCTGATTTATCATTTGAACGATAAGATTGTATGTTCAAACGTAATGCAGTTTTTCGCTATAATAATTATACTTAACGTGCCAAAATGTACGTTTGAACAGTGCTGATTAATCATTCGAACGGTTAAAATTGCACGTTCGAACGGTGGAATAATTTCCCGCTATCATAATATTACTTAATGCTTCAAAATGTACGTTCGAACGGTTAAATTTAACCGTCCTAATGTTAAAACATTACATTCGAACGGTTTCATTATTAAGGATAAAATATTTCGTCCCTATTTTGTTCTTTCGTCATTTGTTTGGGACGAAATCTGAAATTCGTCCCAAAATTTCACTTTTTGGGACGATTTTCATTTCGTTTCAACAGCACATCATCCCAAAAAGTCTTTTTTGTTGTAGTGTTTATTTAAATGCAACTAATAGTACTTTGGTGACACATTGAATAAAGTAACGACGTTTATCTAAATGCCGCCACGAGTACATTGCCACCGCATTGCATAAATTAACGGCGTAATGTAAACGCATCCACTAGTTTGTTGCCGACGCATTTTTTAAATTAACGGCATTAATATAAACATCGTTACAAATATGTTGCCCGTGCATTGCATTAATTAATAGCATTTAGAATGCACCAATAATATGATATACCACAATAAAAAAAATATAATATATAAATTAATAATAAATATGATATAATGGGTCATTATTCATATAATAAAAAAAAATTACAAATCAAATCACATGAAAGTTCTTCTTCATGGATATTTGTTCTTCTTCAAATTGTGTTTGTCATTAGCTTTAGGACCATTTCTTTCATGGGTAGTTCTTCTTCACATTTATCCAATACTTCTATAAAATTGTTATGCAATCGTTGAGCCTGGAAAAGATCAGAAAAGTCATACTATATTAATAGAGGGAGTAATATATGTTAAAGGAATAATAGACGAAGTGGCAAATGTGATTGGGAATGAAGCGGATATATATGTTAAAGGTTCTAAAGAGTAAAATATGTTAAAGGAAATGAAGAGTAATATTTGTTAAAGGAAATGAAGCGGATATTGTGTTGCAAAAAGAAAACAAGAAATCAATACAACGTGCACATTTCTTAAAACACCAGATTCACTAATGTAAAATGCAAATTTGTAAAAAAAACATAAGAGTTCACCAAATTAGTTCACCAAATGATCAGCTATCACTACAAGTGGAAATACTTTTACCAGCGATACATTTTCACTGGTAAAACCCACAATTACGTCGCGTTACTCCATTCCCAGCGATTTATAAATCGCTGCAATTTCGCTGGTATTAAAGCCCTACTTTAGATCTACTCTAACGGAAGCCAAAATTCGCCAATAGTGAATTTTTTTCCCGGCAAAACATATTCGCCGCCAGTAGCCCATTTAATCGCCGCAATTTGAAGATACGATGCTGCTATTAATCATTGTGAAAGATTAATTCCAGCGATCTCTATCTGTCGCTAAAAGAGGGAATATCGCCGGTAATATACTTTAGCCGCGATTTTTTTAAATTGCCGTAATAGAATTAACGGTTTTGAAATAACAGTTGCAGCGATATAAGTTCACCGTGAATTAGCCTTTCCTTTTCGAAATCATTTCGCAGCGATATTTAACTTGCTGGTATTGACATTTTATCAGCGACATTAACATCGCTGCAATTGAGTTGTTTGTTTGGGAAACCCTTTTGCCACGCTACTAAAATCACTGGGAAAACTAAAATTACGGCCGTTAATTAGCGTTTCATTGGAAACTTATTTAGCGGCGATTCTTAAATCGCTGCCACTTAATTATTAACAGCGATTTTCACATCGCTGCAACTGACGTGTTCCTTAAGCGAACTCAGTTGCAGTGATCATAAAGTCGTCGCAATTATCGTTTCCTTTTGTAAATTAACTAGCGGCGATAAATAAATTGCTGGTATTGATATTTTAGCATCGATTTTCACATCGTTGGTAGTGGCCCTAACGTTTCCTTAACAAAGTTACTAGCAAAAAATTTCGCCGCTAAAGACCTTAAAATCGCCGGTAAAACTGAATTCAGGTAAAACTTTTTGAGCCAATTTTCTTACTTGGCCTGGTTTTTGGTTGTTCCTAAATGCTATATTCAACCAACTTCTGCTACATTCATTCAAGTTGAACATCGAAAACACATTAAGCAAATAAATATCAACTCATCCAAACTCATATGTATTTATACACTGGGGTGGTGTATTATATTCTCATATCAAGTACAAACTGAGCTACATCTGGAATAATAAATAACCATGACGATCATAACAAATTGTTTAACTCTACTATCTACTGAAATTACCACTACCAAGTTCCACAACTCTATTTAAGTGGGACCATTCATCAGCATTGGCACCCAACAATCCAGCATATCATCTTCGACTTGGTACAGGTAGCAAACGTCAAAAATATATATTGCGCGTGACTTCTCATACTCTTCATCCGTGTATTTGACAATATCAACAAACTGCACAACATTAAGGAAAACAAAAAAATTCAATTATGATATTAATCAAGATAGTTTTGATGACATTATGACTAGAAGAAAAACCAATGAAATTTGAGATTGAAAAATATATTTGTGAAATTTCCACTAAAATTTCAACAAAAATATATTTGTGAAACCCGAACAGCATATAACCCCAGAAAGTGTTGCAACTGTGTTGAATTCTATTTAATTGAGTAAACTAGATATTATCCACACTATAAATAACTTAAAGGGAAAAAAGATTAAAACTCTGATCAAGAACCCCTTTTTTCTCCAAATACTCATCCACACAGCACATTTAAAATCACCCGAAGGCAGAATGGGAAGCAATAAAAGTATTTCCAATGTCCGAACCAAAGAAAGGGTAAAGATTCAAAATTTTAGCTTCTTTGGTTTTTTCTTCTCTGCTATCATTGCAACCAAATATACAACTGCTATTTCGGATAGAATCCATATAACAATGCCACTTTCATTGTTTTATTCTGCTTCTCTGCAATTAGTTGGGCCTGGCCTAGTTGATGTTCTACTCTGGAAACTAAAATTACATGAAAAAAAATCAATTTGAAACTCAATGTTGTTTTCTTTGTTTTTTGTTTTGTTTTATCCTAAGGGTTGGCGAATGACCCATCAATTTCAAAAATGAAAATAAAGCTGCAAGTCATGGTGCTTCGAGTGGCTCTGTAGGACTCAAGGTAGTCATTGTTTGCCATGGTTTGGTGGTGTTTGTTGGTTTTGCCTGCTTGTATTCAAGATATGGCAAAAGAAGAAGAGAGGAGCAGCACGCCTGTCTGCTAAAGCTTTTTGAAGATGACGATGACGTTAGTGTTGAACTTGGTATTCGGGATTGAGTTCCATTCTCATTCATGTATTGACTGTAATTAAATGAGGTGCGCCTCATTGCTTCTATAATATAATTTTATTGCTATGTTAGTATAGGTCATTTTATAGTTATAGTTTTTCTGCTATGAATCTTTATTGTACTATGGCTTCTAGATGTTCCAGTTGATTGTGCTTATAGGCGATCTAATTCAAGGGATTGTTTGTTTTCCCAAAAAAGGAGTATGTCTCACACTTAGACTATCTTATGGCTTTGGCTTTATGGTTCTCCTCACTCCTCCCCAACTCCATACCCTCTTGAGTTAATGTGTTCATAATCTCTCTCTCTCTCTCTCTCTCTCCCCACAAGAAATAAAAGTATATATGTCCCGTGTACTTGGGCTATGCCTAGCTTTTTCATCAATAATATTATCTGTTTATGGATTGAAAAAACAGTTAAACATATAGATTGAGCATTAGAACTTTACTATATAAGTAGGCCATTAGGTGTATGCACAAGGGCATAAAACTCAATGCGCAACTTCAAACTAACAGACAACAACTTTCCAGAAATTGAGTAAACTAGATATTATCCACACTATAATAACTGAAAGGGAAAAAAGATTAAAACTCTGATCAAGAACCCCTTTTTACTCCAAATACTCATACACACAACACGTTTAAAATCACCCCAAGGCAGAATGGGAAAAGAGCTTGTTTGCTACTTCCTGAATAACCTTGCATTTAACACATACCTTGTGGTCATCTTCACTAAAACAGGAAAATATCAGCCCGATAAACCCAGAGTCCAAAAGTTGATACCTTGCTTGAGTTCGCACATCTGAAAAAAGTACAAAGCATTTTTTTAGTCAAACCTTCCTTGGATATATATCATCGTTTCTCACTTTCACTTTCACGATAATTGCATATGGAGCCAGAAGATCATCTTGTAGTACATATTAAAAGGACATATAAGCCTAAAGCACTATATCGATTAGTAAAGTAAGATTCAAAGGTAAAAAATTATGTAATTTACAACAATATTGGAACATATAACAGAAAATAAACCAAGAAAAATAGTAGATGGTCAATGCATACCAACATGGGAAGGAAGAACTGTAATATGAGGATGAGAACGATACCACCCAATTACTCTTGTTATTCTTCCAGTAAACGTGGTCATTCTGTTTTCTCAAGTTAATTTCACAACATCACATGAAATAGGAGCGTCATTCCCTTAGCATAAACAGAAACAACATTCTAAAAAAAATCCATTCTAGAAAATTGTATTTGTTTGATTAACCAGGAAAATTTAATCCATCAAAAGAATTACTGAAAAATGGTCTTGGGCTCAGTTGATGAAATACAATGTTACTTCCCTTTTAGAATAAGCCCAAACCCATAATAGTTTTATATACATATACATATATATATATATATATATATATCTATCCAAAAGATGCACATCATGAATTTAATGTCATAATCTTGTGATCATGGTAAAAGCAATAGCTACTTTCATTGATAACAATTTCCCCAAAGACTCAACTGCCTAGCAAGAAAGTATCAGCAACAATTGGTTTAATTAGGGAACAACTTATGATGTTCATATAGACCTACTATATGCCTCTCATCTAGCTACCATATAGCTTGGTAAGTTCATGAGATAAAATTTGTCAAGAAACTATATTCACCTTCTATTATATGCAATGCTTGTTCTCGTAGATAGGAACGTCAATGTATGGATGTTTGTGGAGCAAAGATCCACGTTCTTCAAAGGCTTTTACCAAAATTTATTTTTTATAGGTTCTTAGCTATCAAACTGATCTCTTACCCATAAAAAAAACATGGCATGAGTAAAAAAACAACCAACCAAAAACTTTAAACACAAATAAACAAGCATTCACATTGCCAGTCAAGAACACTGATCTACTACGAATAGTAAAATCAACTCTATGCAAGCCCCAACTTTAAATTCAAAAATCCTGCACATCATTTATAATTACGTCCAAAGTAACCCTAACCACATTTTTCATGCAGATACTATAAAACCAGCATGCACTAAGCATCTAAATCCCAGTGCAATGATAGCCTAAAGATGAGATAACGAATGACTAGAATTACAAAAAACCATATAGAAACAACCCAAATCCGACATATTCCAACCATTCAAGCTCCACTCCAAGTACAAGCACCAAACCAACCAAGCAATCTTAATTTTTGCTGAAGATAAAACAAAAACGTAAAAACGAGAAAAATAAATTGGAAATGGGAACATCATGATTGAACCTCAATATCTTTACCAAGAAGAAGCCCCATGATGGCTTCGGTCTCTGTGGACAATGCATGCCTCATCCACCTTAACCACACATCTTCCGACATTTTCACACATGTTAGAGACATATTATGTACCTACAAACAGAATATGGCCTTTGTCAATCTAGCTCAGAAAAACCTGGGCTCATGTTAAGACATGTTACTTTACACCCATGTGTAGTAGGACTATAGACAAATGACTTCCATCCAACGCTCATGGATTATATACCACATAATATAATCCATAAGCGTTGGATGGAAGTACAGACAACCAATTAAAAAAAATCGACCTTCGTCCTGCACTGTATTGCAAGCCACATCCCATCATCTGCATTCACGCACCACATCACTGCAGAGCATATCAAACCGAAATCAAATGTGAAATAGGAAGAAATAAAATTACAAGTATTTGTACCGTTTGGAAGAGAAATATGCATTTTTTAAATTAAGGAACTTACACTGGGATTTAACTTTACTACCATGATCGTGATATATCTCAGCCCCAGTCTACCAGTGAATAAAAGGGACATGGACACTAGATAGCCATAGAACATGTCCTACACTTAATGGTTCAGGTAGGGAGTCTGAAGATATGCTCAAAACCTTCTCAAAAAGAGGACACCCAAACTTGTTATCTCCTCGGGGTAGACATAGATCCCATTATATATATATAGTTCTATATATATATAGTTCTATATATATATATATTATATATTTTGCCCAGTGTTGTATAGACTAACAAAAAACCACCCAAAAGATCAAGGACACCCAAACTTCTTATCTCCCCAGTGTCAGTCACTAGTAAAAAACCCCCCAAAAAATTCCAAAATATGAGAAGCCCCTTATGGGTCGGGTGAATCATTACACTGAGTTTGTCGAACTGACTCAGTGAACGACAGAAAAGCCCTAAAGAATGATTGCATAAGGTTGTCATTCTGTATATGATGCTCCCTAAGAGCCTGCATCTCGCTCCTCATTTCATCCAACTGACTCTTGTAGTCTTCAGCATCTTTCTTATATTGTTCAACATCTTTCTTATACTGCTCAGAATCTTTCTTGTGTTTTTCAACCTCAGACAGGTATTGTTGTATTTGAAGTTTGTTACGTTTTCTACATGAATCGGGGATGACCATCTCCCCAAGTCCTCGTGCTTATCCAGGTCGATGGCCGAGGACCTCCCTAAAGACAGTCGCTGCTGCCTCATCACAACGTTGCTCTGGTCCTAGGCCATCCAACCTACCTTGCATATCCTTCTGCACATTGACGAAACAATGATTATTAACAAATCTAGAATTGGACACAGATACTTGATTTTGTAAGTGTACTACTCATATAAGTTTCTTCTGTAGCATCTGTCACAAACTTATTCTTCTTCTTCGACCAGCACGTCTCCTTATAGAAGTCGACCAAATTCTCATTCTCAGTGCACTACATGCATGAGCAATGAGTATAAGAATATAATATATATAAGAAAACGTTATTTTGTGGTAGACATGTGGATTTTAAGCCCAAAACATATGAGTAACCACTACCCAACAGTAATGTAATATTGTCACTAAAATATCCAAGTAAAGTGCATTTTCACATTGAATTTGAAATGAAAAGATTGCTTTCCCTTAGAGATACCTTCTGCTCAAGTAATCGGACGAATGATTTACGTCCTGATGTGTGATTAATCGCCTGCTTGTTTCGGTTCTCCCGATTTTGAGCTGAAATTTTATGCCATATGCATCACGGAAAGATTACTTTTGATAAACAAACAGATTTGCCACAACAATATTTAGACATATTAAATTGATAGAAATATAGTTTAATGTGAGAAAGAGCATATGTACCTTAAAGGCATCACTACCCCACCTTCCACATAACTTCACCCATACAATGGGGTCCACCAAGCTAGTTCCATGAACCAACGCTTCTTCGTGGCTTCCATATGACTGATACATCTTGTGCAAGTCGTGATGGAAGGAGTTGAAGCGCTTACGTAGGGCCTTTGTCACTGTCAATCGGTGGTTTTCGCGTTCCAAGTCAAACACAAAGTCACTCTACATAAGGCAGCATGCAAATAATTATGTGCCATCTCGTTATTTGGGCGACGATTATACTACATAAACAACTTTCAAATAATCACCAAACATAACCAATGACTTACCAGAACACGGTCGATGAGCTCCTCTTTAATGACTTGTGGGACATCCGACCAACTCTTGTAACTCATGTCGCAATATTGTTTAACAATCCACGATACTCGTTTTGTGAACATAGAAGCGTGTTCACAACATGGGGCTGTCTCACTATCTTTTATCTTCAACTGGACTTTCCCGTTCTTCCTTAGCTTCTCGAAGAAAATGCATTTAGCTGGCCCATGAGTTCGTTTCATTTGTTCCGTCGTAGATACGGCCTCCGTGGGGGCATCTGGAATCATGTTAAAGGTGTAATATATTAGTGTTTTTAAGTGTAATGTGGAATATTCACACTCTACATAACACATACAAACATGATAACTCCCTCAAAATTAAAGTATTGGAAAAACATGCACCATTTTGTTCTCTAGGAGGTGATTGTTCCATTGCATTTGGTGGGGGTTCTTGAATAGGTTCTGGCGCGTGATTTGGGTTGGCGCATGGTGGGGGACTTGGGTGTTGTGTCGAGTCATCCGAGGAGGATTGATTACACTCCTCCGTGCTGTGATATGAAGATATTTTCGCACCACGTGGTCGAATGTGATGAGCTGAGTATGGTATATAACTCCTTCCACGAGTACCTCGAAGTCTCCCTCCGCCACTTGAACTGTGTCCCGGTTGGTTACCTGCATGAGTATGAGTTAATAATATTATGATAAAATTGATAAGTCAATTGAACATAATAATCTCAAACTCACAGACAGGTTCGTAAAAATAGATCATTTATCTACCATTTTCAATTATTTTTGGGTAGACTAACCCTTACATTACGAGCATTTAGTATAGACAGAGGAATAACTGAATTGTCAAAATTTATACCTTCATAATGCATAGTGCTCCTCATGCGTCCTCCCGGTTTCAACGTCACCTGAAGCAAATAAAATCACATGTTAGACTTCGTTTAAATTAGGTATGGATGTTGTAAAACATGGACACTACACCCAAACTTGTTTGTTATTTGCATGGTAAGTAGTTCACCCAATGAGAAAGCAAATCCTTCATGCAGGTTTGAAATAAATCAAAACATATATTTCATACAATCTCATACTGAATTCTAAATAAATACACATACCAATTTCAAACAATCTCATATTATCAGCAGTCTATGTACACATGGGAATTTCAAACAATAAATCTATGATGTCAACCTTAAATTAACGAAGTTCCTGGGTTGTAATTATAAATCTGACACAGACTCATCCTCTGTTGATATGTCCTCCTCATCTGAACATTCTCCCTCATTTGTTGATAGGTCCTCCTCATCTGAATATTCCCCTTCACTGGCCACATTTCCAGAATCAAAGGTGGTCATGTCATCATTAATAAAGCCGGTTGAATCTATGCATTGACCATCCGGATCCATGATTTCTCGTGCATCAACATGGCTAGGTAGTATATCAAGCCTATTCAGTGGAGTTGCCACTTGATTTGTATTATCACACTACACTGGTTCATAATAATATGATGACTCATTTTCTTGATCGGCATCATGAGTACTTGATTCGCCATCAATATCTTCTAGAACCCTCGGCAGTGGTGGAATGTTGTATACATTCCTATTTGTATAGTTCTGCACAACACCCCAACTCCCTTTCGCCCTTAAATCTCTCATGTAGAAACATTGATCAGCCTGAGTCGCCAACACGAATGGTTCATCCTTATACCAAGTTCTGTTCATGTTGACACTAATCATATGGTCATCCACCCGCACCCTTCGTTTTCGATCACCAACGTCAAACCAATCACGTTCAAACAGGTACACCCGACGCCACTCCATGTAGCGTAACTCTACGATATTATTAATAACACTGTAGAAGTCGGCGATATTTGTGGCCTCATCACCGGTTACCAACACCCCAGAATTTTGTGTACGCCGCCGAAGTTCGTGCTGCTTCGTATGAAACCTTTTTCCATTAACTATGCAAGCAACATATGTTGCAACCCAACGGTCAGGCCCGCATGCTAACGCATACAGATCAGCAGACACATCAAGTATATGCAAGGCACGATGTTCCTAGATCTATACAAAAAAAAAAAAGCAAATTTCAAAACGTTTATTCTTCTCAATTTCGAAGCATATAAAATGAAAGCATTAGCATTTCAACTTAGATAGGGATGGATAAGAACTTACACATTGCTTGAACCAAGTTGGAAACTCAGTTTGATGCATGCGATCGATGCAATTTGGGTGTTGCACCTTACATTTCTCGTAGTGTTCCCTGCATTTGGTGCACCGAGGCGAAGCAAAATATTCAAGTTAGCTAGTATTGGGTTCATAAGACCTTGTTAAGATCAAATGGAAGTTGATTGCTTAAGTAGACTCGTTCATGCTTACTTTATATAAGGTCCAATCTCCGCACAATTGTTGAGCACGTACCAGATGGCTGCCCTAAAGAGTTTATCTTCTAATTGCACGTTAGAAGCTATGCCCAAGGGATGAACTTTCTGGTTGAAAATTCTTAATAACGTTTCCTCTTCGTTAGCATCAATGTTGCGGTCCGCTCGAGTAAACCTCATCTCAATGTCTTTGATGTACATGGAGCAAAATGTCAAGCATTCGATGTGAATGTAGGCCTCAGCTATTGAACCTTCTGGGTGGGCTTTATTCTTAACATATCGCTTGAATTTGCCGAGATACCTCTCAAATGGGTATATCCACCTATATTGTATAGGACCCCCAAGTCTGGCCTCACAGGGTAAATGGACAGCTAGGTGGACCATAACATCGAAAAAGGAAGGAGGGAATATCATCTCCAATTTGCATAGAGTGGTGATGATATCAGTTTGGAGTTGGGATAGGCGATTGACATCCAGTGTTCGAGCGCACAACTCTTTGAAGAAAGTACCAAGTTCAGTTAAAGCCAAGGCAATGTCACTTCTTAAATACCCCCAAGCAGCAATGGGGAGTAGTCGTTGAAGGAAAACGTGACAGTCGTGTCTTTTCAACCCTGAGATTTTGCAATCACCTAGAGAAACACAGTTCGAGATATTGGAAGTGAACCCATCTGGAAATTTGATATCAGACAGCCACTCACAAAATTTATTCCTTTCATCTCCGTGTAATGTGTAGGCAGCATGTGTCATTGTTACACGATCACCATCACGCCTCAAGTGTAATTCTTTTCTATAGCCCAAAATCTCAAAGTCACGCCTTGAATTGATGTTATCCTTAGTTTTTCCTGGATAGTTCATTAAAGTGAATAAGATGTTATTGGCAATATTCTTCTCAATATGCATAACATCTAAATTATGCCGAAGTCGAACTGTTGACCAATAAGGTAACACGAAGAATATGCTACACTTTGTCCAGTTCAGCTCTTCAGCAGTGCATTTTTTCTTCCTATGAGATTTGCCAAACTGAACATCCCCAATCATCTACAATTGAGTTTGAATATCTTCAGCTCCTATATTCCTCGGTGGCATGCGATGATCTTCTCTACCGTTGAACAACCCTTTCCTCCTTCTCCACATGTGATCTGGTGGTAAGAAACGTCGATGTCCCATGTAACAATGTTTTCGACCATATTTCAACCAATTGGAGTCTGTGTCGGAATTGCAAGATGGACAAGCCAATTTCCCCTTTGTTGACCAGCCAGACAAATTCCCGTAGGCAAGAAAATCATTGATTGTCCACAATAAGGCAGCATGCAACATATACGTCTCCTTAGTTGAGGCATCATATGTAGGTACCCCATCTTGCCAAAATTCAAGTAGTTCATCGATCAACGGCTGCAAGTATACATCGATCTCATTCCCTGGTGACTTTGGGCCAGGAATAACCAAAGATGTCATGAAGAATTGGTCTTTCATGCATGACCATGGCGGCAAGTTATAGGGGACAAGGATCACTGGCCAAATGCTATGAGGTTTAGCCAAGTTGTTGAAGGGAGTGAAGCCATCACTTGCCAGACCGAGCCTAACATTGCGAGGATCCGCATCGAACCAACAATGATCTTCATCAAATTACTTCCAGCACTCAGAGTCGGCCGGATGTCTCATACGAGTATCTTCTATCGTCCGTTGCTCTTTGTGCCATCGCATATCACCTACTATCTTTGCAGACATAAAGAGACGCTACAATCTCGGTTTCAAAGGAAAGTGACGCAACACTTTTTGAGGTATCGCACGTGACCCTTGTGTATTTGGTATCCACCTCGAAGCCTTACATATAGGGCATTCATTAAGAGCAGCATTTTCCTTCATAAATAAGATTCAGTCATTGGGGCACGCATGGATTTTGTGGTATTTGAAACCCAAACCGTGCTCCAAAGACCTTGACTCCTCATATGATTGTGGCAATAGGGCATCAGGAAAGGCAGACCTCAACAAATCAAGGAGCATTTCAAATGACTTAATTGACCATCTATCGATTGATTTGATGTGTAACAACTTGACAATGAATGACAGCTTTGAAAATTTTGTACACCCATCGAAAAGTGGACGGTTGGCATTCTCTAGTAGCTGGTCTAAAGATGGTGCTGGGGAATCTACAATAACTGGTGGCCTGTTTGCCGCAGGAGTGCTATCTTGGGGCACATCAACGAAGGTGCCTGCCCGGATGTCAACATATGCTACATGTCATCATTGTAATCGTCTTCTTGGATGATATCATCATCAATATCTTCATCACTGACGTACAATGTTGTCTCCTCCTCCCCATGAAAGATCCACTGGGTGTAATTTGGGTTGATCCCTTTAATAAAAAAATGGGTTTCCACCTCAAATATAGGCAACCACAGATTGTTAAGGCATGCACGACATGGACACCGGATGCGATCCCTTCCACTTGCATGGTTTCGTGCTTGTGTGAGGAAATATTTAACTCCTTCGGTGTATGCAGGCGATATAAGCCTATCGGGGTCATTCATCCAACTTTTTTCCATCTGAACAACGATATGGGGGGAAGAAAGTTAGTTAAGCAGAGACCGTAAATATATAAGTTCAATGAGAAACTCACCATAGTGCGCATTCACATTTTGAAGAATGAATAAGAAGTTGTTTGAAGGGGAGAATTGGAGGCACCTAGTTCACTTCATAAAAAAGCATGTTAGAAGGTGGTTGAGACACTAGGCTTTTAGAGCGTGGCGCCAATGGGAGTAAACTTTACGTGGGATTCATCAAAGAGATCAAGACTGTGAAGCATGTTATAGAGGTTGCTCTTGTTTAAAGAGCATATATGTGTGTGTTTTCATTTATTGCATACCAAAGGTTAGTGTACTATAGTACTGCAGAGAAAAAAGAAAAACAGACAGGATCTGAGAAGGTTAAAGGGATCTGCAATACGCTAATGTTGGCAAATTTTGGGGCCAACATTTTTTCAGGGCAGTGAACTGTGTTGCTTACTCATGGCTATAGCCTACAACTAAGTTGCTATCTCAATATATAGCAAGGTGATCTAAGCTGTTTAGATTTGCATACACCTCTGGAATCATGTAACTAGCTAGGTGCATATATATGGTGTTTGTATAGTACCTCATATGTACTTGGGCAATGCCTATTTACTTGTATTAATAAATTATTATTTTACTTGTTAAAAAAAAATTACACCTCTAGAATCAAAAGCTCAAGCTTTTTTATGCTGTCTAAATTTTCCATTTCATTCTTTGAGGTAGGTGAGATCCAAGTACTATTTTGATCTATGGAAATTTCAATTCAAATGGATCAAAATGCAATATTGTTAAAGCATTTTTCCACAAAATTAAGCATGCATCATAATTGGTCCGACATTATAGTTGAAGATTATATATAGAAGCTAAGAAAAGAGAGAAGATGAAAGAAGTAATCAGGTTTTCATTATAAGATGAAAGGAGGAACTTTGCTTGTGAGGCCCACTGACCACTTTTTCTTGTTTGGTCGGCAGAAACTGCTTCTCTACCTTATCCAGTTCATACTGTTTCAGGCAATTCCTTATAATCCTTTTCCATTATATATAATCTAAGAAAATACATTGTTTAATCCTGAGAAAAAATATAGATGCATTAAGCAGTACTTAACAGCTTTATTCTGACTTGGTACTTATTGTTTTTGGGTTTGCATGCAGAATTCCTTTCAGCTGGCATTTTTTGCATGGTCTTGGGCAAGGATCCTTGAGTACTTTGTTGTTATTTTATATCTACCAACTGTGTTATTAAGTAAAGGAAATTAAATCATAGCTGATCTACTAACTCAAATTCAAATTAATTAATTTGCCACTACAAGGCAAAATACCTTTACCGGCAACCAACATCACCCAAAACAAAAAACACACATATAACAGAATTTGGTAAGTAGAATACACTTCAATTAGAGTGATTATATAATAATAATCCATATTTCTTTCCAAACTCAGAAGGTTAAGCATATATTATGACACTAACAACAAAACATCCATCTATGTTTTGAGAATTCATGAAATGGAAAAAAGGATTGGAAGCTGTGTATGGGTATTCGTTACCTTCAATCCCCAACTAAAAGAGTTTCAACTCACACCTGAGTGAAATGGCTCACTGTCAAGGTCCTAGGCCTCAGTCAAGTGCTTTTCAATCAAAAGCACTCGACGTTCGTCTTACAATTTGCACCCAACAATCCAAGTAATTTTCAGATTAAATCTCAATACTAGAATATAACACAAACAAAATCAATAAACAAAAAATAAATAAAAATTTACAACTAAAAGCAAAAAATTATAGGAGTAATGATTTTAATCACAATCTTAACTGCGATGACCAACTATATAATTTCAAGTAGAAAGCACTTTCCTTACATCCTCTTTACTTAGGGAAAGTCAACTACAAAACACAACATCAAACCATTTAACTTCTATCCATACTTAGCACTAAGCGAAGCTTGGAAACTCCTCATTTCAAGCATTCTAAGTAAAAAACTGAAATTGATTCAAATTGCATGTGTGTTGTCCAATAAGGGCCATTGAGTTTTCTACATGAAAGATATATGGATGGAAGCGACAATTGGGTTGACTTCCTCCCTTTCATACAAATACCCGTATTAGAAGTATTGAATGATTTATGTAGTGTAGTTTCATTTCAACTAAAATAGTTTTTTGTCAGTTTATGAAAGTATACTAGTGCACAAAGTAGGCTAGCTAGTTATAAGCTTGAGCTCGGCTTAGAATCGAACAAAAAATAGCAAGGGCTAAACATTAATCAGAAAATATTTTTGATTTAAAAGTTCCCAAAATAAAATAACTTTTACCAAATCTCAACTACTTGACATTATGATCAAGAAATTACAAGAAACTGCTTTCAATATAGCATGCAGTATACACTTTGTAGGTATTAGAAACATTAATAGCATATATACATATAGCCTATTTTAATTTTTGTAGGTACATGCATGGTATCTTTTCATTACCCTTAATGAAAAAATGATTTTAGGGTTCAACTCGAATTTAACAATTTTGAAGAATAGCTGAAACTCATTTTATTTGAACTTCAAATTGAGTTGTACGCCTTATATGGCTCTTACATACCTCGAAGATGTTTGTTCTCTGCATTTTAACTGTTAATCAAGTCAAGCAAAAGCCCCATAACTAAATTGATGGAAACTTGATGTGTAAGAAGAGGCTTATGAAGGTTTATGTTAGTAGGATGGGATGGTTGAGGGGAGGCACTTGTTGAAGGCAAAAGGCCATACTTAGTATGGTCCTGGAATATGAGCAGTAAACAAAATGTTCATTCAGTTGCAGCCTATGCTGGATTGTGTTTTGTGACTAGTTTTTTATATAAATATTTTTTTTTTGGGGGGTGGGGGGCTCTAAATATGCCATTGTTGGCCATATCATACATTGCAGTAGTAAGAACTAAAAATTAGTACCTAATACCAATATATAATATGTAAGCTAGAGTTAATTATATTCTACCCATTCCATGCAGCTAGCATGGATAAGTAGTATATATATAGTATATATATCCATGAGATTATATATATATATATATATATATATATTAGAATATAAGTTACAAGAAAGTGCTTTATTTATTTAAATAATCACACTAAACCCATGTGATTGCATGGGTTTATAATCGAAGAAAATGAAACTTAATGGTCAAGTAGAAATGATATATGTCCAGCCCCCACTTATGCATATGACAGCTTTATCTAACAGGCGGTACTCCGTGCAAAGTACTCAGCTTTTGATTGCTTCGGGGACTCCAATTCGTAGGTACATGAGATCAGACCATGACTACCACTTCTTCATGATCAACTGTATTAATTGCAAGGCATAATATATATATATATATATATATATATATTATATAGTACGTACTTAATTATAGGTAACATGACTATATAGGCACTACAACACAATTGCTTTTTAATGACGGCTGGGAAATTGTGACAGTCCCTAGACCGTCACTAAAAGGCATTTTCTGTGACAGTTTCTGGAAACCGTCACTAAAGATAGAATGAGATTTTTTTACGTTCTAACGTATGGGAAATATACGTTCGAACATCACATATACGTTCGAACGTTATGTCTGTTTACGTTTGAACGTAAAATGTTTTGGCGCAACTGTTCGAATGTTATTAATTAACGTTCGAACGTAAAATGTTTGCACCGATGTTTGAACGTTAAGTAATAACATTCGAACGTTCATTGTAAATTTAAATTAAATGACTTTAATTTAAAAATTATATGATTTTTATTGTGCATAATTTGTGAACAAGTCTAAAAAATTGAATTGTATATATTTATATATACATAATTTGTAATATATAAATATATATTTATGTTTATATATATTTGGAATGCAGTGATTTAGTATTAAAGTTAGAAAATATAACATCAAAGAAGATTAAAAATTGAAATTAAAAAGCGATAGAAATATTCAATA
Organism: Juglans mandshurica; assembly: GCA_022457165.1. Lineage (NCBI taxonomy): Eukaryota > Viridiplantae > Streptophyta > Magnoliopsida > Fagales > Juglandaceae > Juglans > Juglans mandshurica. The sequence goes on from CM039632.1 coordinate 16,178,280, forward strand.
ATATGTTTTGGTTACAAATATTAAAAATAAAATATAAAATTTGATAGAATGTAGTAAACAACAGTCAGATGATAATGTTATTCGCAAAAGTCGAACTCCGTACCTCCTCAGTCAAGGTATCAACCTTGTCGTTGAGGATAGTTACACGATGGGTGAGTTCGGCAACAGACGCCGATATAGCCTCGAGCGATCGATCGATCTTATGATCGATATGCGCAGTTAGCTGTGAGATGACCGCATCAACCCAAACAGGCCGCACATCTCCTGCAGATGTACTCGGCGTATGCTGACTACTACTCCCGACATGACCTGACTCAGGCTGCGTCGGAGGAACTAGATCCTCTATAGGGGTGGCTGACGTCCCCTCGCCTGTCCAATGCTACGTCGATGCGTGGTCATCTCGAGGGGCTCATCTGATCTTTGACCCTCTCCTCTGGCTGGGTCGACACTCCCCATGCAAGTAATAGTCGGCTGATTATGACACCGTATGGGAGATTATCCGTGGAGACGATACTCGCCTCGTAACGGATCCTCTCAAAGATGTGCTGTGGCAAATCTATAGGATCTCCACGTGCCACTCGTATAAAAAATTGTGCCCGAAGCCGACTAAATGTGGTTTTATGAGCCACGGGATCGACATTTGTTGCAACAATAAGGTGCAACATGCGGAAGAAATGCAGCAGATGGTTCTGGTTGAAGGCGTTCTTCTGCTCGATCTGCATGCGGTCCCTCTCGGTGAAGATGTAGAAATCCTCGTCTCGGTCATCATCCCGAGCCTCGACGCCAGTATCCTCAGCCTCTGACTGGCTTGCATCTCTGGCTGATGCTGGAGTCCTGATGATTGGAAAATCAATGGATTGAAAAGTCATGATTGTCACGTATTTTTGCAGAAGTTATTACCTGTGGGAATACGTGGGAAGCTGACATCTAATGTACGTGTCGCCATATCTGAACTCTGTATGTTTTTCAAGGATTTGTGCGCTCGGGTAGTAAATCGAGATGTTGGAAGAGGCTGCGCAGTCTCCTTTTCAGCAGATGAAGTTATATGATTGGAGAAAGTGTTGTGATCTTTTCGCATCTCCAGATTATCAGGTTTTTTACATTTATATCTTTTAATTATTTACATTCATATTCGTTCTATATATTATATGTATACATATTACAATTAATATTTTTAATATATTTTGTAGTACTTGAGTTCTACAAATGCACAGAATAGATCCGCTCTGACTGTCCACCATCGTGCCGGTTCAAGGTCATTCCACCGTCTTGCTGAAAAATTGGTAATTAAAAAATTATAGAATTCATTTATTTTCTTGATATTCTTTCTGATAAGTACTAACATTATCTTTTTTAAATTGTTAATATTGTCACTTTGTTAGAAACGTGATGATCCTGAAAAGTTTTCCCTCACTCATGTCTATGCTACTGCTCACACTAATGAGTATAGTGAGTGGATGGATCTTGTCGCTGCAGATAATTATGTAAGCAGTGTTAATTTTGTTAAATAAATTATTTATATAACATTTTAATAGTTTATTTTTTATTTCTATTTCTTTTAATATGTTACTAATTATTTACGATTATTACCTTTTAAATTGCAGAGCAAAATGATGGAGATGCAGTCGGCCTCTGAGGAATCCTCTCCTAGTGACATAGACATATTCACGCAAGTGCTCGGGCCGCAGTCTAGTATGGCAAGAGGTTTGAGACGATCTATCAAGCATAAATGTTCATCCTCCTCAACCTCATCGGCTTCACAAATTAATAATCTTACGGCAGATTTAGAAGTTGCACGGCGTGAGAATGAGTATATGAGGTCGAGACAATAAGAGTTAGAGTCTCTCTTAGAACGACAGTCTCAATTAGAGACGCGTTTGCAGGACCAACAGAGGGACCAGAAGGAAAGAATACACAGTGAAGTGCAAGAGCAAGTGCAACGGGAGATGATGGTGCAAATGAAGCGTGTTATGTCATTGCAACCGAATCCTTGTGGGCGAGGGAAAAAGAAGAAATAAATTTTATCAATATTTTTGACTAGTTTTAATATCTAATTTTGTACTTTTATAAGACATTGTTACTTGTTAATTGGGTATGTAATATGATACAATTGGTATTTTATTTTTAAATTTTATGAAATTAGTATTTCTGATCTGTACGTTCGAATGTAAATAAAAATCATTCGAACGATAGTTCACACTCTAACAAACGTTCGAACGTAAATACAATTGAATCGTTCAAACGTCAAACTATACGTTCTAACGTACTCACTCTAAAACGAACAAACCATTCGAACGATAAAGCGATTAACGTTCGAACAAAGAACTTGCATTCGAACGCTCCTTCGTTTACATTCGAAATAACGTCCGAACATTAAACGCGTTATGTTTGAACATTTACGTTTATGTTCGAACAAATATTCGAACGTTTATTGTAATAAATGTTCGGACGCATTAACATTCGAACGTAAATATGATACGTTTGAACGATAATCAACGAACGTCAAATTCTCTCATTCGAACGCCAATCGGTCGGGTATAACGTCTGAACGTTTGATTTTACGTCCGAACGTGATTTTCTGTGACAGGTCATAACCGTCACAAAAAAAGGAACGTTCGAACGTTCATAACCATCACAAAAAAAGGAACGTTCGAACGTTGTATCGAACGGAACACTTCCAACCGTCACTAAAAATATTTTTTGTGACGGTTGAACAGTAAACCGTCACCAAATGTTTTCTGTGACGTACTTTAGGTGACGGTCGTGGTGACGGTTTCAAACTGTCACCAAATATGTTTTATGACGGTTTGCCATTTTTTTGTGATAGTTTCCTCTATCACAAAAGACACATTTTGTTGTAGTGAGGTTTATCATGCCGAAGATTTAATATATAATATAATTATAATCAATATGTAGGAATATTTAATAAAACCAAATAAATAAAGGCAGACACTACCATGCATATATATAATATGCCATTGGTTGATGTTTCAAGTTAGTTGAAATTCATAATTAATTAACTAATGTTGGTTGCGGTGGATTATTAGGTGCTTATTCTGACTCTAATTGAGGCAGACACTACGTATTAAGGATCGATGCTCCTTAATTGTGGGTTGTGTTTTCACCATCCCCTCTCTCTCTCACTCTCTCTCTCTCATCTCTCTCTCTCACACACACTATATAATATAATGGAAATCAACCATGCATTTTCCATGCACCTCCAATATCCCTTCTTAATTAGCACATCTAAAAAAAAATGCATTTATGATGTTATTGGTTTTAATGGGTTTTATATTTAACAATTACTGAACAGTTTTGCTTTATTGAATTTTTTTATTTTGGGTAACATGAGTTATTGGCTTTTAGGAATTAAGACTTCAAGCTAGCTTAGCTTGCATAGCTAGCTTTTGTCGTGCTTTCCATCATGTGCATGGTAGTAATTAATAGGGAATAGGCAAGTACTATTCTATTGATCTACCTGTAGGTACTAGCATCAAGTGATGAAATTCATTTCACCATCATATATATATATATATATATAGAACATGATCAAGCCCAGGATGACCATACCCAACAAAACACACCTCCTATCCTATAGCCACTGTTTGTCCTGTGCAATATATAATATAATCTGTTCAAAGACATTTATATGTTGAAGGGCTATTGACAAGAGAAATAATCATAGAGAGAGAGAGTGACCGGGCTCTTATATTTGTATTAGTTAATAATATAAATACTAAGATAGAAACAAAGAGCAGGGAAAAGTAGGAGAAGTTCAGCAGGGAGAGGATTTTATCAACATTGGTACATGAGAAAGACAGTCGAATATGCCTTCAATCAGGACATACTTCCAAGAGAAAACAATGATACAGCACAACATTATATATACCTGAATTTTTCATGTTAAAGGCTAAGTTGAAATTAATATATCCATTTCCCAACACCGATTTTCATTAGCTCCTAATAATTGGTTGTGGGGGAGAAAAAGGAAGCCAAAAAAGAAATTAAAAGAATGAAGCAATTAGGTTAAACATGGGGGGCATATAAACATGAAAATATCCTTAAATATATCTACTCTCTAACTCATGAGCATAGGATCAATGTCCAAATAAATAAATAAATATATATATAGACTTTATAATATGTAATAGGATATGATCGATTTCCATATATGGGGGGGTCTACCTCTCCTATATAATGAGATGAACTACACAAAAAAGCTTGAAGAAGTATTCATTATTTAGGGTTACTGAATAACATATGGAAGAATGCATTATAAGTCGGTCACAAAGTTAGGAAATCACATCCAAATTAAACTGCATTATCAGCACTACGTAGGCCAGCCACTAACCATTGTTTGTTAACAAAATGAAAGCTACAATTCAGGAAGAGTCTTCATCAACCCTATTGGCAGCCAAGAAATTATTGCCAAAAGAATGTAGAAGGACAAATGAAACGAATGAATTAAAGGAGGGTAAAGGAATGGCCGGGGGTACTTGAAAGCATATTATATGCAATAAATAATGCAATGTTTGGTAGTAGTAGTATTAGTTTTAATCTGTTTCGTATTTCCTAGCAAATCAATGATTTTTGTAGTTTATTTTTTGGTATTGTTGAATCAACATGAACTCGTGCATGCATGCAGTCATGTGTTTAATCCCAAGCCAAATAAAAAATGTTAATACGAAAATGGCAAGGGAAACTTCTAAATGCACAAGAAGATGCTAAGGAAGTAAAGGTTTCGTCAGTGAAAATATAAGAAATCGGAGGATGGGGTCCTTGGAAGACTCTTGTGGGCTTGATTAATTGGATCACTCTACGTACCAAGAGAGAGGGGAGAGAGAACTCAATTCCGATGAAGATGTCCTTCTCTATGATGCTGACAGCTGGACACAGTAACCCTAACTATACGTGGGTCCCAAGGATATAGTGGTTCGGATGCCATGTGTTTTTGCCGTGTGTTACATGGAAGGAATCTAGTGGCTTTTGTCTCTATATATATGTTCCAGAAAATGGGACAAATACCAGTCCATGATGACAGTCTTTTCATCCATGATCAAGATGTCAAGAACCAAAATTCAGTCTATTAAATAATATAAAAGTTGAATATGGGTCGATCCAAATATATATATATATTAATTCATGAACCAAACATTTGTTTTTAATTAGTACTTAAAAATTCTCTAAATGATCTCCTTATCATTTAGAGATTTAGTTGGTCAATTTTTAATACATCATGTACATGTGTATCACACAAGTAGTCATCATGTGAAGTTAGATGGAGTAGTATATTTATGTGAAAATATAACCTATATATTCAATAGTGATTATATTTCATGCATTTCGATTATTTAATCATATATATACACACACCATATGTTGCAAGATAATCTTCAGTATTATCTTTTAATATATCATGAATCTGAAAAGAAATTTGAGATAATTTATGCACTTATTATTAACCGGAGACGATATGAATGTAATTCGGGAGGAAATATTGAATCATGAGCTTTCTATACAAAGAAATCAAAGGGGTATGGACTAACAATCATCATGCATGTAAGAGATCATGCATAAACAATGGGACAAACATGAAAACAAAAAGTAATAGTAAGAAAGGAAATGCTCATAGCATTTATATATTGGAAGTGCACTTAATTGATCAATATTTAAGAATGCACTTGAAGGGGTATTTAGGAAGTACTATATAAGCGATTTATATACCCAAATGATTGATAAAATCGGGATATTGTCATTTTCTTAAAATAAAAAACTCATTGTAACCAAGTTATCAATCTCTCGCAATGATAATGTATTTCCAATTTTAAGAAAAAGTGTGCTTCAGTCATATGGGAGCGAGCTTCTTACTTATACCAAAAGAACTAGTTAAAGTTATAATTGGACTTCCTAGTTAAAGTGTCTCATTATGTTTTGTAACTTAATTAAGGCCAACAAATGAGATAGGTATGATTAATTTAGAAATAATTAGATAAATCTCAATATCTATAAATATATATATATATAATCATTTTTTAAATCACATCTTAAAGTAAGAGTCATTATGTTCTTGATCATGGCTTGCATTAAGACTACATGCACTCACACTACAAGAAAAAGGGTTTTTCCAGCACTCAAGAGGTACATGCAATCTGTTGTGGGGTAAAGGGGTCTTTTTCTATATACCTTAAAAAATTTGCCCAGGATGAATAATGTAAAGGCAGGCTCTAGCTAGCTAAAATCTAATTTAGTGAGCACTTAAAAATGAATTGAATTAAAATATATATCATGATCCATTTTTTATCAGTTCATCAAAACTTGAAACATGATCATCAATTTCGCATCAATTTTTGGGTCATGCTTGGGGAAGACATACTAAACTAACAATTTCCTCAAGTCTTTAGTGTTTTCCTAGTTGAAGTCTTTTTGTGTTAGCCCCACAAAAAGACACACACACACACATATATATATATGCCAACTTATTCCAAAATTAAAATTGTTTCTTGGATGTCTGAAATGACTTTGGAAATTCTAGGGTTTGAATCTCTTGGTGACTGCACCAGGGAATAGTCCCAAATACGGATGGAACTCATGTTACCAAAACACACAAATTAATTTCCATACTATGTTACCAGAACAGGTACACTCCAAAAACAATTAGGACTAGAAACTTGAGATTATCTATAAATTAGTAACAACTAATTACTAGCAGATGTATTGGCAAAATATATATTTTTTACAGGGTCAAAAAATGTTCGAGCCACGGACATTGAATGTGGACCACAAAATGCAGATATACATGCAAAATTCGTGCAAAAAAAGGGGTAGATTTCACAACTGCACAGCTAGAAATTAGTCTACAAACAAAAAGCTTTTAATTTTGTAAAGAAACACGCATGCAAAATCGATTCATTAAAAATCCACTTATGAGTTGTAGCCATACTTGTGGTGACGGAAGGACCCATGCTATCCCACAACTGAATCTCGACCAATGTCAGTTGGAAGCAACTGACCCAAATCCCAGGGATTCAAAGAGACGAATCGCACGGCACAGTATGGCTTCAGAGATTCTATCTTGATCGTAGCTTCCGCGGGAGGAAAATGTGGTCAAGGAGAAACCTTTGGGTGGTCGCACGAAAATGGAGATGAAATCATTCGGGGGACGTGGGTGGAGTAGCAGTTGAGCACAAGTGGAAAGGAAAATGGAGACGGAATGAGGAAGAACAGAGAGAAGTGGAAGGGGAAAGAAATCGGGGGGAAAAAGAAAAGATTTTTAGATGATTTGGCGCCCGACCTAATTACGGCAATTTTATGCATTGCAACAAGTGTTTTCTTTTTCAGGCAAATTAAATCGCTGTAACAACACATATATTCGCTGCAACTAATTAAGATAGGGACCGACTTTATTTTTTTGTATTTTCGCAACAAAATTTTGCGGCGAGTTTTAAATCGCCGCAAAAGATACTCTACTGCTGCGATTCTTTTTGCAGCAATCAATAAATCGTCGGGACATGCCTTTTTTCTTATAGTGTATAGCATAGTACTTCGCCTAATTAGCAAAAACAGCTAGCTATAACATAGTTAAAATTAATAAAAGGTGCAAGCCAATCAGATTGCATAGTCTCTAAACATAAGGTTCACCAAATGATCAAACTTAATTGTTCCCTGCTTTATGTTAGGAATTAACTATAGACTTAGAATAAACTAAGAGAAGCGCAATATGACGGCGAAGTAGCTAAAGACAAAAAGAAAGAAAAAGGAAGTGACATAGATCAACAGATCACACTGGAGTTACTGAATTATGCATATATGGCAAGATTATTGACAATAAGGATCACACAAACTATATACCAAGTCCACAGATGCACTAAAATCGAGTCTTTCCAGAAAATGCAAGTACTACTACATGCATGCAAGGACTTGGTGTACACTTGTAACACCCCACTCATTCCTTCTTACGTACGCTCCTTCTTTCTGACGTAAGCAAATTCCAAGGACAAAAATTATGCAATAGTCTGCCCTTTTCTTTAGCGACTGCCAATCTCGTTATACGTGCCAAATCTCGATGGCGTGTTTCAAAAGATATTATGTGAATTCTAAAGTATGCCAAGTGTTTTAAATGCACTAAAAATATTTATATGAGGTATTTCCAGTGTTATTGAACTAATCATGATTTTAAATACGATAATTATAATATTTTTGGAGAACTCCAAAAATATTATAATTGTCGGAAATTATTTTAATATTATTATTAAAATGATTTCAGTTATTTAAAATATTATGGAATTTGAATTATGTTGAAAACACTAATTTATTTAAATAGTTTTATTCTTTTAAAAATATTAAATAAGACTTCATCATTTATTAATGATGAAGGAATATTATTTTATAAACTAAAGTTTAGTTTAAATAATATTTTACCTTAATTCCTCTCAGGCTTTTATTTAAATTAATGTTTACGCATTTTAAATCAGTGTTTTAATTCCCTACTATTAGATCGCTTTGTAGATCCCAAGATGACGGGATTGGATTAAATACCCAGACCACTCTCTCTTCTCCCTAACTTTTTCCTCCCCTCTCTCTCTCTCCTCCCCCTCCCTTACGTCGCACGCCTCCCTCTTCCTCTCACCCAATTCTTCCATAGCCCATGCCGGCACCACCGTGCGCTGCTTGGCCTCACTGCCAACACCACCAGCGTCCTCTGTTGCCGGCGAGCACCTACCCTCCATCGGTGAACACCATGCAACTCCCTCTCTCTTCTCACGGTAAGCTAACCAAAATGGGTAAAACCCATTTCTCTCCCCGTGCGCCACCATACGCAGCCACCCACGGCCACCAAGCACCACCACGATCACCCTGAGCCTTCCCCCTTCCTTCTCCCCTTGGCCCGAAGCCCATAGCCCTTCCTTAGCCGCACGAAACTCCTCCCTCAAGCACAGGTCTCTCCCCGTCCACAGTCATGCGTTGCGACCTACGGCGGCCAGCCACTATCTCAAGCTTCCCCTGGCCACCATCGGCCTACCCCAGCCACCCGTAGCCTTGATCTACCCCTCACACACGTCCCCTCTCTCTCACTCTCTCACAGGCCGTTCCTCCACCCCAAGCTAGAGTCGTCGCCTCCAGCCACCGTGTCGCCACCCCGACACCACCACCACCACGCCAAGGTCCTTCCAAGCCCCTCTATACTCAGCCCCTTCCAGAACGACCACTGTACACGGCTAGATATGCCGTGTCTCGCCCCTCACTGCCTCCATAAGGCCACCATCAGCCCTTCCAAGACCACACCTAGCTATCCAAACGCCCAAACAGCCAGCATGTTAGGTGGATTGCCACCATACGTGGGTTAGCCACCACGTACAACCCTTCCGATGTCATCAACCGTGACAGTCAGCGAGCAACGCATGGGTTAATCCCGACGATGGTATAACCCTCTATCCCTCGTTATTTATGTTATATGTTGGTTAGTTGATTAGGTTGTGGACTGTGCTGTCAGTATTGTGGAGTTCGTTGTATTGTGATGTGCTGTGTAGTGAAGTGTTGGGCGTATTTGTGTAGTGTGCTATGAAGTGTGGTTGTGGAGTATGTGCTATAGTGGTGATGTGGCATTGTGTGGATTGGGAAGAGTACACGTGGAGTGTACTCTGTGTGGCTTAGTGTGTGTGAAGCGAGTACACGTGGAGTGTACTCCATGAGGTGAAGCGACACACCGTGTGGCGTGTCACATAGATAAGGATGGTTGTGTGATTAAGGGGCGTAGAGCGTGATGAGTAGTGTCGGGAACTGTGAAAAAGTGTCTCGGAGTAGCTGTGATGTGGCCTGTAGTCTGAGGTGACAAGTGTCACCGTGATTGACTTATGGCTAGGAGTATGTGTGATGTGGCAGAACAAGTGTAAGAGTGCGCAACGGAAGCATGACTGGGTTCGTGACATGGTTACTGGCAGTCGTGCTTATGATGGGTGATGAGTTAGTGTAGGAGTGGTGTAGCAGGAATATGACGAGATGTCACCATGTGATAGGAGTATGGGAGGGACCGTATTCACGATGAGTTAGGAGTTGGCATAGAGATGGCGTAGCAGAATGTCAGGTGACGTGACAAGGTCACGGTGTAGCTTGGGAGTAGTCTCGAGCTATATGACATGACATAAGGCACAGTTGTGAATGGAGTCTTGTCGTGTTAAGTGTTGGGATGAACTGTCAAAAGGGACGGGTAGCATGAAGAGTCATGCTATCTGGTATAAGAGAAGGTTGGTATCGAAGTATGGCGCTTGTCCCTAGTAGCATATGATCAACGTGTTATATGTTGGTCTTACGTGATAAAGAGCTAAGGTACATGTGTAATCTGGTGAGACACATGTGCGGGACAGATTCACCATATGTAATGGGTGATCTATCCTAAGCATGGTTACACGGTGCTTAAGCCTTGGAGTTGTCTTAGAGCCGTGTGGCATGTATGGATGAGAATGAGGATTTAGAGCTAAGGTGCATGGAGGTAGTGACGGGCGGATTGTCTAGGATTGGGATGCGTGACTCTGTCGGTCTGAATCATGCTTCGTAATGTGAACAATAGGAAGAGTAAGAAGAAGGTTTTAGTGTCTTAATCCTTAGGTGAATCATGGGTTCAATTTAGTGGATGGGCACTCGAGGTAAGACCTTGAGTCAGGAAGACGTAGTAACCATAAGTGGATCTCGAAGGTTTTAACATAGTAAAAGGCACGTAAGAGCATAGGATAGGAGAGTGTTCCAAGTGAATTTTAGTTTATGTCTTCTAAGTTTAGTTACTTATGCATTTGATAAAGAATGACGTCAAGGTTATGTGTATGCATGTAGGTTGCCATCTGACACGCACATGAATGGACTGCATGATATAAAAGTAGCATGGAGTCCAGGTAAGTATTACGTTTATACTCTCCTAGAGTTTTCTAAAATACACGAAAATGAAAAGGAAATACTTTTCCTTTACAATGCTTTACAAAACGACATGAAATATATTTTACGAAAAATGTACGACCCTCCTTGGCAGCCCCTTTTTACGCACCCAAAAATATTAATTGTACACATGTGAATGGATGACTATACACAGTATGTATTGTATGTATTTTCCATGAAAGGAAATATTGAGGCTTGTGCCTCGAGCTTTAACTGATGCTTTGACTGACGCTAAGAAAGTGTTTTAAAAGGTCCCTATGAACTGATGTTTTAAGGATGCCATGAGCTGATACTTTAAATGATGGCATGAAAGATGATGTTTAAGCCCATGCTCTCAAATGATGTTTTTCCATGAATGAACTGTTAAATGAAAAGGACTGAACGTTAATGTATGAAAATACGTAACGGCCATATGAATGAATGAAAAGGATACCAATGAAATGGGCAGATTGCAATGCCGGGTAAGTAGTACTGGAAGTGCACCCAGTGCTGCCCCCCATGAAAGGGATTGCCAACCCATGGCCACGGGCGGAGTTCGGGTCCAAAGGAAGACTGCTAACCCCAACACACGGGGCGTAACAGTGTGTATCGGCCAATGAAAGTGATAGAATGTATGAAAGCATGAACTCTTTAAGAAATGAAGGCACTGATGGGAGATACATTTTACGAAAAGAAAACCCTTCTTAAAGAAAAACCCCGTCCAGGAACGTTTTCAAGTGAATGCACGCATGCATGTATGTATATATAGTATGTATGGTATGATGAATGCATGAATGAAAACGTATGTTTTTATATTTTAACTGTATGAAGTAATGCTTACGAGTCATTGACTCATTTTAGCTTTTATGTATGCCCTTCCCCCACTAGGACTGGATGAGCAGTACGCGTCTAGACGGACACAGCCCATGGGGAAGAGCACGAAAGTCTAAGTATGAGTGTTTAAATGTATAAGAGGCTTTTTTATTGTTAAAATTAATGTTTTCCGCTGTAAACCTCTTTTATTCTCAAAGCACATTTTATTTTAGAACGTAGAGTCTTGTACTCTGGGTATGGAAGTAAAAATTTTTAAATCGAACAATAGTTCCTGTCGTCCTTTTCTAAAATCATTTTATAAAAAGTCCCACCACAAGGACGGGCGTTACAACACTCATCGAGTACACTCCACGTGCACTCTGCCCAATCCACACTAAGCCACGAGAGTATGCTCCACATGTACTATTCCCATTCTACACTACGCCATGAGAGTACACTACACATGTACTCTTTCCATTCCACACTACGCCACGAGAGTACACTCCGCGTGTACTCTTCCCAATACACACCACGCCACACCACCACTACAACACATACCTCACATCCAAACTTCACAGCACAGTCCACAACACGACTACACAGCACACTTCCCAAGTATGCCCAACACTTCATGTACACAACCTCATTTCAAATCACCACACTACACAACGAACTCCACAACACAGCGAACTCCACAAATACCAACAACACAGTCTACAATCCAACGAACCAACTAACATAATGACGAGTTATACCATCGTCGTGATAACTCATGCTTTACTCACTGTCCGGCACGACCCCTTGGCGTCAAAAGCCACTGGCTTTGGTGGTGACCGTTCCGTCGTGGTCATTGTTGTGACCTAAATCTAGGTTGTGCGGGGGTGGCCGACATGGCGGGGAGTTCGTGGGTGGCAGTGGTAGGGTCGTACGTGCCTGCTAATGTAATGAACCTTGTTGGTAGGTTGTTTGTTGCAAGGAAAAGGGATGGTATAAACGTAGGAGAGCTGCTGCAATGGGGACTCAGAGTGCATGCAAGATGTTTGATAAAATGTAGAAAAGAAAAATAACAAGTGTATTGCGACGGTAATCTTCGAGGGTTCCTAACCTCCATACAAAGTTCTCAAGTTTCTACAAAATTCCAGATGATTTGCACTCTTCCCTCCTCCTAGATATATCATATCAGGCAACCATTTAGGAAAATATGAAGGCCATAGGCTAGACCAAACACTAAGGCCATGTGTAACAGCCCGCTAGAAATTCATTAGTGGAATTTCTATTGACTTTAGGAATCTCGTGAAAACTCCATAAGTTTTTACGAATCGACCAATCGCATAGGTTTTAGTCTATCAACATAGTCAGTGTTATCACTCACTATGGTGCTAGAAATATAAGTTTTATTTATTTGAGGTGGTTAGAAGTGTCATAATGCATTATGGTCCACACCATTAGACATAGTGGATTATTTAGAATTTTATGGCGCAATATCCTATTTTGATAATTCCGGACGAAACGTCTGTTGTAAATTGTGAAATTATTTTTAGGGGCACTTCGAGATTGAATTTCGGTATAATATTTTCACTGTAGGATAATATGAATATTTAAGAATTTTTAGTGTTAAGTTTATGATTTACTTTTTCAGAGTGAATAGTAACCTCGATAAGCGCACCAATTGTAGTATTTCAAAATCATAGTGTGGAATGTCCAAATTAGATTAGAGAAGTTTTATTTGGATACTTGGCAAGATCTTAGCCACACTTAGTGAATAATATTAGACACTTGGTACCGTGAGGAATGTTTGTTGGATTTGAAGGAATCAAGGTGTAAGATCATGCCACTTAAGCAAAACCTTGTTTCATCTGCTCAACCAAATTGTGCCAGACCAAAGAGGTTTTCAATCCTAGTGAAACCCTAAATGGTGGGAATCCAATTGAAAGCCCAAAAGTTTTGTTGAAATCGAAACCCTAAACGGTTTCCCCAAAACCCTAAAGTTGGCCTATAAACATTTTCTAATCCGATTTATAGCATTGTGTTTAATCACTTGATTAAATCACTTCCACATGCTATTAATCCTTCAAATTTGTGTTAGAACATCATTATCCAACCTTGTTAACCTTGAGAAATTGATTGGACTAAGTGATATTGGATTTGGGCTTGATAGCAACCCAAACCCTCTTTAAACCCCAAAATTTAGGCCCATTCGGTTTAGGCCCATTAAGGCCCACGAATTTGGTAACCATAGGATTGCTTCATGGCTAAGTTTTGTACCTCCACTTGGCTGGTCAGATCTTTACAAGAAGGGCCTAGAAGGTTCTAGAAAGACAAAGCTAAAGAGCCACCTCACTCAAATATTTATGGAGTACTTTTAACATGTGTATATGATTATTGGTTGAGGATTTGTTGCATGATTAAAAGTTTTGGTGAAAGATTTTCTTAGGTCTAGAAACTTAGAAACTGGAAGAGGCAAAACAGTTTCTGTTTTGAGAAAGTTTAAATGTTTTATGGTCTAATCTTATTCCAATGGCTTTGATATTTTATTGGAAGATCCTAAGCCTCTTATATACATGTTAGAATGTTATTTTGAAGATATTTGATGTTAGTTTCGAAGATAGGAAATTTTATGCAAGGAGATATTCTATTAGGCCAAAGTGATGATGTTCTTGGCTAAATTTATGTTTTGGTTGATGTTTAGCCATGTGATTTTGAGTTTGATGCTTGGATCTATTTTATGACACCTTTTTAAACCATGTGATGTTTTGGTTTGAAGATCACATCGTTATAAGTCAAGGATCAAGAGGTTGATCAAAACAAGTTAGAAAAAAAAATCTGTTTTGAACTTAGAAGAGAAACCAAAAAGTTCAAGTATGGTTTTAGTGATTTTGATGACCTTAGTTCATGATTCAAAACAGGATTATTTTTAGGAATATGTTATGAGTATAGTAGAAGAAAAATTTTGGCTTAATCATGAGTTTTGATATTTGAAGGAATTACAACAAAAATCAAGGGAAATAGCCTTGTAAGTTTCGGACCTATAGAGTTTTAATGGTTGTGTTTAGTTTTAAATTTTTTTGAATTGACATTTGAGCTTAGGACAAAATTTACATAAGGTATGTAAATTTTGGCAATTTTTGGAGTTAGGATGCAAAATCCTTAAGTTAGGGGTAAAATGGTCATTTTCCCACATGTAGAGGGTAAAATGGTAATTTTACTCGAAGTTGATATTTATCCATATTCCTAGTTGTTAGTGAATAAGTTCTAATTTTTAGAAATCCTACTTTCAGTTTCTCGTGATCGCACTTGAGTTTTGTCTCGAAGCGCGAAGATCGAGGTAAGTTAGCTTTTAACTTACTATCAGTTTAATGTGTATGAGTGATAAGTAAGGGAACTAAAGTCTATGTAAGCATGTTATCATATGTACCATGCCAAGTCATTACATATTTATCTGTTACACAGAATTTATTCTGTCATGAATTATTTATCTGTTACACAAGATATTCTGTCACATATTGCAATACATTGCAAGTATGTCATGTTAAGTTAAGTATGCCATCTGTTACATGTATTTCATGTCAAGTAATATTCACTGTCACATGTTACGCCTTGTTATGAAATGTTGCCTGTTACATGTATGCCATGTTATGGTATGTTGTCTGTTACATTTATGTCTCAAAGTACGTCATGTTTGTCGTCTTACGTTCATGTCACGTTATGCTACGTCAAGACTTCTGTCTTCTATGTTACGTTCATGTTACGTCACGTTATGAAATGACATGTATGCAGGTTAAGTTATTTAAGTCAATCACGACCCTAAGCGCTAGGATGGGGTAATATCCTAGTGGAACTCCTTTGTTCATGCTGGAGTGTCTAAATAGGTGTGAAATTCCCTGGGTTGACGAAGTACAGTCAACAGGTTGCAAATGGGGCCTAATTAGCTGGTCACTGGAGCGCGCCAGGCACTAACGCCGATGGTGCCACACATTATGTTACGTGTGTCCACAGCAAGTGTGGCACAAACAAATAAGTCATGGGGCCACAACAACTGTGGAGCATGAAGTATGGGGCCACAACAACTGTGGAGCATACACTACGTGAGACACAGCAATTGTGGCACGTAGAATACATGGGGCCACAACAACTGTGGAGTACGTATTAACGCACTCACAGCTGGTATAGAAACCTGTGATGTGATGCGGTAATCGGCAGGGACAGACGGCTCAAGGGGACCTGTGTAGCACCCATATGGTCACTTTAATGCTTAATTCTATTGAATAAGATTCCAAGTTCAAGTCATGTTTCACGTTATGTTATGTTCAAGTTTACGTTCACGCAATCATGGTAATCCCATGAGACAAGAATATGTTTTAAGTTCATGTTATGTTATGTTCACGTTTACGTTATGTTCCAAGTTCACATTTAGGTTATGTCATGCTCAGGTTCATGTTATGTTTCAAGTTCATGTTCAAATTATGCATGTTCACATTCATGTTATGTTTCAAGTCCATGTTATGTTCCAAGTTCACATTCAGGCTATGTTTCAAGTTCATGTTATGTTTCAAGTCACGTTCATGCTAAGCTTCAGTTTCAGTTTAAGTTATGCCAGTTATGTTATGTTGTATGTCAAGCTATGCTATGATTACTTATAATTTGATTATGCATTCATGCTTTTACTGTCATGCATGCATCATTAACCTGTGTGGAAGTTTTCTGTTAACTTGCTGAGATTTGTAATCAAATCTCACTGTGGTAGTCCCAACTACCATTTCCCCCGAATGGTAGATCTTGTTACAGGATCTGAAGGAGAATCGAGAATCGACCAACTGGAAACGGTCAACTAAGCGACGATGCGACGTAGGTGTTAGTACAATAGTTATCTCAAATTACTATTTGTATTTGTGGAGTTCAATCTCAAGCACTCTTTTGATCACAATCATTTTGGACTAGTGTTGTGATATCAGTTTTTAAGTATGTCATTATGTATGAAGTATGTTATAAGTATTTGGGATATTTGAGTTTGGTGCATAGTATTGCTAAAGAAAATAATTATCCGCTGCGAATATTGCATAATGCTAGATGCATGTTAGGAATATTGCATCTTATATGTCATGAACGGGGGCAGGTAACCTTGTGTTGCATGTCTCGACCCTTCAAATGTCCGTCCGATCCCAAGCGGAATTTGGGGGCGTCACAGGGTGGTATCAGAGCAATACGTCTCTGGGTTTAAATCCACACGTCCTTAGGAAATGCACCAAATATTTGGCTTGAAATTTTAGTCTTCATTAGGCTTGAATTTCTTGAAGTATAAGAGATAGAATGTGGTTGTAACAAGTGTACTCGTGTGATTTAGGAAGTGACATGACTCGAGGTAGGACACCTCAAAACCCTGAGGGAGTCACAAATTAGGATAATCGGAATCCCCCGATAGATGGAGGATTAGCTGAAGCTGTACGTTTGCTGACTGACATGCTTAGACAACAACAACTTCAGCAAGCACATGTACCCAGACCCGAAGTCAGGGATTGTCTGTGTGAGAAGTTCTTGATCCATTTTTATCCAAACTTTTCTGGTAATGAAGAGCCTCTAAAAGCCGAGAAATGGATTATGGATCTCGAAAGGACTTTCGAGATCTGTGGATGTACTGAGGACCAGAAGGTTCTATATGTTGTATACCTATTCTAAGAAGAAGCTGGAATATGGTGGGATACACAAAGGCAACTTCTAGTTAGGGAACTAGGAAGTTTGGATGCATTGTCTTGGGAGAGATTTGAGGAAGTGTTGACAACAGATTCTTCCCAGATTCTATCAAACAGCTAAAGGCGCAGGAGTTCCCAACTTTAACTCAAGGCAGTTTGATCGTAGAGTAGTACGCCGCTAAGTTTATGGTGTTAGGAAGGTTTGCACCACAATTGATTTCTACTCAAAGGATGCAGGCACGAAAATTTCAAGCTAGACTTCAGCCATGGATCCGTAGCCAAGTAGCTTGCTTAAGAATAAAGAATTACCAAGAGTTAGTAAACGTGGCCGCAATAGCAGAGAGGTCTAGCGATCCAGATCATACTGAATGAAAGAGAACTTCATTGTATGCTACTGAAGAAAATCTATAAATGAAGAAGATGTCTACTGGACCAGATAAGGGAAAAGGCATTGAGATTGGAAGCTCAATCCTGACCACGTACCCAATATGTGGGATGTCCGGAAAGAACCATGGAGGCAAGTGCAAACTTACCTTAGGACTCTGTTTCTGATGTGGCCAACCTGACCACTTGATCAGAAATTGTCCCAAAAGAGGCTGGAGAAATGGAACTGTTCCCTTTGGAGATTTCAAACCAAAGTCATGACCTCCAATACTAGCTCAAGTGTATGCAGGTACTTCTAGAGACACAGATGCTGACGCCCTAGGAACTAAAGGAGTTGGCGCCGTCACTGGTATTTTTCTAAGACCTCTGTATTGTTAAGCTTATTTAAGGTTGATTAGATTGCAATTGATGGTACTATTGCATTATTGATACTTTGGGTAAGTTAAATCATTGAGGTTTATAACTTGTACACAGTTTGATTCAAGCAAGGCCCTATTTTTAGTGATTGTGGTATTGCACGAGAGTTCAGTTCGTACTTTGAATTGTTACCAAGTGGTAAGAGTAACATTTCTCATTAAGAGTATTTCTATTCATACCAGTGTAGATATGGAACACCTTTTAGTAGTACGAGGAAGGATATTCAAGGTTGATGAATTAGTATCCCAAGTATTTGGAGTTTGTTTTGATTCGAAGGTTACAATGAAATTTGTGTTCGGAAGAGTTCAGTGTGTGGGAGAAGCTTTGGCTTTAGTAGGATTCACTTATGATAATAGTTTTATCCAATCGTGAATAAATGGTTTCTGGCGAAGCACCGTGTTTGTGGAAACCTAGATTACCCTTATATTGGAGACATTTATATGGGGAATAAAATCTTGTCTTAAGGATTTACGTGAATAGTAGGATCAAATTCTTTGGATTAGAGTCAGAATAAGAGGTAGCTCATGATGGATAGAAGAGCTATGTTAACCATAAGAGAGAAACTCTTGAGTTGAGGTTAATAGCTGATCGTTTATCAAGTACCACCTAGGAGGAGGAACGATTCGTGGTGATTATGAAGGAGTAAGCTAGTCCTATATAATTCCTTGAGGAAATAGAGAATGTGAATTCAGTTGTGTATGAATTAAATTCTTCCAAAATGAACTGCAAGAATACTTGAAGTTTTAGATTTAGAGCTTATGCTGGTACGACTTGACCTACCTTGTGGAAAGATTCCAGTACAAATTGATATGATTTGAGAGAAAGAGAGTTAAGAATGGAAGATATATATACACGTTGTGGATAATTCTTTGAATAGTGATTTCTTTTAAGCAAGGATTCAGTATCCTAGAAGGTCAGCCTAGAAGTCATTAAGTTTAGGCAGTAACCTTTGGGATTGTCATACCCCAATGTTATAGTGGTAGTTTTTTTTTTTTTTTTTTTTGTTTAACCATGTGATGGTTGTAGATAAGAATAGTGTTGACTACGAGAGGAAGACGTTACCTCAAGAAGAACGAGACCTGCCACTTGGGCATGATGAGGCATCCAGTGATGGGCAATAAGTTGGTAAGCAACTTCTTCTTTTGAGCGTACTTTATGTTTGTACTTACGTCGATTTCGAGGATGAAATCTTTTTTTTAGCAGGGGAGGATGTAACAGTCCGCTAGAAATTCATTAGTGGAATTTCTATTGACTTTAGGAATCTCGTGAAAACCCCATAAGTTTTTACGAATCAACCAATCGCATAGGTTTTAGTCTGTCAATATAGTCAGTATTATCATTCACTATGGTGCTAGAAATATAAGTTTTATTTATTTGAGGTGGTTATAAGTGTCAGAATGCATTATGGTCTACGCCATTAGACTTAGTGGATTATTTAGAATTTTATGGCGCAATATCCAATTTTCATAATTCCGGACGAAACGTCTGTTGGAAATTGTGAAATTATTTTTAGGGGCACTTCGAGATTGAATTTCGGTATAATATTTTCACTGTAGGTTAATATGAATATTTAAGAATTTTTAGTGTTAAGTTTATGATTTACTTTTTCGGAGTGAATAGTAACCTCGATAAGCACACCAATTGCAGTATTTCAAAATCATAGTGTGGAATGTCCAAATTAGATTAGAGAAGTTTTATTTGGACACTTGGCAAGATCTTAGCCACACTTAGTGAATAATATTAGACACTTGGCACCATGAGGAATGTTTGTTGGATTTGAAGGAATCAAGGTGTGAGATCAAGCCACTTAAGCAAAACCTTGTTTCATCTGCTAAACCAAATTGTGCCAGACCAAAGAGGTTTTCAATACTAGTGAAACCCTAAATGGTGGGAATCCAATTGAAAGCCCAAAAGTTTTGTTGAAATCAAAACCCTAAACGGTTTCCTCAAAACCCTAAAGTTGGCCTATAAACATTTTCTAATCCGATTTATAGCATTGTGTTTAATCACTTGATTAAATCACTTCCACATGCTATTAATCCTTCAAATTTGTGTTAGAACATCATTATCCAACCTTGTTAACCTTGAGAAATTGATTGGACCAAGTGATATTGGATTTGGGCTTGATAGCAATCCAAACCCTCTTTAAACCCCAAAATTTAGGCCCATTCGGTTTAGGCCCATTAAGGCCCACGAATTTGGTCACCATAGGATTGCTTCATGGCTAAGTTTTGTACCCCCACTTGGCTGGTCAGATCTTTACAAGAAGGGCCTAGAAGGTTCTAGAAAGACAAAGCTAAAGGGCCACCTCACTCAAATATTTATGGAGTACTGTTAACATGTGTATATGATTATTGGTTGAGGATTTGTTGCATGATTAAAAGTTTTGGTGAAAGATTTTCTTAGGTCTAGAAACTTAGAAACTGGAAGAGGCAAAACAGTTTCTGTTTTGAGAAAGTTTAAATGTTTTATGGTCTAATCTTATTCCAATGGCTTTGATATTTTATTGGAAGATCCTAAGCCTCTTATATACATGTTAGAATGTTATTTTGAAGATTTTTTATGTTAGTTTTGAAGATAGGAAATTTTATGCAAGGAGATATTCTATTAGGCCAAAGTGATGATGTTCTTGGCTAAATTTATGTTTTGGTTGATGTTTAGCCATATGATTTTGAGTTTGATGCTTGGATCTGTTTTATGACACCTTTTTAAACCATGTGATGTTTTGGTTTGAAGATCACATCGTTATAAGTCATGGATCAAGAGGTTGATCAAAACAAGTTAGAAACAAAAATCTGTTTTGAACTTAGAAGAGAAACCAAAAAGTTCAAGTATGGTTTTAGTGATTTTGATGACTTTAGTTCATGATTCAAAACATGATTATTCTTAGGAATATGTTATGAGTATAGTAGAAAATTTTTTTTGGCTTAATCATGAGTTTTGATATTTGAAGGAATTACAACAAAAATCAAGGGAAATAGCCTTGTAAGTTTCGGACCTATAGAGTTTTAATGGTTGTGTTTAGTTTTAAATTTTTTTGAATTGATATTTGAGCTTAGGATAAAATTTACGTAAGGTATGTAAATTTTGGTGATTTTTGGAGTTAGGATGCAAAATCCTTAAGCTAGGGGTAAAATGGTCATTTTCCCCCATGTAGAGGGTAAAATGGTAATTTTACTCGAAGTTGATATTTCTCCATATTCCTAATTGTTAGTGATTAAGTTCTAATTTTTAGAAATCCTACTTTCAGTTTCTCGTGATCGCACTTGAGTTTTGTCTCGAAGAGCGAAGATCGAGATAAATTAGCTTTTAACTTACTATCAGTTTAATGTGTATTGAGTGATAAGTAAGGGAATTAAAGTCTATGTAAGCATGTTATCATATGTACCATGCCAAGTCATTACATATTTATCTGTTACACAGAATTTATTCTGTCATGAATTATTTATCTGTTACACAAGATATTCTGTCACATATTGCAATACATTGCAAGTATGTCATGTTAAGTTAAGTATGCCATCTGTTACATGTATTTCATGTCACGTAATATTCACTGTCACATGTTACGCCATGTTATGAAATGTTGCCTGTTACATGTATGCCATGTTATGGTATGTTGTCTGTTACATTTATGTCTCAAAGTACGTCATGTCTGTCGTCTTACGTTCATGTCACGTTATGCTATGTCAGGACTTCTGTCTTTTATGTTACGTTCATGTTACATCACGTTACGAAATGACATGTATGCCGATTAAGTTATTTAAGTCAATCACGACCCTAAGCGCTAGGATGGGGTAATATCCTAGTGGAACTTTTTTGTTCACGCTGGAGTGTCTAAATAGGTGTGAAATTCCCTGGGTTGACGAAGTACAGTCAAAAGGTTGCGAATGGGGCCTAATTAGCTGGTCACCGGAGCGCGCCAGGCACTAATGCCGATGGTGCCACACATTATGTTACGTGTGTCCACAGCAAGTGTGGCACAAACAAATAAGTCATGGGGCCACAACAACTGTGGAGCATGAAGTATGGGGCCACAACAACTGTGGAGCATACACTACGTGAGACACAACAATTGTGACACGTAGAATACATGGGGCCATAACAACTGTGGAGTATGTATTAACGCACTCACAGCTGGTATAGAAACCTGTGATGTGATGCGGTAATCGGCAGGGACACACCGCTCAAGGGGACCTGTGTAGCACCCATATGGTCACTTTAATGCTTAAGTCTATTGAATAAGATTCCAAGTTCAAGTCATGTTTCACGTTTTTTTATGTTCAAGTTTACGTTCTCGCAATCATGGTAATCCCATGAGACAAGAATATGTTTTAAGTTCATGTTATGTTATGTTCACGTTTACGTTATGTTCCAAGTTCACATTTAGGTTATGTCATGCTCAGGTTCATGTTATGTTTCAAGTTCATGTTTAAATTATGCATGTTCACGTTCATGTTATGTTTCAAGTCCATGTTATGTTCCAAGTTCACGTTCTGGCTATGTTTCAAGTTCATGTTATGTTTCAAGTCACGTTCATGCTAAGCTTCAGTTTCAGTTGAAGTTATGCCAGTTATGTTATGTTGTATATCAAGCTATGCTATGATTACTTATGATTTGATTATGCATTCATGCCTTTACTGTCATGCATGCATCATTAACCTGTGTGGAAGTTTCCTGTTAACTTGCTGAGATTTGTAATCAAATCTCACTATGGTAGTCCCAACTACCATTCCCCCCGAATGGTAGATCTTGTTACAGGATCTGAAGGAGAATCGAGAATCGACCAACTGGAAACGGTCGACTAAGCGACGATGCAACGTAGGTGTTAGTACAGTAGTTAACTCAAATTACTATTTGTATTTGTGGAATTCAATCTCAAGCACTCTTTTGATCACAATCATTTTGGACTAGTGTTGTGATATCAGTTTTTAAGTATGTCATTATGTATGAAGTATGTTATAAGTATTTAAGATATTTCAGTTTGGTGCATAGTATTGCTAAAGAAAATAATTATCCGCTGCGAATATTGCATAATGCTAGATGCATGTTAGGAATATTGCATCTTATATGTCATGAACGGGGGTAGGTAACCTTGTGTTGCATGTCTCGA
This sequence comes from Juglans mandshurica, assembly GCA_022457165.1. Classification (NCBI taxonomy): domain Eukaryota; kingdom Viridiplantae; phylum Streptophyta; class Magnoliopsida; order Fagales; family Juglandaceae; genus Juglans; species Juglans mandshurica. Next base: position 16,201,593 of record CM039632.1, read on the forward strand.
CGTTTCAAATGTCCGTCCGATCCCAAGCGGAATTTGGGGGCATCACACCATGGGCCAGGCCAATTCTAAGTAATTAAAAAGAGTCCAATTAAGTCCTATAGTAAAGAAACTATTATTGTAAATGAACTAGGCCCAAGGAATATTAAAAGGCCCATCGAGCAAGCCCAAGCTAATTGGGTTCATTACATTGCTTTTCCCTCCAAAAAACCTTGTCCTCAAGGTTGGAGATTTAATAACTTGAGGCCCCTTTCTTTCAAATACTAGAGGGCAGTGGTGTTCCATGAAACTAAGCCGATGAACACTATACTTCTTCCACCTCCTTGGATCTGTGCATGGCGTGTAGTCTTGATAGTCACTGCTGCATTTAGGAAACTCAACGTGTTTATTTTGAAGAGGAGTAACTATCGATACCTTGGAAGATTGGACATCACTTGCAACATTCTTAGTGTCAAGCTTGCACTTCTCAGAACAAAATATCCCACCAAGATAAATGGAACATCCGCATAGCGCCAAAACATGATTGGCATGGGGACAAGCCTCAAACTTTTGTCCCCTTCGGGAGCTGGTTTTCCATCTTTATGCTTCATGATCCTTGAAGTCATAAACTATATTGTCTTTCCCTTTAAAAAACCTTGTCCCCAAGGTTGAAGCATTAATAACTTGGGGCCCTTTCTGAGCATATTTTCATGCATGTACATAATGCAGGCAACGAAAATAAAGAAAAATTCCAGAAATCAACATTAGTAGCTCTGTAAGCATGGAGAGACTGTTGAACTTATAATAGACCTAGAAATGCTTGGGCATCATTGTTAAAACCTTCTTGCCATCACCTAAGCTTCTCTTGGGAGCACTTGTTGCTGTTAAGGACTTGCTAGTCCAATGTTCACTGTTCTCAAAATCTGTACACACGGCAAAAGCAGACACCGTAAGCCTAGAATCCAAACTAGATTGCTTTACAACCATGCTCAAGTAATCCAATCTATCCAAGTCTACTTCATCTACCATCCTCTTCAATAGCAATGTAAAGATCTGGACTTCATATTAGGGGTGCTACTCGCCCCCTACGGGGCCACCCCTCCCTCGCCCCCCACCCCTGCATGCCTGCCCATGCGGGGCTGGGTACCCCATCCATTCACCGTGGTGCGGGGGTGGACCTCCATCCGTCTGCTCCCCCTACTGGGCCTTCAGCCCAGTTCATTTTTCTGGGCCCTAAATGACACAAAATCTATTTGTGGGCCACTTTGGTCCCATAATCCATTTTTGGGCCACTTTGGGCCCATAATTTAACTAAAATAAATAAATATATTTAAAAATTGAGAAAATATATACATATATATAGATATAACTATTTACTATATACTAAATTTCAACTATTAACTAATTAAATAATAATCATCACTAAGGCACTAAGCTACTACAAATTACAATTTATGATTATACAAATTAAGACTCTAAGAGAAATAATAAACTTAAACTATTACAATATTACAAACTCCTCTAAAAATATTAAATATAACAAAATGTACTATTAACTATTGTAGCAACATTACACTTAATTATAAATTAACAATTATAACTCATAACTTTTCGATGAATTTGGGATGGCGCTGTGGTGGGGAGTTCACTGAGTGGTGAGTTGTGTCAACTGCTGTGAGACTAAAAATCAAGATCATAAACGTTAATAAGTTATAAAACCTAAAATATTAATAAGTTAAAAATAAAACAAATTAGAATTATAAAGTTATAAAATGAAACAAAAATTAAAAAAATTAAAATACAAAATATTAAAAATACTAACCAAGATGAGATTGGGATTGGGTAATTGGAATTTGAGGTGAAGATGAGGCAGATAAGCATAGATTGATCATTAGGATTCGACATATGTATATTGAGAATATAAAAGCTAAAAAATATACAAGAAAAACAATTAGATACTAAAATATAATATAAAATTATAAATGTAAAAAACAAATAAAGGACAAATTGTGCAAACTATGGCAATGGTGGGTCCAATACAAAGTCATACTACATCGGAGGTAGCCGTAGACGCCGTCTGATGTATCACTATGACAATAAAATTCGAAATGAAATTAATTAATACCAATTAAATGAAAATTAATAAATTAATAAGAAATTAGAAAATGAAATTAAAATAAATACCAGATCCAGGCTGATCACCACCCTCTTCCTCGACGTCGGTCTCCTCATACTCAAGAACATCCGGAACATGAATTGGAGTTCCCTCGATTCAATTCTGCATGCAAATCAAAGCCTCAACAGTGGTAAGAGCTAATGAACTCCGAGATGAATCCAATACACGCCCTCCGTGCTAAACGTCGACGTTGAGGCTACGGTGCTAACATGGATGGCCAAAAGACTGCGGGCTATCTCTCCAAGGATAGGATACTTCACGGCATTCACCTTCCACCAAATTAATATATCGAAGTCTCGTGAAAATGGTATTACCTCAGCTGCTAAGTATCTGTCTATCTCGGACTGAGCCTATACATAACTCCGCATTAAGGGGGTTTGCTCAAACCTCTCACCCCAGTCCAACCTATGTCTTTTCCCACTATCGACTTCTTGAACCGGTGGGGGGTAGGTGTAGGTGCCGCAATATTATCACCCAGCAGGACGGTAAACTCATCAAATAATCTACTAAGGGTTTCCCAAGCCCTTGTTGCAATAAGCTCCGCCCATGCTTGCCCGTACGCAATGCCCAATCCATATACCATGCCATCCACCTTAAACCTCGGGTCAAGGACGACAGCTACATATAACAAATTATTAGCCCTAATACTCCCCAATACCTGTCGTACTTTGACCTCAAAACCAATGCCATCTCCCGTAGCCTATAGTGGCCACCCGCAACCATGTCATCTAATTCTTCTTTTACCCAACATATTTGCTAACAAAATTGATGGGATGTAGGGTACAAAGTTCCAGATATCGTCATGGTGACCTCATAAAAAAGCCTCAAAAACTCTACAAAAATAGATACAATCTCCCAATCATCATCTACGGGTTTTCACAATCCCCCGTGATCATAAAAATATTTAACATATTGAATGTCTTCATCACTCAATAGTGCAAATGCCAGCCTATATTCTTGGGCCGCCTCCAACAAAAAAAATGTTGAGTTCCATCATGTAGGCATATCAGTACAATGACCCTTCTTGGATGTTAGGCCCGCAGACCTTGAAGCAACCTTGAATTTCTCCAACCTTGAAGGAGAAGATCTCACCCATCTCATAGCAGTCTTGACCCGAGCAAGCGAGTCATGAAGATCCCTCAAACCATCAGTAACAATAAGATTCAGAATATGTATCGTATATCTCACATGCAGACACTCACCACCCAAGATTGTCTTATTTGCCTTTCTAAGATAGGTCTTCAGATGTCCCAATGCGACATCATTTGATGAGGCATTATCAACTGTGGCTGTAAGAACTCGGGTCAACCCCCACTCCTTTATAGCGGCCTCTAAGGCCTTCCCAATTGTCTCACCCTTATGATCAGTGATTTGACAAAATTTTATAATTTTCTTATGCAATGTCCAATTACAAAATGCACAGTTAAAGACATATAATTAAAATTTTGGGCTGATATCTAAGTATCAGTGGTAAGACAAACATATTGACTGGCCAATTCACCCCTCAACTTCTCCTTTTCAGACCAAAAATATTTTTTTACATCCTTTGCCACCGTGTGGCGAGAAGGAATATTAAACCTTGGTACCAAGTAGCGAGCAAACGCTTGAAACCCTTTCCCATCAACAACTTGAGAAGCTAGCTCGTCCGTGATAACCATATGAGCTAGGTGTCTTCTACACTCATCAGGATTATACTTTGTATACCCCCTCAAAGTTGCACTCCCACTAGTCCCATCCGCCATTTTTTTAAGTCCAATTTCTAGCCTAGATTGGCTCCTCTTGTAATTATCTTAATATTGAACTTTTTTTACATTGCTCTTCTAAGTGCACCTTTAATTGTGAGGTGCCATGTTGCCTATAGTGGCATCCATAGATTTTTCCACAATGGTTACACTTGGCTTGGAGGTTATTGGGGTCACCACTCTCTAGTTTGGTGAAATGAGCCCAAACTATAGAAGCAGGTTTCTTGTTGGGCTTGGGGGCGGGGCAAGGTGTCGTGGGTGTAGGTGTTGGGCCAGGGGTACGGGTAGGAGTAGAAGTAGGAGTAGGGGTAGGTGCAGGGGTAGGGGTACCTTGGGTATGGAAAGGAGAACTTGTACTAGAATCTGCTGGCATATCCATAAACTCAAGCAAACAAGAAATCTGAAATTAAAGCAAACATAGCAACATGCCAAACAATTAACATCCAAGCATTAACATATATATTGGAAGTTGGAAGATCAAACATCAAACATCAAACATAAAAAAATAATGAAATACCAAAATTAAAAACATCGAACATAAAAAAAATTAAATACCTAATTAAAATGGGTTATAAAATTTGTAAAGAATTTTTACATAAAAATATAAGAATGTGAAAGTATATAAAAAAAACACTCAATTAAAAACACAACTAAATCATGCTATGACTACGCTTTGGAAACTAAAACAAATTAGATGATATTTAAAAACATTTAATCATCTCAAATATTAATAGATCATACAAAGATGTTTTTGGGGAATTAAGCTACAATTTCTGCTAGCACTAGAATCAGATCTTATCCCACATTAATGTAAATCCTCAAAATTTAATTAATAGCTTAAAGTGTACATTGATAATTTTGGTAAAAAACTAAGAAAGTATTGATAGTAATTGGAATGTATAATATATATATTTTTTAACCTATGATCAATTTATTACCATCAGTTTAATAGCTCAAAATTTAGTACTGATAGTAATTGGAACTCTAAAATAATTTAGGGTTTCGATTCACCCGAAAATAAGTTAGGGGTTTCACGACACCCTAAAATAATTTAGGGTTTCAGATTAGGGTTCCAATCCGAAACCCTAAAATAATTTAGGGCTCAGGTGAATCGAAACCCTAAAATAATTTAGGGGTTTCAATCCTTGAAAACCCCTAAATAATTGAAGGCTGAGGCGACGGCTACGTGACGGCGAGCGATGGAGCGAGACACAGAGAGGGAGAGAGAGAGAGAGAGAGAGAGAGAGAGAGAGAGAGAGAGACTTTGGGTGAGTGGGCGGGTGGTCTCGCGGGGGGGGGGGGGGGGAGGATTCTAAACAAAAAACGAAACGGCATCGTTTCGTTATGGGTATATTTGAAATAAAACCAAGGCATGATGCCTAGGTAATTTATATATATATATATACTTATATATATTTATATATATAAGTAATACGGGGCGGGGCGGGGGTTGCCTCTATCCGGCCCCATGCCCCCCGCATCTGACGGACGGGGTGTTCCGCCCCGTTTAATGGGGGCGGAGCGGAAGAGGGGCGGGGGCGTCACTGCCCACCCCTACTTCATATTCCATAACATCCAAGCCATCACAATCTATTCCAACAAGGTTTCCTCCCTTTCCTCTATCAAAAGGCTCAAAAACCACTTTAAGTGGCAATATGTCAAACAGATAGTAAGCAAACAATTTCTTCCCCTTACATTTTTCAGCAAACTCACCCACGTTGCCTTCTTCATTAATGTTACTTCACCCAAATGTAGAGTCATAATTATCCTTACATACCAACCCATGAACAGATTCAATCTTCTCAATCCATAGTAAAAATTTGTGTAGACCCATACCATGAACAACAATGACAAATTTGTTGCAGTGCGGATCCACAGACCAAACAACATGCTGCTTCTTCTGAGTTGATGGATTACCACGCCCAATTTCATCATGTTCCTTAGTTTGAATAGGTTTCAGTAGATAATGACAAGCTCCCTTGTCATCAAACCCAACAACCAGTCGATTTCCCGCTATGTCCAGTATTTCATTGGTCCCGAGCGACAAAAGCCAAGATGCCAATATCAAGCGAGCGCTATGAATGGAATATGCAAGAACATGAAGGAAAACTGAATGGTAGTTCATATCTTCAACACCAATTAGATTCACCAATAAATTTGTCACCGCAAAAAAGATTTAAGTAATGCTTGTGCTTAGACTCATCTTGGATGAAAGCATGAAGACCTTCCACTGTTGGATTCATATAGATAGAATTGAGAGAGGTAGAGTCACCGCCCCTGAGCATTAGTTGAGCACCGAGCTCTGAATCATTCTCTAGCAGAGAATGAGAAGGAGCTTCCTCCATGTACTGCTGCACCATGGCAAAGGAACTGCCTTCCCTTGAAGATCCAATACAGAAAATCAACTCAAGTTGCCTTTCATGAAGATGAGGCGTTGCTGGTCGGGTGAGCTGCCTTGCAGGTCTTGGCCCTCAGCCTGCACATGGGCGATGGTACTGATTTGGTGGTCGCGGAACTGGTTTGGATGGGGTTGGATCAATGTAACATAGTCTCCTGTGAGGTTAGAGATGGGAGCTTCTGTAGGGAGTTTTCCTCTCACCAGGAAAATGCTCCATCCACATGCCCTTAGATAGTCCCAATAGAATAATGGGTAAAACTTGTGGAAAGAAATTAAGAGATTGGAGAATATATGTTTGCTTCTTGAGAAATTGTAGGAAAAGAGGGTGGGAGATCTTCCATGGTAGGCGTGCAAGGCCAAAACCCTAGATTTTCTCTCACCTCTCTTCCCCCAACTCCATCTAGATTTATCAAGTCTTAGACTTAAGCTCCATTGGGTAACATGTGGCATTGTAAAACTCAAGTTGGGCATGAGCCCTAGATCCATGGGCTTATCTAATAATTTAAATAAAATTCTCAAAAAGCCTAGAAAAGTCTTGGTCGTCACACCTAAGCTTGCCGTTTAATAGGTAACAATCCTCATCCCTTCATTCTACGTAGCAAATAGGCTTGGAAAATGTTGGTTGTGTGTTGAAAATGGGGTTTGAAACTTTGAACAAGATCCCACCCATTGTTCGAATTTTCTGGCAGCCACACACAAAGTTTGGCCGTGGAAATGATGGAATGAGTTGTGGGCTTCATTCCATTGAAGTTTTTATGTTTAAAACCCAACGACGCTTGATGAATCATTGATTTTTATTCAATTCTGAGTTGACACAGCCATGGATGTCTATGGCTAAGTCTTGTTCGTTCGAACCACGTTGAAGTTGTTTGAATGGTTTTTGCTAAACAAAAATTCTTTCAATTCGAATGTGACAACACCCGTTCAAATTGTCTGAGGTTTGTTCATTTGAATGGCTTCAAAGCTGTTCAAATTTCCAAATGGCAATTCTTTCAGTTTGAAAGTGTGAGCACCCTTTTGAACTGTCTATGGTTTGTTTGTTCAAATGGATTTCAATTTGTTCGAATGATTTTTCCAAACAACAATTCTTTCAGTTCAAATGTGACACCACCCGTTCGAACTATCTAAGGGTTGTTCATTCGAACAGCTTCAAATCTATTTGAATTGCCAAAAACAGTTCTTTCAATTTGAACGTGTGACCACCCGTTTGAATTATCTGGGGTTTGTCTGTTCGAATCGATTTCAATATGTTTGAATGGTTTTTGCCAAATAGCAATTCTTTTCATTCGAACGTGAAAACTCCCATTCAAACAAAAAGAATTAATCTAAGATTAGATATTTGTTTGAACATAAATCTAACCCATTCGAATGCAAAGTGATAACGTTCGAACACATATTAGGTGTCGTTTTAACGGTTTGGCTCAATTCGAACATATAAAATAATAGCTCGAACGGTATGTCCTACCCTTGGAAATTGCCCATAGGAGATGCTCTTCAAACTAGATATCTATCTGTTCGAATGGACTCGTATTGTTCGAACAAAAGCCTAATACGTGTTCGAACGTTATCACTTTACATTCAAATAGGTTACATATATTTTCGAACAATATTTGTTTCTATTCAAGCGCAACTCAATATAACATAATTACATAGTTAATCTATTGGATTTATTGGTAAATTATTATTGTTTTCTTTTCTAAATAGTGAATTCATGGCATACGTTGGGAGAAAACATGGAAGGGAGGGGCAACCTAGCAACATGGCTAGTAATACTAGATGGCCCATATTTGTTTGAGTGAGAGATCATATTAGACGACTTTCGCAATTTTGTTTTGGAGGGAAGGAGCTTGCCATCCATAATCAACAATAGAGAATGGGGTCCATTCATTGAGCAAAAGGGAATAGCCTATCCAAATATGGTTGGAGACTTCTATTAGGCTTTATGATAGATGGGAGTTGATGACGACCCCTTACTTTTGATATTCGAGGAGTCAGTATTACGTTTCTCAGCATCCCACATGAGATATTTGCATACCCTACATTGCCACTGGGTGCAGGGATAGATGGTGACTATGATATCAAGGATTAGGCCCCAGTAGATGATGGTCTAGTAGAGTAGACAATGAGGTTTGTCGGTTATTGCTAGACGATTAAGCACCTCCATATGATGGCAACAAGGTGATCAAATAGGTTGATTGTCGAGCCTTCTTTTGCATGTTGCAATTGATTGTCTAACACAATATTGATCCAAGAAAATACAAGTTAGGTTTTGGCATGGATCGGGCTTGATTAATGTTATGGATAACATGAGGAGAGCCAATAGATCTAGCTCTATACTTCCTCATCCACATCCGATCTTAGTCACGATATTTGACTAGAGGTAATCTACCGTATCCATTAATGATCTCCAATCTCCTAGTTAAATCAGGGGTGAATGTGCTTTTGACAGAGCAAAGGCAACCATAGATTGGACTACTAATAAGATCAGTTTCAGCAAGAGTGAGGGCCACTTGAAGAAGACTCGTATTAATGTTGCGATGACACACGGTGGCACTAAGCATGATCCAGCTACTATAGATGCCAGTGTTGCTACATAGGCTACAGGGACTAGTACTTGGGAGATGTGATCCTTCTTGGAGGAGCATCGCACACTTTTGATCTAGGACATGGAGAGGATCACTGTGCCCATCATTAATCTACCAAAAGAAATGGAGGGACGCATGTCTATGATGCAAGAGAACCTCAAGAATCTATCCATGTAGTTTTATTTTGTGTCGAATATTTATTTTGTCCTGAACATTGTCACTTTTGAATAGTTTTTATTTTATATATATATATATAGCTTGTTTGTTCATTAAAAATGTGTTTTTTTACTTCCTTATCATTTAGGGATTTCACAAATCTGTTTCGATGGAGAAAAAAAATTTATTTGCAAATTGTTATTTAACATTAAAAAATATTAATTTATATTTTCAATTAATTATATTACTTTTCTGGGAAGACATATATGATCTATTTTGTAACACCTCTCCAAGAGTTATGTAACTCAAGATAGTACCATTGTCAAATATTGAGAATTTGACAATGATAACCCATGACCATGGTCAATTGGAAGTTATGATCCTTAAGAAGAGTGAAACTAAGAGGTGAGAGTGAAGTCCCTAGAGTGAGTTTAATCTTGAGAGCTCCATAAGCCAAGGATTGGTGAGTAACTCTACCATATCCTTTTGTTGGAAATTAGAATCACTTGTTAGCCTTTGATTTATGGTATGAGAATGAGATTTGGATTGAGTTATATGAGTTTAATCTTTGGGAAGCATGTTTCGGTTCAGATTTACAGTAGTTCATAAATAAATTATTTTGATGTGAGATTGTGACGCCCTCAACGCTCACATGTGATTTGGTGGAAGTCATGACACTGGGCTGATAACCACATGGATCATACACCCCATCGCATTGTGCATGTGTGTGTGCAAACATGCAAAATGTGTACAACATAAAAATCGCAGCAAAAAAGTATAAGGCAGTTAGAAACTAAGTACCAGAAAGTTTAACAACAATGCAACCCGAAATAAAGTCCTCCAATGGGTTAATACAGTCATCAGACTGAAATAAAGGAAAGGAAAACAAAGGTCTGACAACAAAACATGTGAAAAGCCCTTGGCCATCACTCCTCATGTGAGGCTAGTCCCTCCTGATCATACCCTTCCTCAACATCAAAGTCTATGATTCCATGAAACGGAACTGTAGGTACAAATACCACGATGAGATATCGTAATCTCAGTAAATAAATCAACAGAACAACAACCAAGAGATTCAAGCATGAAATTATACAAGCAAACATGTTCAGTAGTTATGAAAGCAACTACTCAAAATAGCCATTTTTACCACCTTCCCAAAAATCATTTAATTACAGCCACTCCAAATAATCAATAACCGTAATATGCAGATGTATGATAAGCAGGTTATTGGATGGCATAGCATAGCACACAACAATCCAACACAACAACACAGTAGTCACAAATCCACAGTTTCACAAATCCCAACTACAGGCGCTTCCCATCCTCCATCAGGCCCTTGGCCCAACACTTCCCTGGGCCAAGGCCCTTCTTAAACACAACCAGACTGCAACAAAGTTAGCGATACTTTCACCTTAGAAATTCAAGGCTCGTGCTGGAGAGTTACTTACAGCGTTGAAGGCAAATATTTTGGTTGATCGTGCGTGATGGTTTATGGGGTTCTGTGATAGAATGAGTGCGCATATCACTACACAAGGCAAGAGGTATAAAGGCTTACTATCGTGGTGTCTAGAGGGGTGGAGCACAGTGGAGTAGTGGTGGCAGGCAGTGGCAGTGGTGAACGGACTGAATAGATGGGTTAAAAATGGGTCTTTTAACAAGGATGCAGATATGACGTGCTACTGGTTGAAGGTGAGGATTTTCGTAGCAGGGTGCGGTGGAGCATGGCGGAACAGCGGCTACGGTGAGCTTTAGCTCATGGGTTGGGTGGAACCCAAGGATGGGGATGACAAGATAGGGAAGTGGGGTACATGGGGGTGGTTGCGTGGCCACTAGAAGACAGGTAAGTGTGGCAGCGCACGGCAACGCACAACGGCGTTAGGGCAAAATTGACCCTCAGGGTTTCAAAATGCAGATAAAAGGGTGGGGAAAAACTAGAACACATTTCTTAGAGGGGAAGAAGCCGATTGAGGGGTGGTTCTCGACAATTGCAGCCACTACTACGATTGGGCTTGCAGGGCAGCACGAGCTACATGAGCTTCGTACTTGCGATGAGTGGCTTGGGTGGTGGCAAGGCTTCCCCATGGTCGATGCGAGCTTGGGATCAGAGGGAGTGGGGGAAGACTAGAGAAAAAGGGTGCTCGGATTGGGGAAGAAGAGAGGTGGGGTAGTCGACTGTGGAGGTCTGTGCTCGTTGCATGCGTTGCGAAGGCTGACTGGTGATGGGGACGACATTGCAGGTAACGGGCCGCGGGATGAGAAAGGAAGAAGAAGAAGAAAGAAAAAAGAAAGGAAAGAAAAAGAGATTGCGGCACTAGCAGAAAAAATTAGGGTTTTTCACCCTACAAGCCAAAACTGCGTCAAACACACTAAATTTTTGGGGTCTCACAGAAATTTTAGTCATGACATATCTTGATATGCTGCCTAATATCATCATGTTAAGAGTTAGAATGCATATAGAAGCCTATTATCATCATGTTAAGAGTTAGAATGCATGATTTGTTTAGAGCTATAAGAGTTCAAATGTTAAAGATAAATAAGATGCATCATGCTAGGTACTCGATTTTGGTGATGTCATGATGTTCTGATTTTGTTCATCACATGGATGTTGATATGATTCCATATGGCTTAAATCTAAGTTATTAGCCTGTTAATAAGTTCAGATCGAATGTTTGGTTTTGTGTTAACTTTCGGTTATAAAGAGTTCATTGGGATTATAGGCTTAAAATTACATGTAGTGAAATTAAGCCATAAGCGTGTCACGGGTTGGATGCATTTCTCATAGTGGATGTTTGATTCATGAAAATTTAAGGTCATTTATGGAATAAGAATATGGATTATAGGAAGTTTGAGCAATTTGGTAGAATTTGGGGCCAAAATACAAATAGTGAAAGTTTAAGGCCCAAATAGAAATTTACGAAAGCTAGGGGAAATTTTGCAAATACTATTTTTTAGATTGTTAAATTCTGGAACTTTTATGATTCCTAACCCTAATACATATTTTATTTCAGCTGTTATGATTTTTTGAACTTAGGAGGTTTGTAAGTTAACTTCTAACTTACTCTTGGATAATTTATCTATGAGTCTTGTATAAATACCACATTTATGTTATGAATGTTATTTTGATTGTAACACCCCGTATTTTAGTGTATTTTTAATTGAAGGGTTATTTTTATTAATGTAAATATTGGTTATCTTGTTTTCAATTTATCGGATTTTTATGATTTTTAATTTGTGAAAATTATTTTGATATACTTTCTTAATATTAATTATTGTTATGCATTTAAATTGCTCTTTATTTTAAATTAGTTTACTGTTGGATTTAATTATTTTATTTTCATTTAATCACTACGTTTAAATTATTTTATTTAACTCGCTGTTTTGAAATTTTTTTCGTTGGATCATTTTTGTGACCCAAGATGAGAGGATTGGACCTCATTTCTTTCCCTCATTTTTTCTTTTCCTTTTTCTTTTCCTCTTTTTCTTTTATTCTTCTTTTCTTTTTCTTTTCCTCTTTTCTTTCCCCGTTCGTGCATCGTCCTCCAGTCTCCACCGCAGTGGTCGACACCGCCCCTCCCATTTCCTTCCTCTCCGGCCGGCGACCTCACCCTCCAATTTCCTGCCCCTCTCGCGCTGCCGTGAGCCCCCACGCACGGCATCAAGCCGCAGCACCTCTTGAGCTCGCGCGCCGCCGTCGCGCCACCTACGGCCACCATTTCTTTACCACATCTTCCTTGACCTCCTAGCAACCTAACCCACCCATCCCCAGCTTCGATCCACCACCGGTGAATCTCCACCAACTCCATTTCCGTTTTGAGTATTTTGGCCTTTAACCGCCCTCTACGCTGCCACTCACGGCCAACCACCACCACCATTAGCTTCACCGACATCCCTAAGCCCTTCCCTTGTAATCCCAAGTCTTCGTTTGTCCCCGTTCAAAAACTAGCATTTGGTGACCCACGGCCACAGTGCATTTTGCACTATTCCGTTGTTGTGCCGCTACTTCTAGTACCTCCGTGATCCTTCAAAAATTATAATAAAGTGTTATAAGTAATTTTCCAATGAACTTTCATGATTTAAATGTATTTTTGTACTAACTCATTTTACTATGAACTGGTTGGTTATGCCGGACTGAGTCCCAGGAGTAAGGGGGTCGGATGGAGTTGTTTGTGTGTTTTGGACTGTGTTGTGAATTGTTGGATGTTGTATATTGAGACGTTTCATGTACATTGCATATTTGCACGCATTATCATGTTTGTAAATGAAACTGGGTTTTCATATAATTGCATTCATATTCATGTGTTTATTGAAAATTTAGTTTTTATGTGAGAAATGATTTTTCGGTGTGTGTGTATCACGAACACAAGTCGAGATGGGACATTATCTCGGTGGAGCTCCTCTGGTTACTTGGGAGTGGAATATACTGAGTGACATCCCCTGGGTTGTCGCTGGGCGACAACGGGATCGGACGAGATGGTAATGCTCTCGTGCCGACTCCATGGCCCATTTGCTGGCGGGGGCTAGAGAATGTTTGGCCACGTAAGCGCTGGGCGCGGAACAGGCATCGCTCATTATGAAGCCACACGCACGGTTGTTACTCATGGTGTGATGAAGGGAGCCAGGGTGTGCGGATGATCCTTAGGGGAGATCATGGTGTATACGGTAAAATTGGTTAATGGGCCATTTTCGAGAAATATGGCGAGTATTTGGATAAATGGATTATTTGGCTATTTTCTGGGAAAATAGCGTGTGTTGGATAAAATGATTTTATGTGAATCATTTTTTGGGAAAATGGGGGAAAAATATTTTATGGATATGTTTTGGGCCAAAATGGGATTTTGGCGTGCATTGGAAAATATTCATTTTTGGGGAAAATGATGTTTTGGACATAATGCATATTTCATCATATGCATGCATTATTGTTGGTTGCATTAATGAATTTTTATTCTCGTGAGTTGTTTGGTTTATACTTACCTGCGGTACCATTTTATGGTAACACAGATTTCAATGCAGATGAAGCTGAGGGTGAGCCTGAGGATTCGGCTCCGCCCGTGGTGTGATATGGGATCACTCGTATTTGTTTTGGAACTTGTATTATATTTTATTTTGGGTTGACTGTATAACTCTTTGTAATCATTTTTACTTATGATAATTTGTATTAAAAATTCTAGTACTGGGCAGGTTTGGGGGGTGGGATGAGATACAAAATTCTCATCTTATCTCATCTCATCATTACACCTTTTTCAATTTCCAATTCACCTTTTTCAAATTCTAAAACAATAATAATACTAAAACACAATATTTTAAACTCTCAAAGAAAACACAAAATTCTCATCTCACCTCCCAAACCTGCCTTAGTTGACCTTCTTAAATTATCCGTAGCGTTATTTTTACACTATTGTATATACACACACTTGACACTATCGTTGGGATGCGTGACCTTGTTGTCATCATCCTGGTGTCTCGAATCCCGTGTTCTCGTACATGGGGTCGGGGGCGCCACATTGATCATGAAATGTTATATCATACATCATTGAGCATTTAGCTACTTGCATACATGACATGTGTTATGTTACTTTTGTACAAAGCATGAGTGAATATTGTTTTAGCTCGGTACATGAAAATATCTTTTTAAGCATGAAATACATTGTATGTTACGAAGTGAACATATGTCATGAAATTTTTTTCATGAAGCATAGCATGGAAATGTTTTATCACGATCTAATGCTAGGATGGGGAAATATCCTAGTGGAACTCCTCTGTTTACTCTAGAGTGAGTAAAAATGGTGTGGTAACTCCTGAATTGACGATGAGCAGTCAACTGACTTTGAATAGATTCTTTGTAAAGAACTTTGGAGCGAAGACCTATATGGCATCTAACGTTGGTGGTTGCATATGTTATGATAAAATGTTTAAAATCAATGCATCGAAATATATATATGTGCAGCTCTGATGACTTAGTCTCAAATTGAGTTGCGGTACGGTCACTGTGGGTACTCACAATATGTAACGCCCGTCCATATGGTGGGACTTTTTTTAAAATATTTTTATAAAAAGGACGACGGGAATTACCGTCCTATTTAAAACTTTTTTATTTGCATACCCAGGGTGCAAGACTCCATGTTCATAATTTAAAATGTGCTTTTATCATAAAAGAGGTTTACAGCGGAAAACATAAGTCTTATAATAAAAAGGTCTCGTACGTTTAAAACTCGTGGCTAGACTTCCGTGCTCTTCCCCATGGGCCGCGTCCATCCTGATCGTGCAGCACCTGTGAGGGGGAGGGACATACATAAAAACTAAAATGAGTCGAAAACTCGTAAGCATTACTTCATATCGTTAAAAATATAACAATATAGGTTTTCATTCATGCATTCATCATTCGTACATACTATTACGTGCATGCATGTATTCGTTTGAAAACTTCACTGGACGGGGTTTTTCTCTTTTAAACATGGGCTTCCTTTTCGTAAAACGTTTTTCCCGTCAGTGCCTTCATTTCTGCAAGAGTTCGTGCATGTTTACGTGCGTTCTTTTGTAAACGTCACTGGACGGGGCTTTTCTTTCAAAAAACTTTCCTTTCTTTAAAAACGTGTCCCCCATCAGTGCCTTCATTTCTTAAAGATTCGTGCATTCGTGCATTCGTACATGCGTCCATACATCCATTCGTTCTTATTACTTTCATAGGCCAGTACACACTGTTATGCCCCATGTGTTTGGGGTTAGCGGTCTTCCTTTGGACCCGATTCCGCCCATGGCCACGGGTGGGAATCCCTTTTAATAGAGGGCAGCACCGGGTGCACTTCCAGTACTACTTACCCGGCATTGCAATCTACCCTTTCATTTCATTGGTACCCTTTCATTTCAGTCATGTGGTCGTTACGTATCTTCATACATTCATGCTTTAATTTCTTCTTTCTTGCTTTTCATTCATGCATTCGTTCGTTTATGTCAGCTCGAAAGAGCTGACGCTTTTGTTCGGTTCTTTCTTTCATTTATAGTCCTTTCTTTTCATGAGAAAACATTTCTTTTCGTGAGAAAATATCGTTTGGGGCGTAAGCCCGAAAATGGTCTTTTCGTCTTTTAGTTCATTTCAGTTCTATCTTTTCCTTAACAGTTCGTTCGTGGAAAACTTCATCTGAGAACATACATGGGCTTAAACGTCGGCTTTCGTGGCATCCCATAAGCGTCACCTTTGAATGCCGTCTCTCATGGCATCAACGAGAGTCACCTTGTGGCGCACATGAGAGCGCCGGTTCGTAGGATTCACAAAAGCATCCATTGTCATGCCCTTCATGAATCTTCATCAGTTTATGGATTTTCTTAGAAAATACATACAATAGATACAGTGTATATTCATCCATTCACATGCATACAATTAATACTTTGGATGCGTAAAAAGGGGCTGCCAAGGAGGGGCCGTACATACTTATACCTTTTAACAATTAGCATTTTCTTTCTTAAAACGTCTTTCGTTTCTTTTCGTGAGTATCTTAAGGAAAAGCGTTTCTTTATCTTCGAAAACTCTAGAAGAGTATGATCGTAACACTTACCTGGACTCCATGCTACTTGCATGTCATGCAGTCCATTCATGCTTGTCAGATAGCAACCTACATGCATACACATAACCTTAGCATCATTCTCTATCTAATGCATAAGTAACTTAAACTATGAATAGAACTACGCTATACTTAGAACACTCTTCTTCTATCCCGTGCACTTACGTGTCCTTCACTATGTTAAAACCCTTCGGGGACCCATTACGGTCATCCCATCTTCCAACTCATGTCTTGCCTCGAGTGCTCATCCACTAAAGTGAACTCGTGATTCAGCTTAGGATTAAGACACTAAGGCCTCTGTCTCATTCTTCTCATTAATCTCATTCCGACGAATGACTCAAACCAACTAAGTCATGCATCCCGTCCTTAGATAGTACACCCGTCACTTTCTTCATGCATCTTAGCCCATACAAATCCTCATTCCCATCCAGACAAGCCATCTGGCCCTAAGCCAATTCTGAAGCTTAAGCACCGTGTAACTATACTCAGGATAGATTACCCATTACATATGGTGAATCCATCCGGCACATGTGTCTAACTAGACTACACATGTACTCTACCCCTTATCACCTAAGATCAACATACTTAATACGTTGATCACCAGTTTCGAGGGACAAGGGCCATACTCCGATACCAACCTTCTCTTAACCCGGTTAGCATGACTCCTCATGCTATCCGTCCCTTTTGACAGTTCATCCCAATACATGACACGACAAGACTCCATTCATAACTACGTTTCATGTCACGTTATATAGCCCGAGATTGCTCCAGTGCTACACTGTGACCTTGTCACCTAGCATTCTATACATCACTGCTGACTCATCACGAGTACGGTTCCTCACGTACTCCCGTCACATCGTGACATCTCGTCACGTTACCGTTACGCCATTTCTACACTTTAACACTTCACCCATCATAAGCATGACTTCCAATAACCACGTCACTTCATGACGTTGCCCAGTCATGCTTCCGCTACTTACTCTTACACTTATTTCACTACTTCACCCATCACAAGCACGACTGTCATTAGTCAATGTCACTTCGTGACATTCCTCAGTCATGCTTCCACTGTGCACTCTTATACTTGCTCTGATACTTTATGTATACTCCCAGCCATAAGTCCATAACAGTGACACTTGTCAGCTGAGACTACAGGCTATGCCATAACTACTTCGGGACACTGTTCCATAGTTCCCGACACTGTCCAACACGTTCCACGCCCATCAATCACATAACCATCCTTATCTCTACGACACGCCACACGGAGTGTCACTGCTACATGGAGTACACTCCATGTATACTCCCTTCATACATACCACATCACCATTATGGCATACCTGCCATATGGTACATCAATCCATCACATGGAGTACGTTCCACTTGTACTCCCTTTACATACGCTCCATCACCACTATGGTCTACACGCCATATGGTGCATCACCCATATCACCACTATGGCATACCCGCCATATGGTACATCGCTCCACTACATAGAATACACTCTGCATATACTCCATGCAAGTTACGCCACATCACCACTATGGCATACACGCCATATGGTGCATCTCACCATCTCATGGAGTACATCCCACATGTACTCCCCACATATACAACACGCCACATCACCATTATGGCATACACGCCATATGGTGCATCATCCACCACATAGAGTACACTCCACGTGTACTCTTCACATATACTATACCCCACACAGAGTACACCCATCGTATACTCCTTTCATACATACCACGCCACATCACCACTATGGCATTCCTGCCATATGGTACATCACTATATCACATGGAGTACACTTCTCGTATACTCCCTTCATACACACTACGACACATCACCATTATGGCATCCCTGCCATATGGTGCATCGCTCCATTACATGGAATACACTCTGCGTATATTCCATGCACTTACGACACATCACCACTACGGCATACTCGCCGTATGGAGTACATTCCACATATATTCCCTTCATATATCATACCCCACACAGAGTACACTCAGCGTGTACTCTTCCCATTCCACATACACCACGCCACATCATCATTATGGCATACAAGCCATATGGTGCATCAATCCACCACATGGAGTACATTCCACATGTACTCCTTTTACACGCACTACCCACAGAGTACACTTCTCTGTGTACTCATCCCGTTCTACCATATGCCAGGAGGGTATATTTTATATATACTCTCCTTGTCTCACATTACGCCACATACAAAGTACACCCAGCGTGTACTCTTCCCATTCCACACAACGCCACACCATCTATACAACACATGCCCCTCAACTGCATTACACAACACAGTCCACCACAACACCCCAACACTTCACAGCATACTACACGGCACAATACACCTCCATACAACACAGATAAGCCCAACACGTCACTACACAGAATGCCCAACACTTCATCACACAACTCCACATCACAATGCCACAACTCCATTAATACTAACAGCACAGTCAACAACCTAGTCAACTAATCAATATCTAACATAATTAACGAGGGATAGAGAGTTATACCATCGACGGAATAACCCGTGCGTTGCTCGTTGACCGTCATAGCCGATGATGTCGACAGTGTCGTACGTGGCGGCTGACCCACGTACGTTAACTTCTTAGGCGTTTGGATAGCTAGGTGTGGTCTTGGAAAGACTCGTGATGGCCTTGTGATGATGGCAAGGGGCATAACACAGTGGCTCTAGTCATGTGCAGTGGCAGTGAACCACGCGCAGTGGCTGTCCATCACGGGCAGTGGTTACCCACCACACAAGGTGGTGGTTTGGACCTAAGGCTTGGTTAAGGGAGGTGCGGTGAATCTCGTGGTGGCGTCGAGGTGGCGCCACGGTGGCTCACGGTGGCGGATCTGGACATACCGTGGAGGAGAAGCCGTGGGAGAGTGAGAGAGAGTGTGCTCTCGTGGGTGGCAGATCGGGGCTAATGGAGGTCAGGTTGGCTTCGTGGCGGCCTGAGGAGGCTGGACATGGCGGTCATCAGCCATGGGTGGCGGCGCATGGTGGTGCACGGCGTGCAACACGTGCGTGAGAGGGGGAGAAGCTGTGAGGTAGAGGAGGGGGTTTCTAGCCATGGGTCACATGGAGGAGCTCGGGGAAAGGGAGAGGAGGTCCATGGCGTCGCATGGTGGTCGTGGGTGGCCGCGTACGGCGGCGCACGGTGGGAAATGGGCTAAAGATCCATTTCGGGTACTTGCCGTGGAAGGAGGAGGAGGACTGCTTCATAGGGGCTGGCTTCGATGGAGGATGATGGCCGGTGGGAGAGGAGCTCGCCGTGGGAGTGGTGGAGCCATTGGGCGGCGCACGGCGGCGCTACGCGCACAAGCCCGTTCGGGCTGTGTGCTTCCGAAATGGAGAAATGGAGAGCGTGAGAGAGAAGGGCTGAGCTAGGGAGGCTCGCTGGAGTGAGAGCAAGCCGTTGGTGCCAGCAGTGATGACTGGTGGCGCACGGCGGCGCCGGGTTGTCCGTTGGAAGCTTCGGTGTGGAGAGAGGAGTGCTGCGTACGTTGTACGCCGAATGAGATAGGGAGGAGAGAGAGGGTTACGGGGAAAATGAGAGGAAATGAGAGGGGTCTGGGTATTTAACCCAGTCCTTTCGTCTGGGGATCTACACAACGATCTAACGACGAGGAATTAAAATACTGATTTGAAAATGCGTAAATGTTAACTTAATTAAAAGCACTTAGAGGAATTAAGGTAAATATTATTTTAAATTAACTTTAGTTTATAAAATAAT
This sequence comes from Juglans mandshurica, assembly GCA_022457165.1. Classification (NCBI taxonomy): domain Eukaryota; kingdom Viridiplantae; phylum Streptophyta; class Magnoliopsida; order Fagales; family Juglandaceae; genus Juglans; species Juglans mandshurica. Next base: position 16,221,949 of record CM039632.1, read on the forward strand.
TTTCTTCATCATTAATAGAATGATGAAGTCTCACCTAACATATTTAAAAGGGTTAAACCATTTAATTAATAAAAGTTCTCAACATAATTTAAATCTCATAATATCTTAAATAATTGAAATCATTTTAATAATAATATTAAAATGATTTCCGGCAATTATAATATTTTTGGAGCTCCTCAAGAATATTATGATTGTCGTCTTTAAGATCAAATTTTAATTCAATAACAACGGAAATACTCCTTATAAATATTTCCAGCATATTTAAAACACTGGGCGTGCCCTAAAAGTCACACAATATCTTTCGAGACACGCCATCATGGTTCGGTACGTATAACGTGGCTCATAGTCGCTAATGAGAAAGGCAGATGATCACATAATCTCTGCCTTCGAAATTTGCTTACGTCATCAAGACGAAACATACGTCAGAAAGAGAGAAGCGTACGTAAGAAGAAGGAGCTGGGTATTACACAATACAAATGGGGAATTGTGATGTTACCTTTTGTTTGTAATGATAGCTCTAATAATAAGAAGTACGTTTTTAAAAGATGTTCTCTGTAAGAAATGTGCATTAAAGTTTTTTGAAAGATGTTGAGGAACCTGGATGGAAGGTATATACAGTTTTTTGCATATCATGCATATATCTCATTTTTATAATCTATCATGCATATCTTATCTCTATGTACGTTGGTTGTTTAACTAACTAAGATTTCAAGAAATCTCACTATGGTAGTTCCAACTACCATTCCACTGGAATGGTAGAAGTTGTAGCAGGACCAAACTTTGACGATCAACATGGTGATTAACTCCAACCCTTGGATACAGATGATTGAGGATGAGCCTGACCTTGATCGTAAGTTGGAATTGATTGTGATATTTTTAGAGATGGTCTTGATTATTACCATGCAAAGGCTTAGAGAAATGGTTTAAGTTATTTTTTATAAAACCACTATGAAGAGTTGTCTGTAATGAGGAGATTCTATCCCCCCAGTTTATGTTTGAGCTTATGCCTTACTGATTGGACCTCTTAAGTAAGGCACTACCTATATGTTCCGACGCTCCAAGTCTCTGTTCTATCCCAAGCGAAAGATGGGGGCGTCACATATTTTAATTTACCATAAATAATAAACCTGTGTAGGAAGATTTTTCTTCTTTTAGAAATGAAAATTAATAAACTTAGATAATGATTATTTTAAAAAAAATTTAATGCCTTTCAATAAATTTCTATAACAACGGCAATTTTAATTTTTTTTTATCACAATATGAATAAATCTTTTGCGCATTCGAACGGTTTATAACTTTGTCTAAACGTAAAATTAACATTTAAATGAGATATCAATCATACCCATTTGCAACACCCTACTCTTTCCTTCTTACGTACGCTTCTTCTTTCTGACGTACGTTCCTTCTTTATGACGTAAGCAAATCCTGAGGGTAGAAATTATGTGATTTATCTACCCCTTTTATCCAGCGACTACGAGACTCGTCATGCGTGCTGAACCCCAATGACGTGGTTATGAATGGAGTCTTGTCGTGTTAAGTGTTGGGATGAATTGTCAAAAGGGACGGGTAGCATGAAGAGTCATGCTAGCCGGGTTAAGAGAAGGTTGGTATCGGGGTATGGCCCTTGTCCCTCCAAGCTGGTGATCAACGTGTTATATATGTTGATCTTAGGTGATAAGGGGTAAAGTACATGTGTAACATGGTGAGACACATGTGCCGGACGGATTCACCATATGTAATGGGTAATTTGTCTTGACTATAGTTGCATGGTGCCTAAGCCTCAGAGTTAGCTTAGAACCGTGTGGTTTGTATGGATGGGAATGAGGAATAGTATGGGCTAAAATGCATGAAGATAGTGACGAGTGTACTTTCTAAGGAAGGGATGCGTGACTTAGTTGGTCTGAGTCATGCGTCGGAACGTGGTTAATGAGAAGAATGAGACAGAGGTCTTAGTGTATTAATCCTAAGGTGAATCATGGGTTCAATTTAGTGAATGAGCACTTGAGGCAAGACCTTGAGTTGGAAGATGGGGTGACCATAATGGGTCCCCGAAGGTTTTAACATAGTAAGGAACACGTAAGAACATGGGATAGAAGGAGAGTGTTCCAAGTGAAGTGTAGCTTGTGCTTTCTAAGTTTAAGTTTCTTATGCATTAGATAGAGAATGACGTTGAGGTTATGTGTATGCATATAGGTTGCCATCTGACAAGCACATGAATGGATTGCATGATATGCAAGTAGCATGGAGTCCAGGTAAGCGTTACGTTCATGCTCTTCTAGAGTTTTTCCAAGATACAAGAAACGCTTTTCCTTTAAGATGCTTTAAGAAAAGAAACGAAAGAAGTTTTAAGAAACAAAACAATAAGTGTTCAAAGGTATAAGTACGTACGACCCCTCCTTGGCAGCCCCTCTTTACGCACCCAAAGTATTAATTGCACGCATGTGAATGGATGGCTATACGGCGTATCTATTGTATGTATTTTCTAAGAAAATCAACGAACTGTTATATTATGGTCATAAAACGATGTTTTCTCATGAAACGATGTTTTCTCAGGAAAAAGAATGTTTTATTACGAAAGGAAAAGAAAGACATGAGAATTGAGGCTTTCATGCATCCTACGAACCGACGCTATTATGGATGCCACGAGGTAATGGTCGTGGACACCATGAGAGATGACGTTTAAGGTGATGCTTGTGGATGCCATAAAAGTCGACGTTTTAAATGTTTTACGATGCCACGAACGGACGTTTTACGAATGTCACGAAAAGACGATGTTATGCACATGAGAGATGAAAGGACATGTTAAATGAAAGATAAGAAAAGAATGAAAGAAAGAAAGAATGAAAACATGAAATGTATGAAAATATGTAACGACCATATGAATGAATGATAAGGGGTACCCAACGAATGAATGGGCAGAGTGCAATGCCGGGCAGTAGTGCTGGTTGTGCACCCAGTGCTGTACCCTAATGGAATGGGATTCCAACTCGCGGCCACGGGCGAATCCATTGGCCATAGGGCCGCTAACCCTAACACACGGGGCGTAATAGTGTGTACCGGCCTATAAAAGTGATAAAAAAGAATGGATATATGCATGAATGTATGAATGCATGAAAGCACGAATGCACGAACTCTGGAAGAAATGAAGGCACTGACAGGAGACACGTTTATGAAAAGAAAGCCCACGTTTAAAAGAAAAACCTCGTCTAGTAATGTTTTCGAAAGAACGCACGTACGCACGTATGCATGTATGTATAGTATGTATGGATGATGAATATGTATAGTATGTATGGATGATATTGTTATATTTTAACTGTATGAAGTAATGCTTATGAGTCTTTGACTCATTTTAGTTTTTATGTATGGCCCTCCCCCCAAAGGAACTGAACGGCCAAGACGGACACTGCCCATGGGGAAGAGCACGGAAGTCTAGGCACGAGTTTTAAATGTACGAGAGATCTTTTTATTATTAAAATTGATGTTTTCCGCTGTAAACCTCTTTTATTGCCAACTTTTTATTTTATAAACTTGGAGTCTTGCACCCTGGGTATGCAAGTGAGAGATTTTAAATGGAACGGTAATTCCCGTCGTCCTTTCTAAAATATTTTATAAAAAGTCTGACCACAAGGACGGGCGTTACACCATTAGAATTGTCTATACCCTCCCATTAAAAATATCAGTCAAACTATTATCTCAACATTCGAATGGAAAATACCATATCGTTGAACATTCTCAAACTTAGTTCGAATGAGAAATGTATGTTCAAACTATTTGCAACCCTCCCACACCAAAATTGTATAAAACTTCCAGGCACAATTTTGGTTCAAACTCTTATCTCAACATTCAAACGTAAAATACATTACCATTTGAACCAATTGAATTATATATGTAACAACCTGATCCTATATTATTAGGGATAAATTATGGATAATTTTATTAGGTTCAATAAATGAGTTAAAGCCTATAAAATAGTTTACCGGATAAGTTACATTTATTTGAACCTAGAGTTAGGCTACATTATTTTTTTTAAACTCCAAGCTCTTGAGTGTTAGACTCCAAACACTTGAGTGTTAGACTCCAAACACTATTAGCATTCTAAATTCCTCTTCATAATAAAACCCCTGATTGATTTCCTCTATAAACTACAACCATGCACGCCTCAAACTCCCACCAGAACTCACATCTCAATGGAATTCCCTCTCAATAGGGATTACATTCTAGAGCCCTTCGCATTAAAAGTTTCGAACGTAATATCCTTCTATATATACCCATGTAACTCCATGCACATGTCGTTATCTTCCCCATGAACCTAGGGTTTCCGAACCAAATCGTCACACACAGAGGAGTAGCCCCAACAGCGGACCGCCTCCTTCCTCAACCAAAATTTCAACTATCCATAACCCAGACTCTCTCACGTCACCTCCGCTTCATGGTCAACCAGTTCTACCCATGCCCCCAACCACGATCAGTGCTCCACCCTTCAACCCTCACATTAAAAACTTTCTCGCCCATGCCGCAGTATCCACGTCCAGCCCTTCATGACATCCACTACAATGTAGTGCCACGAAAAGGCCGAGAGCCACTCTACCATAAGACCACTGCACGCCACCGGGAACCCACTGCATAGAACCAGCCCGAAGGAAACTCCATGTCGCAGTAGCCAGTCCAACCCCTGCTTGCACCTTCTGCCATAGGAAGCTCCTCCACGTCTCCTCCCTCAGCCACACCACCATAATGAACCACCCAGATCTGCCCTAGTCCACCGTAAACCACTGACAACCCCATACGGCAAGCCCCTATTTTACCACTCGAGAACAGAGCAGCAACGAAGCCAGCCATGTCCTCTTCCTCCACACCTATAACCACCCCACACTCAAACACCACCTTGCCGAGACTACACCTCTTGAGCCACCAACAAAACCAACGCAACCCCTTGTCTCCCTTTGACAAGTAGGAACTAGAACGAGGAAGCCACGCCCCCATAACGCTAATCGTGAACCACCGTGAAGACTCCGTGACCAAAACCGTGAGCCTTCGTCTCTGCCAACTTCTATTACCCAGTCTTGAGCCACTGTGAAGCACCACCACACCCCCCACTTTCAGTCACTGCTCATTCCCACCAGATCACGGGCAAAGCTCACTGCCATTGTCTCTCGTACATGTAAGCCATTTCAATGCATGAACCCTGTAGCATGAAATATTATGTGTGTGGGTTAAATTACAAAAATACCCATACCTATCTAAGACTAATTGGTGAGAATTTTTTAATGTTAGGAATAATTTAGATTTAGGAAATATACTTTATTTTAGTAGTTTAGATTTTAAATAAAATCACGTGTTTAACTAGAAATTTATGCAAATTGTGTGCTTATTTTATAGGTGACCGATTACATGTTGAAAATAGTAGATTAACGCTACAAGGTAAGTAGCATGATCATACCCTTACACGTATGTACGGTAGACGACATGTCTTTTATAAAAGTATTATGCATGTATGCCATCAATTGGAAGTCCCTTTTTACGTACCCAAGTCATGATAAAATTATGAAAATTCATAATTTTATGTGAAGATTTATGCATTAAATCATTTATGAAAATTCATGATTTTATGAAATGAGTCATACATCAAAATATTTATGAAAATACATGATTGTATGTGAGAATTATGCATAAAATTATTTATAAAAAGTCATGATTTTATATGAGTCTTATGAATTAAAATATTTATTAATGAATAAATATAGATAGAAACCACTATTGGTAGCATCCATTTTGCACACATGATGTGGTATCATGTAGACCACACATTTCCCCAAGTGAGTGTTGGAAACAATCAACTAGAAGCAGCCACGCAGTGAGTGCAAAGTGTGCACTGCTATAGTGGCTTCTCTCTAGCATTACTCTTTATGAAAAGCCATTCATGATTTTATGTGAAGATTTATGCATCAAACTATTTATGAAAAATCATGATTTTATATTGAGGAAACATGTATCACGACATTTATGAAATAATGCGATTTCATTTGAAATATATGATATGATATGACAAGTATGCATGTGATTTATTTTGAAATTTATGATATGACAAGTATGCAAGTATGATTATGATGAAGTATGAATGATAAGATATATAAACGGCCTATGTTATGATATGAAGACGGTACCTATGTTAGGGGCAATTGCATTGCCAAGTCATACATGTTGGTAGTGCACCTAGTATGTTTTCCTTATGTATGGATTCCACAACCCGCGATCATGGGCATAATCAAAATTTACTTAGATTCGCTAACCCTAACACACGGGGTTAACAGTGGGTATCAGCCTATGATAAGTGAAAGATAAATTCACGTTCATATTCATGTTATTTACACATGTATTTATGAGTATGCACTTTTTTTTCAAGAAACTTTATGTTTATTACGTTTACTGTATGATGTGTTGCTTATTGAGTATTTGACTCATTTTATTTATATTTTTTAAGTTTTAAACCACGCTAAGTGATGGCATTTATGAGGATGAGATTGTAGGATAGGACTTGACCCAGGGAGGCGAGGTAAAGGCCTAGAAAGTTTATGTCATGTTCAGTTTATGATTTAAGGTTTAACTAAATTATTTTGATAAGCACATAAGATTTAGTAATTTTTGAAAAAATCTACACAACCTCCCCAACCTACACACACCACACATTTTTTAAATTTTATTATTTTTTTCTTTCATCAAATATTTAATATATGAATAATGAATAGAAAAATTAAATTATTTTAAAAAGAATAAACTCAAAAAAAAAATTAAAAATATTAAAAAATTTAAAAATTTAAAAAAATATGGTGTGTGGAGGTTGGGGAGGTTGTGTAGCATTGCTCTTTATTTTGTGTGTGAATTTGGGAAAGTGTAATACTTAGATGAGATGAGATAATATGAGTTGAGAAGTTTTGGGAAAACAAACGAGACCTAAAAGAAAAGTTTTTAGTCAAGTATAGTAGCACACTAGCTACCCGAAAATCTTAAAAATGTATTTATTGGAAAGTGGGGTGTTACAATATATGTTGAAACTATTTTCTGTTTTAGGATGCTATGTTTCATCCCATAAACTATAGTTTGAACAAATACTTAACTGTTTGAATGGATAAAAACCGCTTGTATGTTTTGGATGAAATTTAAATTTCATCTCAAAGAAGTATTAATAAGCTTGAAATTTATATTGTCCAAAAACATGTTTGTCCCATTGTAGCACTATTTTTCCAGTTTTCACAGTGGTTTTCCATTGTATTTTATTTTGTGTCTGGTCTTTACCTTTAAGAAAACTAAAAATCCAAAAAAGTTGTGCCTTCGGACCTTGGTCCGAATGGAGAGATCCCCCCACTCTGCTTAGGCGGTGTATGGGGCTGGTGCACCCTCCTCTGCTTAGTCGGGGTATGGGTTTTGTCACCCAGTTACTGTTATCTCTGTCGGGGACAAAGCTGTGCACGACAGATCTCTTAGACTTAGGTCTTCAGAGATCTGTCGTCTGGACTAGACCATGTCAGTCACGGAAGTGTGCCAGGAAGCTATTAATGTTTGTAACCAACATATTTTTAAGTCAAATTTGTATGTCCTCTATCATAAATGGAAGGTGGTCCATTATTATAAAAAAAAAAAGCATTTGTGTCCCTAAAAGCAAATTCCTTGTAGTGGTTGGTGGATTTCATTTTTTTATTTCAATATCTGGGTAATCTTCCTTTTATTCACTTATTGCTACACATTGGATTGATTATTAGAGTTATGAAATTCTCAATGTACTCCTGTGTATTCACGAGATTGTGTACCAATTCACTTGAACAACTTGGTTAGTTCTCAATCTTGTGACTATTTAAACAATCAAAATACCTGGAGTAAATAAATAAATTTGCATAACACAACGATTGGTTACGAAGGGAAACCCTTTGAAGAACTCCTCAAAAGTAAAACACTACGGGCAGCCAAACCCAGAAAAGACAATTTTATTATTTGAAAATCAAATTAAAAATAAGTTCTCAACTACAAAATCTTTATATTGACTCTTTTACTTGACCAAATAAACGATATGTTTGTTTTCTACCACAGTAGCAGTCAAAACCTCTAACAATTTTCAATTATTTTCTTTTCTCCTGGAACTCCAATGGCTGAAATCTAATCAACGATGCTCCAAACTTGGAGCACGATCACACACAAGGAGAGATGAAAAACATGGTGAAAATTCTCAAGTGAATTTTCACTCTCAAGCGAATTTTCACTCTCAAGCACTCGGAATATACTCTAAATAATTTCTCGTTAAAACTTCTTAAAGAGTAATTAAACTGAATCCCTTGAAATATAAAGGCTGGAAAGAGTTCCAGTTGAGGTAGGACTATACTAATGGATCAAGTCTCTCACAAGAACGTCTCCTGACGCAGGTTGTTGACATTTCGCGATAATTCTTTACTGCAGCTTCTGATTTCAGTTCAATCTTTTGTTTTGGATAAGTACAGGTCCTTATGGACTTGATTTTCACATACCTAACTTATGTAAAAGAACTCTAAGACTTCTAGATAAACTCAATGTTGTTATAGATAAAGTCAATAATTATTTTACATTCATCCAAAATTACAAATATAATGATAGGATAAACTCTATCATTTAGTCACCAGCTTGATGAATGTAAATTCTCTGTAAACATTTCAAACAGTAGACCTAAACAAAAGAAAATAGCAGAAACTTCTAAACAATCACAACTTAGTAAAACTACTGACTTAGAAACTCAAAAATACTATAAGGATTAAACAAGTTCTAAGTATTAGAATAAAACATAACCAAATGAACAGAACATATTGTTAGAATTACATTTTAAAAAAAACTGAGAATAAAAGATAATAAGCGATAAAAGATAGATTTTCTGCTGCTGCTGCTACTCTCTCTCAACTGCTTCTCCCCCTTTTTGTCATCAATTAGCCATGGGGTTCTATTGCTTTTCATCTAAACCAGCTACATGGTCCACTACTTGTTGCATGTCCAAAGAGAGCTGAACTAGTCTATCATTGGCTTGAATGCAATCAGAACGGACATCGGCTAGTTGCTGCTCTAATTTGGACCGACTTGCCTCCCATTTAGCAATGAATGTATCAAACTTTTTGGACAAAAGAGTGTTCTGCTCAAGAACTTGAGCCATAGGTATAGAAGGTTTAGGAGGTGAGGAAGTAGATTCAGTAGTGAGGTGTCTATTCCTAGTAAGCACTGCCTCAAATTTGACTACCATGATAACTGAGATAGAACCTACCACTTTCAGTGTGGGCTCATTGTTCCTAAGAGGAACATTGGCTTTCATAGCCAATTTAGGGATTAAGTCACCAAAAGGCAAATTCAACTATTTTTCAACATGAGGGGGAAAATCAATTGAGACCCCAGTAGCCAAGGCATACATGAAGTAAGCTCTTTCTAGTGTGATTTCAGTATGCCGGCTAATGGGCCAAAAATTAGTTAACACAATTTTGGCAAGCAGCCTAAACTAATGTAGCATATGATTTGGGGGAAGTCGGTTTTAGCATGCCACTTTGGGCTATCAGAGCCAACAAAAAGATTGCGCATGCCAGACTTTGTGGGGGTCCCCATACCCTTATAAGGATATAGTGGTGCTTCTACCTCAGGAAGATCAAACAACTCTCTATGAATAGCAAGGGATATCTCAATTTGGGTTCTTTGAACAATGGAAATAATGTTGTGATCATCAAGATTGAAGTGTTCAATGTTTGACTAAAACTCACAGACGACTTCAACACAAGGTGTGGGAGAGGACTGAGTGAGTTTTTCCCAACCTCGTTAAATGAAAATGTGACAAATGAGTTGAAAGTTATCTGTAGGAAAATCATTTATGCTTACATCGCGTTCTTCCAAAATAGGTCTTTTGGAGAACGTAGTTATGTATGCAGTCTTGGCTTCACCAGTTGTGAAGCGTTCAAAAGTATCACCGGATGGTCCTGTTGCAGGTAGAGGAGGAGAAGGGGCTAAAGTCTCTCTAAGCTGCACTAGTTTTGGCCCAGATTCATCCTCACTTGAGGAGTCCTCAATTTTCTTTCTCTTTGCTCTTTGTTTGAACCTCATCTAAATTATCATGTCAACAAGATCAGAATAAAAATAGCCAAGGTCAGAATTCAAAGATTCTGATGACAATGATGACCATGATATTATCAACCCCTCGGATTTAACTCAACTTTCCACACGGACCAATCACACTTATGTTCTAGCAATACATGTAAGGCAACCACATCAAATAGATAGCAATAGATAATTTGATTTGTTTGAGGAATAACCACAAACACCTAGTGTGCACTGGGTTAAACCCGAAAGCTATAGTCACATTCCCCACAAAAAATCGGCCTCAATACATGTATAACATACTCTCAAATGATCAAATAAGTCAATGTCTACTCAACCCAACCAAACATTAATCCCAAACTTCACATAACCAAACTTCACAACCCAATCTCCATAAATACATGCCGAACCCTAGTTTAAAAAGGAGAAGGATTTTATTTAGATAGAACCCTAACTATGATGAAGAGATGTAGAGTAAAAGGATTACCTCTAGGTCTTAATCACACGGGTTACAGAATCGATAAGATGATGCACCGTGCGTGTAGGCTTTGAGATAAGGAAGGAGAGTTCCGTGGGTGTGAGTGATTTCAGGGGGAAAGGGGAAATCTAAGCGTGTTTGTGTGTTTGTCAAAATGCCTTAAGTTACTCATGTGACTTGCTGCCATGCACTTGCCTTAAGCCACAAAGTCCCACTGAGACTTATGTCAATAACTCATAGCCCAAGTCCCAAGTTTAGACTAGTACCCAATACTTACCCAACCAAAAAATATTTTATATTTTTATTACTTTATTTATATTATTCAAATAAAATAATAAGAAAATAAAAAATAATTAATATTTTATATATATATATATATATATATATATATACCAATGAGGCAAGTATTTGCTTATATGCATCTTAGTTCAAACATAGTGTATCTCACAAAACAATTTCAATAGAATATGCCCTCTTATTTGCAACAATCACTATGGATGTTACACCTCATAAGATCATCAATGTCGAAGTCCATGTGAGTGTGTGAGTGAGCAAATTTATATAGAGCAGTAACTTTTTATTTTTTTCTCTTTAATATATTTTTGATAATATTACTCATGAGTATTCTTTTCTTATAGATGCTCCCAAGAGTTTGTCACTCACCTTAAAAGTCAAACTTTATGCTAGGGTCTAGATACATGAGTATTCCTCCAAACACTAGTTTGCACAACCTCTTTCATATCCATTTTTGTTGCTCATCTTTTTCCACAATGATTTGAGCTGCGATTCTTTCTATAAGGACTTAAGGGATAGATCCGTTATGGTGTTTGTCTTTTTCCGCAATGATATAACACTGACTTTTTCTATATGGATTAACTATTTGTGTTTGACAATGGAAGATCTCTTTATTATTGTACTGGGTTCAACTAGTGTTAGTTAATTTAAGGCATGAACTCCCTCTATGGTGAGCATCTCAATTAACAATATAAACTTTATTATAAGATGCATGTATATAGGTTCCTCACAGTACTTTGTAAATGAACTTTGCCAAGATGACTCATAGGGTTAGTCTGTACATAGGGAATTGCACAAGGTAGAGAGTGCATAAGTTCAAGAATTTATTGAGTGAAAATACACATGCTCAAAACTTTGACACATCAAACATGCACTTAAAAAAACTTAAGCCAACCAATATAAAATCTTTATATTATATATTTCTTATTTAAAACTGAAAAAAACAGAGACATAAAAAAAAAAAAAAATGAAATGCATGTCTTAGACAAATATAATGAAATGCCTCTCACTTGATATCACACACACCAGTTGTTTTCCTTAAGAACTCAAACCTTAGACCAGCTAAAGGTTTAGTAAACAAGTCAGCTAATTAATGTTCAGTAGGCACATGTTTTAGAGATACTATTTTAGACTCAACCAAGTCTCTAATAAAATGATGTCTAATGTCAATGTGCTTGGTTCTTGAGTGTTGAACATGATTTTTTGAAATACTTACTGCACTAGAGTTGTCACAGTAAATTGTCATTGTATCTTGAGAAAAACCATAATCTTCAAACACCTTTTTCATCACAAAAGCTGTGTACAACAACTCCGTGCAACTATATATTCGGCTTCAGCAGTAGATATGGAGATCGAGTTTTGCTTTTTACTTACCTAAGCGACAAGATTCCCTCCTACATAGAAACATCCACCAGTATTACTCTTCCTATCATCAGGATTCTCAGCCCAATCAACATCCGAATAACCAACAAGTGTTAAACTAGTGTCTTTAGAATACCATATCCCATAATCAACAATTGCATTAAGATATTTTATGATTTTTTTTTTACTACTGTAAGTTGTGATTCTTTAGGATTAGCTTGAAATCTATCACACACACCAACATTAAAGGCCATATCTGGTCTACTTGCAGTGATATATAATAGACTTCTTATCATGCTTCTATAAAGAGTAGGATCCATGTTTTTACCTGTAGGATCAATTCTGATTTTTACTGATGTGCTCATGGAAGTGCGAGCATTGCTTTTTCCTTCCATTCCAAATTTCTCAACAAGGTCTCTAATATAGTTAGATTGTGAGATAAAATACCTTCTTTACATTGTTTTACTTGAATACCCAAGAAAATGTTTAACTCACCAATCATACTCATTTCAAATTTAGATTTCATTTCATTAGCAAAGTTATATGCAAGAGACTCAAGTGTTGCTCCAAATACGATATCATTAACATAGATTTGAGCAATTAAAAGTTGCTTACCTGATCTTCTTATGAAAAGAGTTCTATCGGCTTGTCCTCTAATGAAACCATGATCAAGTAAATAGGCTGTCAATCTTTCATATCAAGCACGAGGTGCTTGTTTTAGTTCGTAAAGGGCTTTCTTTAACATGTACACATATTCATGATAGAGGTGATTAATAAACCCTTTAGATTGTTCAACATATACCTCTTCTTGTAGTAGACCATTTAGAAAGGCACTCTTGACATCCATTTGATATGATTTGAAGTCTAGATGACAAGCAAATGCAAGGAGACTACTAACAGATTCCAGACGAGCTACGGGGGTGAATGTTTCATCAAAATTGATCCCCTCTACTTGTGTGTATCCTTGTGCAACCAGCCTTGCTTTATTTCTCACAATAGTGCCATGCTCATCGGACTTGTTTTTGGAGATCCACTTAGTCCCAATAATGTTGTAATTTTCTGGTCTAAGGACTAACTCTCATACATCATTTCTAGTAAATTGATGGAGTTCTTTTCACTAGCTTGCACCAACTCCTTCATATTTTCAAGTTCTCTCATAGTAGTCTCGATTGAATTATCATCCACAACTACATTAATTGATTCCATAACAGATGTTGAGCATAAGTTGTAAACTCTATAGGCTTTAATATTCGAAGAATAATCAAGAAATACTCCTTCATCACTCTTGCTCTCAAATTTATGAGTGTTTTCATGGTTTCTTACGATGTAACATTTGCAAGACCTTAAAATACTTTATCGTGGTTTTTTTTTTTTTCCACAAACCATAAGGAGTATGTATGGTGGAGGGTCTTAGGACTACTCGATTCAGGTTATGATTTGCTGTATTTACAACTTCTCCCCAAAAATATAGTGCCATCTTCTTGTTGCTTAACATAGTTCGAGCCATTTCTTGAATTGCTTGATTTTTCCTTTCCACCACTCCATTTTGTTATGAAGTGATAGGTGTAGAAAATTATTGATATATGCCCTCTTCATCACAAAAAGAAGTAAAATTAGTTTTCTCAAATTCTCTACCATGATCACTACGTATTCTAGAGATAGAAACTTCCTTTTCTATTTGTAGTTTCTTGAATAGCTTCATGGCAAGGTCAAAGCTTCAGATTTTTCTCTCAAAAGAATGGTCCATTTATATCTCAAAAAATCATCCACAATCACTATGATACACTTCTTTCCACCAAGACTCTCGGTTTGTGATGGACTCATCAAGTCCATATGCAATAGCTCAAGTCGCCGAGAAGTAAGAATATGAGAAACTTTCTTGTGTTGAGCTCTAGTTTGCTTTCCTTCTTAGCATGGTCCATAAATTGTTTTCTTGGCTTTAATGGCCTTGGGCAGTCCATTTACAGCTTCTCTTTTTGAGATCTTTGATAGATCTCTAAAATTAATGTGCCCTAGCCATTGATGCCACAACTTAGCTTCATCAATTAAGACTATGGCAGCTCAACCTTGATGTTGGAGAGACTCCATAGCAATTATCTGAGGTTCTTGTGCCCTTTAAGATCCATTCTTCGCTTGATTATAAACATTGCATTATCTTTTGAAAATTGCACAGAGAGATTATAATCACAAAATTGACTAATGCTGAGTAGATTAGCTTTAAGCCCACTAACAAATAAAACATTATGTAGAGTAGGTAATTCAGGTATTTCAATACTCCATTTCCCTTCTACAACAACCTTGCTACCATCTCCAAAGGTCACAGTGCCTCCATAGGCTGGTTCAATCTTCTTGAATAATGTTTTATCTCCAGACATGTGTCTCGAACAAGCACTGTCCAGGTACCAAAGACAATATTCCATTGATCGAAGTGTTGTGTGAGAAACAAGACACATAACATCTTCCTTAATCACTCACTTTGCCTTGAGTTTTGACTTGTTCTTTTCATTCGAACTACTTTGAATGATCTTTTCTTTATTTTGAAAGCAAAAATTTGCTAGTTCACCGAGCTTGAGACTTATGAAGTTGATTTGTTGACTCATATTATCAACTTAATTATTTAGTCTCTTCCCTTTCCTTTTTGAATTTCTTCCACCTTCAATTTTCTGCACTTGGTACAAGTTAAAGCAATGTGGCCTTATATGACCAGCAACTCCACAATTATGACAAGTAGGAATAACTTTACCTTCATACTCACCTTTCTTCATCATTTTTGTGACTGATTTTCCATGCAAATTTTTTGAATAAATTGACTTAGATACATAATGATTTTGAACATTCATACATTGACTTCCTTTAACAAAAACAATACCTTTAGATGTAGTGGCAATGGATGATGAGGCTTGTTTTTCAATTCTTTCTTTAGTGCAACATTTTGATCCTTTAATCGTGATACTTCAACATCAGGAATTTTTAATGCCTCAAAGAGGTTAGTTTTCTCATTCCCCACAATAGCAAGTTTACAGCTTCTTGTTGAGTTTCTTTAGTTTGATCACTTCTTCACACAAATCATTGTATGCTTTCTATACACTCAGTTATTGGTCAGTATCAACAAGTGCTACATCGGACTCACTATCATCACTTTCACTTTGAAATTTTGTTAGTTTAATCTCAAGAAAATTATTCACAACAGTGGAAAAAACCATAAAAGATTTTTCATCATCTGATGATGAATTTGAGCTTTTAGAATCTAAACTGTCACTAACTGTGACATTCAATGCTTTGCCTTTACTTTCCTTGAAATTTGAACATTCAATTCTTATATGACCATAACTAGAACATGCATGACACTTCACTTTGTCCTTTTTCTCAACTTTATCTTTATTCCAATTTTCAGACTCATTTTTCTTAGCAGAAAATTCTTTTCCTCGCTTTTTTTTACCACTAGTCTTTTTATTAAACATAAACTTTTTGAATTTTCTCACAATGAGAGCTATGTCCTCATCATTAAGATTTTCTTCATCAGAAAAATCCTCACGATTTTCTTTTATTGTTTTTAAAGCAATAGACTTACATTTCCTTGCTTGAGGAAGTGATGAGGATTCATACGTTTGTAAAGAACCAACTAGCTATTCAACCCTTATTGCATCCAAATATTTACTTTCCTCAATAGCAGTCACTTTAGGCCAAAATCTTTCAGGTAGCGACCTCAAAATCTTCCACATGACTCTTGAGTCTTCGACTTTTTCACCGAGATTAAACCTGGAATTTACAATGTCATTTAGCTTAGCATAAAACTCATTAAAATTATCATCCTCCAGCATGTTAATCTCTTCAAATTTTGAGGTTAACAATTGTAATTTAGAGTTATTCACAATTGTTGGTCCCGCATGTGTAACCTCCAAGATGTCTCATGCTTCTTTAGCAATCTCGCACATGGAGAATCTCTTAAATTCTTCCGAAGATACAACCATGAAGATAGCATTCAGTCCCTTATTATCCCAACTACAATTGTTAGCCTAATCTCTCATGCAAGCATCAATATTTGCTTCGGGTTTAGTCCATTCTTGTTCAACAGAGTACCATACTTGTTTATCCAACGATTTGAGATAGGCTCTCATGCGTACTTTCCAATATGCATAATTTTCATCATTGAAGTGAGGTAGGGCAGCCAATGATGACATATTCTACAAGGGCACGGATCACACTCGGATGAGTGAACCATGTTCTGATGCCAATTGAAATTCTCAATGTACCCCTGTGTATTCACGAGATTGTGTACCAATTCACTTGAACAACTTGGTTAGTTCTCAATCTTGTGACTATTTAAACAATCAAAATACTTTGAGTAAATAAACAAATTTGCATAATACAACGATTGGTTACGAAGGGAAACTCTTTGAATAACTTGTATGAACCCACTAGGTAGAACTCACCCTTGAAAACCGGCTTCATGATTGCAACCGTCGCAACATGGCCTTAGGCACGGGGTGGCTTTGATATCATTTATTAAGAACCCACTAGGTCGAAATCACCCTTGAAAACCGACTTAAAAGGGAAGGGTGCCTAGGGGCATATAAACCTCCAACCAATCCCATTCTTAGTCGATGTGGGTTCATAACAGAACTTCTCAAAGGTAAAACCCTACAGGGCAGCCAACCTAGAAAAGACAATTTTATTATTTGAAAATCAAATTACAAATAAGTTCTAAACTACAGAACCTTTGTATTGACTCTCTTACTTGATCAGACAAATGATATGTTTGTCTTCTACCGCAGTAATAGTCAGAACCTCTAACGATCTTCAAACATTGCCTTTTCTCCTGGAACTCTAATGGTGAAAATCCAATCAACAATCCTCCAAACTTGGAGCACGATCACACTCAAGGAGAGATGAAAAACAAGGTGAAAATTCTCAAGTGAATTTTCACTCTCAAGCACTCGGAATATACTCTAAATAATTTCTAGCTAAAACTCCTTAAAAAGTTATTAAACCGAATCCCTTTAAATATAAAGTCTGGAAAGAGTTCCAGTTGAGGTAGGACTCTGCTAACGGATCAAGTGTAACGCCCCAATGGAAGACCCAAACCACATGGCCTATACTCCAAAAGGACTAGTCAATGATACAATTGGAGCCCGAGTGGAACCTTATAAAGAGCTAGAACTTCTCCTTCCCAAGCAATGTAGGATCTCATACACCACCTAACCTTATCCATATCATATGGGATTTCACAATCTACTCCCCTTAAATTCCCGACGTCCTCGTTAGGACTGTCCATTGTAGATGGCATGGCTCAAGTCCTACATTTCTGGTTGGGATAGACTCCGATACCATTTATTGTGATACCCCATATGATATGGATAAGGAAAGGTGGTGTATGGGATCCCACATTGCTTGGGAAGGAGAAGTTATTGCTCTTTATAAGGTTCCAATGGGGCTCTAATTGTATCATTGACTAGTCCTTTTAGAGCATAGGCCATGTGGTTTGGCCTTTCATTGGAGCGTTACAAATGGTATCAGAGCCTATCCCAACCAGAAATGTGGGACTTGAGCCGTGCCACCTAAATGGACAAGCCCGACGAGGATGTCGGGAATTTAAGGGGGGTAAATTGTGATACCCCATATGATATGGATAAGGGTATGTGGTGTAAGGGATCCCACATTGCTTGGGAAGGAGAAGTTCTTGCTCTTTATAAGGTTCTAGTGGGGCTCCAATTGTATCATTGACTAGTCTTTTTGGAGTATAGGCAATGTGGTTTGGGCCTTTCATTGGAGCGTTACAAATGATTGTGATACCCCATATGATATGGATAAGGGTATGTGGTGTATGGGATCCCACATTGCTTGGGAAGAAGTTCTTGCTCTTTATAAGGTTCTAGTGGGACTCCAATTGTATCATTGACTAGTCCTTTTGGAATATAGGTCATGTGATTTGGGCCTTCTATTAGGGCGTTACAAATGGTATCAGAGCCTATCCCAACCAGAAATGTGGGACTTGAGCCGTGCCACCTAAAATGGACAGGCCTGACGAGGACGTCGGGAATTTAAGGGCATCGTCGGGCCTGTCCATTATAGGTGGCACGACTCAAGTCCCACATTTCTGGTTGGGATAGGCTCTGATACCATTTGTAACGCCCCGGTCCCGCACGGGTCGGAGAGTTACTTCCTATCTCTTAAACTCACATTTTAACAATACAATAATAGACTCCAAATTCCCAATAGCATATAGAAAATTCGATTCAAACTAATTTCCTCAATATAACCAATTTTCCAAAAATGCCAAGTCATCATAACACAATAAAATTTCTTAATAAAAATCGCCAATACTCATAAAAACTTTCCATGTTTAATCCTCTATACTTAAAACACCTCACCTAATGCCTCATAATCTTGATCCTCAGCTAAACCATCAAAATATCTTAAAAATATTGTGGAGATAAGGGGGTGAGTTATCAACAACTCAGTAAGCAGAGAGCATATACTAGCATGTAAACATGAGCATTTATAACATTTGATTAGCCGAACAAAACATTTACTTTCAGAATGTAGAAACAAAATTTTGTAGAAAAACATTAGAGCGAAATTTCCAAAAAAAATAAACTTATTCCAAAAAGAAAATCCGTTGGTATTTCTAAACTGAAACATTATAATCATATCATCGTTTAGTATCACATCGGGATAATACCATGTTTAACCCCCGTGGTAGGGTTATAAACCACCATTATACCCGTGGCTGGGCCATATTCCATGTTTCACCCCCGTGGTAGGGTTATAAACCACCATTATATCGGTGGCTGGGCCATATTCCATGTTTCACCCCCGTGATAGGATTATAAACCACCATTATACCCGTGGCTGGGCCGTATACCATGTTTCACCCCTGTGGTAGGGTTATAAACAACCATTATTCCCGTGGCTGGGCCTTAACAGAAACAGAACATATATCATTAGAATCGGATCACAATCATATACAGAATCAGAACTTCATGCCAAGGTTTTCAGATAACACATCATATCAAAACAAAATACTGAATCGCCTCAGATCATTTCACATGTTTGAAATAAACAGAAACAAAACATTTTCATTTGTTCATAACAAAACTTTTAGATTTTCATATTCGCTCTTTTTGCATCATCAAGAAACAAAATGCACAAAATCAACTCATGTCTACACCAGTCATGACAGAAAATACTTTCTCTTATATAGAATTTATGCATATGCAGAACAAACATTTGAGGTTGTTTTCAAATTTATTTTCAGAAACAAATATGCATATTTTTCAAAGTCAACCTCATTTCATTTCTTTTATGCAAAATCTAGTATATGAACCCCGCTTACCTGGGCAACTTAGCTTTTTAGAAATTTCCTCAAAAATGTCGAGTCGATTATAAATCGTCACCTATAAAAATAATCACATAATTTTCGTAAGTTTTCAATCAATCACGGATTTCGATATTTAAGCCTAAGCTTCTTCAATAACCTATTTTAATTCCTCAAAACTTAGAACGTTCATAATCCCAAAATATATCATCACTTCCTAAAATCACCAATATCCACCATAATCCACGTCAAACACAAAACATCAATATTTCAACTCGAAATAGCCAACAAATCTCATAACATAAACCAATCACACCAACAACTCCATCATCCAATCTAACCGGCCCCCTTACTCCTCGGACTCAGTCTGTCACAACCAACCAATTCACAGTAAATATGAGTTAGCGTGAAAATACATTTAAATCTCAAAAGTTCTTTGAGAAAATACTTACAATGCTATAATATAATTTTTGAAAGATCACGGAGGTGCTAGAAGTGGCAATGTAGCAACAAAACAGTGCCAAAAGCATTGTGGCCGTGGATCTCAAAAACCCACTTTTTAATGGTGACAAACCAAGACCCGAGATTGCTAGGGTCGGGCTTAGGGATGTCGGTGAAGCTAGTGGGGGTGGTGGTTGGCTGTGGGTGGCGGCGTGGGCAGCGGTTTAAGGCCAAAATGCTCAAATCGGAGATGGAGATAGATGGGGCTTCACCGGTGACAGATCGGAGCCAAGGATGGGTGCACTAGGTTGCTAGGAGGTCGGGGATGAAGTGGTGAAGAAATGGTGGCCGGTGGTGGCGCGACGGCGGCACACGAGCATAAGGAACGCCGCGGCATAGTGTTGCGCGTGGGGGCAAACAGCGACGCGAGAGGGGCTGAGATTGGAGGGAGGTGGTCGTTAGAGGGTGGGGAAGGCCGTGGGCTGGGTGGTGTCGCCGGACTAAGGCGCACGGCGGCGGGCTGGGGAGGAGATGCAACACACGGGGAGAGAGGAAGAGAAGTTGCGCGCGGGAGGGAGCAGTTCCCGAAAAGGGAAAGAAAAAAAAAAGAAAGAAGAAAAAAAAGAGAAAAGAGTAAAAGAAAGTGGAAAAGAAAATTGAAGGTAAATAAATGAGGTCTAAAACTCACAACTTGAGTCACAAAATTCCAACGAAAAATTATTTCAACACAACAGTTTTAAATAAAATAAATTTAAACACAATGACTAAGTAAAATAAAATAATTAAATCCAACAATACAATAATTTTAAAACCCACAAACTAATTTAAATTAAGAGAAATTTAAATGCATAACAATTATTAATATTAAGGAAACATGTTAAATTTAATTTTAACAAATTAATAAAAATCATAAAAATAAACCCACTAAAATCTAAAAATTTAAAACAAGAGAATCAATTTTTAAATTAATAACAAATAATCTTTCAATTAAAAATACACTAAAATACGGGGTATTACATCCTCCCCCCTTAAATATTCTTAGGGTGGCTATGCTATCCAAAATCTCATTTTTCCACAAGAACTTTAATACAACATCCAAGGAATCCCAATGATTATATAGCTCTATTCGATAATCTATACTAACCTCAATTGACTCCTACGATATAACTTCCAAAACTTCATTGTAATCTACCTTTGGTAACCTAATGATTACTTCCAAAGTTAACCATCAATAACATAATTGGTACAATTGTGTGATTAGTCTCCAACTACAAGTATCGTATTAAAAAATTCAAGTCACGACTAATTTCTCAAAATCAACACAAAATTTAGACTCCTAAATACTACCAAAATATCACGCTCCTGTTGCGCACTCTGCTAATTTGCCACATGCATAAAATTTATGTCTTCATAGAAACAACACCATCGAGTACAAGGTGACTCCATACCTACTGACCAGAAAACTCTTATCACATTTGGGTAGAAAAATGCTTGATCTCCCAAAACCATGAATTATTACAATTTTTTTTTCCTCAAAAATTACTAAGAATGCCTTCTTGAATCTACACCAACTATCATCCTTAAATTTGGTATGGATCAAATCCCAAAACTTGCCACTAAAACCTCGAACTAATAACAATTATTATCCAAACTGGACCAATACCTTCAATCCTCAAAGAAATAATCCCCTTGAAAATTCCTATATCAATAACTCAACTTCGATCAACCCCATAATAATGGGCACATACTAACCAGTCTCCAAAATAAATCAAGCTAGCACACCAAGCCTGCAAAATTAAAAACTTAAATCTTATTACAAATCATTCCTTCAAATCTATAATTCTAAAACCTTAAATTATATAAGAATCATTTTTCGAAATCTGTACGATCGATGGGGTATCACAATTTACCCCCCTTAAATTCCCGACATCCTCGTCGGGCTTGTCCATTGTTGGTAGCACGGCTCAAGTCCCACATTTCTGGTTGAGATAGGCTCTGATACAATTTGTAACGCCCCAGTGGAAGGCCCAAACCACATGGCCTATACTCTAAAAGGACAAGTCAATGATACAATTAGAGCCTCATTGGAACCTTATAAAGAGCAAGAACTTCTCTTTCCCAAGCAATGTGTGATCCCATACACCACCTACCCTTATCCATATCATATGGGGTATCACATCAAGTTTGTCGCGAGAACGTCTCCTAACGGTGGGTTGCTACCCTTATCTATATCATATGAAGTATTTCAGTTCAATCTTCTGTTCTTGATAAGTTCAGCTCCTTATGGACTCAATTTTCACATACCTAACTTATCTAAACAAACTCTAAGACTTATAGATAAACTAAATGTTGTTATAGATCAACTCAATAATTATTTTACATTCATCCAAAATTACAAATATAATGATAGGATAAACTCTATCATTTAGTCACGTAGTTCTAGCCAAACTTTTGTATTTACAGTTATGTACATTAAATAAAAAGTATATAATTGATTATTAATAGTACTTTATTGTAATTAAAAAGATCACATATATATTTGATAATAGACAAAGTGCATGTTTCCGATTGACAACCACGTACATGTCATGTCTTTGTCCCGGCCTCTTCACTTTAATTAGGTGGCCGAAAAATAATTTGCACATGTTACTACTGCCCCATCTCATGTCTGTTCCTTCCACCTTGTTCCTCACTTTGCCATTGTGGAGGCTTCTCATGCTTGCTTTTGTATCCATGCATTAGTACTGATGGCTCCCTTGAACAAATTCAAAACTTTCGACATCAAAAGCAACGTCGTCTTGTTTTCATATTGATGAGCAAGTACTACAATAATTAAATATTGTTCAACCCCACGTTGGTTAATTATAAACATCACATAAAATATTTTCAGTAAATTTCTTGTGATAGAAAACTGTGAGTAACATTCGATGGCAGTTTTTTTCATTAAAAAAAATATCTGGGTTTCCATATATTTGTGACCATTTTATCCATCACAAAAAAGTATATATTCTGTTGTAGTTAAGTGCTATCCACCTTGATAATTAAGTTTAAAGGATAGCTACAATATATATATATATATATATATATATTGATATGCTGAAACTTAAGAGCTATGTGGACAGATATATATATAATATGATCATGATCAAGGCTTGGTGAATTTCTAACTAAAACCAGATTTATAGTACTACTGCGATCTAGCTCCAGGAAGTGGATCTCATTGATGCTGAAATTTGATGAAATCTTGACAGCAATGCTCTTAAATATTATTAGAAACTTGGGTACCATTTAGACAAGAGTTGTTGTCACAGTTTCAAGCTAGCAAGCTAGGGGCCACAGAAACCTGCTGCCTTTAAGAATCAGTTTGGACCCA
This sequence comes from Juglans mandshurica, assembly GCA_022457165.1. NCBI lineage: Eukaryota > Viridiplantae > Streptophyta > Magnoliopsida > Fagales > Juglandaceae > Juglans > Juglans mandshurica. The sequence continues at coordinate 16,245,301 of CM039632.1, forward strand.
CAAATTATAACTTATAATGTGTATCCAACGTCTTAGCTAGCTTGTCATGCTCATGAGCACATGGTCAATCAGTGACTTGCGTGATTGAATTTACTTTCTTTACATCAAACTTGTGTTCGATCTACTAACTTTGAAAAACAAGACCATGCCATTCTGGGGTTTTTCTGCTTCATGTAAGGACAACATTTTCACGATCTTTAGTTCCCATTATTTAAATCTGCTTGTCCAAAGAATGAGTGAACTGTGCCACGTGCAGCATGCAGGATGGTTTGTTTAGGCTTGGGAACCAAAAAAGGGTGATCCTGTGACCTAATTCCGTCTACTTTGTTGAGAGAATAATGGAGGCACCACTCTATTTTAGTGACGCAGTACGCGATGATTGGTCGACAGAATAATATTTTCGGTCAATCTCTGCCTCGAAGTGAATGGGGCATGAAAATATAGGTAATAATTCCAACTTCTTCTGGCCTATGTGGGCACTCGACCGGGGCCATACATATAAATAGAGCACCGCTCCTAATGACCATTAGTTACCGTCCTTTTTTTTTTTTTAATATTTTTCTTTTCACATTTTTTTAATATATTTAAGTATTTTTAAAAAATAAAAAAAATATATATACTAATACACTTAAAATCACTTCATTAATCACTAAGTAAAGAAAATTTTTTTTGTCAAGCAGTACATTTGAGCGGTACAACTTGAGAGGCAAAATAGTTTTTTTCATTTAGAGTAATGCTACATACAGTCGTGGAATGCGCAAACGCCGTGCAGTCGCTTTGAAAAAGAGTGGGATCCACTATTAAAAAATTAATTTCTTTTCATGTGGGCCCTATATTTATTCATTTTTTTCAAAGCGACTGCACGGCGACTGCATACTCACGACTGCAAGTATCATTTCTCTTTCATTTAAATACATATATGTGCTAGCTAGGGTTAGGGTTAGGCACCAAAAAAGCTAAACCTTTAATTCAGTACTTACTCACTTTCTTTCGATGAATAAAGTAGTCAGAAATGTACGTCATCTGAGATATCGAGGAATTGTGGGTCGTTTCCGAATTAGTGTTTTGAAGGATGAAGAAACGTCGGGTGGTAGTGAAGAGAGATTGCTCGAGCAGAAGCTCTATTAATAGTACTACCTCATCTTCGGTCGTTGGAACTGTACGGTACGCAGAGTGCCAAAAGAATCATGCGGCAAATATAGGAGGATATGCGGTGGATGGATGCAGGGAGTTCATGGCGAACGGCATGGAGGGCACAAATGGTGGGTTTACATGTGCCGCTTGTGGCTGTCATCGGAGTTTCCACCGTAGGGAAGTGGAAACCGAGGTAGTTTGTGAGTATTCTCCACCTAATTGATCCATTCGTTAGAAACGGATGATTCTTTTCATCGTTGTAAATTTTCCCCAATTAATTGATATATATAAGCCCTCTTTCAAAGAGAAATTCAAACCAGCTTTAATTAAGTATTGTGTTATTGATGATAAATAAATACATACATACATACATACATATATATATATATATACATACATACATACATACATACATACATATATATATATATATACATACATACATACATACATATATATATATATATATATATATATCGAGAAACCAAGCCACATGACTTAGTTTAATTTGTTCTTTAAAGGAATCATGAAAATTAATCCCCTACACTAGCTATCATTTCTTCTCAACCTTATCTCTCTTATTTTCTTAATCAGCCCTGGCCCTTACAAGAATTAATGAGTTCTTTTGTGAATCTAGTTGAAGATGGGAATCGAAACTTAAGACTATATATATATATATATTTCTATAGGTACAAAATAATTACATATGCTTTCATAGTAATAAGATGCATGTAAAGAGAATGGAATAAAGAGATGGAGATAATTCCCATGCATTTTCCCTACCAAATTTAATTTAATTTAAAATTGGCAGTTTCAGCAACAATATATATAATATATGAGTTATTCTATTCTCAAGTCAGTATATAAGGCATACCATCCACGCCATTTAAATGATAAGATTTGATTTATAATATTCAAATTTTAAAATTTATCTTTTATATCAAATTATGTCACGTAAATATATAGTGTGTAGCGTAAAGGCCTTAGAATAGCAGTACTCATAATATATATAAGTTCTGAGTTCTGGACGACATATATGCATATGGCAAATTTTCAAATTGTACAGAAAAAAAGTTCTTCATCTTTCTCTGCTTTATTTTAATTAATGAAAATAAGCTGGAAGTATTATTTGTCCCAGTTTAAACATTTCGGTCTTAAAGTACTGACCCACCTTTTGTATTGATTGGTCTAGCTGCATGTGGATTTATCAGAAAATTATAACAAAGTAGATATTTGAAGAAAACAAATCTATAAAATAGCTTATTAGACAGAAAACGCACGCGCGAGCACTGATTCATGGTAAAAAACATGGTTTGAGTTTTATTCTTTCACAAAAAATAAATAAATAAATATAGAGGAAAAGAATAGCTTAGGACAGTAATTGGAATATTGATGATGTATATTACATATATATATATATATATATATATCACCACAACAGATTTTGGCTTTTGTGACGACAGACGAAATCGTCACAAAAAATAAGCAAACCGTCATAAATCTTTATTGTGACGGTTTGAGACCGTCACCTAAAAGGCGTCACAAAAAGTTTTTTGTGAAGGTTTACTGTTCAAATGTCACAATTTTTTTTTTTTTTTTTTTTTTTTTTTGTGACGGTTGGAAGTCTTCCCTGAGATGTAACGTTCAAACATGAAGTTTTTTGTAACAGTTAAAATCTATCATAGAAAGTAACGTTCGCATGTAAAAACCGACATTCGAACGTTAACCCGATCGATTAACATTCGAGTATTAAAATTAGATGTTCGTTGTTTTTGCTTCACACGATTAATATAATTTACGTTCGAACGTAACAATGTTTGAACGTTTGCTCAGAGACGTTTGAATGTAGTATTCAGATGTTAATGGTGAAGCGTTTGAACGCAAAATGTTTAACATTCGAATGTTTGGTTTTCGTTCGAATGTATCTATTCTAATCATTTGAACGTTTAGATCATTTGTACGTGAAAACGTTCGAACGTTTTGTTGGAATTCAGAGGTATTATGTTGGAACGTTGGTTCTAATGTGAAGCCATGTTCGAAACATTTTTTCTTTACATTCAAACATACTGATAAGAAATACTAATTTCATAAAATTAAAAAGCATACAAATTGTATCACATTACACAATAAATATAACAACTAATAATGTCTTATAGAGTTGCAAAATTAGACAATAAAAATTTCTAATAATGATAATGATATATTCATTTCTTCTTCTGTACTCGCTCACCACGATCCATCTAGATCAACATCTCCCTCTGTACTTATTCTTGAACTTCGATGCATATTCTCTCTTCCTGGTCTCTTTGTCGCTCTTACAAATGCGTATCTAAACTAGACTGTCGCGATAAGAGAGACTCAAACACCTGCTGTCTCGACTTCATCTGCTCAAGGTCATAGAGACCTTTAGCAGATGAACTGACACACTTGAAAGAACGTCCCAAACCTCTTACTAAACCAGACTTGCTCCCGAGCACTTGTGTGAATATGTCCATGTCACTAGGAGAGGATTACTCAGAGGCTGACTGGATCTCAATCATTTTTTCTTTCAATTACAATGAAAACACACAATAAGTAACATATTAAAATAAATAAGGAGTCAAACATAATATCTATTCACATATTGCATAATGTATTAAAAAAATTAATCTCACTTACATAATTATATTTAGTGACAAGATCAATCCACTTACTTTGCTCATCAGTGTGAGTAGTAGCATAGACATGAATGAGAGAGAAATTCTCAGGATCGTCACATTTCTAACAACACTACAACAAATAAGGTCTTTTGGAACGAAAAGTTTCGTCCCAAAAGACTGGCATTTCGTCCCAAATATTTTTTGGGAGGAAAAAAAATTGTTCCAAGTTCGTCCCTATAAAACCGTCCCAAAAGGTTTTTTGGGAGGAAAATCACAAATTCGTCCCAAAAAATATCTTTTGGGACGAAATTAAGCTAGAACGTTCGATCGCGTTTGAACGGATTTTTTTCCTGGGACGAATTAAATTCATCTCGGAAATATGTTCGAACGTCAGAAATAACGTTCGAACAATGAGGAACGGTTCGATCGGGTATTTCATGACCGGTCGATCGATACCAGTCCATTCGACCAAATACACATGAAGAAACGTTCAAACAAAAAAATTGATGATCGAACTCAAATAGTGAATTAGTTATACTAAAGCGTTCGAACGGCGCGAAATGTTTTACCGTTCGAACTCTAAATTTCAATGTTTGAACGGTTGTGTCCGATTTATCTATGTTCGAACGTTTGATGAGAGTTCGAACGGTTATTATTTTCTTGGACAATACTTAAAACCAAATAGATATTTATATTTCAAAAATACATTACAAATTGTTCAAAATAAATAATACTAATCTAATAAGTCAGAACTAAATAAATAAAATACTAATAAAATTATCAGTACATGATATATAATTGTTCAATATGCTAAAACACTTCTACTGAAATTCAATTGTTTGGAGGCCTGAATTGTTGCATAAGCATCTGCATTTGAAGCTGCATTTGTCTTTGTTGTTTTTGCATTTGGAGTTGCAGCTCTCTTTGTTGATCTTCTTGTTGTTTTATGCGCATCTCCATGTTTGCTTGTTTCATCAATTGAGCCTCTAACTCTTGCTGTTTTGCCATCAATTCTTCGATCCTAGAATTTGCATTCTCTAACGCAATGGCAGTAGTGCTTGACATTGATGAAGAGCCTGAAGGCTTTACACAGCGACCCAAACCCCTCAAGTAGCCCGAACATTGACTCAGAACTTGTGTAAAAATTTCAACATCACTTGTTGATGAATTATGATCTGATGCAGCTTCGGCATAGAGGGCAACCATTTTATCCTACACACAACATATAAAATTAATATTGACACAATAATTTAAATATGGTGAATTAAAAGAAATTATAATACTTACATAATTCTCACGAGCATCGGGATGAGTCCACTCTCCATTACTATTAGTATGTAATGCAGCATATAATTTTGTCAGATCAGAATTGGTGTCTGACTCTTTCTACAAGAGACATTGTTAAGATGTAAAGTCAATATTAAAAACAAACTATATAGAATAAAAAAAATTAAAAAAAAAAGTACATTACCAATTTCTGAGAGAGGCGATGGAAAGATCTTGAGCTTGCATGATGATGAATCTTTAACTTCAATCTATTCGTTTTGTTTATAGAACTTCGCTCCTGCATAGAAGTTGTAAAAGTTAGCAAGTGAAAAATTACAAATATGACATAAAGAATTCATTTAATTTACCTTATATGATGGATTCTCAAACATGTCGCAAAACTTTCTCCATTCTTCAGGTCGGACATCCTAAAAAGGATGCTGGCGTGCATCTTCCTTGTTCTCGTACTTCTTGTAATGCTCGTGACATCTCACCTTGTACTTGCAGAATGCATTACACATCAGCTCTTCGACAGTCCTACGCTCCTCTCTCTGACCAAAATTTAGTTCGAAGTCATCCTTGAAAAAATATATACACAAAGATATTATCATTTAGAATATTAAATAATATCAATAAAAATTTATTATTTAAATATTATGTAACAAACAACGCTTCTTTTTAAGCTCTTTCACATTTTGCGGAACTTTATGCCATGAACTCGTAGCCAAAGGTGCATAAGTCCGTGTAAGAGTACCCACATGCGAAGCAAGCCAAGCTGCTTGTTGTCCCTCGCCTCCGGTATGTTCGTTAGGAATGTTAACCTTAATCTTATATATTTTATGATATTTCTCCAACGTCACGCCTCTAGTAGTGCCTCGTCCGTGATGAGATTGTACTGTTATCTCTATAAAATAATATTAGTTATTTACCTTGTATCAATTATCATATATCTTAATGAAAATAATGAGTATTAGCTATTTACCTTGTTCCGTAGAGTCAGTCTCTAATGGTGAGTCAGACGAAGAGTTAGGAACAGGTGGAGATGGGATGCAAACTTCCTTCCTCTTTGGTGACATAATTGCGAGATACTGTATAATGTGAATACAAAATCGATCAGTCATCTGTATCAGTTTCATCTATAGATTCGCTCTCATCATCTGTTGATACTTCAGATGAGTCAATACTTTGATCAACTATCGCTTCAACTATTTCAGCCTCAATATCTTCCCTATGTAATGGGATCATCTCATACTGGCAATTTCTTCATTTCACCAGATAGTTGGTCCTATCCCATTCGGGATTATAAGATCATAATCGCCAACCTATCAACTATTATATGTTACATCCAACAAAATTTTAGCAGCATCTCCTCATAGTTCTCCAAATATGCTCGTTTGGTCGTGCACACTGACGAGTAATACATCGTCAATGCACATTCACCGAAATTGCATATCCAAAAAACAATAAGGGATGACTATACCAAAATCATAATGTCAGATGCAACAGATATAGTTTGATAGTTTGCGAGAATGATCTTACAATCCCAAACTGTCCACTCTGGACAATTCAAGAGTTATCAATCATAGTTTAACATGATTGATAACTCTCGAATGGGTCTAAGATTTATTTCAATGCCAAGTAGAAGATACAATAATAAAAAAGAACAATAATAAAAAAAATGCGAGAATACAATATTATAACTCCATATATATCATGGTTATTTTAAGTATTCTAAATATATCATGAGTATTACTTATTAGTTTAATTATACATTACATTTAATTTTAAGTATTAATTAAAATTATCTCTTATTATTTGTTAAGTGGTCCTCATAGTATAATATTAATTATCTTTTATTATTTGGTAAGTTAGTCCTCATAGTTTAATTAATACTTAAATATTAATATGAATTTAAGTATTAATAATTTTTATGTTTTTATAATATAATTTTATCCCTTTTAAGTTTGTTGTAAAATAGTTTTACAACTATTATCTTTTAAATATTAATATCAGTTTAAATATTAATAATCCTTATGTTTTTATAATATAATTTTAACACATATTAAGTAATTAGTTGTAAGATAGTTTTTACAACTATTATCTTTTAAATATTAATATGAGTTTAAGTATTATTAAACCTTATGTTTTTATAATATAATTTTAACACATATTAAGTAATTAGTTGTAAGATAGTTTTTACAACTATTATCTTCTAAATATCAATATGAGTTTAAGTATTATTAATTCTTACATATATAAACTATATATAATCTACTATAATATTACATATTTATATTAAGGTTTAAGAAAGTTTTACAACCGTTCGAACACGGTTATATCCCATTCTAATATGTTTATTCGTTAGAACGGTATATAACCACGTTCGAACGGTCTCAACCCAGATTTCAAACACCAACCAGTTCAGACGAGTACTATCTCATAAAACATCATCACAAACTCATATTCAAAAAACACTACAAACATACAACATATATACTTCGAATAGCAACCCTCTAACAAACATACAACATATATACTTCGAATAGCAACTCTCTAACAAATATACAACATATATACTTCGAATAACAACCCTCTATTCAACACATTTTGTGTTTAATCTAACAAACACCTACACAATATATATATAAACTACAAAATCAATAAAAAAAAATGATAGATTTAGAAGTAAAATGATAAATAAAGTCATACCTTTAAGCAAAATATACTAAGCAATCTTTTTTGTAAGATGATAGAATGAAGGATTGTGTAAACAAAATGTAAGATTTTGGAGAGAAAACAGAGAAGAGTGAAAGAGAGGAGAGAAAAATAAAGAGCGGACTGATGGCGGGCGGGAAGATTATAAGTTATGACCATCCGTTCGAATGTAAATAAAGTGCAGTCGAACGCGAAATATTTCAGCCCGCCAATTTTCCCGCCCGAACAAATTTCTGGATTACCGTTCGATCGGCTAAAAATTACGTTCGAACAATAATCCAGGCGTCTTTAATTGGCGGGATATGTAACAACCCGTATTTTAGTGTATTTTAAATGAAGGAATTAATTTTATTGATGCAAAAATTTATTCTCTTGTTTCATAATTATTAAATTTTATTTAGGTTATTTTTATGATTTTTAGTTTACGAAAATTATTTTTTAGTGCTTCCTTAAATTAATTATTGTTGTGTGTTTAACTTCATTCTCGAATTAAATTAATTTATTATCGGGTTTAATTATTTATTTTAATTATAATTATTGCGTTTGAATTATTTTATTTAACTTGTGGTTTTAAAATCGTTTCCGTTGGATCATTCTTGTGACCCAAGAAGTGAGGATTGGACCTCATTTCTTTCCCTACATTTTTTTCTTTTCCTTTTTTTCTTTTCCTTTTCTTTCTTTTCTTTTTATTTCTTCTTCTTCTTCCTCTCTCCCGCGCGATCTCTCTCTCTCTCTCTCTCTCTCTCTTTCCGTCCATTGCTCATCACCGCCCAGCGCCGCCGTGAGCCAGCGGTGGCCGTCACTGCCCAGTCCGTTCGCCTCCCCTACCGCCGGCGACCTCACCCCACCAACCTCACCTCCATTCGCGCCGCCGTTAACCACCAGCAGCCCTTCAAAGCCGCGGCGTCACCTTCGCTCTAGCGCCGCCGTCGCGCCACCTCCGGCCACCATCTTCTCACCACTTCATCCTCGACCCCTTAGCTACCCATTGGACCCAACCCCAGCTCTGATCCGCCACCGGTGAAGCTCCACCATCCACATTTTCGATTTGGGTGTTTTGGTCTTCTACTGTCGCCCACGCCGCCACCCACGGCCAACCACCACCACCACTAGCTTCACCGACCTCCCTAGGCCCTACCCTATCAATCTCGGGTCTTCGTTTGTACCCGTTCACAAGTGAGTTTTTGAGACCCACGGCCACAGTGTATTTGACACTGTTCTGTTGCTATGTTGCCGCTTCTTGCACTTCCGTGGTCCTTCAGAAATTGCTATATAGCACTATAAGTATTTTCCAAATAACTCTTGTGATTTAAATGTATTTTTGCACTAACACTTTATACTGCATTGGATAATTGACTGGTTTTGCCGGAGGAGTACGGGGGTCGGATGGATTAGAGATGAAGTTGTTTGATTGATTGGATTGTGTTGACATTGTTGGTTGTTGGATACTGTTGTCGTGTTGTGTTCGTTGCAATCGCACGCATGTTCATGTTTGTAACTGGAAACTGGGTTTTCACATGATTGCATGCATGTTCATGTGTTTATTTGAAAACGAAATTTTCATGTGAGAAATGATTTGAATATGCTTGAAATGTTTGGATTGACTGGTTTGAGAAAAAGGGAAAGAGACTGTAGGGATGGTGGTAAGCAAGGACGGTGGTAGAGTCCCGCCTGCGATTCCCGCCTACGGTGCATGCAGTAGGGATGGTGGTAAGCAGGGATGGTGGTTGTGTCCCACCTGTGATTCCCGCCTACGGTGCATGCAGTAGGGATGGTGGTAGAGTCCCGCCTGTGATTCCCTCCTACAGTGCTCTGATATGTATCCATTGTGTGGAAAGGAACTGTAGGGATGGTGGTAAGCAGAGACGGTGGTAGAGTCCCGCTTGTGATTCTCGCTTACGGTGCACGCGGTAGGGATGGTGGTAAGTAGGGATGGTGGTTGTGTCCCGCCTATGATTCCCGCCTACGGTGCACGTGGTAGGGATGGTGGTAAGCAGGGATGGGGGTATAGTCCCGCCTACAGTGTCCGATAAATGGTTGGGTTTTGTGTAAATCATTTTCTGAGAAAATATTTTACAGATATTTTGGGCCAAATGGGATTTGGCGTGTGTTGGAAATAATCATTTTCGGGGAAAATGATGTTTTGAGAGAAATGCATATTTCTTCATATGCATGCGTGTTGGTCGCATTTAATGCATTTTTATTACGTGGTTATTTGGGTTATAGTTACCTGCGGTACCATTTTATGGTATTGCAGATTTTGATGCAAATGAGGATGATGAGTCTTAGGCTTTGGGCTCCATTGGAAGAGCGATCTGGGATTGCTCTCGTGAATCGAGATTTATTATCCTACTCTTTTATGTATTTATCCTTTGTAATATATTTGGGATGACTGTATAACTTTTTTTAAAGGTAAATTATTTTGGATACATGTATTTAAATTTCTGGTACTTAGTTGACTTATTATATTATCCGCTGCGACTTTTGTTGTGCACTTTTGTATGTTGCACACACTTGGACACATTTCGTTGGGATGCGTGACCCGTGTTGTCACCATCCTGGCGTCTCGATCCCCGTATTTTTATATAAGGGGGTTGGGGGCACCACAGGATATTTTCCCACCACTGCAATAATCCGTTTGAATGTAACAAATAACATTCAAACGGTTATACAAAGTCATTAATTGGCGGGATGTTTTCCCACCATTGCAATAATCCGTTCGAATGTTTTTTTCATAAGTTTAAACGCAAAAAATGTGTTCGAATGGTTTACAAGTACCGTTCGAACACATCACCCTAATGTTTAAATATATTGTTTTCATCATTAAATGAAAAGTATTGTAAGATCATATGTATTAGTTATATATACTATCATATATATAGTAACATATACTATCATATATTTAGTAATCTATACAAAATATCATAGATATAGTATAGTATACTAAAGTATACTATCCTAATGTAAGATGCAGATAGCTATTAGTAATATATACTATCATATATATTAATAATATATACTATATAGTATCATATATATTATACTATTTTAAATTAGTATAAAGGAAAATATAATATGATATATATTAGTTAAGTATAAACTCATAGCATATAGTACTATATGCTATCATATATATATATATATATATATATATATATATATTACAACCACATATATAACACTTTGATTGTAAAATATTATGATATATTACTATTATACTATAATAAAATACATATAAGTTATTATGTTTTCATTTAAAGTATTATACTATCATAATATATATTATAATATTACATATATATTACAGTATATATAATCTACTATAATAGTATATATATTATATTAATTTATAGGATTATAAATATAATATACATTTAATATGAATTTTAACAAAACTTAGAACAAATACCGTTCGAACATTAAATATTAACGTTCGAACAATAGTGTAAAACCGTTCGAATGATATAAGATAACGTTCGAACGGTTATGCACATATAAGTTATCGCGGAAAGATATTTCTCTCGCGCCGCCGTCTCCACCGTTTGAAAACAAGAGAAAATGTTTGAACGCCCATCAATTGCCGCCGTAATCAGCACCTATGTCAAACACACTTCCTCCCAAGTGAAGGTATGCATTTTAAAAGCTATTTTACCGTTTATTTTATGGTTTTATGGTTTTATTCTTTTTTTTTTTTTATAAACATTGCATTTTTCATCAATAGTCACCATAGAACACCATAAATCTACCATAGGATGTTGAAGAAACCATGGAATCGATGATTTTTGGGTGTTTTCATGGCCGCTGAGTTGACTCAGCCGTGGCCAAGTTCGATCTGGTTTAACCCTTACATTCGAACAACTTATAAATGTTCGAACGGTTTTAATTGTCCGTTCGACCATATATTATATTCGTTCGAATGCTTTATATTAAATTCAAACCATTTTGTTTATATTAGCTTATTAAATTGTTTTCATTGTTTCATTGAATTGTTCTATCAATTAATTTATTAAAGTATATAATTTCATAAATCTTTTCGTCGTAATTAGATTTTATCACTAATGTTTAATATATATTTTATTTTTATAATTTCATGTTCATAATAATGTCTTATAGGGGCCGTAAACGTGGTAGATCAGGGAAACCTTCCATCTAAACAGTTCGAGAGTGGACTATTTTACTTGAGCGACAGGTAAAACTATCTGATTTTGTGGCTCTTATATGAGAGGGTCATTCCGTCCCATCAGTATTCAATGATCGTGGTTGGGCATCAATCTTAGATCAGCAAAAAGAAGGAATGGAGCTCATTTCCTACGTTGAGATCGTTACTGAGTTCTATAAAGAGCTCGGTGGTGCCAGCCCAGACGATGGAGGGGCATACAGGATCTGTGTCCAACGAGCTCCTACTATATTTTCAGCGGACGGACTCGCTACATATTTGGGTATTCCTAGGCTTCTTGATGCCTATCCAAACCTGCAGCCTAGAGAATCTGATCCTTCAGGTGATGTAGAGATGTCTCAGGATGAGGGACCAGTTTACATAGATGAGATCGATACACGTGTTGATCATGAGGTTAGAGACTTGATTGTTGGTCCAGATGCTCCGGTATACGATGGGACGAAGAGTATTAGGCATGCAGATTTATCTTCTTTCTTCAAGATCATGAATTTGATCATTGTGAACAATATTGACCCTCGGCAGCACAAGACCGAGGTCGGCATGGATCGAGCTAGATTTATGATACAGGTCGCTCGTGGCATCCCAATCGACCTCGTGGGTTATATATTTGAGAGGATCCAATCAGAGGCACTGTTTATTACGACAGATATACTATCATTTGGGATCCTCATCACTCGATTTTTGCTACATGCCGGGGTCGTGCCTGAACCTGCCGAGCGTTCCCGGGAGCCGATGGGACCGATCATGTAACATCCGAACCCTACTATGTAGGTCCTTACATCATCTATTAATATTATTTTTTTGTTAAATATTTTGAAACAAAGACCTTCATTATTTTATTAAATTATTTTAAGATGGGTGTGCTTTTATTTTCTTAAAGTGGGTCATTAAATAATTCAAGGGTGTGATTTTTATGACCTTGCATTATTTCCTTTCAATCCCTTTAATTTTATTTACCCAAGAAATGATCCAAACTCTTTTAATCTCCACCATCCATTCCTTATCTCATGGGACAAGTGATTGAATTTATTGACTTTTCTTCTCTCTAACCGAAGCTTCCTCAAGAAGCTAATTAATTCCCTTTTCTTTTCACCCGTCGGCTTCCTCCATAAGCCATTTGGATTCTCTTCCTTCTCCTACATGCTGGACAAGAGAAAAAAAAACGCTCTCCTTCTCCATTACCCCACCGACGGCTTCTAAGGCAAGAGAAGTAGACTCCTTCCTCATTCCTCTTCACCCGTCGGTCCCAAGGCACACGAAGGAGAGAAAACTTCTCAAGTCTCCTTCTTCACACGAGAAACCCTTCGGTTTTCCCCAAGCCGTGCGATCTCTCTCATTTCTTCAAGTCGATCCCTCTCATTTCGTAAACCTAAGTTTCCCACCGAAATTCTTCAAGGAAATCAACCTCGTAACTGGATTTCTTTGGCTTTAATTTATGGTTTCGAAATCTTAGATCTATGGGTTGACCTAGGGTTTTATTTAAGAAATTTTATGTTTGTGTTCCAGCCTTGAGATTTCGAATTTCTCTTCCTTTTCTTGTTGCTGTGTACTTCCGTGGCTTCAAAAGAGACCCAAACAGGTAATAATCCTTCCATGAGTTTTCTTGTGATTTAGGGGTTTTCGAAATTTTTGGGTGAACCGGTTGTTGTGTTGTAATTTATGTGTTATTCCTCATTTTGTTTCCTCATTTAGCTGCTCTAGTTAGTAGTAATTGAAAACCTAGTTTTTCTAGTTAAACCCGAGCATCTTGAGGTTGTGTTGCCGTGGGTCATGTCCTGTTTGGTGAATTCCAGCTGTGTGTATGTCAATGCTCTGTTTTATGGACCCAGCCGTATATGTTCTATTTTATGGTTCTAGCAGTGTGCGTGTGTTCCAGCCGTGTATTCCAAGGCTGATTTTGTGGTTCCTTTCTTGTGTTACCTTGAATTAAGCCATGTTTATGATTTCCAAACATGCTTTCCTCAAGTCATGGCCTAAGTAAGCCATTAAGAGTTTTAAATCTAGGCTAGTAAGCTTACTTAGAAATTTTAAGTTGCCAACAGTTGTATCTTTCTATTTGTGCTATATTTCAGAAAATATATGAGGTTTTCTTAAATATTGTAATGAGGATACTAAGAGTTGACTTAGTGCCATGTATGTAGCTAAATGGGTTAAGGAAGACGCCTTAATTCCACTTGGAATTTAAGTGAGCGCGTATGGGTACTGGATAGTAAGTCTTAAGTGAAATGAATATTAATATGTTTATTTCATTTTATTGAATAGGAGTTTATTTTCAAGACTCAAAGAATTGACTTGTAAAGCCACGAGGTAAGTAGGTATGACCATGCTCCTTACACACAAAGCTCTCTCATGAAAAAGTCACTTTCTCTCTCCTTCCAAATGCTTCTCTTATGAAAGAATAGATGCATGTATAGTATGTATAAGCCTTTCTTGGTAACCCCTGTTAAGTACCTTATTAATTACCATTGTGTGTATGTAAAGGTAATGCATCATGAGATTTTATGCATGCTCCCTCTTAAATAATTATGCCTTACCTATATGTAGCATGACATGAAACATTTCTTTCAAAGAAATGCATATGCATTGGCACTAAATGAAGATAATGAAAACGTTATTTTTTTTCTCAAGAAAGGAAAGGAAAATGAATGAAAGCATGAATGTATGAATGTACGTAATGGCCACATGTATGAAATGGGTACCAAAAGAATGGCCAGATTGCAATGCCAGGTAAGTAGTACTAGTAGTGCACCCAGTGTTGCCCCCATGAATGGGGTTCTCGACCTGCGGCCACGGGCGGAATCCAGGTCCAAAAGATCTCTAACCCTAACACACGGGACGTAATAGTGTGTATTGGCGCAAGAAAGTGAAACGTAAAGTAAAGTCATTTTTTTAAGAAATGTTTATGCATGAAAGCAAGTAATGTTTATGCATGAAAGCAAAGTAAGGTTTATGCATGAAAGCGAGTGATGTTATGCATGAAAGCAAGTAATGTTTATGCATGAAAGTATAGCCATTCCTTAATTGTTTATGCATGAAAGTAAGGTTATGTCAAAGATGTTTACGCATGAAAGTATAGCTATTCCTTAAAACAGTTTATGCATGAAAACGTTGTCAAGAACTTGCAATTGTCTATGTATGCATGTTTTCAAAAGAAAGATTATGTGATTAATAAGTTAACGGCATGGTGTACTGCTTACTGAGTATTAGATTCACTTTGTGTTTATGTTTTAAACATCCAGGTATGAATGATGAGGCTGTGGAGCTAGGCACTGCTGAGGAGGGAAGGGCTGATGCTTAGAATTCCCTGTCAGTTCGATTTGATGATAATGGTTACGTTTTATGTTTTATGATGGATCCCATGTTGGGACGTTTTGTTGGTTTGACTTTAAGACAATATGTCCTTGGGCTTGATGTAGGTATTGTAGTGGGTTAATGGTAATAGTGTAACTTCTATAGCGGGGTGATGGTAACCCCACGTAAGAAGGTTAAATGTCTTTTGGGTGTGTTGTAGGGACGAAGTCCCCTTTTTATTGGAACTAGCGATGTTTTAAATGAATGAATGGTGGACTCTGAGAGTCCTTTGGGTAATATGCTGAACAGATTGTCTATCAGGTGCTCACTTTTAAACTAGAAATGCAGTGTACATGCATGACATGTTCACGCCTATCCCTTTTACCGTTGTAGAGAAAAACAATATATATATATACATACTATTATTAATAAGGAAAGAACAAGTCACGCGTCGCGATCCCGTCCAAGTTTTGGGGTGGGGTTGTGACAAATCTTTGTATCAGAGCAAAGGTTATAAGGTTCTGTAGACTTTAGGGATGAACTAAGCTGAAGTCCTCTCTCTAAAGCATACCAAGCACAGCAGCACATTTAAAAGGTATTTTCTTATTGAGTATCATGAATCATGTTAGAATGATTGCAAGTTATGCATATTCGTTTCATATGAGTTCATTGCTATTGTTACTGTTATACGTGTTTTAGTATGACATCATTAGGCAATAGTATGAAAGATAGATGTTGGGGGTGACCCCATTCCCATAGTGTAGAGAATCAGCAGGAGGTTCCCAGAGATACGAGGAACCTCACCCATGCAATCGTATGCCTAATAGAGATAGTTATTGGTGGACAAACCGAGACGCAAGTGAATCCAACATTCAACAATCTTCGAACTATTCGGTAGACAGCACCCTCCGTTGCTTGATGGCAAGTGTAGTGAAGCAGATGCCGACAACTGGATCGATTGCCTGGAGAAGATCTTTGGCGCAGTCTCATGTCCGAAACAAGAGAAGATGGAATTCGCTGCTTACAACTTATTTGACATGGCGAACAGGTGTTGGAGTCTACTCATGGGCTTACTCCGCAAGAATTAAGCAAGCCAGCCCCAATTTCGTAGGCGATATTCAAATAAGCTTTCAATGATCGGTTATTTCCCTATATTTCCATCGTGCATTAGTATTAGGCAATTCTGGTGCCACACATTCCTTCATATCAAGTAAGCTTGCTTGTTTAGGTGAAAGGACCCTCGAGTCGTTGGAGTGTGTGATGTCCGTTTCTACCCCACTTGGAGACTTCGTAGACTGTAGTTCCGTATTGAGGGATGCGCAATAGAGATACAAGATCGGCACCTCCTTGCAGATTTAATTCTATTCGACATGGAGGAGTTCAATGCCATTTTGGGCATGGACTGGTTATCTAAGCACCATGCCTGCATGGGGTGTTTCGAGAAGATAGTGGTCGTTAAACCACCTAGTGAGACAGAGTTCTGCTTCTGTGCAGTGGGTAAGCGCCCTAACCCAAGATGGTTTCCGTGCTAAAGGCAACCGAGATGCGGAAGAAAGGTTGCTTGGGGTTCCTTGCCAATTTGGTTATGTCTCAACCAAATGAGCCTCAGTCCTAAACACCGAGGTAGTGAGGGAGTTCCCCAATGTCTTTCTGGATGAGTTACCTGGCTTACCCTCGGATAGAGAGATCAAGCTCTCAATAGATCTTTTGTCGGGAACGACGCCGATCTCCAAGACACCCTACCGGATGGCACCTGTAGAGCATGAGGAGCTTAAGGATCGGCTGCAGAAATTATTAGAGAAGGGCCTTATTTGCCCTAGCTTGTCACCATGGGGAGCAGCACTCCTCTTTGTGAAGAAGAAAGACTGATCGTTGCACCTTTGCATCGATTATAGAGAGCTAAGAGAGGTGTCTGTTAAGAATCGGTATCCGTTACCTCAGATTGATGATCTATTTGATCAGCTTCAAGGAGCACAGGTATTCTCAAGATCGATCTCCATTCGGGATATTACCAGTTGAAGATTAAGACAGAAGATGCTCCTAAGACTGCCTTCAGGACAAGGTACGGACATTACGAATTTCTAGTAATGCCCTTCGGGTTGACTAATGCTCCAGCGGCTTATATGGATTTAATGAACCGTACATTCCAAGAGTACGTTGACCCATTCGTAATCATATTTATTGACGATATCCTAGTTTATTCTAAGAGCCTGGAGGAACATGCAAAGCACCTGGAAGTGATCCGACAAATTCTAACGTAGGAGAAACTGTATGCCAAACTAACTAAGTGTGAGTTTTGGCTACAAAAGATTTCTTTCCTTGGTCACATAGTGTCGAAAGATAGAATCTCTATGGATCCTTCGAAGGTCGAGGCAATTGTAGAATAGCCTAGACCTAAGACGGTCCAAGTGAACAGGAGCTTTTTGGGTCTTGCGAGGGTATTACCAGAGATTTGTTGAAGGGTTTTCCCCGCATTGCAGTCCCATGACAAAGCTCGCTAGGCAAGGGGAGAAATTTATATGGACTGAGGAGTGAGAAAAGCTTCCAGGAGTTGAAGGAGTAGCGCTAACTATACCTTCGGGTACAGGTGGTTCGTGCTATATAGCGACATGTCACACCAAGGGTTGGGATGTGTCTTGATGCACCATGGGAGAGTGGTAGCGTATGCCTCATGCCAACTCAAGGATTTCGAGCGCAACTACCTAACCCATGACCTAGCGCTAGCAGCAGTTATTTTCTCCTCAAAGGTTTGGCGACATTACTTGTATGGGGAGCGCTGTGAGATCTACACGGACCACAAGTCTTAAATATTCCTTTGCCAAGAAAGAATTAAATGTGAGACAGCGCAGGTGGTTTGATAAGGGATTATGACTATACCATCAACTACCGTTCCGGCAAGGCTAGGGGTGTAAATTCAAACCGGAAAACCGGTCCGGACCGGACCGGTTTTACCGGTTTTGAACCGGTCCGGTTCGGAACCGGTTTTTAAAATCTAAAAACCGGCCGGTTCCTGTCCGGTTCTGGTTCCGGAATTTTTTGGACCGGACCGGAACGGTTGATTAAAAAAAATAAAAAATAATATTTTTATATATAAGTTTTATACAAAATATTTTTTATATATATTAAATATTAATATATATAAGCCTTATATATAATGTATAATTATAAATTTTTGTGTGAAATTTTTATATATAATATATATAATTATATATATTCATATATGAAATAATTTCTTATTATAATTTATAAATTATTACATAAAATGTTAATGCTAAATCACTAAAAGTTTATAACTAATACTAATATATAACTTATAACTATATCAATAGTATAATATTAATACTATTATATAGTCTAATATATTAATAAAAGTATAAAACAGTTTTTTTTAAATCAATTTTTTCTTTTTTTATAAACAAATTTTTAATGACAAATTGTGAAACTTACATTTTAAAAAAATTGAAAAACCAGACCGGACCGTACCGGAAACCGGTGAAACCGGAAGTACTGGTTTAGGAGAATAACCGGTGCGTAATCAGTTTTAAAAAATACAAAACCTGTACATACCGGTTCGGTCTTAGATTTTATCCAAAACCGGACTGAACCGGACCGGTTACACCCCTAGGCAAGGCTGATGTTGTAACAAATGCCCTTAGTAGGAAATTTTCTTCTAGTACCCTTGCGAACATGTACACCCTTCAGAAATTATTCTCCTGGACATGGAAAAACTAGGAGTGGAGATGGTGAGGGATTTACAGGCAAATTTAAGTACCCTGGTTCTTAGTCCGACAGTATCGGACCAGATTAAAGCTGCTAAGAGTGAAGATATCAGCCTCTAGAAGATCAAGACAGAGGTTTCCGAAGGGAAGCTACTTGACCTTACTTTTTTGAAGATGGGTCCCTACGATTCAATGGGAGACTTTGTGTACCAGTAGAGAACGAATTACGGGACCTACTACCGAGGGAGGCGTACAGGTCTTTATACAGAGTGCATCTGGGTAGCACCAGGATGTATTGAGACCTAAGACAACACTACTGGTGGAGCGGAATGAAGAAGGATGTATCTAGTTTTGTAACTCAATGTTTGACATGCCCGATGGTTAAGGTCGAGCATTAAAGGCCTCTAGAAACACTACAACCATTACCAATCCCAATTTGGCCATGGGATGAGATTAGCATGGACTTCGTGACAGGATTTCCTAAATCTCGGAAGGATAAGACTCGGCATGGATGATCGTCGATTGGTTGTCCAAGACAACTCACTCCGTCCTATTTAGATGACCTGGTCGACGAGCAAATTAGCAGAACCGTAGGTTCGGAAATTAGTCAGGCCGCATGGAGGTCCATCCAAGACAATATCGGATAGGGACTCGCTATTTACTTCAGCTTTTTGGAGGAGCGTGCAAAGGAACCTGGGAAAAGAGTTGGCTTACAGCACTGCTTTCCACCCTCAGACAGATGGCCAGTTCGAAAGGACAATTTAGATTCTTGAGGATATGTTATGGACATGTATCTTGGATTTTAAGGAGAGTTGGATGAAATACTTGCCACTGGTTGAGTTAGCCTATAATAACAGCCACCAGGAGAACATCAACGTGGCACCATAAGAAGTTTTGTATGGACGCAAATGTAGATCACCCCTTTATTGGGACGAGGTTGGTGAGAAAAGAATGATGGGCCATGATTTAGTTCAAAATGCAAGAGGTGGCTATCATTAGAAAAAGGCTTGCTCTGGCCCAAGAGAGGCAGAAGAAAAAAAAAATGCCGATCGCAGGAGAAAGGAGCTACACTTTGAAGTAGGAGATAAGGTATTCCTACGGGTGGCTCCAATGAAGGGAGTTATGAGATTCGGCAAGAAGGGCAAGTTAACCCCAAGATATGTCGGCCCGTTTGAGATTCTTGAAAGGATTGGAGTAGTTGCTTATCAGCTTGCATTACCTCCACAGTTTTCGGCCGTGCATGATGTTTTCCATGTTTCCATGCTCTGGAAATATGTGCACGACCCTACCGATGTGCTAGATTATGGAGATGCCAGTTTAGATTTTGGATCGGGAGGTCCGAGTACTTCGCAACAAAACCATCCTGATGGTCAAAGTATTACGGAACCACCATACGGAACAGGAGGCGACGTGGGAACACGAAGACGACATGAGGAATAAATATCCCACCCTCTTTCCTTAAGGTACGTTAATCTCAAGGACGAGATTATTTTTAAGGAAGGGAGAGTTGTAACATCCGAACCCTACTACGTAGGTCCTTACATCATCTATTAATATTATTTTTTAGTTAAATATTTTGAAACAAAGACCTTCATTATTTTATTAAATTATTTTAAGATGGGTGTGCTTTTATTTTCTTAAAGTGGGTCATTAAATAATTCAAGGGTGTGATTTTTATGACCTTGCATTATTTCCTTTCAATCCCTTCAATTTTATTTACCCAAGAAATGATCCAAACACTTTTAATCTCCACCGTCCATTCCTTATCTCATGGGACAAGTGATTGAATTTATTGACTTTTCTTCTCTCTAACCGAAGCTTCCTCAAGAAGCTAATTAATTCCCTTTTCTTTTCACCCGTCGGCTTCCTCCATAAGCCATTTGGATTCTCTTCCTTCTCCTACATGCTGGATAAGAGAAACAAAAACCCTCTCCTTCTCCTTTACCCCACAGACGACTTCTAAGGCAAGACAAGTAGACTCCTTCCTCATTCCTCCTACGCGTCGGTCCCGAGGCACACGAAGGAGATAAAACTTCTCAAGTCTCCTTCTTCACATGAGAAACCCTTCGGTTTTCCCCAAGCCGTGCGATCTCTCTCATTTCTTCAAGTCGATCCCTCTCATTTCGTAAACCTAAGTTTCCCACCGAAATTCTTCAAGGAAATCAACCTCGTAAGTGGATTTCTTTGGCTTTAATTTATGGTGTCGAAATCTTAGATCTATGGGTTGACCTAGAGTTTTATTTAAGAAATTTTATGTTTGTGTTCCAGCTTTTAGATTTTGAATTTCTCTTCCTTTTCTTGTTGTTGTGTACTTCCGTGGCTTCAAAAGAGACCCAAACAGGTAATAATCCTTCCATTTGTTTTCTTTTGATTTAGGGGTTTTCGAAATTTTTGTGTGAATCGGTTGTTGTGTTGTAATTTCTGGGTTATTCCTCATTTTGTTTCCTCATTTAGCTGCTCTAGTTAGTAGTAATTGAAAACCTAGTTTTTCTGGTTAAAACCGAGCATCTTGAGGTTGTCTTGCCGTGGGTCATGTCCTGTTTGGTGAATTCCATCTGTGTGTATGTCAATACTCTGTTTTATGGACCCAGCCATATGTGTTCTGTTTTATGGTTCTAGCTGTGTGCATGTGTTCCAAGGCTGATTTTGTGGTTCCTTTCTTGTGTTACCTTGAATTAAGCCATGTTTTTAGTTATGCTTTGATTTGTTAAATTAATAGAGTTAAGGTTTAAGATTTTCAAACATGCTTTCCTCAAGTCATGGCCTAAGTAAGCCATTAAATGTTTTAAATCTAGGCTAGTCAGCTTACTTAGAAATTTTAAGTTGCCAAGAGTTGTATCTTTCTATTTGTGCTATGTTTCAGAAAATATATGAGGTTTTCTTAAATATTGTAATGAGGATACTAAGAGTTGACTTAGTGCCATGTATGTAGCTAAATGGGTTGAGGAAGACGCCTTAATTCCACTTGGAATTTAAGTGAGCGCGTATGGGTACTGGATAGTAAAGTCTTAAGTGAAATGAATATTAATACGTTTATTTCATTTCATTGAATAGGAGTTTATTTTCAAGTCTCAAAAACTTGACTTGTAAAGCCACGAGGTAAGTAGCTATGACCATGCTCCTTACACACAAAGCTCTCTCATGAAAAAGTCTCTTTCTCTCTCCTTCCAAATACTTCTCTTATGAAAGAATAGATGCATGTATAGTATGCATAAGCCTTTCTTGGTAACCCCTGTTAAGTACCTTATTAATTACCATTGTGTGTATGTAAAGGTAATGCATCATGAGATTTTATGCATGCTCTCTCTTAAATAATTATGCCTTACCTATATGTAGCATGACATGAAACATTTTTTTCAAAGAAACGCATACACATTGGCACTAAATGAAGATAATGAAAACGTTATTTTTTTTTCTAAAGAAAGGAAAGGAAAAGGAATGAAAGCATGAATGTATGAATGTACGTAATGGCCACATGTATGAAAAGGGTACCAAAAGAATGGGCAAATTGCAATGCCGGGTAAGTAGTACTGGTAGTGCACCCAATGCTGCCCCCCATGAATAGGGTTCCCAACCTGTGGCCGCGGGCGGAATCCAGGTCCAAAAGACCGCTAACCCTAACATACGGGGCGTAATAGTGTGTACTGGTACAAGAAAGTGAAACGTAAAGTAAAGTCATTTTTTTTAGAAATGTTTATACATGAAAGCAAATAATGTTATGCATGAAAGCAAGTAATGTTTATGCATGAAAGCAAAGTAAGGTTTATGCATGAAAGCAAGTAATGTTTATGCATGAAAGCAAGTAATGTTATGCATGAAAGCAAGTAATGTGTATGCATGAAAGTATAGTCATTCCTTAATTGTTTATGCATGAAAGTAAGGTTATGTCATTGAGATCTTTACGCATGAAAGTATAACTATTCCTTAAAACGGTTTATGCATGATAACCTTGTCAAGAACTTGCAATTGTCTATGTATGCATGTTTTCAAAAGAAAGATTATGTGATTAATAAGTTAACGACATGGAGTACTACTTACTGAGTATTAGACTCACTTTGTGTTTATGGTTTAAACGTCTAGGTATGAATGATGAGGCTGTGGAGCTAGGCACTGCTGAGGAGGGAAGGGCTGATGCTTAGAATTCTCTGTCGGTTCAGTTTGATGATAATGCTTACGTTTTATGTTTTATGATGGGTCCCATGTTGGGACGTTTTGTTGGTTTGACTTTAAGACAATATGTCCTTGGGCTTGATGTAGGTATTGTAGTGGGTTAATGGTAATAGTGTAACTTCTATAGTGGGGTGATGGTAACCCCACATAAGAAGGTTAAATGTCTTTTGGGTGTGTTGTAGGGACGGAGTCCCCTTTTTATTGGAACTAGCGATGTTTTAAATGAATAAATGGTGGACTCTGAGAGTCCTTCGGGTAATATGTTGAACAGATTGTCTATCAGGTGCTCACTTTTAAACTAGAAATGCAGTGTACATGCATGACATGTTCACGCCTATCCCTTTACCCTTGGAGAAAAAAAAATATATATATACATACTATTATTAATAAGGAAAGAGCAAGTCACGTGTCGCGATCCTGTCCTAGTTTTGGGGTGGGGTTGTGACAGATCAACAGCACCACCCTGTCACGGAGCACGGGACACTCGAGATTTCATTTTCATGGAGCTGTTCCTGATAGGGCTGAGATTCAGAGAGATGCACAGCTGAGAGATACTGGAGTACCGGCTAGTGAGACATCTGCACAGGCTGAGGCATCACGCACATCTACTCGTGAGGAGATGGCCGACATATTGCGTGCTGAGATCGGCGTACACACATCAGCAGTGATTGATGCAGTGCATACTGCCATGTCTGAATTGCGTACAGAGATTATGGCTACCATCTCTGGGTTACGTACAGGGGTTAATGAGTTACATACAGAGATTAATGCCAATAATGCAACTCAAGTCACGCTCAGTACTCGACTGCACAAGTAGAGAGACAATTAGTTGTAGTCGAGGATGTGTGTAGAGACCTCGCATCACAGTAGTTTCTATTTTTTATTTAAATTTTTTTTGTTATAGTTATGGACAGTATATATGGTGTTTTGATAATTTGCTTTATTTGTAAATTAAATATTTTGTCTTTCTTGGAGTAATTATTGATTTATATTATGTGGTGTATGGTCGATAATAATTATTTAACTAAAAATCTTATTTAACATAAAAGAAATTATTAAAATACTTTTAAATTAATTACATAAAATTAATTACAACCGTTCGAACACAACAAATTATCGTTCGAACGGTTGTGAACTTTCCCCGCCAAGATTTTAATGTTCGAACGGGAAAAACTTTTTGAGACGATTTAATTCGTCACAGAAAAAACTGTTCGAACGGTAATTTGACCGTTCGAACGATTTTGTAAAATCGTCAATTTTTTGGGACGTCCCAAAAGATAACTTTTAGGGACGAAATTGTTTTCATTTCTAAATAATTTCATCCCAAAAGATAACTTTTAAAAAATAATGTTAGTACTTAAATAAAAGAATATGTTAAAAATGAGTGAGTTTTAATAAGTTATTAATTACCATTTTATCGGCAAGACGTTGGAATGACCTTGAACTGGCGCGATGATAGATTGTCAAAGCCGTTCTATTATGTACATTGATAGAAACTTAAGTGTTGCAGCAGAAATTAATAATGTTAAATATAATATATGAAACCAATATAGATGTAAATAAGTTATAGGGGATAAACCTAGAATACCTGATAATCTGGACTTGTGAAAAGATCACAACACTTCCTCCAATCGTCTAACTTCATTTTCTGAAAAGGGGACTGAACAACCTCTTCCAACGTCTCGAATATCTTGAAGTGGTCATGAGATCGACCGTTATGACGCTGAAATAATGTAGCCATCAACTCATCCAGAGTTGCACATCCTCGCTACGACTAAAATTGAGGTTGAATTCATCCTATGAAGTGAATTGTGTCAAAAATATGAAATCAAAACATCTCTAAAAAAATTTACATTCATAAATAAACTCACCAGTACACGACTCCAAATGTGATCCTTAACCTCATTCAGAACATCTCTTCATGATCGCACATAAAATAGGACATAAGCTCGGACTAGTATGCTGACATAGGAGGAGAGCGATGCTGCACTATCATCCACTCCCCTAGTGAAGTTATCAGGAATGTTGACCTTGATTTTTTCGTGCCTTCTATTGTTTTTCCAGAGCAAGGCATCAGCTAATATTTTTAAATTATTAAACATAGTCTCCAAAGTATTGAAATATAACTATTAATTATCAACAAAATTTATTTACTTGTAGGCGACTGGCTATCTGTCTCTTATGTATCAACTTGTTCAAGAATAGAGTCTTCAGTTGGGGAGTTGTGAACGGGTTTGGAACTTAGGGGAGGAGGCACATTTCTTCGTTGTCATTTTGGTGGCATCCTTGAAAAGGAGTAATCTTTTAAAAAAATTAGTATAAAATAATTTATAAAAAATGTATTGTATTGTCACCTACGTAAATAAATATTTAATACTTTTATTCTTCATCTCCATATGTATTTTTCATGCTTATTTCAGAATCGACTTCAATAACATCTTCGTCATCATCATCTTCTTCTTCATCGACTTCCTCTTCAGACTCTTCTTCTTCTTTCTGACTTACTTCATGAACTTAATAATCATTTACGACGGATTGGTCAAGATGTACGGGTGGGACGTAATTTCTATATAAGGGGATTAGTTCAAGTGCACCGAGGTCAACGAATAAATTAATACCCTCTCCATCTTCCTGATAGGCCTCTATAATCGGAGTGTCATCTTTATCTCCACTATGATTGTGATCCGCTACCATTCCTGCATCATAGATATTCGGAGGAACAAAGTTTTGTACGACTCACCAAGTTATCTCTCCACAATTTTCATCCACCCTTTTCATTGGATCAACCATGTAATAGACTTGGGTAGCATGACAAGCTAATACGAATGGGTCATCTTCATACCATTTACATGCAGTATTGACACTCATAAAATGACTATCCTCATGTATCGAAACCCGACCACCGCCTAGATCCCACCAATCACATTTAGAAACATATGTCACATTCCCACCTAGGTCCCACCAGTCATATCCACGTGCATACAATACATAGTCATTTCCAAGTCTATCGCCAAGATGCATCCAGCTTTTATCAATTTCTAAAAAACCCTATTGATTAGTATAATGCAAACTAATTTCACATGCATCACATGCTCCAATTCCCACTGCTCTTTAGATAAAGGTAATTGGTATTATCTCATTCGAGATTATATCATCCATATTGAACAAATCTCGTCACTCTTCTACTTTCTACATCAGTAGAAATTTTGGCAACACCTCCCCATAGTTCTTCAAGTATACATGTTCATAGACAGAGATTACCACCCTACGAATAGTATACCCGAAGAACAAATGAGGAAGATACCGAAATTTCATAACAACATATTCACTATATCTTTTTTAAATTCATAACATATTCACAACAAATTACCAATATATTCACAACATATTCACAATATATTCAAAAAATCCCAACATATTTTTATTAAATTAAAAACATATTCACAACAAATTTTGAATATGTAACGCCTCGATCCCAGATCGATCGGGAAAGTTACTCCTTGTCACTCAAAATCATTTTTCAACCATATAGTTATAGACTCCAATGTTTTCAATGACACGTACAACTCACTATTTTAGATCAACTACTCCAATAAGATTAATCTAAACACCACAAAAATCTCAAATTTATATCAACATTCCAAGATACCAAGTCAGCAGAGCAAAACAAAACTATGAAATAAAATCTCCAATAACCAAAATACCATCTTTGTACTTAATCCACTATGCTCAAGTAGCCTTATACACGATTTTTAGTCTTGATACTCAACTGTACCGTCAAGATTATTTGAAAAATGTTATGGAGACAAAAATGTTATGGAGACAACGGAAGAGTTATTACAACTCAGTAAGCAGAGAACATATGCTAATATCTAAACATGAGCATTTTCAGAAATTTCGGTATACAGTAACAAAACATTTCATTTTCATATGTAGATCTCATAAACGTGTTATCAGAAAATTAGAACGACTTTTCAATCTTTTCCTTCTCAAAAACCAACTGTTCATATTAAAAAACGCTTTGGCATAACATAATTGTATATCTTCATCTTATCATATCATATTGTATCGTATCATATCATATACCATGTTTAACCCCCGTGGTATGGTTGTGCTATCCTCAGTGGCCAATCCAGGTAGTATCATATTGTGAAATTTCACATTTTTCAATCTTAGAGCTCTGAGTATGGACACAGGAAAGAACACATAAAAGACCACTTTGTTGCCAAAGTGGGTGCACTCATATCATGTTGGTACCAACCATATCACATGAACCAATATCATCATATCATAACCATATCCACAATCAGAATCAAAACATATAAGTATGCCAAAGGTTTTCATATCCATATCATATCAAACCACGTACTGAACATATTCATATCATTTCCATTTGATCAAAAACAGATCCAAATCATTTTCATATCATATGTACAAAAATTCACAGATATCATATTCACTCTTTTGCATATTTCAAAAACATGTCAAATATTGCTCATGTCTACACTATTCATGTCAAAAGCATTTCTTTTCTCTTTCATACATATTGCATGAGTGAATGAAAAACATATACTGAGGTTGTTTTTCTCAATTTATTTTTAAAACAACATGCACATTTTACAAACCAACCTCAGTTCATTTCTTCTTATGCAAATTTGAGGTCATGCACGGGGGCTTGCATGGTTGTTCCTATGCGTGTTTCAGGGCATGACTGTAGTGGCGTGGGTGAGTGAGAGTTTGAGTGTGTGATGGAAAGAAAAGGAAAACAAAAAAAAGCTGTAGAGACTGGGGAAAAATGGATTTGAGCTGGAGGAATTTTTGGAAGTGAAGAAACTGAAGGGAAAGCAAAAAAAATAAAAAAAAAATGTTCTGGCGAAGAAAACTACAACCAAGGAAGAAGACACCTACCAAAACGACATCATCGTTGGCCTGGCCTCCCTTCTGGTTTGAGCTTAGGCTCTAGGTATAAAATCCTCCTCCCCTAAAGCAAAGTTTAAAATTCTTATTCCTCATGATCCTTGCCTATTTTAATCGTCGATCGCTATGTCAAATCTAATACTCGCATATTCTAACTTGTCAATATTTTCGTAGGTGCCTTAAATACCTTAAAATCCTGTTGATATACCCATTCATGCACCTAGTGTCGATTTTCATACACCTCGGGTCCAGTTCAAGCCTAAAAATATAGACCTCAATAATGCATTTAAAAGCCTAATAATAAATTTCAAATTCTCCACATAATGTAATAACCTCATACAAAAGTAAAATAAACTCTCAAACCATCATATTACCAAAAACCACGCTTCTGTTGCGCACTTTAACAACTTGTAGTCCTAAACACATTGTATCTCCATTTTATCCATATTGAAAGAACTAACCTCCATGATAAACCAGTCCATACATTTCTAAATCGCCAGATCTAAATTCACAAATTATAACTACCTAATTGTCACCTCTAAAACATCAATATCACAAGTCTAAATCTCAGGTTCCTAACCAAAACTCGTTCTAAGAAGTCAACCTTAAATGTTGTTAGAATCATTTCTTAAAGTCCACAGAATACTCCTACCAGAATTAAAATATCAAATGTCATAAAAAATCATTTCCCTAAAATATGCAAAATCTAAAAGCTCAGATTTTGTGGGACATATTCCATAGGTCCCCAAGTGCAAAAACCTTATATATCATAAAACAAATCATATCCGAGTGTTTGCGAAATTCTAAGACGCTAAATCTCATCAAAATCACCTTTAAAATATGCAGCATCTCTAAACCTCAAATTTAGAAAAACTCCATCCATAAAATCTATAGAATCTCAAACTTTAAATATCATCACACACCTTATACTCTAAATACTCTCTTTCATTCTCAGTCGCGTTCAAATCCGAAATGTTTCGTATCCGACGACAAGGTGGGATCTAGTAAAACATAGATTTTAATAAACGTTTCAAAATATAGAGTTCATATAAGCATATGCAAATGGTTTTAACTATAAAACAAATATGCATATAATACTTTGAAGTTATAAAATCACCTATATAAAAAAATGTACACGCAACTGCAGTAACAATATATTTCCAAAATCTAAACCTTAAATCTTATCAAAATCAATTTGTAAAGTCCACAACATGAGTCTACAAAATTTAAAACTGCAATTGTCATGAAATCAATTCTTAAAATCAACAAAATCCAACACCTCAAATTTCATAAGACATATTTCCTAAACTCCAAAGATTCTAATATCTTTAATACTAGCAAGATTATTCCTTGCAGTCCGCACAATTCTAAACATCAAATTATAAAATTATTTCCTAAAGTCCCTGATAACCCAAAACCTCATATACTATAGTAGTCTATAGAACTTCAAACCTGAAATGTCCCAATGATTGTCCCTTATTCCTCAAATTTCTAAACCTCCAATCTGAAATTTCTTCCTAAACCCACAGATATCCAAAACCTCATATGTTATGGTTTGCAGAACCTCAAACTTGTCTTTTGGTCAAACTTATGTCAACTTCAAAATCTAAACCTTAAATCATATCCAAGTCATGTCCTACAACCTACAAAATAAGCCAATCGAATCTAAAACCTCAAATTCCCAAAACCTCAACCCATATAGTCTGCAGAATCTCAAACATGTCTCTGCTACCAACTGTAATGTGACGCCCCAACTCCCACGTACGAAAATATGGGAATCGTGATGTAGGGATGATGAAAACACGGGTCACGCATCCCAACGATAAGTGCCAAGTGTGTGTACATGTAAAAAGTGTAGAAAAAAACACAGCGGATAAATTAAATAAGTCGACTAAGTACCAGAATTTTAAATACAAAACTAATACAAATAAAATTATTATTGAAAATTATACAGTTATCCATGAAAATAAAGTAAAAATCCAAATACAAAGACAAAAGGAAAACAAATCCCATAATCCAAAAAGCGACCACATGTCACTCCTTCTGCGGAGTCAATTCCTCAAGCTCAACGTCTCCATCTGCATCAAAATCTACGGTTCCATAAAGCGGAATCGCAGGGTGTCGAATACCACGTTAGATACAAATCTCAGTAAGTAATCAACCAAACAACCCATGAGATAAAAACACATTAATGCAACCAACATGTATGCGTGGACATGATGAAACATACATGAGGCCAAAACCATCATTTTTCCCGAAAATGACCCTTTTTCCAACGCACGCCAAAACATGCCATTAAATACCATTCGCCATTTTCCCAGAAAAGGGCCCACGCATAAACCGACAATTTTCCCAGAAAATGGTGCTCGTATCCATTAAACCATACATAAAATGACCTATTCATTTATCAATCACTGTAGGCGGGAATCGCAGGCAGGACTACCACCATCCCTACTGCGTGCACCGTAGGCGAGAATCACAGGTGGGACTACCACCATCCCTATGACGCCCCCAAATTCCGCTTGGGATTGGACGGACATTTGAAGCATCGAGACATGTAACACAAGGTTACCTGCCCCCGTTCATGACATATAAGATGCAATATTCCTAACATGCATCTAGCATTATGCAATATTCGCAGCGGATAATTTTTTTCTTCAGCAATACTATGCACCAAACTGAAATATCCCAAATACTTAAAACATACTTCATATATAATGACATACTTAAAAACTGATATCACAACACTAGTCCAAAATGATTGTGATCAAAACAGTGCTTGAGATTGAACTCCACAAATACAAGTAGTAATTTGAGGTAACTACTGTACTAACACCTACGTCGCATCGTCGCTTAGTCGACCGTTTCCTGTTGGTCGATTCTCGATTCTCCTTCAGATCCAGTAATAAGATCTACCATTCGGCGGGAATGGTAGTTGAGACTACCACAATGAGATTTGATTACAAATCTCAGCAAGTTAACAGGAAACTTCCACACAGGTTAATGATGCATGCATGGCAGTAAAAGCATGAATGCATAATCATATCAATAGAAACATAACATATCCTGGCATAACATGGCATGAAATAATAAGCATAACGTAACGTGACATAACATGGCATGAGTTGACATAACTTGAACTGGAACTTAAACTTAACTTGACGTGACATGACATGTACATGAACTTAAAACATAATATGGACTTGAAACATAGCATGAGCATGACCTTAAAACATAACATGGACTTGAAACGTATTCTTGTCTCATGGGATTATTATGATTGCGTGAATGTAAACTTGAACATAACATAACCTGAAACATGACTTGAACTTGGAATCTTATTCAATAGACTTAATCATTAAAGTGACCATATGGGTGCTACACAGGTCCCCTTGAGCTGTGTGTCCCTGCCGATTACCGCATCACATCACAAGTTTCTATACTAGCTGTGAGTGCGTTAATACGTACTCCACAGTTGTTGTGGCCCCATGTATTCTACGTGTCACAATTGCTGTGTCTCACGTAATGTATGCTCCACAGTTGTTGTGGCCCCATGACTTATTTGTTTGTGCCACACTTGCTGTGAACACATGTAACATAATGTGTGGCACCATCGGCGTCAGTGCCTGGCGCGCTCCGGTGACCAGCTAATTAGGCCTCATTCGCAACCTGTTGACTGTACTTCGTCAACCCAAGAAATTTCACACCTATTTAGACACTCCAGCGTGAACAAAGGAGTTCCACTAGGATATTACCCCCATCCTAGCGCTTAGGGTCGTGATTCACTTGAATAACTTAATTGGCATACATGTCATTTCGTAACGTGACATAACATGAACGTAACATATAAGACAGAAGTCCTGACGTAGCATAACGTGACATGAACGTAAGATGACAGACATGACGTACTTTGAGACATAAATGTAACGGACAACATACCAGAACATGGCATACATGTAACATGCAACATTTCGTATCATAGCATACCATGTAACAGACAACATTTCTTAACATGGCGTAACATGTGACAGTGAATATTACGTGACATGAAATACATGTAACATATGGCATACTTAACTTAACATAACATACTTGCAATTTATAGCAATACGTGACAGAATATCTTGTGTAACAGATAAATAATTCATGACAGAATAAATTCTGTGTAACAGATAAATATGTAATAACTTGGCATGGTACATATGATAACATGCTTACATAGACTTTAGTTCCCTTACTTATCACTCATACACATTAAACTGATAGTAAGTTAAAAGTTAACTTACCTTGATCTTCGCGTTTCGAGACAAAACTCAAGGGCGATCATGAGAAACTAAAAGTAGTGATTTCTAAAAATTAGAACTTAATCACTAACAATTAGGAATATGAAAAAAATATCAACTTAGAGTAAAATTACCATTTTACCCTCTACATGTGGGAAAATGACCATTTTACCCCTAACTTAAGGATTTTGCATCCTAACTCAAAAAATCACCAAAATCTACATACCTTATGTAAATTTTGTTCTAAGCTCAAATATCAATTCAAAAAAATTTTAAACTAAACCCAACCATTAAAACTCTATAGGGCCGAAACTTACAAAGGCTATTTTCTTTGATTTTTGTTGTAGTTCCTTCAAATATCAAAACTCGTGATTAAGCTTTTCTTCTACTATACTCATAACATATTCCTAAGAATAATCATGTTTTGAATCATGAACAAAAGTCATCAAAATCACTAAAACCATACTTGAACTTTTTGGTTTCTCTTCTAAGTGCAAAATAGATTTTTGTTTCTAACTTGTTTTGATCAACTTCTTGATCCATGACTTATAAATATGTGATCTTCAAACCAAAAACTCACATGGTTTAAAAAGGTGTCCAAAAACAGATCCAAGCATCAAACTCAGAATCACATGGCTAAACATCAACCAAAACATAAATTTAGCCAAGAACATCATCACTTTGGCCTAATAGAATATCTCCTTGCATAAAATTTCCTATCTTCGAAACTAACATCAAATATCTTCAAAATAACATTCTAACATGTATATAAGAGGATTAGGATCTTCCAATAAAAATATCAAAGCCATTGGAATAAGATTAGACCATAAAATATTTAAACTTTCTCAAAACAGAAACTGTTTTTCCTTTTCCAGTTTCTAAGTTTCTAGACCTAAGAAAATATTTCACCAAAACTTTTAATCATGCAACAAATCCTCCACCAATAATCATATACAAATGTTAACAGTACTCCATAAAAATTTCGGGCCATGATATATTCATTAGCTTGGTCAAAAATGCCAAAATATAACACACTCTCCAGTTTATCGCCCAGAATGACCTTTCTGGGGTATAAACAATATTTTACTGATCAAATGATCTCCAAATGGAACGAGTAAGATATCCACGTAAACGACACTCCAAACGAAACAACTGTCATGAAGGAAAATTTGCGAGAAAACACTTACAAAAGCTTCGAAACAGGCGTTCAAAAGAGGTAAGAAAAACTGTCCGAGAGTGTCTTTTGTGTTCTATGGAGGAAAAGTGTAAAGGAGAGTTGCTTTTCGTGGGAAGTGGACTGGAGAGCCTCCTACACAAGTTATGAAAGTGATAGGACTGAAGGAAAGGTTGAGTGTTGGCCTTTTCTTCTCATAAAAATCAATCCAAGATCTTTTCTTAAGGTGGAGTGTAAGAGTGAAAGAGTGAGGTGGCCCTTTAGCTTTGTACTTCAAGAACCTTCTAGGCCCTTCTTGTAAAGATCTGGCCAGCCAAGTGGGGGTACAAAACTTAGCCATGAAGCAATCCTATGGTCACCAAATTCATGGGCCTTAATGGGCCTAAACCGAATGGGCCTAAATTTTGGGGTTTAAAGAGGGTTTGGGTTGCTATCAAGCCCAAATCCAATATCACTTGGCCCAAACAATTTTTCATGGTTAACAAGGTTAGATAATGACGTTCTAACATAAATTTGAAGGATTAATAGCATGTGGAAGTGATTTAATCAAGTGATTAAACACAATGCTAGAAATCGGATTAGAAAGGGTTTAGAGACCAACTTTAGGGTTTTGGGGAAACCGTTTAGGGTTCCGATTTCAACCATGCTTTTGGGCTTTCAATTGGATTCCCACCATTTAGGGTTTTCACTAGGATTGAGACCCTCTTTCGTCTGGCACAATTTGGTTGAGCAGATGAAACAAAGTTTTACTTAAGTGGCATGATTTCACACCTTGATTCATTCAAATCCATCAAACGCTCCTCATGGTGCCAAGTGTCTAATATTATTCACTAAGTGTGGCTAAAATCTTGCCAAGTGTCCAACTAAAACTTCTCTAATCTAAATTGGACATTCCACACTATGATTTTGAAACACTGCAATTGGTGCGCTTATCGAGGTTACTATTTACTCCGAAAAAGTGAATCATAAACTTAGCTCTAAAAATTCCTAAATATTCATAGTAACCTACAGTGAAAATATTTTACCGAAATTCAACCTCGAAGTGCCCCTAAAAATAATTTCATAGTTTCAAACAGGCGTTTCGTTCAAAATATGAAAATAAACTTATTGTGCCATAAAATCCTAAATAATCAACTGAGTCTAATGGCGTAGACCATAATGCATTCTGACACTTCTAACTATCTCAAATAAATAAAACTCATATTTCTAACACCGTAGTGAGTAATAACACTGAATATGTTGATAGATTAAAACCTATGCGATTGGTCGATTCGTAAAAACTTATGGGGTTTTCACCAGATTCCTAAAGTCAATAGAAATCCCACCAATGAATTTCTAGCGGGCTGTTACAATCCCTGCTTACCACCATTCCTACAGCTTGCATTGTAGGCAGGAATCACAGACAGGACTTCCACCATCCTTGCTTACCACCATCCCTACTGCATGCACCGTAGGTGGGAATCACAGGCAGGACTACCACCATCCCTACCGCAAACACTGGAGGCAGGAATCCCAGGCGAGATTACCACCATCCCTACAGCTTGAACTGTAGGTAAGACTCGCAGGCAGGACTACCACCATCCCTACAGTTCCTTTTCCTTTCTCTTATTCCTTTCAATCCATTCAAATACACAAAGTACCCAAAATCCCTTTTTTAACACGAAAAACTAGTTTTCAGCCTTAACACATGAGCATGCATGAACACCATGATGAATGTCATGTCACCAACACAACATATAAAATATCCAAACATGACATAAAAACATCAAGCATAAACCAATTCCATATGATAGTGCAAAAATAGTACTTGGCTTTTCACATACTTAACCAAAAATATAAAAAAAGAAAAAGAAAAAAAGCTTGGCGCAAAGCCAGGGTGTTACATTTTTCATATCCATATCATATCAAACCACGTGCTGAACCTATTCATATTATTTCCATTTGTACAAAAACAAATCCAAATCATTTTCATGTCATATGTACAAAAATTCACAGATATCATATTCGATTTTTTGCATATTTAAAAAACATGTCAAATATTGCTCATGTCTACACTATTCATGTCAAAAGCATTTCTTTTCCCTTTCATACATATCTCATGAGTGAATATAAAATATAAACTGAGGTTGTTTTTCACATTTCTTTCTCAAAACAACATGCACATTTTTACAAACCAACCTTAGTTTATTTCTTCTTATGCAAATCTAGCATAGGAATCCCGTTTACTTAGACTTTTTAGCTTTTCTGAATATTTCCATAACCGTGCCGAAAGAATATCAATTGCCACATATACAGAATACTAAACGTTACTAAGCTTCTAGAAGGACTGTTATAACTCTCCATCTACTTAAAAAAAACATACTTGGAAGTAGCTTTAACAATTATTTAGTTATTAAAAATATAATAAATACTATCATCCATTAAATATAATATTAACTTATTAATATAATTTTATCAAATATGAAAAAACAACTTAAATTCATTTTAAAAATTAACTTAATCATATTTAGAACTCATATATTTATAAACTATTTTTGAAATCATAATTTAATACTGTTAACATGTAATATAGTAAGAAATTGTAAATTTATTGAACAATAGTAATTCATAATTGTGATATCCTGCTCCTTCTTCTTATGTACGGTCCTTCCTTCTTACGTACGCTTCTTCTTTCTGACGTATGTTTCGTCTTTATGATGTAAGCAAATCCCGAAGGTAAAGATTATGTGATCATCTGCCTTTCTCACTACCGACTGCAAGTCACGTTATGCATGTCAAACCAAGATAGCGTCTCTCGAAAGATATCGTGTTTCTTCTAGGGCACGCCCAGTGTTTTAAATATGCTGGAAATATTTTTAAGGAGTATTTCCATTGTTATTGAATTGAGATTTGATCTTAAATACCACAATCATAATATTCTTGAAGAGCTCCAAAAATATTATAATTGCCGGAAATCATTTTAATATTATTATTAAAATGATTTCAATTATTTAAGATATTATGAGATTTAAATTATGTTGAAAGTTTTTATTAATTAAATGGTTTAGCCCTTTTAAATATGTTAAGTGAGACTTTATCATTTTTTTAATGATGAAGAAATATTATTTTATAAACTAAAGTTTGTTTAAAATAATATTTACCTTAATTCCTCTAAGCGCTTTTAATTAAGTTAACATTTACGCATCTTCAAATCAGTATTTTAATTCCTCATCGTTAGATCGTTGTGTAGATCCCCAGACGAAGGGACTGGGTTAAATACCCAGACCCCCTCTCTTTCTCTCTCATTTCCCCGTAACCCTCTCTCTCCTCCCTCTCTCATTCGGCTTACGTAGTATGCAGCTCCTCCACGCCGAAGCGTCTCCCGCACAGCCCGGCGCCGCCGTGCTTCGCCAGGCCACACCGCCGGCACCACCGACTGCTCCTCACGCCGACGAGCTCAACCATGGCAGCTCCTCTCCCTCACGCTCCCTCTTCCTCTCCCTTAGAAGTGTGAAGCCCGAACAGGCTCAAGGCCACCGCGCCGCCGTGCGCCGCCCAATGGCTCCACCGCTCCGACAGCGAGCTCCCCTCCCACCGGCCATCATCCTCCACCGAAGCCAGCCCCTATTATGCAGTCCTCCCTCTCCTTCCATGGCAAGTGCCCGAAATGGGTCTCTAACCCATTTCCCACTATGCGCCGCCGTACGCGGCCACCCACGACCACAATGCGACGCCATGGACCTCCTCTCCCCTTCCCCTTCCTCCTCCACGTGACCCAAGGCCAGAAGCTCTCCCTCCACCTCACGGTTCCCCTCTCACTCACACACGGGTTGCACGCCGTGCACCACCATGCACGGCCATCAACGGTTGGTAACCACCACCTCCAGCCTCCCCAGGCCGCCACCAAGCCAAGCCAACCTCCCACGGCCCCGATCTGCCACCCACGAGAGCACACTCTCTCTCACTCTCCCATGGCTTCTCCTCCACGGTATGGCCAGATCCGCCACCGTGAGCCACCGTGGCGCCACTCCAATGCCACCACGAGATTCACCGCACCTCCCTTAGCCATGCCCTACGCGTGGTTGACCACCACTGCACACGGCTAGAGCCGTCGTGTTATGCCCCTCACCGCCATCACAAGGCCATCACGAGCCCTTCCAAGACCACACCTAGCTATCCAAATGCCTAAATAGTTAACGTACGTGGGTCCACCGCCACGTACGACACTGTTGACATCATCGGCTATGACGGTCAACGAGCAACACACGGATTATTCCGTCGATGGTATAACTCTCTATCCCTCGTTAACTATGTTAGATATTTATTAGTTGACTAGGTTGTGGACTGTGCTGTTAGTATTAATGGAGTTGTGGCATTGTGATGTGGAGTTTTGTGATGAAGTGTTGGGCATTCTGTGTAGTGAAGTGTTGGGCTTATCTGTGTTGTATGGAGGTGCATTGTGCCGTGTAGTGTGCTGTGAAGTGTTAGGTGTATTGTGAAGTGTTGTGGACTGTACTGTGTAATGCAGTTGTGGGGTTTGTGCTGTAATTATGGAGTGGTTGTGCTGTGCAGTGTAGTTGTGGGGCATGTGTTGTATAGATGACGTGGTGTATGTGGAATGGGAAGAGTACACGCTAGGTGTACTTTGTGTGTGGCGTAATGTGAGACAAGGAGAGTATATGTAAAATATACCCTCCTGGCATATGGTAGAACGGGATGAGTACACGGAGAGGTGTACTTTGTGGGTAGTGCG
Source organism: Juglans mandshurica (assembly GCA_022457165.1). Lineage (NCBI taxonomy): Eukaryota > Viridiplantae > Streptophyta > Magnoliopsida > Fagales > Juglandaceae > Juglans > Juglans mandshurica. Next base: position 16,283,518 of record CM039632.1, read on the forward strand.
TATAAAAGGAGTACATGTGGAATGTGCTCCATGTGGTGGATTGATGCATCATATGGCAAGTATGTCATAATGGTGATGTGGCATGGTGTATGTGGAACGGGAAGAGTACACGCTGAGTGTACTCTGTGTGGGGTATGATATATGAAGGGGATATATGTGGAATGTACTCTATACAGCGAGTATGCAGTAGTGGTGATGTGTCGTAAGTGCATGGAATATACTCGGAATGTATTCTATGTAATGGAGCGATGCACCATATGGCAGGGATGCCATAATGGTGATGTGTCATAGTGTGTATGAAGGGAGTATACGAGGAATGTACTCCATGTGATATACTGATGAAGATGCATGAAGGGCATGACAACGGATGCTTTTGTGGATCCTACGAACCGACGCTCTCATGTGCGCCACGAGGTGACTCTTGTTGATGCCATGAGAGACGACGTTCAAAGGTGACACTTATGGGATGCCATGAAAGCTGACGTTTAAGCCCATGTATGTTCTTAAATGAAGTTTTCCACGAACAAACTGTTAAAGAAAAGATAGAACTGAAATGAATTGAAAAACGAAAAGACTATTTTGGGCTTACGCCCCAAACAATGTTTATCCACGAAAAGAAATGCTTTCTGACAAAAAGAAATGTTTTCTCATGAAAAGAAAGGACTGTAAATGAAAGAAAGAAGCGAACGAAAGCCTCAGCTCTTTCGAGTTGACATGAACGAATGAACGCATGAATGAAAAGCAAGAAAGAAAGAAATGAAAGCATGGATGTATGAAGATACGTAACGGCCACATGACTGAAAGGAAAGGGTACCAATGAATGGGCAGATTGCAATGCCGGGTAAGTAATACTGGAAGTGCACCCAGTGCTGTCCCCTATGAAAAGGGATTTCCCACCCGTGGCCACGGGCGGAATCCGGGTCCAAAGGAAGACCTCTAACCCCAAACACACGGGGCGTAACAGTGTGTACTAGCCTATGAAAGTGATAAGAACGAATGGATGTATGCACGCATGTACGAACGCATGAATGCACGAATCTTTAAGAAATGAAGGCACTGACGGGGGACACGTTTTTAAAGAAAGGAAAGTCTTTTGAAAGAAAAGCCCCGTCCAGTGACGTTTTCAAAAGAACGCACAGAAACATGCACGAACTCTTGCAGAAATGAAGGCACTGACGGGAGAAACGTTTTACAAAAAGGAAGCTCATGTTTAAAAGAGAAAAATCCCGTCGAGTGAAGTTTTCAAACGAACGCACGTATGCACGCACATTATAGTATGTACGAATGAGGAATGCATGAATGAAAACCTATATTGTTATATTTTTAACGGTATGAAGTAAGGCTTACGAGTCTTCGATTCATTTTAGTTTTTATGTATGTCCCTCCCCTTCACAGGAACTGCACGATCAAGACGGACGCGGCCCATGGGGAAGAGCACGGAAGTCTAGGCACGAGTTTTAAACGTACGAGGCCTTTTTATTTCAAGATTTATGTTTTCCGCTGAAAACCTCTTTTATGATAAAAACACATTTTAAATTATGAACGTGGAGTCCTATACCCTGGGTATGCAAGTGAAAAGTTTTAAATACGACGGTAATTCCCGTCGTCTTTTTATAAAAATATTTTTTAAAAAAAAGTCTCATCGTAAGGACGGGTGTTACAATAATTATCCTTAATCGTATCTAATTTAACACCATCAGGAATTTATATCATATAATTGGCTTAAAGTGTTTAAAATAAAAGATTAAATACTTACAATTTACAGCTTAATGAAATACTTATATCAAATTCAAATAATGTAAAAAAAAAGAAGGGAAAACTCATTTAATAAGATTTGAAAACTCATTTAATAAAACTAAAGTCTTATTGATTACCATAGAAAGTAATATAATTATACTTAACACAACTACCTCCATATGCCTTTCAAATGCTATACGATAAGGGATTAAAAATAAACATTTATACTCACTATATAGTTCTAAAATTCATTTTTAAAAATACTAATTCAAAATAAAAATAAAACAATTTAAATCTTCATTTATTTTCTTTATAAGCGCTTATAAAAAAACAAAGCCTTTCACATAATAAATGAATATATAGACAAAAGATTCAAAATAGAACCTGCCTAATAACAGGGGTATTATAAGGAAATATGATAAAATGCATGACAGATTTCTAAGATTAAAGCATGCGATGGAACCAAGCTCACCGTGAGGGGAACTCGCGACAGTGGATCCAAGCGGCATTGGGTGGATGTTGAAAGTGGCGCAGCTTGGGGTAGCGGTAGGGCACCGTAAAAAAGGAAGGGATATAGTGATAAGAGAGAGAGAGAGAGAGAGAGAGAGAGAGAGAGGGATAACAGAGAGGAGACTTTGGGGGAGGGTCGGCGTGGGCTTACCGAATCCGCACGGGGTGGCTAGAGGTAACACAAACGGCATTTTCCGTGGCTCTCTAGGTGTTTCACGTCGGCTCCATCGTGGGTCTCCAACCTGAACCAACTGGGCGGCAGCGTAGGATGTTTTCTCTGTTTCGGTGGCGTAGAAAAAATAGTTTACTTTAAGGGACGTTCGAGGCTTACGGGGGTCTCCATGGTGGTGCAACCGGCGCCATGGTGGTGTAGTGGCTCGAGGATCTGTCATTTATGGTTTAACTCCCAGTGTGGATGAGGGCTGTTGTCCGAAACTGGAGGTTTGGATGCTCTGTTTTGAGTTGTCTAAAACAGAGGTTTGTGCATGAGTTGGTCGTGCGCCAGGACTATTTCCTTAGTGTTCAACGGTGGAGAAGAGGCTATTGGCGAAGGAGCATGCGGTAGGGTGAGAGTAAAATGGGCTAACAATGTGGCTGGTTGGGCAGTGGGGCTCGAAGTGATTCCGTGCAACGTAAACTTGGTGGCTGATGTCAAGGATACGTTACCTTAATACTCGGTTTGATATATTGCCCTTAATCTTAGGATATTAATATGTACAGATCAATTATTTCCATTTCTATTGTAACGAGTCTTTATAACTTTGATTTGTAATTATTCTAATTGACAATATATATAGACAAGATACACCACGATTGAGGTGGTGACTTTGCTCAAACATTCACATGGTGTAACGCCGACCCCAGGAGACCCGTGGTAGGGTTATAAACCACCATTATACTCGTGGCTGGGCCGTCTACCATATTTCACCCCTTGGTAGGGTTATAAACCACCATTATACCCGTGGTTGGGCCTTCACAGAAACAAAACGGAACATTATCGGAACCAGATCACATTTAGATACAGAATCAGAACTTTATGCCAAAGTTTTCATATGACACTTCATATCAAAACAAAATAAGCTTCAGATTATTTCACATGTTCGAAATAAATAGAATCAAGACATCTTCATTTATTCATAGCAAAAACTTTTAGATTTTCATATTCGCTCTTTTTGCATAGTTCAGAAACAGAATGCACAAAATTAGCTCATGTCTACACTAGTCATGACAGAAAATAATTTCTCTTATATTGAATTTATGCATATGCAGAATAAACATCTGAGATCATTTTCAGATTTCTTTTAAAAAACAAGCATGTTTATTTTCATAGTCAACCTCATTTCATTTTTCTTTTATGCAAAACTAGTATATGAACCCCGCTTACATGACTTCTATGTATTATCTACGCTTTTAGTCGGAACTCTAGTAGAAACACCACCTAAACAAAACATATACCCAACATTTAATAAACCAATCCAGTAAGCTACTATTTATTGAGTAATAATCCAAAACAGCCCCCTTTTAACTCAATAACTATCATAAAACTAAACCCGAACAGTACCCTCCTCAAACCATTAGCATTTAAACCCCATCACAACCACTAAAATCTCCGCGCAACAGCCAAATACAACTCATAAAGATTACCTCTTACCAACATGCATTTAATCAAAGACAATCAACCACAAAAACACCACTCCACCTTTGATCATTGCTATTCCCCACCAGCCATGTAATTAGAATTCCACACTACCACCATATTAACTACACTTTATCCACATTTAAAAATCCAACCATGTAATACCCAAGAATACTACCTAGACTTACCTAAAAGAGTCACAAAAGCTTCGCACCACCTCGAATCAAAGCAACCCATTGAAATCTCAGCCCAAAATTCACAGAAATCTCTTGTGAAAGAGATAGTGGTCTACGCAAAGGAGGATTGAGGGGTCTGAGTGTGTGCATGGCAATCCAAAACAGAGAGGGTGTGTGCGTGAAAAACAAACCAAGGAAAAACAGAGTAAAAGACGATCTGTGTGTGTAGAATAATGGAGGATAGAACAAAAATAAGAGTGAGATTAGTGAGTGGGAGGGGATAGTTACCGATGATAGCACTCCCGATGAGAGGACTCGACGATGGCACTAAGGTTTCGAGACCCACGAGGAAGCTGAACAGTGCCATTACCCAAAGAAAAATCATGAAACCTTCTAAGAGGCAAAGAGAAACAGAGAACGATAGCTCACCATCATGGAAACCAAGATTTTGAGGGCTCACAGAACACGCAGCGCCAGCCATTGATGAACAAAAAAAAATCTACGTAAGAGGGAGTCTGAGGAGTTCAAAATGCAGTGAGGGATGTTTTCAAGTGAGAAACTGAGAATAAACTGTAGGAGCGTGGGAAGAGGCACACGGGATGGTGAGGTTTTCGGGAAATCAGGACAGCTGGGAAAGGAAAGGAAAACCATGGAGAAGTAAAACAGTGCAGGAAGAAATGAACTTACCAAGTGACGTCATTTCAAGATTCCTTCAAGTGTTAGCTTGTCGTGGGCCGGGCTTCATCAAGTCTGGGCTGGGCTTTGGCCAAGGCGTTACACATGGTATCAGCAGCCCTCTCGGATTAACCTCCATCGATCCCTCTTGCTTCAATGGCTACCGAAAACACCTCACCCACACTTCTCCCTTTCAACACCATGACTCACACGGTGACCATAAAACTATCCTCCTCCAATTATCTCCTATGGAAGAACCAACTTCTTCCTCTCCTTGAAAGCCAAGAACTACTCGGACATGTGGATGGAACTCTTGAACCTCCTCCACGGTTTGACCCTGTTGGCTCTCAGACGCCGAGCATCAAAGACTTGGCGTGAAAGAATACTGACCAGTGCCTCTTGAGCCTCTTGCTCTCCTCTCTCACGGAGGAAGCCATGGTCGAGGTTGTGGGGCTCTCCACCTCATGGGAGGTCTGGTTAGAACTTGAAAACACCTTCAGTCACTGATCAAAAGCCAGAGTAATTCTTCTCAAGGAAGATTTACAATTGAGGAAACGTGGACACGATCAGTAACCGAATATGCTCGGGCATTCAAGGCTCTCTGCGATGAACTCCATGCCATCAGAAGACTCGTCGACAACACTAATAAAGTTCACTAGTTCCTCTGAGGACTGGGTTCGGGGTTCACCAGCTTTGCCACCGCCCAAATGGCTTAAACGCCCCTACCTTCCTCATCGATTTGGTCTCCAAGGTTGAAAGTTTTGAGCTTTTCTAGAAGTCCCTTGAATCCTCTGGTTCTTCACCTACTGCTTTCACAGCCACAAATTGCGGCCAACATCGCTCCAATTCTAGGAACTCCACTCGTCATCAACAGGGACGAAGATCCTCTTCCAACCGCGTTAATGGTCGTTCCAACATCGGGCAGGGAAGCTGTCCACCGCGCTGCCAAATCTATCTGTAGGAAGGGAACTATACCGACAAGTGCAACCAGAGGTATGCATGGGGAGGAGATGTTGTCGGCAACACAACTCATCTCGCTGAGGCCTTTAACACCTCCTGTTCTCTTAATGGGCAGGAGCTCAGTGATTGGTACCTGGACACATGGGCTTCGGCCCACATGACACCGGACCTCTCCCACTTGGATCACACAAGTAATTATACGACTAAGGATAGTGTAATTGTCCGTAATGGTGCTTCCCTACCCACTACCCATACTGGTACCATCTCTCCTACCCCATTTATTGAGTGTATTAGTTGTTCCTCATCTAACCAAAAATCTCCTGTCAATTAGTAAATTCACATATGATTTTCCTCTCTCTATTACACTTACTAATAACCTTTTCATTATCCAGAATCGTCAAACGGGAAGGGTGGTAGCAACCGATAAAAGAGATGGCAGCTTATATGTGCTGGAGCGCGGAAATTCTGCGTTTATTTCTGTTCTTAAAAATAAGGCTCTTCATGCCTCATATGACTTATGGCATGCTTGTCTTGGACATGTGAGCCATTCTGTTATTTCTTTTTCAAATAAAAATGGCCATCTCTATCTTACCTCATCATTGCCTTCTGCAGCATTATGTGACACATGTCAAATTGTAAAACATCATTGCTTGCCTTATTCTCTGAATGAACGTTGCTCACCTCATGTGTTGGAACTTATTCATTGCAATATTTGGGGTCCTTCCCAGTCAAGTCAAATCTGGGATTTATTTATTATGTGCTATTCATTGATGATTATTCTCGTTTCACTTGGCTTTATCCTTTGCAATTAAAATTTGAATTTTATGATGTTGTTATTCACTTTAAAAAATTTGTGGACAACCAACATTTCACCCGCATCATCAGATTTTTTCAAAGTGATGGTCGTGCTAAGTTTACAAGCAATCGCTTCAAAGTGCACCTTAGCATCTCGGGTATTCACCATCATCTCTCTTGCCCATATACACCAGCTCAAAATGGCCGCGGTGAACTGAAACACCGACATGTGACCAAAACAAAACTGGCACTCCTTTTCCATTCCCATCTTTCTCCTCGTTTTTGGGTTGATGCCTTCAGCACTGCAGCATACATCATCAACCGCTTGCCCACACCTTGGAGGTATGTATGTCTCCCTTTGAGCTTCTCTATGGTTCCTCACCAAATTATGAGAATTTTCATCCGTTTGGTTGTCGTGTCTATCCTTGTTTGCGTGATTATATGTCTCACAAAGTTTCTCCTCGTAGCATCCCTTTCATTTTTCTAGGATACAACACTTCCCATAAAGGATTTCACTGTCTTGATCCCACTACATTCAGCCTTTATATCACCCGCCTTGGCCAATTTGATGAAAACCACTTTCCCTCTAAAGATAGCTCGCAGGCTCAGCCCTCTTCATCTCTCCATTTTTTGAATTTCCTTGAACCAAGCATGCCCCATACCGACCCACCTCCACTGTCTCCTCTGCACCATTCTCTGCATATTACTCCATCTAGATATAACCCGTGTGTTATTTGTATTGACCTAGTGGACGAGTCCTTGCAGGTTACTGACTCTCTTCCAGGTCCCCCCTTCATCGCCTCAGGAGCCTTAACCACCTCCTATTGACTCTGATGTTACTCCTGCTCTAGCTCCTCCATTGGGTTCTCATCTCATGCTCACACGAGCTAAAGCTGGCATTTTCAAGACTCGTCATCCAGCGAATCTCAGTGTTTTGGGACCCTCTGGACTTCTCTCTGCTCTTCTTGCCTCCACTAAGCCTAAAGGAGTCAAGTCTGCTGCTAAGAATCCTGCATGGCTTGCTACCATGGATGAAGAAGTTCAAGCTCTGCAACATAATCGCACCTAGGTTTTGGTCCCTCGACCTACCAACACCAATATTGTCAGTTCCAAATGGGTGTTCCAGACCAAATACCTGCCTGATGGATCTATTGAGCGCCTCAAGGCTCGTCTTGTGGCCAAAGGCTATACTCAGGTACCTGGTCTTGATTACATTGAAACTTTTAGTCCTGTTAAGGCTACTACTGTTTGTGTTGTGCTCTCTCTTGTTGTCACCAACAGGTGGCCTCTCCGCCAACATGATGTGAAGAATGTATTTCTCAATGGCACTCTCACTGAAAATGTCTATATGGAACAGCCTCCTGGGTACATTGATCCTCAGTACCCGAATCATGTCTGTCAGTTAAAGAAAGCTCTCTATTGGCTTAAACAAGCTCCTCGTGCCTGGCTTCAGCGCTTCAGTTCCTTTCTTCTCACCCTTGGGTTTTCTTGCAGCCGTGTAGACACCTCTCTCTTTATCTTTCATCAGCAGTCTGATACTATCTATCTGCTCTTGTATGTTGATGATATTATCATTACTGGCAACAACTCCTCTCTTCTTGACAGCTTCACTTGCAAGCTTAATTCTGAGTTTTCCACCAAGGATTTGCGTTCTCTTAGCTACTTTCTTGATCTGGAAGCTACCTATACTACTGATGGTCTCTTCATCAATTAGCTGAAATATGCCTGGGATATTCTGCCTCAAGCACAATTACTTGACAGCAAGCCTGCTCACACTACTATGGTTATCTCTCAGCATCTGACTGGCGATGGTCCTGCCTTTTTGGACCCCACTCTCTACAGATCTCTAGTTGGCACCCTTCAGTACTTAACCATCACTCGCCCTAACATTGCTCATGTTGTTAACTCTGTCAGTCGGTTACTACATGCCCCTACTACATATCACTTTCTTGATATCAAGCGCATCTTACGTTATGTCAAGGGCACACTTCACTTTGGTCTTACTTTTTGCCCTTTTGCTACCTCTAGTGCCCTCATTGCTTACTCTGACGCTGACTGGGCTGGTTGTCTCGATACTCGCCTTTCCTCCTCTGGCTATTTTATTTATCTTGGAGTGCTAAGAAGCAACCCATTGTTTTCCATTCCAACTTTGAATTTGAGTATCGCGCCCTTACAAGTACTACAGCTGAACACCTTTGGCTCACCCATCTACTTCTTGATCTCCAATCCCGTTTCCCACAAACGGGCCTAGCATGTTGAATTAAATTATCATTTTCTTCGGAAACTTGTTATTTCTGGCAAACTTCACACTCAATATGTGCCCTCTCATCTACAGGTTGCCAAACTCTTCACGAAAAGTGTTTCTTGCTGTCTCTTTGAATTCTTTCGTACCAAGTTTCATGTTCGTTCAAATCCAACGCTCAGCTTGCGGGGGGTGTCAAGGATACGTTACCTTAATACTCAGCTAGATATATTGCCCTTAATCTTAGGAGAATAATTTGTATAGATCAATTCGTTCTATTTCTATTGTCATGAGTCTTTATAATTTTGATTTGTAATTATTCGAATTGACAATATATATAGACAAGATACTCACCACGATTGAGGTGGTGACTTTGCTCAAACATTCATTGCTGAGACGTGGGGAATCGAGGGTGGCTTAGGGTGGTTCCTACGGCAGCGTGGCTTTTAGCCTTCTTGTGTCACTGTTGGCCAGTCGGTGAAGGTTGCGACGTGGCGGCCAAAATCGCTGATGTGGGTTGCTGGGCTTCACAATGGGTCAGACGTTCTCAATAGTAGCAGGCTACCGCGGCTGAGGTCGTGCATGGGGGCTTCCATGGTTCTTCCAACGCATGTTTCAGGGCATGGCTACAGTGGCATGGGTGAGTGAGAGTCTGAGTGTATGATGGAAAAGAAAATAAACTGAAGGGAAAAATGGCTACAGTGGCATGTTTCGACATGACTACAAAACTACCAAGACGTGGGGAAAAATGGATTTAAGGTTGAGGGATTTTCGGAAGTGAAGAAACTGAAGGGAAAAAAAAAAAAAAAAGGTCTGGCAAAGAAAATTGCAATCAGGGAAGAAGACACCTACCAAAACGACATCGTCCTGGGCCTGGCATCCCTTCTGGTTTGAGCTTAGGCAATGGGTATTACAGAATATATTCACAATCAATTCTTGTTAAATTTTGAACATATTCACAATCAGTTCTTATCAAGTCACAATCAATTATCTAACATATTTAATCACAAATCAATTCTTATTTAATAAATTCTTATTAAATCACAACATATTCTTATTAAAGTTTGAACATAATCACAATCAATTTACAAAAAATCACAACATATTCCAAACAAAGTATAGAAATATACCTAGCCCAACAACATCCCTTTACAAATCAAAAGCTTCAACAAGCCCCAACAAATAATCCTTCAAAAAAAACACAAACTAGTTAGTTCAAACTAAACAATACATAGTTACAACAACACAACTACACCTTCACAGAGTGACGGCAAGTTCTCCAAGAAAACTCCAAGATTGCCTTTCTTGGGTTTCCTTGTTTTCACTGCCTAGGGTTGCTGCATGGCGGCAGCATCTGCCCCTCTAGTGTCTTCTCCACCAGCGGGGAATCCTATTACGACTATATCCTATGCTTAGGCGGTGTCGAAGATTTCTTCTTCTTCCACCTGCAAACTGCCTATGCGACTTCCTGTGGATGTTGATGGCCAACCGAGCTTTGTCTTCTCAGAGGCAGAAATGACTAGGGCTGCGGAGGATTTCAGTTATGCACTGGTTTTGAAATTTCTATGCTCACGTCCTTCCATTGATACCATTCGACTTGCAGTGCTTAAGACGTGGGGCTTGCTGGAGATACCTATCATCAGCTTCATGGATGCTCACGTCCTTCCAATGATACCATTCGACTTGCAGTGCTTAAGACGTGGGGCTTGCCGGAGATACCTATCATCAGCTTCAGTTGAAGTCCGAATGTGATTTTATCCATGCATGGGCAAGGGAAGAGCGAGTTATTGAGGGGTGCTTCTTTCGGTTGTTTCGCTGGACGAAAGAGTTCGAATTAAAGAGTGAACCCACTATGGCGCCCAAATGGATTTTCTTGCCAGGCCTTCCTCTGCATTTGTACAGGATTGACTGTTTACAGATTTTGGCATCAAGATTCGGACGGTTCTTGGGTACTGATAATGCGACTAAAGACCCATGCTTCAGGTTCAAGATTATGTGTAGAGGTGGATCTTCTTGAGGAACCAATACAAGGATTCCCTATAGTTGTCTGGGGTCACAAGAAAATTTGGCAAGAGGTACGTTACATGAAGCAGGGGTCATATTGTAAGCGGTGCTGTCGTCAGGGCCATACGAAGGTAGTATGCCGTGTTGGGGTCAAGAAGCAACAATGGGATGATCGTGCGGCTCCGAAGAAAGTAAAACAAGATACTAAAGAGGAATGGCGAGTGGTACGAGCGGGGCCTAGTCAGGAGCAGGAGGATCAGTGGGTTGAAGTGCCTCCTAATGTTCCAGAACAACTGGTTATTGTAGAAGAGCCACCTAAGGGCCCTAGTACAGATCCCGTAGTGCAGGTATAGGAGGAACCTTCGGCTAGTTGATTGGTGGAGTGCATTGGGAGTGTGGATATTGTTTCATAACTCAAAGGAAAGGGGCCTATTGGTGGTGACTCGATTCAATGTGAAGAGGTGCTGGTTGACGAGGTGCAGTTTGAGGAGGTGTGATGTGAGGATGGATAGGTTTTGGCACAGGCAGGTTCAAATGATGTGCAAAAGGAGTCTCTTAGTGACCTTGCATGTGCTGAGCTGCAGATGGTTCTAAGTAAATCTTTACGGAGGACCTGGGAGGTTGCAGGTGATATCGCCATGAAGGAGGGAGTCTCGTTGGTTTGGAAGTTTGTGGAGGGGCACCCGGATCTGGTATCTGAAATGTTAGCACTAGAGAATATGACCACAGTGGCTGTGGTGAATGATGCATATAGTTCGAACCAGGAAGAGAGTGAACCTTGCCATAATTTGGCCAAAGAGAAGGGTTATGGCTCGGATTCAGATTTAAATAATCCGGTGTCTACTGTGAAGAAATCAATGAGCCAGGAATTGCATCACTCTCAATGGGTTAGTTCTCGAGTTGCAAAACTGAATTTATGATTGAGACGATTTTGGTGTGGAATGTGCGTGGATTGCATACATCCAAGAGAAGATTAAAACGTTTGGTTAAAGATTATAGGCCTCTGGTTCTGGCAATTTCTGAGCCATTTGCTGGTGAGGTTTCTATGGAGTTATGGGTGCAGTTTCTTGATTTTCCATTTTATTGTTCAAATGAAGTGATGGGTGGTAAGCTTTGGGTGTTTTGGAATGCTGATTTAATTTTTGAGGTGCAGAGTATGTCGGACCAATTTATGCATGGATGTTTTATAAGGGAAAACAAGCGGATCTATATTTCATTTGTGTATGCTAAATGCTCACAAGTGGAACGTAGAGAACTTTGGCAGGATATTGAGGATGCTAAGAAGGATAAGGCTCCCTGGATAGTAATAAGGGACTTTAATGCCATTCAAGATGATGGTGAAACGATAAGTGGTGACCCAAGGTCTTTATCGGCTATGGCTGATTTTAACTCATGCATTCATAATTCTGGGCTCGTGGATATTGGCTTAAGTGGCTGTAGAATGTCTTGGTGTAACAATCATAGAGGAACGTCTAGATGCTTGGCACGCTTGGATCGGGCACTATCGAATACAGCCTTATTCCAATGGTTTCCGAAAGTTCATCTTGAGTTTCTTAATCGTAAGTCATTAGATCATTGCCCTATGTTGATCCGTTTTGACAAGGAAGTGAATTCTTATGGTCCTTCTCCATTCCACTTTCAAAGCATGTGGTGTACACATGAGAATTTTAAGATTTGCGTGGAGGATGTTTGGAGGGCAAAGGTAAGTGGTACGGGGCTAATCTGGTTGGCTACCAAGCTTAAGAATCTAAAAATGGTTCTGCGTACATGGAACAGGGGGGTTTTTGGCCGAGTGGATTATTCCATTAAAGCCTTAAAGGAACACATGGAGTATCTTGAATTCAAGCTCTAGGATGGTTTCTAGTCGGACTTGGAGCATGAATATTTAAGTACCATGGCTGAATTGGAGGTGTGGGAAAATAGAGAGGAACTGAGATTAGCGTAGTAGCCAGAAAGGAAATGGCTTGAGGAAGGAGATCGTAATACTAAGTTTTTTCTTGCCTTTGAAAATCAACGCAGGAGAGCATCGGCTATTTCTAAGATGACCCTTCCTAACAGGGTTAGTTTGGATTCACCAGAAATGGTTCACAATGAGGCAGTTAAATATTTTCAGGAATTCCTTATGGGAGAGGGACCTTATGTGTGGCCAGATTTAACGGGTCTAGTTTCTTCAGTGGTGAATGATGAGGAGAATATTTCTCTTTATCAAGAACCGTCTGAGAAGGAGGTTTGGAGGGCTTTATCTTCAATTCCAAAAAATAGTAGTCCTGGGCCAGACGGCTTCGGTTCAGTTTTCTATCTAGAGTATTGGGATATAGTTAAAAGGGACGTGGTTGAAGCTGCTTGGGATTTCCTTCCAGATACGCCTCTCCCAAGGTTTTATTGGGCATCTTTTATTGTTCTCATTCCTAAAGTGCAGGATCCGCGGAGCTTTGATAAGTCCAAGCCTATTAGCCTGTGTAGTGTTGCGTATAAAGTTTTTTCAAAAATCCTTGTGAATCGCTTGGCTAGTTTGCTTCCTCGCATTATCTCATGGGAGCAAGGTGCCTTTGTCCCGGTATATAGTATTTTTGAAAATATCACGCTAGCGCAAGAAATGGTTCATTCTCTTCATCGCAAGAGTAATGGAGGTAATTTAATATTAAAGATTGATATCGCAAAGGCATATGAACAAGTTGAGTGGTCTTTCTTATGCTTGGTCCTGAAGGGTTTTGGCTTGTCTGAAAGGTTTTGTGGTTTGGTGGAGGCTTGTATGAAGACCCCTTGGTTCTCGATCATGATGAATGAAACATACAAAGGTTTTTCAAACTGACTCGGGGTCTACGTCAGGGGGATCCTCTTTCTCCATATTTTTTTATTATCATGCAGGAAGTTTTCACTCAGTTATTGCGAAAGGATTTTGAGGAAGGAAAGATTGGCTCGTATTATCATCCTCGAGGAGCCCCTTTAGTGTCTCATCTTCTATATGTTGATGATTTTCTTATTTTTGCCAATGGGGAGAAAAGATCAATTAAAATGCTATTACTGGCTTTGGAGAAATATTCTTCTTGGTCTGGACAGTTAATTAACAATGAGAAGTCAGCTCTATTTTTGTCCAAAAAGATTAATTTTTCCAGGAAGTGTGGCCTTCTTAGAATGACAGGATTTACGGAGGGTCTCTTTTTGGCATGAACGATAGTTGTCGAGTGGACCTCTAAACGTTGATGTTTAGAATATTATAAATTATAATCTCCAAGTCAAGGACCTCTGGGTTGGTAATGTATGGGATGAATCTGCTCTAGTAAATGTAATTGGAGAAAATAAAGCTCTTGAGGTAATTCGTCGATGGTGGCAGGTAAGGAGGGGTCAGATGTTTACATCTGGGAACCGAATCAAGATGGTCTTTTTTCCATGTCTTCTACCTGGGACATTATACAGATTCGAAGGGAAAGCTGTCCATGGACGGATTGGTTCTGGCATAAACTCCTTCATAGACGTGTGGCTGTTTGTGTTTGGAAGGCATGGTTGAGGTGCCTCCCAGTGGATGCTCTTAATATAACTATGGGTATTAATCTTGCCTCACATTGTGATTGTTGTATGAATGGAAGTTCTGAAACTTTGGATCATGTTCTGTGTTCTGGAGATATTGCTATGGCAGTTTGGAGGAAGGCCTCGACGACATTGGGTGTTCGGTGCATGACAGCTTCATCATGGCGTGCACGTATTTCCTGTTGGTTCAGTTGTGCTAAGAGTGCATCCCAACGGGGTGTACTTGTAGGCTTGCTTCCATGTCTGGTTACTTGGAGACTGTAGCAAGAAGGTGTAAGGGTAGAATGGAGGCGACTTATGAATCGGCAGAGGAAGTATGGCTTGCAGTAAAGTTTTGGCTTAGCCAAGTTTATGAGAATATGTCTAAGTGTAAGAGGCTTTCTCTGAGAGATTAAGAGATTCTATCCACTATTAATGTTCCTATTAAGCAGGTTCCTGTGAGTTGACCTCATGCGGTGGTGTGGAGAAAACCAGAGGTAGGGTGGGTGAAGTTGAACGTTGAAGGGAGTAGTAGAGGAAACCCGGGATCTTGTGGAGGGGGTGGAGTGATTAGGGATTATTTGGGGAATGTCAAGGCTGCCTTCTTGGAACACCTGGGTATGGGCACTAATAATGCAGCTGAATTAAGGGCCCTACTGAGAGGCATCATGGTTTGCAAAGAGTTTGGCTTCAATCACGTGGAGATAGAGTGTGATTCTGTGTTAATTGTTCATTGGTTGACTTTGGGTGCATGTAATGTGTGGTACCTCTGGGACTATTGGGAGTTGTTGCTTGAATGTCTGGAAGGCATGGTTTTTTCCATTTCACATATTTTCCATGAGGGTAACCAAGTTGCTGACTTCTTTGCTCATCAAGGGGAATCTGGGATCACGAGGACGTATGGATCAAGTTCTGACCTTTTAGCTTGTGTTGTGAGGGGCATGATCCTACTAGATAAGATTGGTTTTCCTTCTATAAGGTAGGAATATTTTGAATTGTTTTCTTTGTGTGTGGTAGGAAGTTAGATGGTTTTTTGTTGCGCTTGGTATAGGATGGTTTTTATTTTAATTTGTTTCGATGCATGGGGTCTTTTTGTAAATCCCAAGTGTCCATCTGTTACCACGGTATTCCTCCTCCACAAGTGGGGGTTTATTAATAAACTTGAGACGGGGCTGCTATGTGGGTGGCTACCGGCTCTTCTTTTAAAAAAAAAGAAAAAGAAACATAGTTACAACAAAATAAATCTAAATAAACAAAGAAAAAAAACATAATCACAAATTTTCCCTTACCTCCCTTAAAGAACAAGGATAACTCTCACTCTCTCACTCACTCACTCATGCTCTCTCTCACTCTAACTCTCTCTCACTCACTCACTCACTCACTCACTCTCTCTCTCTATTTCGCATAGATTGAAGGCAAATGGGATGAATTGTCTTCAATCCATGCGAAATAAAGTTGCCCAGACTTGTCTGAGGCGTCTTTATTTTTTTAAAATTTTTGTAACTTATTGCAGCGACGGTCTACTTAACAAGAATGATGGTGTATTAAGTCATCATATAAGTTATTGTAGTGACATTTTAAATGAAAAGTCACTGCATCAAACCGCGGACCTTTTGAACGTTAACACTATACGTTCGAACGTTCCGTGAAATTTTGGGTTCCTGCTGAAAGAACCGCCTAATTTTTAATGTTGAGGAAGTGTTTCACCGATGCTCCCTGATGCTCACTCTCAACCTTTTGACCAAAGAATAAGAGGACTTGGGGGGGGGGTAAAGGGGACCCTTCGATGCCTAAGTCAGTAACAATATGAGTAATCTCTAAGCCAAAGATATTCCAGACTTCGTTAGCATACTTGACCTCTTTAAATAGAGATTTTGCCTTCTTCGGCTCCTTTGGGTTAGCTGCCTCATATGTTATTTGAAACTTGAATCCCTGGTCCTCAGAGTTATCTATCTGTTTTGTATGCATAAACATCGTAACAATGTTGGGATAATTGGCAGGCATTCTATTCATCGATTCAACCAGAACCCTACTGGGTCAGGGGGTATTTTGGCCTCAAGTGTCTTACTGGGCCGTGGAGGTACAGGCCCTATTGCCGTCGTATCTACCATCCTAACGACTACCTCCCATGGCAATATGTACACTTGCCCTACCAATGCTGCCCTTGCCAATCGATCCGCCTTCCAATTGTCCCCTCTGGGAATCCGTTCAATTTAAAAATACTGGAATCGACGGGACTTCTCTTGGACATGATGGAGGTACCTCACTAACTTTGGCCCCTTTGTTGAATATTCTCTCGTGATTTGGCCAACCACCACCTGGGAGTCTGCCTTGACTACTATCGAACTCCTTTCTAATGTTTCAGCTACGGCCAACCCCATGAGCACCGCCTCGTACTCTGCTTCATTGTTTGTCACCATGAAGTTTAATCAAATAGCATGAAATGACTTTGTGCTATCTCCTATTACCATGTGGACGCCCACACCTGCTCCTACTTGGCAAGATGAGCCATTGACATGCACGAGCCACAGTTCCTTCCTGGGCGTCTTTTGTGTCTCCTCAAGGAATATTGTCAGCTCTGCAACAAAATCGGCCATGATCTGTCCATTGACAGAGGTTCTGGGAACATAACTAATGTCATATTCACTCAACTTCATCAACCATTTCACCAGTCGCCCAAAGTGTCAGGTCATTGCAGGACCTTTTGCAAGGGTGTGGAAGTGATGACCCTTATGGGGTGGGCTTGGAAATAAGGGTGCAATCGCCGTGTTGACATCACCAGGGCAAAGGCGATCAGCTCTATCTTTGGGTACCTCTTCTCTGCTCCTCTCAAAGCTCTGGAGACATAGTACACTAGTCTCTGGTCATTCCCCCCATCCCTAACTAAAGTCGCGGACACCGCCTCTAGGGTGGTGGCCAGATACAGTGACAAGGGCTCCCTCTGCTTAGTTTGACTAAGTAGTGGCGGATGGGTAAGGTATTCCTTTAGCTGTGCAAAAGCTTCTTCACATTGCGCATCTCATTCTTGAGCTTTCTTCAATTCCTGGAAAAAAGGGATGCATATGTCCATTGAGCAGGACACGAACCTGCTGAAAGCTGCTATTGTCCCCTCCCGCTTTTAGATCTTGTTAAGAGTCATGGGTGGCTTCATCTCGATGATCGCCCTGAGTTTCTCGGGATTTACCTTGATCCCCCTCTCAGAGACCATGAAGCCTAAGAACTTGCCCGACTGAACCCTGAACGTACATTTAGTCTGGTTGAGCTTCATTATGTATTGGCACAATAAACCAAAAGCTTCCCTCAAATCTTCCACATGCTGCCCAAAATCCATGCTCTTTAGTAGGAGATCGTCCACATACACTTCCATAAAACGACCTTCAAACCCCAGTTGGTTATGAAGGTCATTTCCTAGTTAGCAGGACTCATTTTAAATTGGTTGTACCAAGAGTAGGCATCCATGAAGCTCAACAACTTGTGACCTGTCGTGGCGTCGACTATCAGATCTATCCTAGGGGGAGGGAAACTATCTTTTGGGCATGGTTTGTTGAGGTCCATGAAGTCGACGCACATTTGTTACTTGCCGTTGGATTTTTTTACTAGGACAATGTGTGACAACCATTTTGGGTACTGAGTTTCCCTGATAAATCTTGCTGCCAACAACCGATCCACTTCATATGCCATTGCTTTATACTTCTTTTTACTGAAATTCCTCTTCTTTTGCTTAACAGGTCTTATGTTCGGATTGACGTTCAACCGATGTTCCATTACCTCATTGTCGATTCCTGGCATATCTTAATGATTCCATGCAAAGATGTCTTTGTGCTCCAAGAGGAGTTGTATTAGGCAAGTCCTTTCCTCCTTTGCCATTGTAGTCCCGATCCTCACATGGTTGGATTGAAAGGCACAAGTTCCAATGGTTCATCGACTTCTCCTTGCCTCAATGTTTCCTTGTCCCTTGTTTATGCTTACGTCATGAAAACTCTGGGTGGAGGCGGCGGGTAGACTTCATCGCCATTTTCTCGCAACTCTACCATCTTTACGTCCCACTCTCCTCTTTTTAATTCCTACACATTACACTCCCAAGCGACAACCTGTTCACCGCATACCTCACCAATTCCCGACAATGTTGGAAACTTCATTTTCAGATGGTAAGTTGATGTGATTGCTTTCAAAGCGTTCAAAGTTGGCCAGCCTATATTGGCATTATATGATGACTGCATTCTGACCACCAAGAACTTAGTCATATTGGTGGCGATGTAAGGATCAGTCCCTACTGACACGGGCAGTATAATAGACCCCATGGTTTGGACTACGTCTCCCGTAAATCCCTTCAATGTAGTTGGTGATGGGTGAAGTTGGCTCGCATTTAATCCGATCTTCGTAAAAGCGTCCCAAAATAGGATGTCTGTTGAGCTCCTGTTATGTAACCCTTGTCCTTGCGGTGAGACTTTTTAGAAAATGATTTTTCACAATTATAATATTTTGGGAGCTCTGAAAAATATTATAACTAGCGTACTTACAATCAAAATTGATTCAATAACACTGGAAACACCCCATTTGAGATCTGACACACTGAATGAGACTCATGACCATTCGAGAGAGAAAGGAGTGGGTTGTTACATTCTCTCTTCCTTATAATAAATTTCGTCCTCGGAATTTGCTTAGCATCCTCAGAATTTGCTTACCCTTACTATGGACCCATTCATACAAGCTCTCGCGCCATCATCAAGCGCCTTCGTGCATGTTAAGCATCTCAGTCACTTCTTGCACATAACTTCGCCCTCACGTCTTGTCACTCCTTTATCAACATACTCTGAGTTAGTTCCAAATACTTAACCCCATGTGTCAAGTAGCACTTAGACTTTCCATACTAAAATCCTAGTCAGCAAAGCTTGAAATCGCCATCTCAATCCTAGCTCAGCTCATGGTCGTTCATGCATTTCTTAACCATCGTAGTCTCTCGAACATCTCTAATCTATTCCTCAACTAGCAAGCAACTATTTCTACATGTCCTAACGTTCCATCGTCCATTCCTTATCTTCTAACTATGTCCAATCTCTGACACCTCCTACATTCTATACACTTAACATCACTACCTCTTACTAGGTGCCAGTCTGAATGCATGCATTAATTATGTCATAGCATTAGAGTAAAATACTTTCTTTTACTTACTGCAGGACGAGACATGCTTTGGGAATATGTCAGTCTAGGTTTTTCCTTCACTTGCAGTTCTCTTTTCAAAAGTTTTCTTTCTTTGGAAAATTTTTTTTTCTCTCTTTTATTTTGAAAAATCTTATAGAGTCTAGCATAACCTAGGTCTTTCTCTAATACCACCTTGTAATGCCAGTACTTGTGGTGGCACTTCTTAGAAAATGATTTTTTACAATTATAATATTTTTGGAGCTCTAAAAGATATTATAATTGTCTTACTTAAAATCAGGCTTGGTTCAATAACACTGAAAACACCCCATTTAAAATACTTCTCGGACATTTAAAATATTTGAGGTCTAACACGCAGAATGAGACTCATGACCATTCGAGAGAGAAATGAGTGGGTTGTTACAAGTTATCTATCAATATCCTTCTCATCATGTAATTCGCTACCGGTATTGTTACTACTAGTCTGTCATCGTGGGGGTATTCTACCCCTTTGGAGTCTTCCTCGCCAAAGGAAATTGGGGGCGAGGTCTGCATCCATGCCTGTTTAACAGGCATTTCCACGTTGTAAACTTCTTTGTATCTTGCCCACCGTGCATAGGCTTTTCTCCCCGACGAAGTTGGACTACCTCCCGCATATCCCCCAACTATGGTATGGATTTCTCCCAAAGGTCAATTTCGCCGGTCTGCCTCTTGTCTGGGCCGTTGGTTTCTTGGTTCTTGTGACCTCCTTGCCCTCTTAGGTGATCTGCCTCTCCTCTGGCTTTCGCTTCATCTAGATTTACACTCTTGCCTCCTGTCGTTTAAACGCCACAGTGGAGATGTGTTATGGACCCCAATTCGTTCTAGTTCTCTGTTACCCTTCAATTCCTCAATTTTTTGTTTGAGTGTATGGCAATCCTCGGTCCGATGGCCTTCGCTCTGTGGTATGTACAGTACCTTTGCATTTGCTGCTCACAGTCCCCATCATGCCTACTCTCCTTCATTTTGTCTTGGTCTTGTACACCAGAATAGTGTACGTGACCGCTGCTATATTGCCCCGTGAGCATCTCCCTCTTTTTCTCGCACTAATTCTTCCTTGGCCTTTGGTTACTTTCTTGGGTCTTCCTAGGGCCTTCCCTCAACTCACACTCCTCCTTTCGCTCTAGTCTGGTGGTGAGGGCGATGAACTTGTTTTCAACGTTCACAAAATCGCCCACCCAATCCATAAATTCTCGCAAAGCAGATAGAGTTTTCCTTTCCAGCTCGGCCATGAACGGACTCTTTGGCCAGATTCCCCCAAGCAATACTACTAACATGATTTTTTCATCTTGGTCATCAGTTGTCATTCTCTCCTTATTGAACAGCACCAAGTATGCCTTCAGACTCTTCCCCCTCTGCTTCACCGTCACTAGGTACGCTACTGGCCATCTCTTCTGCCGACTAGCCATAAACTGGGTGATAAACTGTCTGCCAAGTTCTTCAAAATTCTCAGTAGAGCTTGGCTGCAGTGCTCCGAACCATCCCCGAGCTACTCCTTTTAACGTCAAAGGAAAGGATCTGCATGCGATCTCTCTCGAGAATCCATGTAGATTCATGTGGGCCTTAAAGGTTTCCAAGTGTTCCACCGGATCCTTGGAGCCGTCGTACATGTCTATCGACGGGACCTTGAACTTTGGTGGAAGCGGTACTGCCATGATCTCTGAGGTATATGGTAAGTTGGTTCTGGTTAACAGCTGATCATCTAAAGACGATGTCGCTATCTGCTTGGCCATTTCCTCGTACTTATCCATTAGGCTGTGCAGGTCATGGTGCAACTTCTTCGTTTCCTTGTTCTCCTGATGGGCCTTACCGGTGCCCATGCTATGTGCCACCATTTCCACCCTGTCAGCCTGACTGGGTGGTGTATCTTCTCCTGATGGTCCATTCTTCGCCTTCAGGACCACATTCTCCTTTCATAGTGAGTCAACCTTGGTGGTGAGCTTCCTCACTATTTCCTCCATTTCTACAAGTCTTCCTTCCATTTTTTGAGAAGTTTCCACTTGGTGTCTAGTTGCTTGAGATCGAGTGATGGTGAGCATGTGAAAAGCACGATTGATTGCGAGATATTAGAAATCCCATAGACGGTGCCAACTATTGGGAACGTGTTTCACCGATGCTCATTGATCCTCACTCTTGACCTCCTGCAACCAAAGAATAAGAGGACTTGGGGGGGGGGGGGTAAAGGGGACCTTCTGATGCCTAAGTCAGAAACGATATGAGTAATCTTTAAGCCAAATATATTCTAGACTTCATTAGCATACCTGACATCTTTGAATAGAGATTTTGCCTTCTTCGGGTCCTTCGGGTTAACTTCCTTATCTATTATTTGAAACTTCAATCCCCGTTCATGAGAGTTATCTATCAGTTTTGAATGGATAAACATCTTAACAATGCTGGGATAATTGGCGGACATTCTCTTTATCGATTCAACCTGAACCCTATTGGGTCAGGGGGTATTTAGGCCTCAAGTGTCTTGCTGGGCCGTGGAGGTCCAGGCCCAAGGGGTATTTACTGATATCATTTCTGACTTAGGCATCAGAGGGTCCTCTTTACCCCTGCCCCCCAAGTCCTCTTATTCTTTGGTTGCAAGAGGTCGAGAGTGACCATCACTGAGCATCGATGAAACACATCCTCAACATTTAACAAGTAACGTACATCTATTGACATGTGAACGTTAATAATCCCCATAACAAGCACAGATCACACGGATTAAGTTCAAACATAAACAATAAACGTTCAAATGTTATGTTGATGACGTTGCTCTGTACGTCAGGCCAGGTTTCCTAGAATTCACGTAGAAAAGATCCTGCCAATAATTTTAGAAACGTTCGAACATCAAGGCATGACGTTAGAACGTTAAGTTGTACATGTTCAAACGTGAATGAAATTAGGTTCCACATATATTGTCTAACAATTAACGTGGGAAATGTCCAGCCAAATTTATAAAAACATTCGAACGTGTATTTAAACGATCTAACATCACCTCAACACGTTTGAATGCACATTTATATTGTTCAAAGATGAATCACTTATTTATATATTTTTTAGCATAACATATATATTATTAGCTTATAATATATTAGTATTTAATATTAGTTGTTAATTATACTTTATTAATATATTACCAATACTAGACTATTATAGTATATATACTATACTAGTGCACTATGTACTAGTATAGGATTTATACTAGTACATAGTGTTATTAGTATAGCATATATATTATTAGCTTATAATATATTAGTATTTAATATTAGTTGTTAATTATACTTTATTAATATATTACCAACACTAGACTAGAATAGTATATATACTATACTAATGCACTATATACTAATATAGCATATATAGTTGTACATAATGTAATTAGTATAGCATATATTATTAGCTTATAATATATTAGTATATAATATTAGTTGTTAATTATACTTTATTAATATATTACCAATACTAGACTATTATAGTATATATACTATACTAGTGCACTATGTACTAGTATAGGATATATACTAGTAAATAGTGTTATTAGTATAGCATATATATTATTAGCTTATAATATATTAGTATTTAATATTAGTTGTTAATTATACTTTATTAATATATTACCAACACTAGACTAGAATAGTATATATACTATACTAATGCACTATATACTAATATAGCATGTATAGTTGTACATAATGTAATTAGTATAGCATATATTATTAGCTTATAATATATTAGTATATAATATTAGTTGTTAATTATACTTTATTAATATATTAACAACACAAGACTAGTATAGTATATATACTATACTAGTGCACTATGTACTACTAGTATAGCATATATACTTGTACATAGTGTTATTAGCATAACATATATATTATTAGCTTATAATATATTAGTATATAATATTAATTGTTAATTATACTTTATTAATATATTAACAACACTATATTAGTATAGCATATATACTAGTACATAGTGTATATGTAACACCCGGATCCAAAAATTTGTATAGTTGGACATTAGATTGTTTTTATATTTTTTTTATTATTGGAGCTTGGTATTTTAAGTTTTTATTTTACAACTGGAGTAGTGATTTTATTTTATTTTATTTTTTTACACACGTTATGTTTTTCCGCATGTTGCTTATTTTTTTTTTCTTCCTTCTCTTTCGGTTTATCTCTTATTTCCCGTAAGTTTATTTTTTTTTTCTTTTTCTCTTTTCGTTCACGTCGTGCATGCACACACACGTCCCTCTTGCACGTCCCGCGTTCGTTTGATTTTTCATCTAGGGTTTTCTTTTCTTGCTCAATCGTCTATTTATATTCATACGAAGAGAACTCGCGCCGCTGCCTTCCCACGCGGAACCTTAGCCAGTTTTGTTTTCCCTCCTCAGCCTCCATCCCCTCGTTCCTCGCACCCCGAGTCGTGCAGCACCCCGAAGCTCATCTGCGTGCTGCAACGCCGCCAAGCACCGTCCGCGCTGTACCCTCACGAAACCACCGAGCCCACTGCCCAGTCACGCGAAACTGCCCAGCGCCCGTGAAGCCTCTGTTTCACTCCTTGGCTTCCACCAGTTGTGACATCCGAAAATCACAGTTGTCCAACCACCATAAATACTGCAACTCACCCTCCACGGAGAGTTCCACCGCGTGGTGTTTCCACCTCACGAAGGCCACCACCGCGAGCCACCCCCCTCTCACGGAAGACTCAACCATCTTTCCCCTGTTTTTGGCCTCCCGAAACAGAGACCCACCCATTGGACCACTGCACTGCACCGCACCGCACCAACCACTCCAAGCCAACACCACCTGCACGGAAGAGGATGCCAGACACCCACAGACCATCTCAACCCGTAGCAGCCCCTCGCGGTGAGCTCTTGCCGAACGCTGCACTACTCGTTTTCTTGTTTTCTTTCTGACCGTGTCCCTCCTTTCTCTCCGCCCTCTCTCGCTCACCTCTCCCTCTTTTTGTCTCGTGCCCAGTGCTGCTCGACGGAAGCTTCGCCGCGCTCCTGCTCTTCTGCCGCACCACTGCAGTCCCTCCAGCTAGCCGTCGCGCCTCTGTTTCCCTTGGGTAGGTTTCCACCGTGCATGTGTTTTCAGTTACGTAGGTTTTATTTTTGGTTTGTCTTCAAATTACCGTAATGCCCTTCACTGTTTATATTTTGGACTTTTATTTTTATTTTGTATTAGTAAACTATTTTTTATTTATGATTACCGAAAACTATTTTTTAATATGTTATTAAGTGAAGATTTTTGTTAAGAGTAAATAATATTGTTGTATTGTTATTGCTACATTTTAGATATATTTTAGTCTTTTTAATAATAGTTATGGTTTATTTTAAAATATTTTGGGATAATTATATTACTTAGTATTAAGCTTCATAAGTTGTTTTCATTAATAAATAGGTCTAGATTTTAAATGTGTTAGTCATAGTATTAATTTGGCATTGACGAGTTTAGAAAGTGACGATTGGTAATTTTAGGTGTTGAGGAATTAAATAGGTTATTTTATAAGCTTAAGATTAAATATCGAAATACGTGATTAATTGGAAATTTATGAGAATTACGTGATTATTTTATAGGTGACGATTAATTATTGTTCGACGTTTTTGAGGAATTTCGAAAAAGCTAAGAAGTTCAGGTAAGCGGGGTTCCTATGCTAGACTTTGCATTTAAAATAAAATGAGCTGAGGTTATTTTTGGAAAATATACATATTTGATGTTGAAAAGAAATTTGAACAGCCTCAGTTATTTGTTCTGCATTACTCATGAGATTCTGTTTAAGAAGAAATTATTTTCTGTCTTGACTGGTGTAGAGATGAGCTTATATCTGACATTCTGTTTCTGAACTTTGAAAAAATAGAGCGAATATGAAATTTGTGCATAAATTATGTTGTGATATGATTTTTGTTCTGTTCTAAAGATTTTCTATACTCTGATATGATCTGATGTGATTTCTGAAAACCTCTGGCATAACATACTGTTTCTGTTTCTGTTCCGTTCTGACCTCACCACGGGTGTAAAACTGTGGCCTCTGTTCGGGTTGGTACCAACTTTTCTGTTTCTGGTGCACCCACTTTGGAAACAAAGTGGTTTTCTGCGTGGTCTTTCCTATGTGCACACTCGGGGCTCCGAGAATGAATAAGGGGAAGATTCACATTATGTTTCTGCTCGGTTAGCTACCGGGGTTTGCACAACCCTACCACGGGGGTTAAACATGATATTTGTTCTGATTTGATAAGATAAGATATGATGTTTCAGTTTATGCTATGCCAAAGGGATTTTTGATTATGAATATTTTCGAACTATCGCTCTGACATTTTTGATAACATGTTCTGACGCTGCATTTTGAAACATTATTCTGATTCTGCATTCTGAAATGAAATATTTTGTTCTGCATTCTGATTTCTGTAAATGCTCATGTTTACACACTAGTATATGACCTCTGCTTACTGAGTTGTTGATAACTCACCCCTTATCTCCATATATTTTTCAGATAATTTTGATGATTCAACTGGAGATCAAGAGTAGAAAGTTTAGCAAGGTGTGATGATCGTAGTGGAATAAGTGCCTGAGGGTACAAATGCTTATTTGAGAGTCGTAGTTAGTAAACTGATTTATTTTTCGGGTATTTGATTTGATGAGTTGAGGATGGTTTCGAGTTTTTGGAGAATTTCTAATTTATGTTATTGGGGATTTCTTTATTGTCTCCATGGAGGAATTTAGATTTTTGGTTCGATTAAGTGTATTAATAATTTATGGGATTTTCTGGAGTTTATAGTTGTGTTATTTAAGTTAATTTTAAGTATTAAGAGCTAACTCTCCGGACCTCCGGGAACGGGGCGTTATAGTATAAGTCTAATACATTAAGTATATTACATATAGTATAGTAATAATATTCATGATCGATAATATATACACAATATATAATAACTATGTTATCAATAATAATATTATAAATAATATATTATTTAGCATAAATGTTCAAAAATTTATTCTAGAAACGTTCAAACGTACAAATATAACGTTCGAATGTCTCAGGAATTAAGTGACGAATGTTCAAACGTATAGATAGTAACGTTTGAATGGCTCTCTCACTCATTAAGTGGCCTTCGAATGTTAAAACTATAATGTTCGACCGTCACGTGTATATAAGCTGTCGTCCAAATGCGAAACGGCATTTCAAATGAAATATGTTTCTCGTAAGATTTCGCTGTCACAACCGTCGAAAACACCACCAAATCCATTGTCACCACCTTCAAACACCACCACAAACATTACAAAAGAAGTAGGCATCCCGTTTTAACCCTTAGTGTGCTCTTTTTTTTTTTTTTAGGTTTAATCGAAGTTTCTATATGAATCGAAACCCATTGGTGGCCGAACTTTCACCTCGATTTTTCGCCCACCACGGGTTGGCAATGGAAAAACGGTCACCCTAGAAAGCTTTCTTGAAGTGTATACTTTATTTCTACAGTGGCTTTTGGCCACTTTCATTGTGTTTGACGTGTACGAGAATGGCTGAGTTGACTTAGCCATTTCTGTGTCATAATGTTTGAACACTATAGCCTCACATTCAAATGTTAGACCTTTCAAATGAGGAAGACAACAAACACATTCGAATGCTAATCTTGTAACGCGTGAATGTTCTCTAGTACATTCAAATGTACGTTTGTAACGTTTGAACGTCATATCGTTCATATTCTTGAGCGTCACATACATTCGAACATTATTCTTATGTTCAAAAATTTATTTCACATTCGTTCGAATGTAAAACCTTTCAACTTCCAGAAAGGTCAGAAATACGTTCGAACGAATAGTTAATGTACGTTTGAACGTCTTAATAAATACGTTCAAGAGCTTGCTCACATTTGAACGTATTTGTTTTGTACGTTCAAATGTAATAACTTTCTGTTTATTTTATTAATACCTTTCGAACGTATACTTGGTTTAATTAAAACGTGTGTTTGCCAGCATCACGTTCGAACGTAACTCATCTTACGTTTGAATGATTATCCTATAGGAAATTAACATGCAAACGTAATGCCTAACACGTTCGAACGTAGAAGGTTAACATTCAAATGCAAATTATTTTACATTCGAACGATATTCCGAAACAATTTAGATTACAGTACATAATATGCATCTATAATACTAATATTTTTCTTTCTTTTTTGCAGGATATGGCTCATCTTCTAACTACTAGGGAACGAGAGAGGGAAGAAACTAGCCAGGACATTGCTCGGATCAGGGCTTGAACAGTTATGGCCAAATGAGAAGTCTTGATCAACGAGTTCAACAAGCTTAGATGGGGCAGAAGAGCCTCAGAGACGTGTTTACTACTAGAGGCTGGAGCAGTATCTGCACATTGAGGGGTAGCATATACCCCTCAATGGTTCGGGAGTTTTATATGGGGATGTTCTCAATGCCTCAGGATGCATCCTCTCACACCGTGGCTGTTCAATTCGAGGTCTCGACGGATGTCAACGCCGAGCTACTGAGGATCCGTCGCGTAGCTGAGACATCTACTATAGGAGATGCTCAACCTAGGGACGGATCCTGAGTAGATGCAGATGTAGGCACTTCTCCATCATCTACTGGCTAGTTGATCGGTCTGAGGCTGAGGTTACTGATGAGGAGGATTACGAATGAGATGAAAATTTCTACATCCTCACTGGGAGAGACCGAGAGTAGCTCGATAGGAATTACTTCTTGAGCTAGATACAGTTGTTTCATTTTCCCGCATGTTGCATCTTGTTGTTGCAAAAAATGTGGATCATGTGGCACAGAATGCCACATTTAGCCGGACTCACGCACAATTCCCGATACGAGTGGCACGTGGAGAGCCCATCGACTTGCCACTTTGTATTTTTTATAGGATCTGTTATGAGGCGAATATCGTCTCCACAGACAACCTCCCATATGGAGTCATCATTACCCAGCTATTACTGGCCCGGAATGTGCCACCCTAGGTGAAGGAGTGGCTAGCAGAGCAGATCAGCCCCCTGACATGACCACACATCGTCGGAGCATTGGACAAGGGAGGGGTCATGCTCGATGTCAGCCTAGTATTGGACAGGGGAGGGGGCATGCTCAACATCAGATGGGGCCCGGTGTTGCTCCCCATATTGGGAGTACTAGTAAGCCGCCGATAGGTACATCTGCGGGGTATGCGTGCCTTGCTTGGGTTGATGCGATAGTTTCAAATATTATTGCGCACATCGATCGACAGATCGCATCAGTACAACAAAGTGTCACCGAGGTTGGCCATCGGTTTGATATCCTAAATGAAAAGGTCAACACATTGATTGATGAATTTCATACATTTGTAAACAACTCTTTCTGAGTATTTTCCACTTTGTTTACAAAACTTTATCATATTTTGTACTTTATTTTTATTATATGCAATGAACAATATTATTTAATATATCTACCATTTTTGAATTTCAATTCTCAATCTTTTTTAATGTTAGCTTATCCAACTTTAATATTAAATCAATTAACGTTTGAACGTGAATCACTAACGTTCAAACGTTGGCACAAAAAATTTACACGTTCTGTAACACCCCGTATTTTAGTGTATTTTTACTGAAGGATTATTTTTAGTTATTCAAAAATTTATCCTCTTATTTTAAAATTGGTCGGATTTTTAGTGAGTTTATTTCTATGATTTTAATTTGGTGAAAATTATTTTTATGTGTTTTCTTAATATTTATTTATTGTTATGCATTTAAATTTCTTTTCATATTTAAATTAATTACTGAGAGATTTAATTATTTCAATTTGACTTTACCATTACGTTTAAATTATTTTATTTAACTTGTGGTTTTAAAATCATTTCCGTTGGATCATTTTCGTGACCCAAGTTATGAGGATTGGACCTCATTTCTTTTCCCCTCTTTTTCTTCCTTCTCCTTTTCTTTTCCTTCCTTTTTCTTTTTCTCCTTATTTTTCTCCTTCTCCCGCGCGAGCCCGACCCTCTCTCTCTCCCCGTGTGACTTCGGCCACCACCCAGCCCGCCGCCGTGAGCCGGCGGTGACTCTCACTGCCCGTCCCCTTGTGTTCCCCTCCCACCGATCGTCCTACCCCACCAACCTCACCGCCGTTTGTGCCGCCGGTAGCCCCCACGAAGCCCACGAAGCCGCGGCACTCTTTCCGCCGTTGCGCCGCCGTCGCACCGCCATTGGCCACCATCTTCCTACCACTTCATCCCCGACCTCTTGGCAACCCTTTGGACCCAACCCCGGCCCCGATCCGTCACCGGTGAAGCCACACTAAGTACATTTCCGATTTGCACTTTTTTGGCCTAAAACCGCCCCTTGCGCCGCCACCCACGGCAAACCACCACACCATTGGCTTCACCAACCTCTCTAGGCCCTACCCTACCATTTTGGGGTCTTCGTTTGTATTCGTGGAAAAGTGGGCATCTGTGACCCACGGCCACAGTGTATTTTACACTGTGGTGTTGCTCAGACGTCGCCATTTTCAGTTTCGTGATCCTCCGGAAATTATTATATAGCGCTGTAAGTATTTCTCCAAAGAATTCTTGTGAATTTAATGTATTTTTGCACTAACACATTTCACTGTATTTTATCTGATGACTGGTTTTGCCGGACTGAGTCCGAGGAGTTTGGGAGTGGATTGGTGATTGTTGTTTGGTTGGATTTGTTGGGATTGGTTATTGATGGTTGTGGATTTCTGTTGGTACATGTACATCTCATTATTTCATGCATGATCATGTTTGTAAAGAAAACTGGGTTTTCGTGTAGTGCATTCATGCTCATGTGTGATTTGGGAAGCTATGATTTTATGTGAGAATGTTTTTGGGTGTGTGTGTATCACGACCCCAAGCCGAGATGGGGTATTATCTCGGTGGAGCTCCTCTGGTTACTCGGGAGCGTAATAAACTGAGTAACGTCCCCTGGATTGTCGCTTGGCAATGATGGGATCGGACGAGAGATTCGTGCCGACTCCGTGGTCCTTCTGCTGGCGGGGATCAGAGGATGCTTGGCTACACACGCGCTGGGCGCGGAACTGGGCATCGCTCGTTGCGTAGTGGGTGCTTGGCTACGCACGCGCTGGGCGCAGAACCAAGCATCACTACGAAGTCAGGACGTGCGGATGGCCCCTAGGGGAGGCCATGGTGCATAGGTTAAATAAAGGATTAAATTGGCTATTTTCTGGGAAAATAGTGTGCGTGGATTTTGTGTAAACCATTTTCTGGGAAAAATGTTTTACGGATTATTTTTGGGCCAATGAGACTTTGGCGTGTGTTGGAAATTGTCATTTTCGGGGAAAATGATGTTTTGAGAAAATTGCACATTTCATCATATGCATGCAGGTTGGTTGCATTTAATGCATTTCTTTCTTGAGGATTATTTTGGGTTATACTTACCTGCGGTACCCTTCTGTGGTAACGCAGATTTTGATGCAGATGAGGAGGAGGGCGAGCCTGAGGAGACGGCTCCGCCCGAGGAGTGATCTGGGATCACTAGCTTTATTATGCTATTTTAACTGCTTTTAAACCTCTACTGATGTTTAGTTGTATTTAAATTCTGGTACTTAGTTGACTATCCGCTACGTTATTTTATTTGTACACTGTTGCATGTACACACACTGGCACTTCGTTGGGATGTGTGACCGCGTTGTCACCATCCTGGTGTCTCGATCCCCGTGTATTTTTTTTATAGGGGGATTGGGGGCGCCACAGGTGGTATCAGAGCAGTTCGGCTCTGGGTAAAACCACATGTCCCTTAGGATAGTACCAGAAAATTATTTTTGTTATTTAAAATATTTTTTTAAAGTGTGGTAAGTTAAGCTATTTATTTTATTTTATGGGTTTAACGATATTTTATTTCTATGTTATTTGATGTTATTTAAATATATTTTATTTTATGGTATTTTATGTTGCTTTTAGTTGAGTTTGGTTTTGTCTGAATTTAAGAGGGGTTGGAGATTGCTCTATGACAGGAATATGGTGAGACCAAGAAGACAAGCTGATGTGCCTGAGGATGAGCTACCTAGGGGTGATGGAAATTATGCCATGGCAAGGGCGTTGAATAGGATGACGGAGTTTCTACAACAGAATTTCCGACCGCCTCAAGTAGATCCAAATAGAGCGGTCCATGTTGGGTGCACTTATGAGCGCTTCCTGGCGCATAGGACTCCTGCCTTTACTGGGGAGGAGGACCCAATGCGAGCTAGGAGGTGGATTCAAGACTTGGAAAGAACATTTGAAGTATGTGGATGCACTGAGACCCAGATGGTATTATATGGAAGCTATATGTTGCAAGGTGAAGCGGCAAATTGGTGGGAGACCAAGCGGCCACTTTTGGAGATGGAGTTGGGGTCCTTGGCTGCTGTGTCTTGGCAGCGGTTTAAGAAGGAATTTGATGATCGATTCTTTCCTATTTCGGTGAGGCGGCAAAAGGCTAGAGAGTTTAATAATTTGGTTCAAGGAGGCACGACTGTTGAGCAGTATGCAAGGAAGTTTATGGAGCTTGGACGGTTCGCTCCTCATCTTATTGCTACCGAAGAATTGCGGGTTGAGCGTTTCATGGAGGGACTGCGCCCCGAGATACGCAGACATGTGGCCTGCCTTCAGATTACGGAATTTCAGAAGTTAGTGGATTTGGCTAGCATTGCAGAGCGGGAAAATAGTTTTGGAGTAGGTTCCCCTCCTGGGCAGAAGAGGCGGAGTTATCTTGGTGAAGGAAGTAGTTCTGGATCGCCACAGAAATTTGTTCAGAGGACCGGGGCTCGTTCTCAGACAACCTCCGGTGTTCGTGCAGGAGGCCGGACTCCAGTATGCCCTAGATGTAGTAGAGCCCATGAGGGCGATTGTGGTCAAAGGGGAATTCAGTGTTATAAATGTGGCCAGCCGGGTCACTTTGCTCGGGAGTGTCCTAGTCGAGTTCAAGGAGAACAAGGAGCGCGAGGAGGTCGACGAGGTGGAAGGGGCGGCCAGAGACAATTGGTACAAGCCCGGGTTTATGCAGTGACTCCTGGTGATGTGGACTATGAGGCTCCTGAGACCCACGACGCTGGGGTGATTACTGGTACGTATTTGACTGTTTTATTTCGATTTAATGTTTGGTGTGGTTGGATTTTTTGAATTTGTTTGGTGGTTGTGTTTGCCTCAGGAAGAGTTCGTCTATATGATTTTTATGCTTGTACTTTGTTTGATTCTGGGGCATCCCAATCGTTTGTGTCTGCCACGTTTGCACGGATGTGCAATTTGGTTACAGAACCTCTACCTCAATCTTTAGTTGTGGCTCTTCCCAATAGCGAGATTGTGTGTTGTTCCAAGGTTGCTTTTGGTTGTCCTTTGGATTTTGGTGGAAGGACACTAGATGCAGATTTGATTGTATTCAAGTTGCTTGGCTTTGATATAATTTTGGGAATGGATTGGCTGTATCGCTATTCTGCGAATATTGATTGTAGAAGACGAGTGATTGGTTTTCAACTCTCGGATGAAGATTATTTAGAATTCGTGGGAAGTAAGTTAAAGGCAAGACCATCAATTATATCAGCAATTCAAGCTAAGAGAGATATAGCTTGTGGAGCGGATGCTTTTTTGGTTCAAGTCGTGTCTACATCATCTGAGAAGAAATCTTTAGTGGAGATTCCCGTGGTGGAAGAATTTCCCGATGTGTTTGTGGATGAGTTACCTGGATTGCCTCCCGTTCGTGATATGGAATTTGTTATTGATCTGGAACCTGGGGCGGCTCCTGTGCATAAGGCTCCTTACCGCATGGCACCGGCGGAGTTAAAAGAGTTGAAGATTCAATTGCAAGAATTGGTCGACAAGGGATTTATTCAGCCGAGTACTTCACCGTGGGGAGCGCCCGTATTGTTTGTCAAGAAAAAAGATGGTACGCTCAGAATGTGCATAGATTATCGGGAGCTTAACAAGGTGACTATTAAGAACAAGTATCCTCTACCTAGGATTGATGATTTGTTTGATCAGCTTCAGGGAGCAGCTGTCTTTTCGAAAATTGACTTGAGATCAGGATACCATCAGCTGAGAATAAGGGATAAGGATGTGCCCAAGACTGCTTTCAGAACGAGGTATGGGCATTATGAATTTAAAGTGATGTCTTTTGGGTTGGCGAATGCTCCTGCCGCTTTTATGGATTTAATGAATCGGGTGTTTTGACCATTCTTGGATTCTTTTGTGGTGGTATTTCTCGATGACATTTTGATTTATTCTCGAGACTTGGAAGAGCATGCTTGTCATCTTCGTCTAGCACTTGGGAAACTAAGGGAACATCAGTTGTATGCTAAGCTAAGCAAGTGTGAATTCTGGTTAGAAGAAGTTAAGTTTCTTGGGCATGTGATTTCCCAAGAAGGGGTGGCTGTGGATCCTAGTAAAGTGGAAGCTGTTTTGTCATGGCCTCGTCCTTCAACAGTTCGTGAGATACGAAGTTTCTTGGGACTAGCTGGATACTATCGAAGATTTGTGGAAGGTTTTTCTCGGCTATCCGGACCTCTCACTGCTTTGACAAGGAAGAATGTTGAGTTTGTATGGTCTGACAAATGTGAGAGAAGTTTTCAAGAGTTGAAGAGAAGATTGACAACGGCACCAGTTTTGGCACTTCCGGAGCCACACAAGCCATTCGTGGTTTTTAGTGATGCATCCAAAATTGGGTTGGGATGCGTTCTTATGCAAGAGGGACGGGTTGTAGCTTATGCATCTCGTCAGCTGAAAGTTCATGAAAGGAACTATCCCACTCATGATTTGGAGTTGGTGGCAATAGTTTTTGCACTTAAGATTTGGCGGCATTATTTGTATGGCGAAGCTTGTGAAGTTTTTACTGACCACAAGAGCTTGAAGCATCTGTTTACTCAGAAGAATCTCAATATGAGGCAGAGACGGTGGTTAGAGCTGATTAGCGACTACCAATGTGAGATCAAGTATCATCCCGAAAAGGCAAATCTAGTCGCTGATGCTTTGAGTAGAAAGTCTCAACAAGTGGATGAAGCAGAGTCATCGGATTTGGGCTCTCTCCTTTATGGAATGAGGAGACTTCTTATCGAGAGTTCTCAACAAGAGGGATTATTATCTTCAGTTTTGAATGTCCGAGTAGTGGATTTTGAAGAATTGAAGACTCTTCAGAGAAGGGATCCTAAATTGTTAGCTATCAGGAAAAGAGTCAGGAAGTCTACAGGACCCTTGCACTACAGCTTGGATAAGGATGGTATTCTTCGATTTCGGGATCGTAGAGTAATTCCCCGAGATTCTGAATTTAAAGAGCGGATTTTGGCAGAAGCTCATGCGGCTCCTTATTCAGTTCATCCAGGAAGCACAAAGATGTATAGAGATTTAAAGAGAAATTTCTGGTGGGAAGGAATGAGACTGGACATCGCTTTGTTTATTGAAAAATGTGACACATGCCGTCAGGTGAAGGCTGAGCACCAAAGGCCTGCTGGTAGACTCCAACCTCTCCCAATTCCAGAGTGGAAGTGGGATGATATTTCCATGGATTTTGTTGTGGGTTTACCGAGGACTCCTAGTGGAAAGAATTCAATTTGGATGATTGTGGATCGGTTGACCAAGAGTGCCCATTTCTTACCAATTAATAATACTGACTCTTTGGGTAAGTTAACTCGGATATATGTTAAGGAGATAGTGCGCTTGCATGGGATACCCAAGAGTATTGTGTCGGATCGGGACCCGCGATTCACGTCTCGTTTCTGGAAGAGTTTGCAGGCAGCATTGGGCACTAAGTTGCAGTTTAGTTCTGCGTATCACCCCCAAACAGACGGCCAATCAGAGCGTACTATTCAGACTCTAGAGGATATGCTGCGGTCTTGTGTCACAGAATTCCAAGGAAGTTGGGAGAATCACCTACTGCTCATTGAATTCTCTTACAACAACAGTTTTCATTCCTCCATTCAGATGGCCCCGTATGAGGCTTTATATGGGCGGAAGTGCAGATCGCCTTTGTGTTGGGATGAAGTCGGCGAGAGTAAGGTAATTGGGCCTGAGATAATCCAAGAAATGAAGGACCAAGTTCAGCTTATCAGGAAGAAGATGGCTGAAGCGCAAAGTCGCCAGAAGAGCTACGCAGATACAAGAAGAAGAGACTTATCATTTGAAGAAGGTGATTGGGTTTATCTTAAAGTCTCTCCTATGAAAGGTGTCAAGCGTTTTGGTAAGAAAGGAAAGCTTAGTCCTAGATATGTTGGCCCTTTTCAGATCATAGAGAAGGTTGGGCTTGTTGCTTATAGAGTGGCCTTGCCAGATTACTTTGGGGATGTTCATAATGTGTTTCATGCGTCCTCATTGAAGAAAAGTTTTGGACAGCAAGAGCCACGTTTTGTGGACCCTGGACGTATCCAACTACAGCCTAACCTTACTTATGAAGTTGCTCCAACTCAGATTGTGGATTGGAAGGAGCAAAGATTAAGGTCCAAGGCAATACCTTTGGTGAAGGTGTCATGGGGTGATCCGTTGGCTCAAGATTTCTCATGGGAAAGAGAAGCTGATATGAGAGAACAATATCCCTACTTGTTCGATTAATCTGGACGGTATGTTCTAAGTCTGCTCTTAGTTGAATCTTAATCCTGTCTTAGTTTGATATTTGACATTGCTAATTTCGAGGACGAAATTTTATTTAAGGGGGGGAGGATGTAACACCCCGTATTTTAGTGTATTTTTACTGAAGGATTATTTTTAGTTATTCAAAAATTTATCCTCTTATTTTAAAATTGGTCGGATTTTTAGTGAGTTTATTTCTATGATTTTAATTTGGTGAAAATTATTTTTATGTGTTTTCTTAATATTTATTTATTGTTATGCATTTAAATTTTTTTCATATTTAAATTAATTACTGAGAGATTTAATTATTTCAATTTGACTTTACCATTACGTTTAAATTATTTTATTTAACTTGTGGTTTTAAAATCATTTCCGTTGGATCATTTTCGTGACCCAAGTTATGAGGATTGGACCTCATTTCTTTTCCCCTCTTTTTCTTCCTTCTCCTTTTCTTTTCCATCCTTTTTCTTTTTCTCCTTATTTTTCTCCTTCTCCCGCGCGAGCCCGATCCTCTCTCTCTCCCCGTGTGACTTCGGCCACCACCCAGCCCGCCGCCGTGAGCCGGCGGTGACTCTCACCGCCCGTCCCCTTGTGTTCCCCTCCCACCGATCGTCCTACCCCACCAACCTCACCGCCGTTCGTGCCGCCGGTAGCCCCCACGAAGCCGCGGCACTCTTTCCGCCGTTGCGCCGCCGTCGCACCGCCATTGGCCACCATCTTCCTACCACTTCATCCCCGATCTCTTGGCAACCCTTTGGACCCAACCCCGGCCCCGATCCGTCACCGGTGAAGCCACACTAAGTACATTTCCGATTTGCACTTTTTTGGCCTAAAACCGCCCCTTGCGCCGCCACCCACGGCAAACCACCACCACCATTGGCTTCACCGACCTCTCTAGGCCGTACCCTACCATTTTGGGGTCTTCGTTTGTATTCG
Organism: Juglans mandshurica; assembly: GCA_022457165.1. NCBI lineage: Eukaryota > Viridiplantae > Streptophyta > Magnoliopsida > Fagales > Juglandaceae > Juglans > Juglans mandshurica. The sequence continues at coordinate 16,320,407 of CM039632.1, forward strand.
TGGAAAAGTGGGCATCTGTGACCCACGGCCACAGTGTATTTTACACTGTGGTGTTGCTCAGACGTCGCCATTTTCAGTTTCGTGATCCTCCGGAAATTATTATATAGCGCTGTAAGTATTTCTCCAAAGAATTCTTGTGAATTTAATGTATTTTTGCACTAACACATTTCACTGTATTTTATCTGATGACTGGTTTTGCCGGACTGAGTCCGAGGAGTTTGGGAGTGGATTGGTGATTGTTGTTTGGTTGGATTTGTTGGGATTGGTTATTGATGGTTGTGGATTTCTGTTGGTACATGTACATCTCATTATTTCATGCATGATCATGTTTGTAAAGAAAACTGGGTTTTCGTGTAGTGCATTCATGCTCATGTGTGATTTGGGAAGCTATGGTTTTATGTGAGAATGTTTTTGGGTGCGTGTGTATCACGACCCCAAGCCAAGATGGGGTATTATCTCGGTGGAGCTCCTCTGGTTACTCGGGAGCGTAATAAACTGAGTAACGTCCCCTGGATTGTCGCTTGGCGATGATGGGATCGGACGAGAGATTCGTGCCGACTCCGTGGTCCTTCTGCTGGCGGGGATCAGAGGATGCTTGGCTACGCACGCGCTGGGCGCGGAACTGGGCATCGCTCGTTGCGTAGTGGGTGCTTGGCTACGCACGCGCTGGGCGCGGAACCAAGCATCACTACGAAGTCAGGACGTGCGGATGGCCCCTAGGGGAGGCCATGGTGCATAGGTTAAATAAAGGATTAAATTGGCTATTTTCTGGGAAAATAGTGTGCGTGGATTTTGTGTAAACCATTTTCTGGGAAAAATGTTTTACGGATTATTTTTGGGCCAATGAGACTTTGGCTTGTGTTGGAAATTGTCATTTTCGGGGAAAATGATGTTTTGAGAAAATTGCACATTTCATCATATGCATGCAGGTTGGTTGCATTTAATGCATTTCTTTCTTGAGGATTATTTTGGGTTATACTTACCTGCGGTACCCTTCTGTGGTAACGCAGATTTTGATGCAGATGAGGAGGAGGGCGAGCCTGAGGAGACGGCTCCGCCCGAGGAGTGATCTGGGATCACTAGCTTTATTATGCTATTTTACTTATTTGTATTTTCGGACATGTGTTAACTTTATTTTGGGATGACTGTATAACTGCTTTTAAACCTCTACTGATGTTTAGTTGTATTTAAATTCTGGTACTTAGTTGACTATCCGCTGCGTTATTTTATTTGTACACTGTTGCATGTACACACACTGGCACTTCGTTGGGATGTGTGACCGCGTTGTCACCATCCTGGTGTCTCGATCCCCGTGTATTTTTTTTATAGGGGGATTGGGGGCGCCACACGTTCACACGTAAGTAGCCTCAATGTTCGAATGTCCAGGGCCCGTTCAAATGTGAATATGCATACATTCGAACATAATGCAATTTCTCGGTTGCCTTTAGTGATGGTTTCCACAAACCGTCATAAAAAATACTTTTTGGTGACAGTTTGGGGACTGACACAATTGCCAAACCGTCACGAAAACTCATTTATGTTGTAGTGTATATATATTCTCTAATAAGATCTGAAAGCTTGAAAAGAATGTCTTTAAGATTCATTTATATTAAAAAGAGATAAAGAATTAACTTTCTTATCACTGTCAAGGCTAGAATCAATATTTCACATGATGATGCAAGTGCTGATTAGATATATCGTTTGCACTAGAGCCAAGATGCGGCTATATTTATGACATCTTGAAGATATATTAATATTTCGTATTAGTACTCGAGTGTTTCAAAAATAAAGAAAACTCATCTTCTTTTTTTCCCCCCTCTCCTGAGACCAAAAATTTTGTGGCTTTTATTTCAAGATTCAGTCTAATTAAACACATTGGTCATGATTCGCCTGCTCCAGATCTATTTTGACACGAAATGAAAGAATGCACACATGATCTGTTTTGAGATACTAACAGGAATATATACCCTTTCTGCCTGCTGCATGGTCTTTATGTTCTATATATATGTCTATGCATATGATCAATGGTACTGAATCACATAGTAACATTGATTGTTCTCTCAATATTTTGAAATTGCTAAAAAAGCTTTGGTTCTTCAATGGCTAAAGTGCTAAAGATTACATGCAACATATATATATAGTACAACTCCACATGTGGGTATTTCATTATTTTATCGACAAATCTAGTTCTGCTTACATCATATTCACGTTAAAAATTACAAGAATCAATGATGATATAATTAATTGGAAATATAATCATGCCACTCATAATCAATTTATAGCCAAACTGCCGGTCTAAAAGGAACTGCATGCAAGCTAATTAACCTAAAGGACCACCAAGAGTAAATGTCCCTTTAATTCCAGCTGGTTAATCAATTAACTAACAAATTAACCAGCTCCAATACATTCTATTGTAACAATTTTGATGTGTTGATGAAAAACAAGAGCATGCAGTAATGTAAGAAAAAATAAGCAACATTTTTCCTATAAAATTGCTCACTGAGATTGCTTATTTATAGCTCAATAAGGCCAAATACAATTATAAATATAAAAATAATCAATAGTACACCTTGATTTATGCTAATTAGGTGGAGTTGATTATGGTAGAGAACAAGGAATCTTACTATCATATTATGAAAATACTACCATCCAAGATCTGGTATTATTCACCACAAGAATACTGCTTATTTGTAGTCAGCTATTTCCTGCAAAAATAACTATTTTCTACTAAAATGAGTATGTTTTCATCACAGATAATCATTCTCATCGCAAATAATCCATCATAAATGTTCATTTTTCTTGTAATGATTATAATATCTTCCTTAAACTCTCAATGGTATGGTGATGTTATCTTGACTTAATTTTAAACAAGATCACATAGCCATCCAATTGGATCTAACTAGGGGTGCTACATGCCCTATATAGGCCGTGGGTAGTGTGACAACTCAGACTTAGCCAAGTCCTCGCCTGCCTTTGTCACCATAATATACCTAAGTTGGATCATGCAAAAGGTTTAGAGCCCTTAAGAAATCTTGGGCTATTATTTTTTTAAAATTATTTGCCTGGTGTAATTAGCATTTCAGCCCATGAGAAAGGCCAAACAAGGTCTTAGAATTTTGGCCAACCCATTAGATTGGAGTACAAAACCCTAGAAGGTTTAGGGTACACGCCCAACCCACCAAAAAGCCCATGGCCTTTTTGTCACACATTCAAGGCCCAACAAATCTACACCAAATAGTGGGAAGAAAGGTGAGAGAATTAGGGTTTGGGGTAGGCTAAAAGCCATAGCTCGCCATGAAACACCCGTCTTTATGGTGAGACTTTAGAAAATGATTTTTTAGAAAACGAGATGAGAATTACTGATCCTTTCAAAACTTTTCTTTTCCTTCCCAGGATATAAAATATTCTACAGTTAAAATTTAAAACTTGTGTTTACAAATCTAAGAGAGAGTTTTACAGTCGAAATCATTAAATTGAAATAAAAGTTCTTTTACAAAATAAGATTTCATATGCTATACAAAATACCTAGGCTTCCATCACCCTTTCATTAGGCCGTGCCTGTCCTGATGCTCCGTCCTCAATTCATTCTTTGGTGGGGTACACATAAAAATAAAATGAGTCAAATACTCAGTAAGCATTACTTCATACTTATAAAAATATACTGACATAAGTTTCATTCATGCATTTCACATTCATTACGTACCTTACATAAAACATTTTCATTTCTTTAAAACATTACAAGGTGTGGTTTTTCTTTTAAAAATGTTTTCATTCCTCAAAACACTTCCCACTTTGTACTTTCCTTTGTAAAACTGAAACCTTTCATGCATACAATTAATTTTATCGGTTTCCTTTGGCCGGTACACACTGTTACGCCCCATATGTTGGTGTTAGTGGTCTTTTGGACCCGATTATGCCCGTGGCCGCGGGTTGAAATTCCCTCAGTTAGGGGGTAGCATTGAGTGCACTACCAGTACTACTTACCCGACATCGCAATCTGCCCAGTCTTTTGGTACCATCATTCATTTATCAATCATGGTCGTTATGTAGTTTCATACATTAAAACATTCATTTCTTTTCAGTCCTTTCCTTTTCTTTTCATTCATTCCTTTCCTTTTCATTAGTTTATTTCATTTCATAAAACATCTTTTCATAATCATAAAGCATAAAACCTCATCATTCATTTCATGGAACATACATACAATACATACTACATATAGCATCCATTCACATGCATACAAGTTTACAACTATTCTTGGGGTGCATAAAAATGGGCTGTCAAAGAAGGCCATTACATACATATACTTGAATAATAATATATTAGCATAGATTCATAAAGCATCCTTTCTTTCTAAGAAAAAATTTATTTTTCTTTCATTTCATAAAAGAACATTTTTCTCATAAAAGCATTTATTTTCTTTTCATAAATAAAACATTTCTATTTCATTTTCTTATCGTTAGAAAACTCTAGAAGAGCATGAATGAAATACTTACCTAGACTCCATGCTATGCACATTTCATCCAGTCCGTTCATGTGTGTGTCAAATGGCAACCTACATGCATTCACAACCTTTCGTCATTTCCTTTTCATTTACAAGAACACTAAACGTAGAACTTGCATAATAAAAATATCCCTAATTCTTAGTCCATTCTCTCCCTCATGACTTTAACCTCCAATTGGTTCTTTACTTAGACTTCTTCCACTTAGACTAGTCATTGTCCAAAGGACCTCCATTATCTATTTACTTGCATACTCCTCCATAAGATTCTAAATTGTACAAACATACACCTCTAGATATTCATAACAACCATTCATTTCACCTACACATGTGATCATCCAATCCTTGAAGTATAACCCTTGACATAAACCTTATGCCTAGATAATGAATCTAGAAATCCTAACTTCATTTTCTAGCTAATAAAGTGAGCTTCCATGTCTCACTTTAATCTCCAACCATTATTCATCAGCCTACAGCTTAGCCCCACTTCACCATACAACCCAACTACAGTCACAATACCAGTCTTTAAATAATACTCTTCTCCTGTACATAATCCAATCCAACACCAATCCTAAGTCCTAATTCATTTCCTCACATCCAAATGCATAACACAAGCAAACTAAGCATACCAAAACAATCCATCAAAGATACATATACAATCCACCCAACATACATGTGCCATACCCCTTGATCACCTAAGTCAACATTTTTTTATCTTTTTTTATGTTAGGGAACCTCTCCAAGGTAGGGCCCTTAGCACCCACCACTGCAGAGTAAACCCCGGTCCCGTGCACGGCACCCTTGGAAGTTTCCCTACACGGAACTCATCTAAGTCAACATATAATCCAATTAAAGATCAACAATCATCATCCATACGAAATACATTCGAGATATACAAATTTGTCCATTTAGAAACCAACATCATCATCATGCATTCCAACTCACTACAACTCCATCGTTAAATCCCAACACTCCAAACTATTCATCTCAATCCAAACTTCATACATTAATAACCAACATCTCAATAAAATCAAATAGGTAGCATTTTCCAAAAACAAGCGTAATAAGCTAATTACAACACATTTCTATACTCTTCGATCATCAACTACAAATGAAATTAAAGATTAACATTAAAATCTGTCCAATTCTTGAACCTCATGGTCCCCATGTAATTAAAATCCACAAACCATTGCATTCAAGTAAAAACAAGCCAACTCTTCAACCAAACTAATATACACACATCAATTATACCCATTAACCATTTAAGCCCAATAAACAACAAACAACACAATCACATGGCTCCTCAATATCCCAACCTTCACAAACATTCTTCTCAATCAATAAGCTTATTAACCATGAATACAACACATATCCAATCCATCATCCATTTAAACTCAATATACAACAAACCCCAAAGAATCACACATACTCCATAACAAGTTTCCAATCACCATATCAATTCTTCATAGTCTATTGCAACAAACACATTCAATACAACAAATCTCAAATCGATATAAGCATCAACATATATGTGATTTCCAATCTTCACTAGCAATTCAATACATGGCACACTTCAATACTTAACACCTATTTACAACACCTCACTTCACACCCCAATTTACCTAAATTATAAAATCTACTAATCATGTCCACTGCCCATATACATCAATCCAACACCATATAACCAAGTAAATATAATAGCTTATAAAAGGGAGAGAAAGAAAGAGAGAACTAACAAGCGGGAGAGAGAGTCACGTACAGAGAAAGAGAGAGAGCGATACCGACAAATAAGAGAGCTTCATGGTGCGGCTCATAACTGGGCAGCGGTTTTGAGGCTGGGTGTTACGATCTCACATCGACTAAGTATGGGATTGGTTGATGGTTTACATCAACTAAGTATGGATTGGTTGATGGTTTATAAGCCCCTAGGCACCCTTCCCTTATAAGCCAGTTTTCAAGGGTGAGATCCACCTAGTGGGTTCATAACACTGAGCATGGCTGAGGCACACTAGACAGTCTTGGGTGGAGCTGGACAGGCGGGACACATTAGCTAGAGAGAGGAACTAAGGGGATGAGAGACAGAGAGAAAGCCTACGTATGGCTTACCTATGGTGAACTACATGGGCTGCAGATAGTGGCGCACGATAGGTGTCCAACGATGAAGGCTGGTGGATGGTCATGGAGGAGTGGGGGCTTCGATGAGGTGAGAATGTGCTATGGTGTAATGAACTCACTGGGAAATTCTTAATGTAGATATGAACTCGGGTGAATTGTAGAGAAATGTATGAAAACTATATTATGATAAACTGAGTATTTTCGAGGAATACTCAACCTCCATGAAAACATAAAGCAACTTGATAAATATTCTTCCAGATGATGAAATGTGTAATAGCCCGCTATAAATTCATTGGTGGAATTTCTATTGACTTTAGGAATCTCGTGAAAACCCCATACGTTTTTACGAATCGACCAATCGTATAGGTTTTAGTCTGTGAACATAGTCAGTGTTATCACTCATTATGATGCTAGTAATATGAGTTTACTTATTTGAGGTAGTTAGAAGTGTCAGAATGCGTTATGGTCTACGCCATTAGACTCAGAGGATTATTTAGGATTTTATGGCGCAATAACTTATTTTCATAATTCCAGACGAAACGTCTATTGAAAATTGTGAAATTATTTTTAGGGGCACTGGGGGGTTGAATTTCGTTAAACGATTTTCACTATAAGTTAATATGAATATTTATAATTTTTTAGTACTAAGTTTATTATGTATTTTTTTGGAGTGAATAGTAACCTCGATAAGCGCACCCATTGCAGTGTTTTCAAAATCACAGTGTGGAATGTCCAAATTAGGTTAGTGAAGTTTTATTTGGACACTTGGCAATATTTTAGCCACACTTAGTGAATGGTATTAGACACTTGACACAAAGAAGAACCATTAGATAGATTTGTAAAGGAA